>OU426879.1:49647001-50902479 GCA_911387805.1 Cantharis rustica | reverse complement strand
TACAAAATATATTTGGAGCATTGACCTGTTCATTTGATTTTTCTTATTTTTAAAAGTGTAGAAAAAAATATTTAAAAAATCCTAAATTTTAAGTCCAACGTCGCTTTTTCCATTAGGAACTTTCTAATTTTGTGTTTGCAAAAATTAGCAATTCAAACAATTTCTAGTCGGAAGCTTTTGGTATTGAATTAAAATGTTAATGTAATTAATAAGATTAAGCACCTTAAATATTCAAAAAATTTTAACATCTTGATATTCTTATAACACGTTTTGAGTCAAAATCTCGAGTAATTTGAAAGTTAAATTATACTCGTATATTACGTAGTTATATGGGTACCAGGTTTCAAATTATAGACAATTACTAGAAATATCTAAAGATCATCGTGTCAATGATATAATTTCTGAATAGCATCCACGATATAAATCATGGTAGAATTTTTGATATTTTAAGCATAGCTAATAGAAGATGATTATCCAAAAATTGGCCAATAATTAATTGATTTTTGGCGAGTTTTGTATTTTAATGAAAGTCTATCAGCTATGTGGATCTGCTTACTAATGAATAACGATTTTATATGGAAATCACTTAAGACCATAAAAATTGGAATGCTATTTACGAAAACATACGTTAATTGCTCGACCTATTGTACCCAAGTTGGATATTTAAAAGTAGCAATGATTAATTAAGGTTGGTGTCATTATAAGGAAAAATAGAAATGATTAAATGGCACTCTTAAATTATCATAATAGACTGACCAGGAATTAAATTTACCAAGTCATCGATCAATGAAGTGAAGTGTCTACCGTGCAACAAAACGGCAGCTGTGATGGTCACCACACTAGTGGACGAGGAGACAGCGTTCAACTCCTTCAAGATGAATGTACACTTCATGTGCACTGATATACTACGATAAGAAAACAAGAGACCTGATGCTTTTTTGCTAGGTGAACACATATTTCAAGCGAAAACACAAGGAAGGATGGAAATATTTCGATGTAGATAAGATAAATGCTGGTTATGTGAACGACCCTTAGCCGCCAAATGCATTTTGCACTTTTCGTTGATTTTAAGGTTCGCAGAACCAGTTTGCATACATTTTTGATCACAAATCACAAAAATACAATTGTTGTTCGTTCACATAAAAATATGTGACTAACAAACATTAAATCGGACCACATAGTGTTTTAAATTTTGAATTTTTGACTACCATAAAGTTACTACACGATAAAAGCTAATGGAAGAATAAGCACAAGTCACCTATAAATATAAAAATAAATGCACGTTTACTTTAATAGACTTAATAAACAAGGTAGCTTACATTTGAGTTGTTCAAACAGTTTTGTAAGCTTTCCGACAAGCGTGCCCGACTATTATGGCACAATTTCTTGCTGGAAGCAACGCATTTTTTGGGACGGAGAGCCTACAAATCCTCGGCCCCAGCAGAATAAAGCACAAACTTCATAACCAAATCGAATGAAATGGAATTCAGTTCTAATTATGTAAACTAACGCCAAGTCTGCAGGTCAAACTGCTTGGGTAATTTAGAGCAAGCGAAAGTATTCCAATAAATTTAATCGTTTCAACTGTAAACTTAAGAACCAGGTAGCAGAAAATAGTTCATTAGTATCCGAGGAGCTATAAATAAATTGATTTGCGAGTGTGCATGCATTTATCATACCAATCAAGTCCAAACAGACTTGAAAATTAAGAACTTGATTCGATGGGGGTCTCAAGTTCAAGGCTCAACATCTTAGACAATTGTTCGGTTTAAATTTAGACTACAAATTTCTAAATTTAAATCAAACGCATTTTTTTTAATTTCATTTTGGAGGTCCTTTCGCCAAAACGATTTTGGGCATGTCCGTCTGCTGTGGTGGTTAAAAACGAACTAAGGGCCAAAGTGAGATAATGCGCACTTTCTGAAAAATGAAATTAAAAATGGAGTTTTTCCCGTACGACATGGTGCAACACACGCCATTACAATCCAAATGTATAATTCATAGCGTTAACCTATTTAGGTCAAATTGAATAATAAGTAAGACAATCGCAATTCTTTTTACACCTTCGTAGATAGAAAACAATATCCCATTAATAATTATGTAGACCAATCAAAACGTATTTTTCTTATTTTCACCGCCCATAGGAAATAGCTATCTATCAAATTATTCCACGCAAATTTTTGCATCCTACATAGAATAAAATGTAGTAAAATGGTGTAAATATTTCAGTTCTTGGTTGAACTCGAGCTTGTGTCGACGATTGTTCACGTTATGGCAACGTCACCAGGATGGTGACTCCTACGGTTATTTTTAGCAATGTCTCAGAGCAGAATGTTTAGCGATTCCTGCGCGGGTTTCAAGAATTGAGCTCGTGCCGGCCGCACGTCCAATCTACACCAGACGAGCCTACACTTACCCCGCAATCCGACCACAACTTGATTATTTACTTCCGAAGTTTTTCTTTATGATGCAATTTACGTAATCTATTTTGGTTTCTACTTGTCTGTATCCATGCATTAATTTCCTTTTTTATTAGCAGCTACACCAGCTACCTCTCCTTGATTGCTTCCAATAATAGAACTATCGCTTCGACTAAATTGACAATTGACTTTGTGACCTAACAGTAATTTCTTAAATGCTTTACCTGTGACATTTCAAAATATTATTTTCAATGACAACATCATTAATATCTCGAACGTGCTGAATTTATTTTAATTCTGCAATTTAAAAAAATGGACCACAATCGAAAGGTTCCGTTATTACGAGAAAATGTGATCCAGTTTTGAACAAAACTTTTAAAACTCGCCAAGAAGAATTCAGCTACGACTAGAACAGTCTGTTAGACAAATTACATTAGAATGATTTAATTGAATAATGTAATTTCGTCTAATTACAATAACATTTTATAGTGGTTTATAAGTTAGGTCACATTATGTCATCGTTCATTGTCGTTTGTCATATTCATGTGAAAAGTAAATTGGTAAAAGAGTAATTCAATTTAACCAATTCATCTTGATGCAGAATTCATTTTTGCCATTGGAAATTATCGCCATAGCAAAACTAAAACAACGTTAAAATATTATTAACATATTATTAGCTATGCGGATTATGTATGTAGGTACAAGATTCAATTAGCTGGTTAATATGCCTTCCTTTTTTATTATGCTATTTACTTACGAAACTTGTTACTTAAGTGCATTCCTGCACTTCCCATAATAAATATTTTAATTATTCTTTATGTAAATTAAAAATACAAAATCAGTTAACCGAAGCATATTACGGCGAAACATTTACGATAGTACGCGTGGACTGACGAAAACGTCGAATTTTTGAGTTATTTTTCTTTTTTTTAGTTCAAAATTAATGATTACAACAGGTTTATGGATAAAGTCGAGAATTCCCCTATAAAAGAAACAGACAAATTGTGAGAGAAACAGTCTAACTGCTAGTCTACGACCGCGCTTACAATCAATATATTGCTGTGATATCATCTAATCTTTAGGGTGCACTTTAATACCATGAACTTCCAAAATATTTAATAAATTCAAAATTTACTTCCAATAAAATTATTTGTTTTTAATTTTATCCGTAATCTTCCTAGCATTCTTAAAAAATATTTTGTCTTTTTAAAATATCTTAATTTTTAAAAACCAAAATTTTATTCTTCCAAATTTTCAATTTTAACTTTCTTAATCAATTTTTCATTAAATATTAACCAGAATTATTATCTTTGCCTAACTTCTCGTTTTCATTTTTCTTTTCTTGACCCTGCGCATTTTTAATCAAAACTTAAAAATATCAAAATAAAAGGTTAAAGCCCTCTACAATAAAATCTACAGCAAATAGAAGATCGACGTTAATCGGTAAACTTTTGTATTATGTATTTTTTCATTTTTGTAGATATTGGAACAATGCGAGAAAGACTGCGGGTAGAAGCTACAAGTGATCTACACTAGAAAAATTAAAAAAAAAACTTGAATTGATCTACAATTACAGGCTGATGAAGATGAAGATCATATAATTATTAAATGTAAACTCTAAAAGTATGGAAGTAGGGATACTGAAAGGTATTCCATACTTTCCAGCTCCCCCCCCCCCCGGGCACGGGCAGATGCGTACTGCCGTGATATATTATTGTATTTTGTTCTGTAAAAGTGAAATGTACCTATTTATTTAATAATACTAATCACAATTTTTTGCTTTGAATATCAGTGGTCTGTGCGCTATGGAAGTATCTCCTCCTCCCTCCGTTTTAAATCTTTTGCAATCTTGTTCTCCCCGTACTGATGTGAGAATGACTTCAGCAGCCTTTCAGATATGGTTTTAATATGTTTTAATATGTTTAATGCTTTGAATACTATTAAGGCAATTAGGGAAAAGACAAAAAAGAAGCTCTGATTAATTCAATTTAAGTTACTAATCTAAACCAAATAGAAGGTTATGAAAAAATAGCGAGTCAGTGCGGCCTTTAGGCCGCACAACATGGGTAATCTAGTTTTTTAATATTAATGAATTGCTGTTATTATTTATTATTATTCGGTATTAAGCTCGCCAGAGGAGATAATCTAGGTCCAATTTCAGATATTAGTGCAATATTTACCGTACATAAAAAATGATTTCTAAAATAGTAATAACAATAAATAATATCTATCTATTGTCGTGATATTTTCGTAGAAAATATAAAACACTTCTTTACCTCGGGTTACTCTTTGCGGGAGCAATTAGCAATTTTCAAGGGTCAAAGGGTTCTTGCGTTTTCAAAATTTAAACAAAAAAATTATTCTCCAATGCAAAAATAATTCTCTAAAATAAATTATCAAATCCAATCCAATTTAAATTCAATATTAAAATAAATGTAAAATTTCACTTCATATGGAACGGAGTTTGATTTCCCTTATCCAAATCGACGAGTTATCTATCTCGCACGTTCTTTCCTTTCGAATATAATTTTAATTTTTCAATTTTCAACACAATCCAAAATATTCAAACCAAATCCAAACTTCGAAATAATACGCAGTATTGCAATCGCATAAATATTACTTTATTCAATCAAAAAATAATAACTCACAACTTCAAAATAACAAAATCTCAAAAATAAATTTTTGAGAGCTAAAATTGACGAGCCAAAAGTCGCACCGCTTACTCTTGCGGCGACCTGTGGCAAAAAGCAAATCTCCTCGTCGGTTCGCCCTCACCTGTCCAACTTTTTTCAGTCTTACAACTTAAATTATTCAAAAACAAAATAAAACTTATTAAAATGTGTACAGGGTAGGTCGCAATCATTTTGAAACACCACACTATATTTACTATTTACGGAAAGTTTTATATGCTTAATGCTTTGAATACTATTAAGGCAATTGAAGTTCTCTGATGAATTCACTTTAAGTTACTAATCTAAACAAAATAGAAGGTTTAGTGCGGCCTTCAGGCCGCACAACCTGCATAATCTGGCTTTTTAATATTATTGAATAATTGCTACTATTTAGTATTATTCTGTATTGAGCTTGCCAGAGAAGTTAATTAATCTAGGTAAAATTTTAGATAAGAATGAAAGTTAGCTTTATGTAATACAATTATTATTTCAGATGGCAATAATCCTAAAACTATTTATGTATTATTGAAAATAACGTCTCTGAGGATTTTTGTATTATCTTGTGATTTTTTTACCGAAACTTGGCTGATGATGGACTTTAGACAAATTTTTTTCGAAATTTATGAACAGACTAACAATATTTTATTTTACTTCAAATTGCCAATTTATGCTATTCGCTTTTGTTTTTGTTTTTTAGTTGCTTTTTTGTTATTGGTTTGTTTTGTCCTACTTTGTTAGTAAATTGATCTATCGTTTATGTCAATTTCTTCATTACAATTTTTTATTTTAGATGTTTCTTTTTTTTTATATAAATTTATTGTCTTTTTATGACATTCTAATATCTTAGTAATATTTCCTTGGTGCCTTTCCTTCTTTTTTATCAGCTTCTATCTTATTTCTTATTATTTGCTCGGTTTCTTGTTAAATTAAAATTTTCAGTCGAATTATTTTTGTTTTCAAGATTTATTTAAGAAAAACTTAAATTTAAATATTGTACAATGTATTGAGATGACCCTAGCTATGCAATTTATAAAATTTGCTTACTCTAAAATTACTCTAGCTGGGCATCCATTAATTGTAGCCATGAGCTCTTCTTGTTTAAAAATTGTGTAAATTAAGAATGCTCAATCTTTTGTTACCTTGCAATCTGTGGTATTCGACTTTTCTTTCACGTGCGCGCTCCACATGTAATATCATGCAGTTGGCTTCAGTACGCCTAGTCAAACAAATTTGTTGCAATGTACTTTTGTATCGAATAAATTTCCACTTTCTTCAATTTTTCCAATTTTTTGGCACTTTACTTTACCACAATTAAATAAAACAAAACAATTTTTATTTTAAATAAACTTACTTTTTCAAAATTAATAATCAAAATTAAGAATTATTGCGGGAATGATTTTTCGTCCGCCAGTCTATTCGACGCCAAGGCCTGAGCCTAACTCTCCTACTTTTAGGTCCCACTCTTATCTTACGCTTCCCACTTTCTTTTATATAGCAAATTTAACAAACTATTTTTATGTACAATGTGATAAATAAATAAATACTAACACAAAAACTTTAAAATTATTTACAAAATATATGAAATTGTGTTGTTTTTGTTTTCAAACACGACAGTATATTATTTATCTAAAATACTAGATCAGATTCTAATAGGCCTAACACAAAGCATTGGTTCAGTGGTTTAGCGTCACAGGATCAACAATATAGCCTTTTGTTGAGCCACTTTATATTGTTACAAAATTTGCATTAGAAAAAATATGGAGCAGTATATTTCGCCTCGCTCTTTAGACTTCAGACGCTAAGCCACTGCTTGAAACTCAAGTGGGTCATGCATAAACAGTATTTTCCAATTTTACAAAAATTTAGCATAAGTACAATTGTTTGGAATTTTCTTGCAAATTATTGAAATTCTTTGGAAATTACAGGAATTCTTTGAAAATTCTCGAAAATCTTTAGAATAAATTAAAAATAGCTAGATTTCCTTGAAACTTACTGGGTTTTTTAGAAAATATTAGAATTATACTTATTTGGAATTTCTTTGGAAATCCCTGGAGTATCTTAGAAATTTCTGAAATTCTTTGGAAATTATTGGAATTTCTTAAAAATCGTGAGAATTCCGAGTTCTGTTTCACAAATTTTTCGATATATTTACCTTTTGGTATTTATTGCTCTAACTTTTCTAAATTTAAATTATATCTTATTTTTCTTCGTTTTTCTTTCGATACAGAAGTATCCTGTATCGTGTTTATATATCCTGTATCCTGTATGTAGAAGTTGATCGCTTATTTATTTGGTGGGCCTAGATTTTTTAAGTATTTTCTCGTCTTCGGAAATCTGATTAAAATATTTAAGATTCGACAATGGCAGTGATAGTGACAAGACAATCCTGTCAGTTTAGAAAGAGAAAACTTATTTTTTTTATGAATTGGTTCAATTCAAAAATATTTTTATGAGAACGTTCCATAGTAAATATTTTATTAAGGGATTTAAAAGAATCTAAAGAAAATAAAAAGTTGATGAAAGCACGCAGTTTAAATTGTTTCAGGCTGGGGGGTTTGGGGGTAATCAGAAGGAAGAAGCTAGCTTAGTAATTCCCTAGGACGACTCTTGCTTGGGAACCGCGAGTTCTATCTTCAAATAAATACAAATAATTCAAATAAAAAATAATAAAAAAAGATAAAACCGATAAAATAAATTTAGTAAAGTTCACAGCAAAGTATCACTTTTCCTACTAGTTATACAATATACTAAATAAGTAATACTAAATATTGCGGTATTTGAGAAAATCGGAAAATTAAATACGTGTTCGAATACCTATCCATTAAATTAACAGTTTTTTCGGTGCATTGAATATCGCATATAATATCGATCAATTCGATCTTTTAATAAAGGAATTACAAATATATCTAATGAAACGTTTACTACACTTACATATATGAGCATTGTATTATTTCAAGCGGTTGTAATTGGTCAATTACTTTGTGTATTATAGTTTATCGTCTGGCTTGCAAGTAAAGCTTGAGATTTTGCGATTATTTCAGCTGGAGACTTCACCTTAGGCATTTGATGCTTTCTAAAAGATATAAGAATACATTTAGTTTTTATTTTATTTATTAATTTTCAAAACTATTTATTGCAATATTCAAATCGTACACCGAAAAAAGTTGTTAAAAAATTTAGAGCATCAACGAAAGTTGAATAAACAACTACCTAGAGGAGACTGAGAAAAATCTGAAAATATTTACAAAGTCATGTAGGGTTTGTCAAAAGTCTTGGAACCTCGTAAACTCATCGACTTAATAAATAAAACAGTGCATTTTGACTGGCTTCTCAATTAAACCTTCGCACTTGTTGCATTGCTTAGATCTGTAGAATCCTTAATACGGAAAACTTTTATGTTTTTTTGTATTTATTGATATATTACCATAAAACCTTTAAAGTATACATATAACTTACCATAATCGTACAAATTTTATAGAATTACGTCATCTATGTTTGACATGGTGACGTCGAAATGCGTGGACGTTGACGGCGCCATATCCAGATACCTATAAGGAGTATTCGCTCACCTGTAGCCCGAACTTGTTTACTATATCAACATGTTTACTAAACATATGTCCGCTATGATTTTGTAATCAAGTGTAGGAGGTTACCGTTTGTCAGTTAACGAAAAAAATAATTGGATTACCGATACTCATATCTTCATACGGAAGTCTAAGTTAAATTTGGTGTTATAGAAATGCTGAACATCTAATTTAAATTTTAACCATATAAAGGATTTCTCAATTATAGTTTCCAATAATCCTTTCGAAGCCTCGAGACGATTTTAACTTATTTTACATAATTTAATTCTTGATGATAAAACGACAACCTTAAAAATATAATTTTCAAATTTTATGTGATCCTTTATATTTTTCACAAAATGCTATTTTTTTCGAGTTTTTGTTTGAATAAAATTTTTTATAAAATTCCGAGCTCGTATGGCGTTGCTCTAGATTAATTCACAAAAATTAACATAGCTATTCATAATAGCAATCAGCAACGTCAATATAACAAAGTGATAAAATGTTAGTAAAATTGATTTGATTATAAGCTTGATTGCATTCGATGACGTTTGTCACTGGTATGAAATAATGAGGGAATTAATCAAAAATAAATTATTAAATTAGAACTTGTGGTTTGACAAAGTGAAAAGAAAGTTGTTCCATAGTAAGTACATGCATAAATACCCACCCATTTCTATATTGAAATTAAAATAATATAAATTATAAATAATATAAAGCATGATTAAATCTCTCTGCATATTATTTATTACTAATAAATGATATTTAATCCATATCATTTTAATTAATAATAATAATCAAACAAGTTAATCATTTAAAAAACTTTAAATTTATCCTTGAGGTAATAGACCAGAACCAGAACATAAGCAAATCATGAATTCACTAGTTCAGAAATATGAAATAATTTAACACTCATTTATATCTCTGAAAAAGTATAGTGGAAACCTTAAAAGGTTTTCTAAAAATCTTGTTTTTTATTCCCCAAGTTCCTCAACTTCCCAAAGTTTGTTTGAAAGTTTAAAAATATTTGCTGGAAAACCGCACTTCGGTTTGGACGTCAGAAGAATCATTAAACTTATAGAAATAAAACGCACAAAAAGAAGTTTAAATGTTTAATAATATCTTCAAATACCACCAACACAAAATTTCCACACCACCACAGTTGTTAATGTAGTTAAAAAAGTTAACCGAGGTTTTACTTATTACAAAAAACAAAATAATTAAACATCATGAATATGTATGAATTTTATTGAGGAAAATTTTTATTTGTATCAAATTTTAATTTGTGTTAAATAAAAACATAATTAATTTAAATACTAAACAGTATTATTTGTAAACTGATAAAATAGTTGAAGGACGACGTAAATAATGTTTTACAATCCGATTAAAAGTAATATACTTCAGTACTTACCCCTACCAGTGGTTATACTACAAAGTAAAGTTTTTTTGATCTAACCAAAATATAAGATCTTGTGAAAACCTTGACTGGTAGAAGTACGATAACCGGGTCACGATTTTGAAACTTTTTAAATAAAATTACAATCTAATGAAAATAAAATTTTTAATTCGAAAATTACAGAACTAGAAAGACGGGATCATTTTTTTAAAGTTAAATTTAAAATAAATAAATGATGTTAACTATTGCACTCCTAGAAGGCAACTACGGCCGAAAACGCCCATTAAAACAAGTGATGCAATTATTTACGTCGAGTACGCGTACCGTCAACATCAACACCGATTCGTTAACAAAAGTTTGTAAAATTAAGGTAATTCTACCAATAATTCAAAATATTATTTAGTTAGTAATTTTTATTTTTTTTAAATCAGCGTTTTATTAACCGTCAGTGTGCATATATATATTGTCATGTTTCGAACCAAAGTTGTACCTACCCTGTTAATTTGTCATTAATTTTGATATTAAGTTTAAGAAATATTTGAATTTGAATTTTGGGAGGTAAAACTTTGGAAATTAAAGTTGGTAGAAGTGAGGTTTTATGGAGGCTTTTGGTGCCGACCATGGTGGACGGCGGGTGCAAGTTTTGTATGCCCGCTGAAGTTTGATTTTGTTACGCTGAGTTTTGATAGTATATTTGAAATTGTGAGTAATTATTTTGATAAAAATAAATGATTTGATACGATTGCATTATTGCGCCTTTTTTTTGGATGATATAATTTTTGAAATTTGGAGTTTGGATAAAATTTTTATTGAGTGGCTACTGAGCGATAATAGTTTCGATCTGGTTGATTGATTTGCAGAACGAGTATTTCGAGTAAGACATTCGATTTATGTTAAAAATTGGAAATTAAAATTATTTGTAAGGGCGAGCGTGTGGCCGGACAGATAAGCAGGCGATTTGGATAACGGTAAAACCAAAACTTCGATCCCTTGAAGAAATTTTTGATTTGAAAATAAATTGGATTTGATTTTAATAATTTTGAAAAACAAATTTAATTTGAAATAAGTAGAAAAAAATACAACCAGGGTGAATTATACGTCAATATATATATTGTGATGTTTCAAACACGGGGATGCGACGAACGATCTCTGGGTGCAAATAAAGTCATAAAAATTTTCAGTTACCCTGTAGGCATGAGAAATTTACAAATGAGGAAAGAAAATTTAAATGAGTAATAATTTTAAAAGGTTACAAGATAATCAAAATGGAAAACATTGTAACTTAAACACGAACTTAACACAAAGATTTTATAATTCTGTTTAAATTTGAATTTTGCGCTACCGGAAGTGTACAAACGGGCGTTTTAGCAAGTTTTAGTGATTAACAATTTCCAAAGTGAACAAAAGTGAGAGTGGGTGTTCGACCATGGCGACATGAGGTCAAAGTTTGATTTCTGTGCGTATATTTCAAGGTTAGCGTCCTTGAGTTGTTTGGAAGATCGGCGTAAGATCGATTTAGTAAAATCGATTAATAATCAAAAAAGTGAACAATTGTGAGAGAGTGCGTCCGACCATTGAAACATCAGGTCGATTTTTGATTTTTGTGCGAATTTTTCAAGGTTAGCGTCCTTGAGTTGTTTGGAAGATCGGCGTATGATCGATTAAGCAAAATCGATTACCAATCGAAGTCGAATGGTGAAAAGTAGATCAAAGGCGTTGATTGTAGTAGTGTAACTCAGTTTTCGTCAATAAATTTTGTCAACGGCTGAAAACGAGTAAAGTTAGAAAGGGCGGCCATTTTGAGATAACGACGTTGTCGTTATTTGTCATTTTGAGTGTCACTTTTTGACACTCAAAAGTGTGCGAAAAAGTACTACTTTTCCGTTCTAGTGCGGAATGGAAAAATTTTTCCGCCTTGAATGGAAAAATTTTAGTTTTCCTAACTTGTATCGAAAATATCTATTTTATTATTGTATGAACAAATTACTTACGTTCGAAGATATTTTTAACTACACATCGTGTTGGATGCAACACTTTTACGAAAGATACAAAGAAGAAAAATTAGTACAACACCATAAAATTTGGAAAGAGTCACAATTACACAAGCCAACACATGCGTTGTATTAGAAGCCAACCACCAAATGGTAAAAGATGAAACTAATGTTCACACACATCTTACTTAAACTAAATCAGTGACGTCTCGTTTAATAAAGAAAATGCAACTTTAAAATTTTTCATTTGTATATTTAAACAGAAATTAATTTTTATTTTACAATTTGTAGCATTTTTAAAACAACATTTCACACTCGATTAAAGATAACGAGAAAGAGCATGTAACAAATTGCTTCTTCATTAACGGCACATCTCGTCACCGTTAATTAACACTTTATACACCAATTTCCATGCGGGGTTGAATAACAGCAAATGTTTCAACAGATATTTTGCAACTGATCTTGAACAACGATTATTTTTGTGTCGATAAATAAATTATCTTTTCTGTATTTTATGAATTTCATTACCGAGAAAGAGGTCATTTGTTTCAAAGTATTAGAATCCACCCCTCGAGATACGATTGTCTTTACTCCCGCATTTAGGAGCAAGCTTGGAGCACTTATAGTGAATGTGTAAAATCAACCAGTTTTGATAGGATCATCGCAATATATACATTACTTTCATCATAAGATGTTGTTAGATGAAATTCTAATTGTCTGTGCTTAAATAGTGTAGATTTTAATTTCAGTTTAAATTTTTGGGGCTTTATTGAAGTTGTTTTTCAAAATTGAACGTTAAATTTTGATATTTTGAAAAGTATTTTATATAATCAGTAGAACACTGGGGGGATACTCCATGTCCCCAAACCTCCCAGTGGGTACCACAATATATTATTCATTAAATAGTCCAGTAGTAAACTTATAAAAAAAGAACCTTCCTTATATATCTTTGGTTATATAATCTTATCTTTGGTTGTATAAAGCTTAAGTTGCCAGGCTACGGAATGGATAACGGGAAAAAATAAAAAAAACGGGATACGGGAAAAAATAAATGATAATAATTGACTGAAGTATTAAATTAAGAGGAAGAAGAATCACAGAACATGCTCAGAAAATTTCGGTCATAAAAACCGGAGATCTAATTATCTTCAACAGCAGAACTGTGTTACTAAACCTGTAAATTTTGAAATCGGAATTTAACAACCAATCTGAGAAAAGTTTGTCTGATTTTAGAATCTTTCATGATTTCATGAAAGTATGACTAGTAGTTTTTCATGCAGTTTCATGATTATTGTCAATTTTTAGTTACGTTTGTTCAAAAATGGCTAGAGAATTGTGAAAGTCCGGGTCTGTTTGGTAATACAGTATGTTTTTTGAAATCTGACAATTTTTTGAACAAGGATATATTATTGCAATGATGGTAGTGTAAACATTCCGCAAATACTAAAATACTTGCTTGTTCCGTGTAGCTCTGGTGTCCGGGAGTAATCGGGTTTCTTCAAGGATCGGGTGCACTTATATTTTATTTGCTCGTCTTCTAGGTAAAAGGAAAATCAAATTCGATTTTACAAACTTGTAATCGTAATTTTGAAATTTGAAAATTTTATGATTTTCTCGAGGTTTAAACGTATGATTTCAAATTATCAACTCGAAGTGATATCAGCAACGTCACACGTTCCCTCTATTAAATGTGATTCTATTATCCAAATGAAATTTATTAAGTATCAAATTATAATTATTTTATTAATTCTCGCTAAAATAAAATTTTAATAACTTTATAAAAAAAATCGCTCATCGAAATAAAAATCCATTTAATCAAAAATATCTAAAAAGATATCTAAAAAGATCCGACCAAAAATATTCTCCATCAATTCAAATCAATACTCAAAAAAAATCAATTCCAAAACCATTCGCACAAAAATTCTCAAAATCTACGGAGCAAAAACTTAATCGACCGCTCTGCCGACCATCTTTAGCAGAAAGGCTCCACTCTTCTAAAACTTCCGCCAACATTAGATTTTTTATAAAATTTTTTCTTCAAAATTCAAATTTACAGCTTTAAAAACTTTACAAATTGCTACAGGTCAAATCATTTTAGATTCTATTGCTGTAAACGTTTGTTTTAAAGACAATTATTACTGATAACTGAGGGATTTACTCCCCAGACCCCCCCCCCCGGTCAAATTTTTACGAATGTCTCTGATCGACTTTATTAAATACAAACTTTTCACTACTTCAGAACAAATGCATTTACTGGTCACAAAAGTAAGCACCGGGGGGGGGGGGGTCGGAGTGGGGTTTAGGAATTCTAAATAATACTGAAAATTAAAATTGCAACTCTTTAATATTATGTACTTATTTAAAATAAAGCAAAAAGGTGGTTTTTTACATTTCAAATATTTTGTTTAAAAGAAAATTTTGGCAATTCAACTTTATTTTGAATCTCGGGATCTGCTAGTCATTTCAACGTCTACTAAAATTTTTCCCTTATGCAAAATACTTATATATAATATGATAATGAACATTGATTTGATTTGATACTATCGATAAAGCGTTTGCTTCTGCGTTGCGACAATTTTTAGAAAATTTTTTTTGCCTTGATCTAAATTTACTACCTAAGTATGTACTACATAATTCTTACTGCTAGACAAATTGCTTATTTTTATTTTACCAGAAGTTGATTATGGCAGATGAGGTTATTAATGATTTAAACTACGTGCAAATTTTTTGCTGTCCAAAATTATTTATTTTGTGTTGATTCTGATTTTCAGGTACTTTGCTTCGTTTTTCTTGTAATAAAGCAAAATATTCTAATGTTCAAAATTTTAATTTTCTTGGCAAAAGACAAAAAATTTAAAGAGACCAATGAATATAATATATCGAGATAAAGGGAAGTTTGTCAAGACATCGTGTAGGATAATATTTTCACAGTCTCATCTCCTAAAACAAAGACAAGCACCGCATAAATTTACATGATTGCATACAAAGAAAATTCCTGTCGAAAGCTACCTAAACACCAGCGAACAAAAGCTTAAACAAGGATAATTGAAGCATTATAGAGAATTTACTAAGCCACTAAGTTATACAATTACAATTTAACGTTTAGTTCATTTGAAGATCACTTTGCGAATAAAGTTTTGTGGAATATCTTCTTAAAATACCGTCGCTCCAAAATGTAAAAGTTAATTCCACAAAATTTGTATAAAGAAAATTGGCAATTTTATTAAGAGTATTAAAATAGAAGAAACTATAAATTACCTACATTGAATATAAATAATTAAATCCTGAATTGCTGGCAAGCAATTTAAAACATAAAAATCCACTTTACATGCTTGGTTGAGTATGTAAACTCGAGTAATTGCTTAAATTATATACATTATAGAATAAACAAATTTATTTAATTGGAATTATTGTTGAAACCATTATTCTTAAACTTTTTTGATTGCTTTAATAAAAACAATAATAATATTTCATTTAATTAAATTATTATATTCAAAATGAATTGCTTAAGAGTGTAGAAAATTACAAAAATTGCTCTTTTATTTTAATTACTTTAAATAAATTGAGTAATTAATATTGTTCAAAAATTAATTTTATTTCTTATTGTATTGTAACCCCCATGGAGAAATCACTTTTAGTAAATTTTCATTAATCTGATTAGCGAATTAAGTTTAATTCTTTTGTCTGTTTTTGGGTTTGCTTTCAAATTATCGGGTATCGATTTCACATTCTGATTAAAGCCTATACTATAAGCCAATTTGTTCGACCATGTGTGTCTTCATTTTCGCCATTTCGATGCTCGCTCTTGTTTTCGTTTCCTTCATAAAAAATTAATCCGCGCTAATTTGGTTGCTCGTGAAATGAATAAATTATCAACTAATTATAAATTATGTTCTAAATTCATTGTAACCAAGAGTGTAAATTACAATGTACCTATAGGGCAAGGTTAGTGCTATAATGGAACCGTATGAAATATCGTTGCATTATGGAGTCTAAATAATGGACCTAACTAAATAAACGGAAAGTCAAGATCAGCTCACCATTCACAAAGCTTAACATCCTACGCAACACGGGGCACAAATGACTTGTATCAAAAGAGACTGTTTAGGAAACTTGCTTTTAATGCAACAAGATAAAGGCTTGGTTAAGGTGGGGCACGCGCTAACAGGATAATGACGTCACTTTAACTCTGAAGAAGATACCCTCCTAATAAGTCCAGGACTTTTCGATTTCAAAATTAACCATATGTTTCCAAAGTCGTTGACTTTTACATCTACATCCAACTTATTTGCCAAAAGCTTAAGGTTTTAGCTTGCTTTCTACAAACAGACGAAAAGCTTTTAAAAAAAATTAAATTATTTTCAATGACCAACTTTTATATTCAGGTATCAAAATTATAGAAGGCACCTAAAAATTCGTCTGAAATTCGCATTAGAATTAGAAAATTCAGTTATATGATGTGCAAATCTCTCTGGACCAATTTATAAATATTTAAATTTTTTACCTAACTCTGTTTATAGCAATGCAGCCTAGAATCAAGTAGAATAATTGATTACCTATGAAGCAATATAATGGGTTAGAAATTATATGATGATTTGGTGTTTTGAATTTAGCTCTAGGTGATAAAATATAAATTATACCTTAATTTTACATCCTAAATTTTTACAAAATTTACATATTTTTTAAAATGTAAGAGCTAAATATCCAATATTACGTATGTAAAAAAATGCTGGATAAATCAGCTCGACTTAGCTGCTCATTTCTCAATCAAATTGGTGTCAATCGTTGGAACTTAGCTTTAAGCTTAATTAAATTTTATTCTCATTTAAAGTGTTGCAAATATGCAATTGAAATTATTTTTTTCGCGGGAAAGGGTTGTAAAAAAACATAAAAGATTCTGTGGTGAAAGCTAATTAATTAACAGTATAATAGATAGAAAATCGAAAAGCTTAAATACCCGCATTGATTCGCCTCAAAACAGATTCAAAAGACGTAATTCCGCTTTACGCCGCTTATTTTACTTTAATTATATGATTTGTAATTCTTATAAAATTATACAATTTTATTTGTTCATGCAAAAACAAAATTTTGTTATAAAATTCTCAACACAGTCGTTTCAAAATCAAAACTGGACGAACTCACTGCGCATCAAATAAACTTTGCACATTTAAAAGCATCCAAACTACAAAGTCAATTTACATAAGCGAGCTTATATTTGGGATCAAACAATTCATATAAAAAATTCATAGCAATATATTTCTGTATACAAAAACTTTTCAAAAACACGTGGCACTCGGGTTGTCTGTAAAGTCGGTTTACGGACGATAATTTTACGTGATAACGTCCAGTGACGTAACAAGCAGTTGGGGGGTCCGTGTGCGAAGTTGGGGGCCGGGACCCCGTTTTTGTAACAAGATAAAAACAAACAAACATAAAAAATGTATTGAAATGATAAATTTTCGTAAAGATTTTATAATTCCTTTGTTTTTCCTTGGGTTTACCCTGGATTGCGGTCCCCTTGCATAATTTTAGGACGAGAGTTCTAGCGTTATCAAAATAAAAAAATAAAATATAAAAATATTTTATCCAAAAAAATAAAGCTTTTCCAAAAATAATGAATAATCCAAATCTAAATTGTAAATCACAAATAATTTAAATTCAAATAATTTGTTCTTTGCTCGAGGTTCGAACTTATAAATTCCACTTATCAGTTGACGCGATATCGACAACGCCACGTCTGATTATTACAAATGTTATTTTAATTTTTTAATTTCAAATATAATTAAAATTCAATTATTTCAATCATCCAAAATCTTCTATCAATCGAATCACCTTGCTACCGCTCAGTAGCAAATCGCAAAAAAAATATCCAAAATAATTCCAAACTTCAAAAACTACACAGTAATGCAGATGCATAAAATTCACTTTATTCAAAATAAATCCAAATTATTACCCACAATTTCTGATTAACAAAATATCAAAAGTATCTCACTGAACCAAAAATCAACGACCGGCACGGGCTGTCATATTTGGCAAAAAGCCATCTATTTTCTCTTATTCCCCCACCTCTTTAATTTTACAATCTTACCATTTAAACTTCATAAAATAAAATTTTCTATCAAAATGTAGCGGGTGGGCGCGAATCAGTTTCGTGATGAATCACGACTGTATATTACACATAATTTAAAAATGAACAAAAAAAATTATCATATAAAATTTTGTAGCATAAACCAAAAAATGCACAAACACTTTTTAGAAACTAAAATGTTTAAGTTAACACAACGTATAAATACACCGTATGTATATTATCGCAAACGTTTTCACCATACTATGGCATCATCAGGCGATGAACTAGTTTGTTTGTACATTTTTTGGGTTATTCTAAAAAATTTGATATGATTAATATCGAGTTACACTACCTAAACCACTTATCTATTGATTAAAAAAAATTATATTAATAGAATAAAAAAACAACATTTTATAAATTATCAACATTTTATAAACTACAACATATTATATTTTCAATATTAAATTTTTTTTAAAGATTGAGTAGTCACAGTACCGGGGGCTTTTTTAGCCGGAGGCCCGTGTGCGTGGCACCCACCGCACCCCGGTAGTTCCGCCCCTGATAACGTCATAACAAAACATTGATTAAAAATTGCATACTTTTATGAATTGAATTGAATTATGTGTTCTTATGACGTAAAATCACGTAAAATTATCGTCCGTAAACCGAGTGTTAATTTAAAAGGATGAAATTGAACAAATAAATCGAATTCATTAAACTGATGCTCTTGAAAAGCCCGCCAAAATCTGCTTGATATAATAATATATTTCTTTGCACTGCGTTAACTTGTTATTAAAACATAAATATTTTTAAAACTCTGATTAAAAACATTAATTTTCAAATATTATTTACAGTTTTTGCAAAATTAATTAATTAATTTGTTTAAATAAAATCACGAACAATTAGTTATAGAAATAAACTGAAATCAAATCAATGTCAATAAATTGTTAATTTGAAAAGACGAAATTGGACAAATAAATAAAATTTTTTGAATTGCTGCTTTTAAAAAACCCGCCTTGTCATTTTAGACACATTGTTACGACATGTGTGAGGTAAGCCGATCGTGCCTCTCTATCGCTTGTTCCGCGCTCTCGCTTGCACGCATAGCTCAGACGGAACGTGACAATGAGTCATGTTTTTTTGTGCGTGCAGTCGGTATATCGATTTATAAGACGTTATCACGTCAAAAAATTTTCTACAAAGAAAAAACTACAGGATAGCAGGTTATGGGCCCAGACAAAGAGATTAAGATTACTTATGACTAAATAAGTCATATGCATTCTGATGTCAGCTCTGCAATAAGCTGACAAGGAGATGAGATTTTTAGAAGCGGTCAAGAGATACATGAAAAAAACTGGAATTAGGAACAGCAAAATCAGAAAAGACCTAAAAAGTTTTAGTATTGGAGACGAGCAGGTATCTAAAATTTTAAAGACATCGCAAAATTGAACTACATTTTTAAAATTAAAAATTCCGCACGACGAATTTTTTGTTTTTCTGACAGCAAATTGCGTAGTAATTTTTTCTGCATTTTTGACAAATTTATTTAAAATTAAACAAGATCATCGACATTTGCTGTGTAATTTACGAAGAAATAAATGGAATTTCAGTGGAATCAAATTTTTGTAGAATTTAAAGCATTTGGTGACAATTGAGAGTTTTTAAAGCATATTTTGGAATATGAGATATTTATATGAAATACTTTCTATGAAATATGATTTAATTCCAGAGATCGTGGTCAACCTTTTAATTGGAAAAAAAGTAAAAGTAAATAGAAAAAAGGTCAAAATTTAAAAAGGATAACAAAAAATAACAATCATGTTTATGCTATTAATATATTCTGCTTTGAGTGGACGGAGCTCCATTACCTCCACGTGAATTGTGTAAACTCTCATTCGAATGCTGATATCAAATTTAAATTTTTAGTTATTTTATACACGTTTATTTTGTCTAAGCTGGTAATAATAATAATTATATATTTAAAATTTAATTTTATAATTTTTTATGTCT
Source organism: Cantharis rustica (assembly GCA_911387805.1). NCBI lineage: Eukaryota > Metazoa > Arthropoda > Insecta > Coleoptera > Cantharidae > Cantharis > Cantharis rustica. The sequence goes on along the minus strand of OU426879.1, from coordinate 50,882,360 downwards.
TTAATCGGTTTTTGGCTTTTGGAAAGCATGCAATTAAATCAAACTCATTACCCGTGACAGTGTGCTAAATCCACAACATCGCAGCAAATATTTAAATGAACGTTACGTTTAAATGTTTAGGCAAAAGGCTACCAACAACAAAAACAAAATTTTGAATGAACAACAACAATTCGAAATTATCCAGTTTCAAGTTTTACAGCTCGTTGAAATAAACAAAATTTAAAATTTAACGACTGACAATCCGACAATACAATTGTTTATTTTCACTGACACATCGAAAGTAATATAAAATAATATATTATTAATTTATAAGGATTCAAAGTAGGATTTTTTGTTGCGAGTCTGTCGAGTTAAGGGACGAGCACTTTTAATCCAAATAAAGTTTATTATGTTTTATTTTTCGACGGCGCTCTTGTCGCCAGCAGTAAAGTAACCGAATTGCTTTTTGGCAATTGAATGAGTAACGTAAAATACTTTTGGAATTTAGAAAAAAAGTATTACGTAAAATTGAACCTCGAATCTATAGTACCATAATTCACACAGCTAATGGCTTTTGCAACTATGAGTTTACAAAATATTAATTCTAATTTATATGCCATTGTTTATCTAAATTATTTTATTATTATGTACTGATTAATCCTTAATAATTTACATTTGGCATAAATTTATCAGTACTATTGATAATGTTAAGTAACTACTACTCAGTTTGAGCCAAGCAAAAGATGATGCCAATTAATCCCCCCCCCCTTACATTTTACCAAGAGCTTGCCAGTTAGTTTCTAAAAATTAACGCAGATGCAAATGGTTTGGAATTAAAAAAATTAAAAATACTTGGCAATATGTAGCACTTCTTATCGCATTTTGAAATCTTTTAAAGAATGATAAATGAAATTGATTAATAAATTACCAATAAGTTATTAAGATATTTATAAATGCAAATATTTATTTACTATACCCATAAGTATATGGACAAAGTACGATTTAACTTATGTGTTGATTAGAATTGCAAAATAATCTAGCATGAATTATTTATTACCTTACATACGTTTCTTATCAAAGTGCCATTAGCAATTTTTTATTCACGCCAGCTTTTGTTAAAAAAACAAAAGATGGCGATGGTAACGTGTGTGGCAAACCACCATGCTTTTAAAAGTCGACAATCAAGTTCGGAGGGTCGTTTTTTTAAAATCATGATTTTTTTAATAATGGAAAAATTGATCAACTGAGGAAAGCTCTGTAAACATCGTTACGCTATAGCTGATCCCAATCAAAATTGTTTATCAAATTCGTATGAGAAACTTGCAGAAATGTGATAAGCAATTGTTTACCCCAATCACAACAACTTCGTTTAATTTGCAATGAATGCTTGCTTACTTGAGCAATAAAAATGCAAGTTTCTTGTATTGGTTTGTAGTTGATTGTAAACATTGTTATCTAAACCGTAACGGTGTTCATTTAAACCCAATTATGGTGAACGTTAATTCATGTTGCAAAATTACTAATTTTTATGAAAAAAAATCAAAAATTCAAATGTTAGTATGTTTTTTAATTAATCTTTTTGATTAAACTTAAACTGTGTTTCTAATCACTTATCGCTTTAACTTCCAATTTAATGCCATTTGCTGTTTACCAACATCTATTTCAAAAAACCTAAATTGATTTATTTTGTATGGTCGGTTTATTGGAAGTCAATCAAAAAATTTAAAATTTTTGAAACCATTAAATTTAATTTAAAAGTGTCGCGTTCTACCAACTTAATAAATGAGAATTTTGCTTTAAACGATGTTTACACTTAACATATTTCAGAGCAAACTAGTTAAGATAAGCATCAAGAACTAGTTTTATTCAACCTACTTAATTATTTTAGGTTTGTTTCAGTGCGAGGGTTACAATTTTTTTTCTTAATTGATCGACATTTACTTTTGGTTGCCAACATCTCATCTGGCGAAGTTTCCTTCTTCTCGTTCGGTTCTCTTCCAAAATTCCTAAGCAAAATTTTTTAAACACGCGAGGACCAGGGGAGGGTTCCTGCGGAACGCTGTAGAAAGCAAAAAAATTCCAAACGTTCCCATTGGAAATAAGATACTTGTTCGACTATTAGTTAAACAAAATGGCAGATCATTTATAAAAAATTTCTAAATACATACATAATTTAGTGTTTATTTTGGCAATGCTTCACCTGCTCGCACGAAGTATAATTTATTGTTATTTTATTAATAAAGTTTTATACAAAGAAATTTCCTTAATTTAGTCATAATGTTGTTTTCAAATATATGTCGTCTTAAATGGTAATGTAATACTCGGTTTGAGTGCCCGGCCAAAATTGCCTGTTAAAACTAAATTATTACACTAATTCGATTAATACTTTTTCATTTATTGCTATTCCTGTTGCTTTAGTATCATTTTTCATTTTATCTATCCCACTTATCTTTTGGGTACTGCATATTTATAACAAGTTTTAACACCAGATAATATAATTTATTAAAAACAGAACCACTTTACTTTTTACATGTGCCTATGCACCCTATCAATTTAAATGTGTCGATTATGATAAATGATTTTGGAATAGAGAAGAGTGAAATAACGGCGAACCAGTATTACGCAAGATAATATCTTACGGGTGTGCCATGGCTAGGCACTAATTTATTGAGAAATTTTATATAAAATTGTCGTGTTAGGTGTCACTTTTATGATAACGCGTTGTTTTCTTCTTAATTTAAAACCAATACTTAATTAGTTCACCATTATGTTTAAAAATTGGGGAGATACAAAATTTGGACACGCGAAATATATTATAAGCGCCTTCCAGATTGCCACATTTGGGGGCTTTACCGTTCCGTATTTCGTTTTCATTTTATGACCTCAGACGCAAATAATATAGAAACACGCAAAAGAATTTTATTAATTCCATTATCGTATCATAACAAAGCATGTAAAAAACAATTATTAAACGTAATGGCAACAAATAATAGCAATGTCATTAAATCTTATCGTAACACATCGTAATTAATGTTCAATCACAAAGAAAAGTAAATGTTTTTGAGAAAACTTTGATTTACTGTTTGCAAAATAACTTGTATCGAGATAGATTTTGTTTGGACAAAGGAAACTGATTTTTTTCCAAAATAAGTGACATCCGCCGAAAACGCTTTTTTGTCAATTTAAACAGATTAGAAAAATAAAAATCTGTATCGGAGTACGGATTAGTCTCTAAACTCATCTGTAAATAAGAAAATGTTATAATAATCAAAATTATATTATATATAGGAATAACACCGTGTACGCCTAATATTGGTAGATCAGAAAAAAACCGGTAGCGGGTCAAACCTGAAATATGATGCAAATCATCATTAAGATTGCCCTTAAAACGACCGGCCCGTACAAAACTGTCTACCATTATCAAATTAATTCATTATAAGATAAACATTCTTAAAATTTTCATTTTGATTTTGTCGTTTACATAATATATACGATGCCAATTAATTTGGACAAAAGCTTTAAGAATAAAAAAATATATGGAATTAATGGTAGAAATAATCATATCGACATGAAAAGTGGTAGTAAGAGGTCACCGAAAACATTTTTTTATTAATTTAATTTAAAAAATACGATGAATATTTTCATTAATACAGTAAATTCAATAAACATTATTAAAATAATATTAATTCATAGATCGCCTAATCTGTGCGGCCTGAAGGCCGCACTGAGCCATCACTCTTCTGTATCCTCCAATCTCTTTAGGTTGGTAAATTACCCTGAATCAATCAAATAGAAGAAAAGACATGGCTATTAATATAAGATATAGAAAGTCAGAGCAATTGGGTTTTCTGTTTAACCTTTCAAAAACTTAAAACAAGAGCTCTAACGAGAATAGGAAAGTTTGGGGTAGAAAAAAATCAAGAAAAAATGAAAGTACTTCCACGGTTCTGCAATGTGTGCCAAAGACCAAGATTTCCGTTTAAATATTTGTATAAAAACTGAAATTTTAAGTTTTGTATTTTTACCTTTCTTGAAACTATTTTAAAAATCCGAGTACAAAAAATTCAAAAAGACCAAAAACATTTAAAGCAAACCCCAATTAATACCTGTAGGATGGATTAAAAAGCAACATTTTTGCGATGACAAGCAAGAATAAATAAATTAATTACTAACAGAAATGTACTAAGTGTTACCAAAGTATAAGACGTACACCAGTGGTTGAAAAAAGTTCTAAGTTAAACTAGAGAGAAAGGGTGGTGTATAGTTTGTGAACAGCACTAGAAGCAAATTACAAGATTTTTAATATTATAATTAATATTTATTTTAATTATTTTTTGATTTTCTACCAATGCGCCCAACATTATTAGCACTTATCCATTAATGGTTTATAAATAATTGGTCTCGTGAAATAAGCACTTTGAGTAAGGTAAGCACGGTGAGTCACTGCAATATATTGTTAAGTTAGTAATTTTTATATCACACTATTAAATGGTGATATATTTTTATCGTTATTAGAGATAGAAACACGGAAATTTTTACGTAATTCTAGTGTAATATAATTAAATTGTCCTCACTTCCCTCTACAGTTTCTATTTATTCATTTTTACCAAATTTAAATTTTTTTTAACAGATACTTCATTATTATTGTCAACTACAATTTTAACACACCTTCTCGCAATTTCTGGTTTGGAATAACCCCCAGAATAGATACAATATATAAAACAGTAAGCACCGGGGGGTCGGGAGGGGGGGGGAGGCGTAATACCCTTCAGTATCCTTCTAATTATATTAATATATCTTTAAATAAAATATAATTATTATATTATTAACCTAGTAATTTAGCTCTCATTTGAATTAAAATATATTTTCTTTTAAACACATTTTTTACATTAAATTCGTAATAAAAATATTTATTCCATATATTTGTTAGCCCAAGGTATATACATGTCTGATGACGACTGTTACCTGAAGGTACTATGCTGACTGAAGTAGAACTGAAAAAAAAGCCATTCAACTTAACTTAGATGAGAATAATTTAGCTTTACATAATATTCTATAATCCCAGTTTTAAATTCTTTGGTCTTAAAACTTTTTAACCTTTCACGAAAGAAAAATTTAGAAACATAAGTTAAATATTTGGACCGTGTAGAGAATTGTCGAATAACCATCTCAATTTCCGACTAAAAAATTCTATAAGTTTATTCGAGAGTTTATTACAAATTTACAAAAAATTAAGCTCAATTTTTTTAAATTTTAAAATGTTTTAAATTGTTTTTAATTGTTTTCGGTTTGTTCTCAATGGTTCTGTAAAAATAAAATTTAAAGCGAATTAAATATTTGGTAGTTTTACTGAAGAATATTCATTATATTTATGAATTTGTTTATTATATTTATGAAAGTTTCATAAAAATTGCATAAAAATATTTTTGCAAAATTTTGTAAAAATTATTTTTATATAGATGTCCCCGACGCTGAATCTCAAGTAGTACCGACTTTATGGAGGTAAATTTTATTGTACCGATGATTTTTGAGTATAAGAAGTCATACAAATTTAATGTAGCTGCCAACGCTAGTTGATAATCAAAACTGCAGATGCATAAACGAGCTTTATATTATATTTTGTGGTTTAGGTAGTGAAAAATAATTATAATAATTATGGTTAGTAAAACATTGCTAACAATAATTATCTTGACCACTAAACTATAAAATATTTAATATTTTGTGGTCTAATAAGTGAATATTTCCATTTAATAATCAATGTTTGTATGGGACAGAATATTAAAACCTCATTGAAATATTACAAGATGTTTTTAAGTTTTGACAATAAAATTTTTATTTCGAGAACTTATCACTTATGGATCATAAAATTAGCAGTTATTCGATATTAAGTTTAATAAAAAAATTGATTGTATTCTTTTTCATCCGGTTGACCAAATTAGGAATTTTGAAGAAAAAATTTAAAACACCGCAGTTTTTGTAATTACTGAGTAAAAAGAACAGCTATGCAAATTAATTAGCGCCAACAATTACTTTATCATTCCCAACATTAATAAAAAATTTTTACTTTCGCTTTTTAAATCAACAGAGAAGTAAAGAAACAAACACTGAGAAGAATTAATTCCACCGCGTTACATTTAATTAGAGGTTTTTACAATGATTAAACATCATTTACAAAAGACAATTAAAATTTTTATAATATTTTTATTATTTTAATTTTATATTAGTATTTTTACAATACGCAACCCGTTATTACTTATCAAAATATTATGTACATACGCCTACTTAATTTTTTAAATATCTTATAAAGCTTCTAATTTATTTAGATATTTTTATTTTAGAAAAACAACTAAAATAAAAGAAAAAACTCAGGTGGGTATATGGGCGCGTAGGTAGCCAATATTGAAGTCTTTTAATTAAGGTGATTAAGATAATAAACAAACATTTTAAGATTCCGTTTTCATTCCATTATTTGAAGAGATATTCCATGTATTCAATTAATTGAATTTTGATAAGGTGTGATCAATTTGTTTTATAATTATGGACATAGCTTAGCGCAGGCGGATTTACCTATTAAATCCCAGAAGCTAAAATAAAGTAAAGAAAATATCTATAAAAAAATGTATAAAGAATTGAATTTTTTACTAGCAAGTCTATGATAGTAACTCTGAAACGATAAAAACGAATTTTTTGCCACTTTACACGATTATTAATATAAATAGATTAAAACGACAACCGAGGGGACGACTAGATGTTACGACAATTTTGCTTTGTATTTTTGACAATAATAAAACAGATGAAATATTATGAATTGTTTCCAAATAATATGTAGATAAATATTATGTAGGTACGTAATACGTAAAAGGTATTTTAATGAATGAAATTCTTTTTATTATTCAAAGCGGTTGTTCGTTTTGTGTGTCTTAATAATTATGAACATTTACACATTTCCAAAGAATATTAACCTTGCTTCAATGTTAAAAATTAGCAAGAAAATACCTTATGATGTTTCTGTTGCAAATCAGGTATTTCGGGTATACACCTGTTTCAAGAACTGATTCAACAGAGTGATCAAAAAATATATGATCCATTTATAAAATACGATGCACATCAAAACAAAAAAAATTAAATTACATTTTTAGCATCGATTTCATTTTCTGGAGCGATTCCTTTCTTTTTTCAAATTAACGAATCCAATTAAATTTTTGCTGATAAGCAAAAATTGAACCTGTCATTATTTTATATTGTACGTGTTTGGGCGAAGAGGAAATAATTGAGAGTTTGTGTCATTTAAATATCGTTAAAAAATTATAACAACGAAAATTTGATATCTGATGTCTGAAAGACCAGACATAATAAAGTTATATTTGGATTACCTTAAACAAGCACGTATTCGTGCTTGCCTCAGAAATATTTCGAATAGTTAAGGAAGAAAAGAAAGATTTGGTATTAGTATTAATACAGTGGAATTCGATTAGAGTGCAACTTAAAGCTTTAATTTCCAACCTCTAACCACTAGTCTTGCATGCCAATAAGAGAAACGTAACCGATTTCCATTGCAGATAACCCGAGGACGCTAAACAGTGACGTAGTACTACGGTGATCCGGAGAGGTGCTTCCCCGACTCTTTCCTTGTAGATTTTTAAACATGCTGCCATCTTTGCATTTCAAATCATGCTACGCTAATTTTTATAAAATTATAATTACACAAGCTTAACCAATTTGCTAATTTTAACATTACTGTCAGCTATGTAAATTTATCCTTTTATTTTATATGGAAAATTTATTATACCAGACATCATTTGACTAGTGATTATAATCTTACTTCATACGAACATCGTAAATAATGTAATGTTAATCAGTTAATCTCTTCTGGCAAGGACTGTATCATCACTATTGCGATTATTTACAAATTTCAGTATAAATTATTTGTCAGATATGTTATATTCAGGCTTTTGGCGTCTTCGTGGTACTGCAAATCCGTATGGCGCGGCTCTACATGTGTTGAGTAACCTTTATTTCTAAATTCAAAATTATCGTAATATTACAAAATTTTGATGAGATTACAAATGCTTAGAGCCGGTAATCTCTTTTGATTGGATGCTTATAGATTGATACTACCGCACTAGAAAATACCGGCATCCAAAACAATTGCCGGTACTAATATACATCTTAAATATATTTCTGGAAAGTAAAAAACTTCAAAAGAGTCTTTTGGGCGAATAGATTTGTACTTTACGGTCGATTTAAATTTAAGTGCTTTCAATTTTAGTTACATACTTTGAAGTAATTTATCAACACCGCGAAACATATAATAAAAATGTAATTATGTTATATTATAATGTGCATATATTATAATATAAATAAGTACTACCTATTTAAACCTTTCAACACAAAAATAAAAATAAGGAAAGCTATTTTGGTAAAAAAATACGTAAACCTAGAACATGAACAACTGAACTAAATACTTAATTTTAATAAAATCTAAGGCAAATCTTTAAAATAATATAATTTTTATTTTGTTTAATTAATATTACTTTTTTGTTCGAAACGGGCAAAACAATAATTATTGCTGTCAGAAAAAAAATTAAGTTATCTACCTACTATAAATCCCAAAATGGTACTAAATAATAAATTATTAAAACTTATATATCTGATACCAGCTACTTAGGCAGGCCCGGACTGGACTGGTGGGCAGCTGTACAGCCAAGTTTTGTATTTTGTGAAGTTTATTCCAAGAGATCTAAAGAAAACAAAAAAGTTACAGAGAGCACATCGATTACATTTTTATAAACCAGGGGGTTCTGGGGGTGGGGGGAGGTAATAATATTTTGATAAATAAAATAATTCAATTTGTGTACTTGAAAGCCAGATAAAAGCAAAAATATCATACTTACGTAAAATCTGCATGCGTCATCCTAATTTTCTCGTCAAAATAAGTAAGAAAATGTGTAAAAAAATTATTTACGTTGGTTTTTTTATAGCTTAAATCGACGTATCTTGATGCGTAGAGTTTAGAAAACAAAAATGAGCCTATCAAAAACATTTGTCGGGTGGTAATTTGTGCACTTTAAAACCACATAAAAAAAATAAATAAAATTAGCTGAAATAACCCCCCCCCCTGCCCCAACTCAATAAAACTAATGTAATAAAATTTATTTTAGTTTGGATTTGAACAAAATTTTTAATGAATTTTTAACTTAACTGGAGTATAATTTCGGAAGGGTATAATTTCAGGGGTAATTTAACTTTGCAATTGATGGATATCAGGCATCCGGTCCATAACAATACAATTTGGAGGTGGTGGGTAATTAAATTATTACTAGTCCGGATCTGGACCTAGGTAGGTATATTTACAAAACTGTTAAACTTACCATTGGCATCGTTCATTGTCCTTGGAATAAAATATTTTCAAAAATGGATTGCAGGCTTTAAAATCCAATTTTGCATCATAGCAAGAGTCCAGATGTTCTCGAGTAAGTTATTGTAACTAAAAAATTTGACGTGGGTTCAAAAACAACTTTAATTGCATTTGAAATTTGTTGTACTTCCGAGTGGCTTAGATGCCAAACTTAACGGAAAGGTATTATTTATTTTTGGATTTTCAAAAAAAAGTTAAATTTTTGGTTTTATCAGCAGGTAGGTAGGTACTTATTATATGAAATTGATTTGTATCAGCATAGTACCACAGAAGTGGTCGGTATTATATTAACCGGCGGTTAAGTATAGAGCGGAAATTCAGCCCTCCGGTGCACAGGAACACTCCGCGGTTGTATTACTTTGTATATTCGGCAAAAGTAACGATTTTAGAATTGAAAGGTTGGATAATGTAAACGGTATAAGTTGGTATTAGAATCAACACGGTTTGAACTCATTTCAACCTTTGCTGCTAATCTTCGCGAGTAGTGAAATCTCACAAACGATTTGAAATAGGATTAACATTCCGAGTCTAAGTTATGCTGAAATATTCGTTTGAATTAGCAACATTTATCACTTTTTTAAAATTTGTAGGATTATCTTGGACGTTGATGTCCAAATCTGTTCGGTCGGATGGAGAAGAGAAAATAAAAGAGGTAAGTTTTATTTAGTTTATTTTATTGACTGATCAAGTGAGATTTTAATTAAAATCTGAGCACAACCACTTATTTTATTACATCGAACTTGAACAGTATTAATGTTTAACGACTGAAGTTTTGACAATCATGTACAAATAAATAGGGATGTTTTCGTGATAATAATTTACAATAACCATGTATTCAAATATCACATACATAATACAACAGCCTCATGAGTTGTGTAAGAATTTGTCAATAGTTTTTGATAAAGGTAACATCTAATAATTTGGATATAAAAATAGTAGATATAATAAAGTGCCTGATGAAAAGGAATAGTAAAAGTTCGCGAGCCTTAAACACTCACGTGCAACAACAAACATTACAACAGCCGGGATATTTAACAATTTTTCATATTTAAAAGGTAAAATTAATAATATTCGTTATGCTATTTACATAGTTAACATTATTACACTATTTACATCATATTCACATTTCGTTATAATTTCTTTCAACTAATAGTTAGGCCTATAACATTTGTATGCTTATTTTTTGTGGTGGAAGCGCCACCGATTAAAAATCGATAAAATTTCAACAATTCAATAATTCCGAAAAAAACTATCGGACTTCAAAATGCATAAAATTCAGTGAATAAAAACATGCCACTGGTTTTTTCATTTATAGTAATAAATCTTATATAGTAAATATAATTTCGAAAATGCTTTATAAGCAATAGCAAAACGAAAACGATAATTTGAGCGCAGTCACGTCATTGTGGTAACTTTAAAAAATGATTTTTAAAAACAAGATATTCTTTAGTTAGGATTATTCAAGACACTTCATTTAAGGCAAGTTTCCACTTAAACAACATCCAATATTATAACAGTTTTTTTGGAACAATAATTAACAGGTACAAGCCATGGCAAATAATTTTTGTCTAAATCGACTTTGATAAAAGAGACGATATTAAACTTCATCATAGATTTTGTATATAATATTATAAAGGACTTTTTCATTTAAAAATTGTAGAGAAAACATTCAAACACCGAAACATATTTTTCTGCTAGTGATTATCGAATTTGCACAAAATCCACTAATTATGTAAAATATTGTCTCATTTTGGGCCTTCTATCCGTCATAGAAGACAAAATTCAGCATGTGCGTTGCTTGAGGACATCACATTGACTCATATTGACTTCACTTGAGATGAGACCATAACGTTTTTTTACTGACACCTAACTAACCAACAACATAATAAAAATCTAATACGGAATGTATAAAGTAGTTAAAAGTGTTATTTGGCAACAAGTCATCATAATTTTTAGATTAATTTAATATTTATTAATTAATTAAAGCCTTTGTTAAATTTGTCTTGATTTAAAATATTATAACTAATTAACTTGTATGTCTACGACACCAGAAGATAAACTATAAGATATAACAACAAAAAAGTGAAAAATTTACAAAAATAGATTTGTCAATAAATCGTTAACCAAGATATTTTATATTCAATTATCTTTATGGCAGCGTAGAACACGTCGTGTGCTTTGGATCCTCTTTCGATCCATTTCACACGTTTTTTCCTTCAAAACTTTACAGTATATTAAATTATATAATTTAAACGACACAAATGGCACACAACACAGATAGGCATTTCGCCAGCGGAGATCATGGTTTTCAGGTTGCATGTTGTGCAAAATCTATTCTATGCGAACGTAAAGTAGCCGAGCAGTGCCGGTGCCGAGATCACAGTCGTCACGTATGAAGAGAACACAATCGCCGGCGGCCAGCTCGGCGGTGGGCAATTCTCACAAAGTCGTCGTTACCACCGGCAATGCAAGAGCTTCTTCACTCGTAACCGTATGCGGCGTGTGCATGTGTTGGGGATGATGCGACGCCGACGTGTGCTGCTGATGAGGATGCAAGTGATGGTGATGATGCTGCTGCTGCTGTTGCTGCTGCTGCTGATGATGGTGATGATGCTGTTGTTGTTGTTGCTGCTGCTGCTGTTGCGATTGTTGCTGCTGCTGCTGCTGCCCCGCATTACTTTGTTGCGCACCATTCGACGACCCCAATTTATTTTCCTTCTTCATTCTTTGCTTCAGATGCACTTTTGCGTGTCTTTTCTTTTCGTCACTACGAGCAAACTTACGACCGCACACGTCGCATGAGAAAGGTTTTTCACCAGTATGAGTCCTTATGTGTGTGGTGAGATGATCCGACCTCGAAAACGAACGCATACATATACGACACTGAAACGGTTTTTGTCCTGTGTGAATTCGAATGTGCCTGGTCAATTCGTCGGATCTTGAAAACCGCCGATCGCAATTTTCCACAGGACACGCGTATGGTCGTTCGTGTACTGGAGTTTTACTAGGTCGATTTGGATATTTTCTAGGTTTTACCGGAACTAACTTAAGAGGAACTGGCGATTGTTGATATACTTGAGAGAGTATTTCGTGTCCTTTACTAGTAGAAGGATTGTATTCGGCTAATTGCACATTGTAACCCGGACCCGCACCTTGTTGACCCACTTCACCCTGACAACCCCCACTAAAAGGTTCTTGTTTAGGAACCAAACTAGAAGGTCCTGGAACTACTAACGAACTTGAACTTTGCGGACTGTTATAGTCTTGCGCGTCCCACTGATATTTTGCCGTGTTCGCCACTAAAGGTTGACCCACTCGCGTGTACACTAAATCTTGCTGTTGTTGCATGTCCATCATACTTGCAGATGTCGACGAACAACTCGAATAGGACGGCGGTTGTTTCAGTGCAAGATTACTGCATTCCATACTCAGCATAAGCTCTGCTTGGGACCTATCGTCGTATTGCGTTCCCGCAGGACTCGGCGTCGCGGAAGGATATTGATGTTGAGGCGATTGCGAATTTCCGTGTCCCAACAATCCGAAAACTGCGGGATACAAAGGCTTATCCGGACTGGATAAAAGCCACGGATTAACAGCCGATGGAGAGTGAGCCATGCCGCCCTGACTGCCGAGTCCTAGGGGACTTCCAGCTACCTGCATTCCAGATAAACTCGGACTAGACGCCGTCGAATAGGCAGGTCGATGTTGCATTTTCCCAGATGTATTGCTGGTCGAATGTGATGGTCCCGCAGCAGAGTACATGCTGAGCGTGCTGTTGTTAGTGGCGTCTTCGTCACGGATGCCAGGGCTAAGGGTGCTACCTTGAGGAGATACGCTTTCTTTAATTCGAATGCCTAATGGCGAACGACGAGGGCTGGATTGTTGTTCGAGTGATAACTCTTCTGGGTCTAACGAACCTAAAAGGAAAAAACTTCCTTTAGAAAATGTATTCATAAAATAATTTTTCCGAAAAATTTGCATTTTAGTTTGTGTTTGAAATTATTTAAAAGTCGAGGAGGAAAATTATCGCGCCGACTATGACAACGGGAAAAGTGATGTATGTGGTTATCGATTTTGCCTATCTTAAACATGTTGGTAGTGTGCCGCTTATCAATGGAAAATATCTCAATGGTTACATTATTGATTTTCTAAAATTCAGCGCCGGCGTCCTCTGACGTCGCTCAAGTCAGGGAGGCGCCTACGTAAAGCACTTGTTGCCCATAACAATTTCAAATTTAAAATAAGATTTGCAGTTTTTCTTTCGAATGTAAGTCGATATATTTTACCTAATGTAATTGATTCGACGTAGACATAACAGTGTGACGCAATTTCTATTATTAAAGCATTTTACATGTCCTGCAAGCGGCGCGCGTCCACGAAAAATAAATGAACCAACGACATCCCAGAGGTAAATATAGAAATCTAATGCATATCACGCAACGCGGTATTTCTTACACCTGTTCATATTTGACATTTTGTAATTTAAAAAAGGACGAAAATTTGAAATTAAAAAAATTGTTTTGGTAACTTACTGCGTTTATGTAATTTGCGGCGCTTGTTAAAGTGTTATTTTATTATTTTTTTTTTTGATATTTCGATTATATCACAGGTAACGGTACTCACCTGTGATAGGTGGTGGTTCGACAACGGTGGAGGGCCCGAAGAAGGATGGAATGTCTCCGGAAGTTGTAACAGGGGTGTTGAGATCTCCGGTCTGATGCTCCGAAGAGGCGCACTCCAGGTCGGCAGCCGAGCAGACCGCTGCCGGCACCGGGCTGCTGCCAGGGTCGATGCTGGACCCGGAGCTCTTGTAAAGGCAGGTATCGAAGCTTAGCACGTTGAAGTGGTGAGCCGCAGCTGCAGCCGCCGATTCTGTCAACAAGAATGCGGAGGCGTGATGATGATGATGATGATGGTGGTGCTGTGCAGGCAGCGTATCCAGCCCGTCCATGATCATGGTGGCCGGCGGATTGGAAAGGCTTGCCGCTGGCCCGCCTACCACAGAAGAAGCAGGACTTATAGCGCCAGCACGCACTGCACTTGAAAGCTGCTCGTTACCACTCGTCGCGAGGGTAAATCGAGCACACAAAACGCGTCAGGGCGAAATCAAACTCGAAAACCCTAAGGTACACCAGGAAGTCGATACGAAATGTAACTTTAACGTGATCAAGGACTATCGATCGGACACACGACCGTCTCGTTCAAAGGTTGCTCAGAAACTAGTCGCGACGCGAGCGCGACTTTACTTTTATGAATGGAGCATCTGATCCATATTTGGAAGTCGCAATCAAGGGTTACAGCCAATCGAACGAAGAGGCCGCGATTCCCCTCCACAGAATTTTCCCACCATCTCGAAATCGTAACATGACGTCGCAATGACGTAACACGGCGCTTGGATATGATATAGTCGCTGTGAAAATTTAAGATGATCCCTCGAGAAGCTCATTTAAAATGTAAAACCCAGTTTGAATTTTCTCATTAAAAAAAAAGATTGCTTCACTTTACCAGCTGTTTATTTTCCGTAACGCACAATTTTACGTTTAATGTAGATACCTAATAATTATTACAGAACTGCCTACACGAATCTATTAATCTCGCGCTTAAACCGACATATGGTTTTAAATTATCTCATAACCCTTTTTAATTTTAAAAAACCACCCCGCCAGAGATAAATTTCTCGCCATCGAAACCGCAACTAAGCGACCGAACAAAAATTTTTGCGAAAATTCGAAAAAATATTTTCGTTTCTATTAACAGTTTTGTGTATCGCTTTAAAATTAAGAAGCGTCGACGAACATTTCGAACGTTAGGAATGCGATTCGTGAGCCAAGAAAAAGATATTCATATATATCAGGTGGAAATAAACGCTAAAAAGTAACATGTTAAACCATCTCTAAAATTTAATACCTCCAGCTAAAATTTATCATAAGAATTCGGTAGATCAAAAATTGTGACGCCGAGGTTATCAAATTTAGAATTACGCGTCGTGGTGTGCAAAATAATAATAACGCGTTACTATTTTTGAAAAACATCTGTTGCCACTCATTAAAAATAACAACGGATCGTAGAATCATGGCCCAAAATACAATCAGCTGGCATTCTGTATATGCACTGAGTCAGGAGCCAAATAAACTCTACCACTAACTCAAAAACCTTCTGTGACGTTATTACTTTATTATGTAATTAAAAATATCATCGATTCTGGCACAATTTTGAAATATCGCGTGAATGTAATAACTACGTCAGGCTGTCTTTGTGATGCAAAATCGAATTTTCATAATTATCCCTTTGGGAGTCGCAACTACATCCCCAGACAGCGAACAAGTGCAGTCGAGCGTCTTTATGCGTCAATTTTTAATTATAATCCAGAAGATTTGAAATTAAATCGTCAATAATTAACTCATGCTGAAAATAAAATTGAAGTTTTTCTTTTATACCAGTTGTATGACGTCAGTTCATTCATGAATTTTCTACCCCTTAAAGCAGCATGGCGACGCTCCCAACGACGCCAATTACATCCCTTCCAAAATTTCCCTCCGAGTTTCCACCACAACTTTCTATGATGATATTCTCCTCATACTACATTTCCGGTACAAATTTGTATCCCGGAATAATACATTTTAGTCATGAATGAAACGTTTTCACAATAAATTACTTAACTAAAAACCCGAAATTTTAAAACGCTAAATGTATTTTGAGCCCCCATGGGACCCAACAATGTTATTTTACAAACGAGAGCTTTCTGAATGGAATAGCTCAAATATGGATTTTTCATTAGCGCGCCTTTACCTAACTTAATCCAGAATTTATTAATACAAACTTGGGCGTTTTCAACTGAACATTAAAAATTCTGCAAATACAATTTTTGTTTAAAATAAAAAATGTTTAAATTTAAAATGTGAAAAATAAAAACTTTAATTTTTATTTTGTTCAGTTACTAAGTAGACAATTAATATTTTCAGTTTACAGCTTACGTCGAGAAATTACAAAAATTTAAATTTATTTCATTTTTGATAAATCTCGCAGTCTTCGTAATTTTACTAAAAATGAAAAAAGCAGAAAACATACAATTAAATAGTCGAATAAATTAATTTGAAGTGGAGAAAACTTAAACATGCAGGATGGTTCGACGTCAAATTTGAAATAGGAAATGACAATCAAAATTTTCGGAAATACCCAAATGAACTGGAATCAAAATTTTAGCGCAGAATGTTTTCCTATAAAAATAATTTTGCTTTTATTTTATTAAATTTTTATTGCAAGTTTTTATTGAACAGCAAGCAAACGTGTAAACAGAGTAAAATTTTTAGAGATCGTCTGATCGTTCAAACAAGTTAAAAAAAAATTATATTTTATAAAATGTTATGTAACTTTAATGTTTTGTTTAACAAATAATAAACTATTATATTACATACTAATTTGTTTAATATTTAAGTGAACATTGTACGGGTAAAGATTTACCCGCTTCTTTTTAAATTTAACATTTAGTTTTTTCAGTTTTTGAATTTAATTATTATTTTATAATAATCTATATTAGAAATTATATAGTAAGAAAATATTAGCATTTAAGAAGTTTTTGAGCTAATGATAAAATTTCTTGTCTTCCGCGATATTTTATGTATGTACGTATACTACATACAAAGTAAAGAATTTTATCGAAAAAGTTTAGTATATTTATGCATAATAACCCAATTTATAGTTAAACAGTATTTATTGAAATAAAATTTAATTGCGTCTTTTAATGTAAAACACCAACATAACAGAATTGCAAGCAAGCACCTTTCAATAAATATTTAGAATTTATTGTAATATTGCTCAAGTATACGATTGGTATTTATAGAATTTTTACAGTGTAAAACAAAACAATTTTCAAAAGCGGCGGCTCGGAGTTTGTCGTTAAGAATCCGGCGTAAAAATAATTATTAGCAATACCTAATAGTGTCATTCAAATAAAGGTGGAATTATTAATCCATTATCCCCCCCCCATGCATAATGCACTTTAAAATAGTCAAAGGTTTCAATCACAAAACTTGCACACAAACCACTGATTTTAAAACCGGGGAGTCTGGGGGTTACCCCCAGTACCATGCCACTAAATTGTGCTTAAATGAATAACTCTTTACACTATAATTTGAAAAAGTAAAGCAGTAACTTAGTAATATTTGTAAAAAGAAACTGTGTATTTAAAAGCCCAATTTAATATTATGTTTGTTTTGGGAGGGCGTCAGCTCATCGCTCTCCCCCGCACTGGTGTTGACCTAGGATAACTTTTGACGATAATTTCGAATCTGAGTTCTAACAAACTTAAAAATTCTATATTTCAAAAATACTTCAGATCGAATATAAAAAAAAAGAAAATGAGATTTTGAACATAGAAATTAAAATTTTTAATAAACCCCCGATCTAAGAAATAAACAGTAATAAAAATAAGCTCTTTAAAATAAAAAAATAATTCTACTAGTAATTTTTCTATACCCATTCTAAATTTCAAGTCAATTTTCACTGCTGAGCTGCAACTATTATTTCGTGTTGCAGCTCCCCGACTAGTGGTAAAAACGAAATTGAGATTTAAAATATAGAAAACTAGTTAGGTCGGGATTTTTTAAATTTTCAATTTTATTCTATTTTATAAATTTTTATTTTCTGAATTAGTAATAATTACTAAGGAATCTTAATCATCAATACTAATAACGGTAAATATATGCACTCGTGGACTTTCTTGTAGAAAAAGAAATTTTATCGTATTTGTTACGATTATCTCAGCGACCCGAATAAAATCTCCTGTAATATCATTTTTAATGATATTTTATATGTAAACACCACAATTAGGGACTTCCCAAACTATAATTTTCATTTTATCTGATTCCACTCGACCTGCGAATAAAGGTTTTTCAAAAAATTTTGAAAAAATGATAAACCATAGTTTGTCTTAGTTTTCCTTTTTTTACATTTATGAAGTTCTTATTCTATCCTTTTGTTCATAGGTTTAGTGACAGTAACCCTTATTATTGTTATTTACAAATATTTATACATATTTTTTAGAGAAATAAAGAAATAAAAAATTCTGAAGGTTTGAATTATTGACGTCTGGAATAAAATATTTTTGTTTTGTTACGAGAAAAACTGGGACAATTTTCTTTCACGTTATTTTCTAGGTAAATATTTTCAAATTGCGATTTTATTGTGAAATTGGTATTACCTATGAATAATTGTTGACTAAAAATCGCAAGTGATTTCAGAGAGCACCAACAGTAAAAATAAAAAATTGTGCATGTTTACCCTACAACGAAGTCAAGTAAAATTAGTGTTTCTTGAATCAATATTTTTTCTATTCGAGAAATATTTTATTTTGATGGGTTTTCCAAAAATTAAAATAAACACAGGTAATTTAAGCAAAATAAATCACTTTTGTGTGTCTACAAATTTAGCTATTTTAATTACACCGGTAACAAGTTTTCCATTAAGCACAAATTTATCGTTTCGTTAATACTTTTGCAACACATAATAAATTTCAAAATTACATAAAAATTGTAAAAAACGAAAAAAGTTAAAATTTATTGGTTACAGTGGCAAATGGTTGTTGTAAAAAATATATTATTATGCAACGCGCATTTGAATAATAATTTATATGATTTAAAATAAAAAGTTTTTTTTGTTGAATTTGAGTTTACAAAAGAATTTTTGAAAGTTAAAAATTCTGGTAGTACTAATCCTATTTTATATATAGCCTGTTTAACCTTTGCACAGAGGTTTGTGTGCAAATTCCTTTTCTTTTTTAAGATTTTTCTGTCGGTATTCAAAAATTACGTTTCTAAATATTTGCGATGATTGTTATAAGTAGTATTATGAAAATAACTTGTGTTTTTCTGGACGAATAATTTTGTACTTTGTAAAGAAAGCTTCGCGTTTTTTGATTTATAACGACGTGCAATGCAGATTGTTATTATAATTTGTTGTTGTGTGTTTTGTAAACTTTCACGATTATTATTGCGATAAAATGAATAAACAAGGCTTATCGACGACCCGTGAATTGTTTTCTCTATGTTCGGTGCAAGTACTTGTCGACGAAAATTTTCTTTTCCACGGCGAAAAGTGCATTATCGAGGTGACGTCGAGGAGCGTTGGTGCTTTGAATAAATTGAGTGGGCTCTTAAGGTTGATGTGGTGTAAAACCGAATGTATACAACGGGATTATGTAAGTGAAACCTTATATAGTGATATTGAAATTGTTAATAATAATTACATCGATAAGGTGGGCGTAAAATTTATTATTAATTGATCAAACTTGAACCCATTATACTTTTACTTATTTTTGCGGCTAGAAAATGGGTTTTAGTTATAATTTTTGATGAAAAAAGTTTAGTGGGCGAGTAAATTACAAACCGGATGTTCTTCGGGAGAAACGAGTTTTTGATAATGCGCATATTTATTGCAGCACGTGCTGGCTTGTGAATAATGATAGAAAAATGGAAAAATAGACACTTGAAATGGAAAGAAATTTAGCATTCATGCAACAAACAATTTGACAACAAGAAACACACCTGAAGATGTGGATGGTCCTGCGAACCACAACGCAACCAAGTCGTCGACGCTGGTCGCAGCTTGCGGCACATGGTGCTGTCCGTATCCGCCGTAATAATAATGTTGCGTTGTGTAAGCATCCAGAAGTCGTCCTCTGTTATCCATCGATGTGGATGGTTGCGAATGCAATTCGCGTCCTCTTCCGCGAGTATATCCCGCATTACCGGGTGCATCCAGTAACAATTGTTGCACTTGTGAAATATCCACAAATTCGTCACCACCTGTTGCACTATCCCGAGTTCGTTGGCGAGAGTAGGCGTCACCCTTCGATTCGTCGTCTTCCCTTCGCATCGTCAGTGTTAACATGATGACGGCGTTGGGCACCGGAGTCGACCTCCGCTGCCATGCCGCACTACACCACTGGAAAACTCGCGCACTCTGGAATCACTGCCGGGATATGAATGAGCAGAGCACATGAATGTTCCGCAGGTACTCAACGCCAACACCAAACGCCTCTGCTGCATCGCCTGAGTGACGTCACATGCGTCGTCATGGAGCACCCGACGCGTGGGCCTGGTGCTCGAGGATTCTGTCCCAGGTCGCGGTATCGCACGCTCTGCTCTGTTTGTTCTGGTGTCCGTCCTCGAACTCTGCATCCCCACTAAGGAAACTTATTTATTTTCGCACCAACAAAATGTTTATACGGACCTTCCGTCGCCTGTTTCTACCAAACATCGGGATACCTATCGTCCACGTCTGTGCGTTTGCATCGCCAAACAAACATTATCACTTTTTGGCACTACATGCTGGATCAGCCGTTGGCTCGTCACCAGGAATGAACTAATCAACTCCCAGAAAGGAACGAATTTGATGAAGTCGTAGCCGCGATTGTGATGTCATTACTGATTTCTTATCCCATGAGATGGCTTCTATTTTTACTGTAGCATCTAGAATTTGGTGCCAAGCAACAAACAAAACTATTTCAGTATTTTTCTCTTACAGTTACGACAAAACATTAAAACACACCAATATTATTATTACTTTTATACAAAAACATTTTAATACAATAATCGTGGAAGTTGCAGCACGCATAAACAAAGCTTTATCAAATTTCCTCGAGCAACCCGATTTCAAACTGTTGTGATAAAGGGGTGTTAACGCTCATTTTACTGCCGACACCAACTACCGGTATAGATATTATTATCGCAAATTGTTATCTCGCTGTGTTTGCCTTTATAAAATGCTTCCACTTGGTTCGTGCCGTAATAATATTGAAAATTAACTACCAAATCGAACCTTTGCGTCGAAACGTCGGGAGTGCGTTACGCACATATCTTAAAATACACTTCATTAAACGATTTAACAAGTTTCATGTAGGTAGATGTGGATTAAATTTAGATCGACAAATTTAGAATAAGTTAATGTAAAAATAGAAACAAATCTATTTCCGACAATTTAAACACAAATTGATGAGAAAAAGTTATCGAAAATAACCGTAAGGTAACAATCGATTTCTTTAATAATAGAAAGCCGATTAAATTTTTAGGTGCTATTTTTAAAGTTGAAGAAGTGCGTCATCAATCGGTAAGTAGATACACTCAATTTTACATGAAAAACTGAAAAGTCATTCCACGCTAGAAATTCTAATTACTATTTACATTTTATTTCATTAATCGGCTCGTATAGTAGATTTATCTACTACTATCAACAAGCAACGGAACTTCTGGATCTGGAAGTAAAGTTCCGGGAAGCTAGATGAGATTGCTCTGAAGAACATTTAAACGATAACGATTGCGAAGATTGAGATTAAAAATGTTCCGGAAATTTCATAATTAAGCAACAAACTTAAAACCAAACGAAATTTAGATTTTTACAGCCTTACTTATTAGTTACCTAACGGACAATAAAAGTTTTATGTCTGATTTCGCAAAGGTTAGTTAATATTTAATCTACGATTAAAATTTTTCAACAATCCTTAATCCTAGATTAAATTTTAATTATTCCTTGTGAAACGAATTTTTTAACCAGCTTTGAATGAAACCAGTCGACAGTCCAATTCAGTATCAGATCTCGACTTCGCCAAGTGCAATTATTTGGGCGGTTCTGCCAAAGCCGAAAAGAGAAATAGGAAAAGGAAACCTTTGCTGGTGCATTCAAACTTATCTATATTCTTAGTAATGCAATATCGTGGCATATTAACAGTTCCGGAGTGATTCTGTACGTCACAGTTCACTCAACTTATAATAAAAAAAAGCTCTGATTAGAAATACAACCATTAATAAAAGTCTAGAAAAGCAAACGAAAAAGATTGGAATGAGCAAACATTTTTGGTAGATTGGTGTTTATAGGAACTTCTCGCTAACTTTCAATCTTATAGAAGTTAGGTTGCCCAAATCAAAATCTTTAAGTTACCTTTAATTTAAAGTTGAAGATTTTTTCTGTTATTCAAAATTTATTCAAAACACTTGAATAACATATTCTAGTAAGATGCTAACCTTGCTAGATGCATATATTGACATGCCCCGAGCTTGTGTCAATCTTATAAAATTTTTCTTAAACCATAAATTTAATTAACAACTGGGCATTCATTTTTTGTGTAGCAATGAGCTCTTCAAATTAAAATTGTAAATTTATAAATTTTATGCTCACTTTTGTTTGCGGATACGTGTGTTGGAGCGCACCTGGAATGTGGTGTTATGCAGCTGACCCAATTACGCCTGGTCAAATTTGCTGCGATGTAATGCACCTTTGACTTAAATTTTTCTAATTTCCAATTTTGTCACCTCACTTTAATCAAATTAATTAAACCAAACAAAAACTCAAATTAACTTATTTTATTTATAAAAATTAAGCAACTATCGGATATGGCGACTTCCACCAGGCACAACGGCCTTCGCCTAATTCCCCTTGCATTGACCCACTCGCCGTTCTCCCTCCTAGTCTTCTCCCACCTTTTATTTACATTAAAATTTTACAAACTTTGTACAGTGTGTTTAATAAATAATGAAACAAACTTAAATTTTAAAATTACTTTACAAAATAATAAAATTAATGTTTTTATGCATTTCGAAACACGACAATATATTGCAGTGATCCTTCTTAAAACGGAAATTTTTTCACATGCACTATAAGTGCTCCAAGCTTGCTCTTAAGTGCGGGAGATGAGATTGTCGTATCTCAGGTTGAGTTCTATCGTTCTCAAAACAAAAGTGAAATTTCCAATCAAAAAAAATAAATCGTCTTCCAAAATTCCAAAAAATGTCTTTCAAAATAAAATAAAATTTCTTCTAATCCAAAAAACTTAATAAATCTCCAAAAATAATTATTAAATCCAATCCAAATTAAAGTAAATGTAAAATAAAGTTTTAATAATCTTAGAAGGGAACGAAGTTTCGTTGTTAGCGTTATCCAAATCGCCTGCTTATCAATAGCACCATTCGTTCCTACGAATGCAATAATTTTTAATTTTTCAAATTTTAATAATTCAAACTCAATTTTTATTTTCACTGTTCTCTTTCCAATTCCATCAAACCAATCAAATCAACTATTGTTCAGTAGCCACTCATAAAAAATGTATCTAAATTAATTATTAATAATGCATACGCATAAAAAACACTTTATTTAAATTAATAATAATTACTCACAACTTCAAATCAAAAGAATAATCAAAATATTTCACAGAGCCAAAAATCAACGCCCGGCTCGGGCGGCCATCTTGGCTAAAAAGCCTGGTATCTCTGTCGATTCGCCCCCAACTCTCAAATTTACAATGCTACAACTCAAATTTACTAAAACAAAATTTTTTTTAAAATGCACAGGGTGGGTGCGAATCCCTTTGAAACACGACAATATACTTATTAGATCAAATTTTGTAGTCCGTCGATTTAAACTTTACACAATAAAAAATTTGTCAGTAAATAATAATTATTGCGATATCAATTTAATTTTTTTTAAACTAGAAAAAAACCGTTAGAAAATTCGACTGTCAATTAATAAATTAATGAAATAAAGAATTAAAATTATTTATTCTAAGCTAAGCATGAATTCTGCATCTGAGAAATAGAAAATATATAAAAAAGGCTGGAATAGCAATTCGAATAATTTTTCATTTTTTTTCATCAAAAATAATATATTTAATGAGTCATACCTCAATGAGAATGAGGTTTAGGTTCTACGCTAGAAAAGCGTTGATTTTAGACAAAAGAGGTTTAGAATCTAACTTGTAGATAATAATTTTTCCTACTCTTTAAAAAATCACTGATATATTTATCAGTTTTCATTTATCAATTTTGTTATAGATTTCAATTTCTAATCTGATATTAAAACAATGAAATGATTATTTTTCATCAATTTGATGTCTTTTTTCTACTTTATGGCTTCTACGACAGCTTTCGTATACAAAATAAATATAAATCATAGGATTTTGAAAGAAATTAAGCCTATGATTGGAAAATAAAATTGTCTAAATATATTAATGTTCTTTTTATCAAAAGTTACTTGACAGTACTGCCAATAACAGTATCGATAAACAAATTCATAAATCTAACGACTTTTTTGTTAAATTAAATTTTTGATCAATGATGTATGGGCAGCTGAAAAGCGTACTATTACTAACTGGGAGGTCTGGGGCGATGCAATACCCCCCCCCCAGGCAATTTGGCATAATAATATTAAGAAATTAAAACTGTGATTGGAAGAAAAGGTAAAATATTATTTTTTTTATTATTATTTTCTATTCCAGTTTTCTATTTTTGTATTTTTTTAATTATAAAACAATCTAAATCAAGTTAAGATTTTTCTTCCTGAGATTTTTTGTTTTTTGTTGGATCAATCTTAGACCAGATTTAATATTTTCATTCAATTTTAAGCAGTTAACCGCGTAAATACGCCAAAACAATAATTTTTTCATTATAATAAGTTTTTAAATTTATAATTATTATAAAAGTGCATTTAATAGTTCAAATTGCATTAAATTGTATTAATTCTAATATATACATTTGAAAATGTATAAAAATTAGTGAAGAACATCAATTTTTAATTATTTATTCTCTTGGATAATTTTCAAATTTAAATTTTAGTAATAATTATAATTTTAATTTATAATAGTTATTATAAAATAATAAATGCATTTATAGTCCACCGTTTGTTTTTTAATCTGAAGAATATTCCATACCCGGCCTTAATATCAAGATTAGTATCATTCAATTATATAATTAAAGAAAGAAAGTAGTTGCTAGAAAAAATTAGAAATATAAATTAAAAATTGGGGAAATCGATAAAAAATGGAACTGAATTGTGAAATTTGTAATAATACGTTACGAATTTTTTTATAGAAATTAAATTCATTATTTAATGAAGTGAGTTTTGGATAACCACTTTACTTATAAAGGGTTTTCAAAGCAGATTACCTTGGTGGTTTGTCATTGCCCGCAGAAGGAGAACGGTTATAATTCTTGCTCTACTCGGGTTCGAACTCAGTTTCTCCGCTTGGTAGTCGAAGCATTTAAGCATCAAACCGTAACCGTCCTCTATTTTATTGAACTTAATAAATAATTCGGATTTCAAATTTTAAATTTTAAACGAGGATCGCTATAGAAATTGCTCTACTCGGGCTCGAACCAAGCTTCTCCGCTTGGTAGTCGAAGCACTTAGGCATCAAACTGTAACCGTCCTCTATTGACTATAATATAATTAGCCTCACAATAATTAATCGGATAAATTTAATTTTTCTTTCGTTATTTTTGTAAAAATTATTATTAATTATTAGTTCTAATATATTTGAAAATGTATAAAAATTAGTGAAGAACATCAATTTTTAATTATTTATTCTTTAGGATAATTTTCAAATTTAAATTTTATCGGTTTCTCAATTTAATTAATAATTGCAAGGTTTAGTTGCCTTTACCCTTCATCAAAAAGGCACTTAATAATTTAATTAATTCATTGAAGTTTAATTCACATAGAAAGGTTTTCTCATCATTTCTAAGCTCATCCTCAGAAGACAGTTTTATTTTGTGAACAAAATAAAGTGATCTTTCATGCAGTTGCTAAACTTTTCCTAATATTATTGTAATTTAAAAACAAAAAATAAATGTTTTTTTATAAAAACATTTTATCGTTGATTTATTTAGTACTCTCGTGTAGGGGTGATTGGAACATAGGAAAACAAGCATGTTTATATTCTTTGCTCAAGAGTGGGCGTTCATAACAATTATTATTAAAATTTTGCTAATAATAAATTTCACTAATTCAATGTCAAATATATTGGTTTTCTGTAATGATTAAAATATCTAACCAAGAGGATAACAATGTTAAATGTGGGGTAATATTTTTATTATTTTTGTCAAATATGCAGTTAATTTTATTTATTTGGCATTATGGCTAGACAACAGTAAAATACGTGTTTCACTTATTATCATTAGGTAGCTCAGCCAAAAAAATGTTTAAAATAGTAACTCAAATGTTATAAGTCGTGTTAATTATATCCTTTCATTGTTTAGGACGCCAAAACCAGTGATATATTGATAACGACTGCTGATTTTTTTAGGAACCAAGCATCTAATTAACTCAAAAATCGGCCACACTTTTGCACAGTCAATTTAAAAACTAGTGAGACAAGGTGGTAACTTTCGATACAGTTAGCAAGAAGCTGGTTAATTGTCATCTTTGTTATTCCTTGCACAGTGTGACAGTCGAGATAAGTCAATTAGGAGCATGCAAAAAATGTGTCATTGTATTTGCTGCTCTTGTACGCAATTGATTATGGTCGCGAAACAACTTATGTCTTCGTTTGTGTTGCTCGTAATTGCACGTTTTTTCTCATCCAATATCAAGTCCTCGTTAATTTTAAAAACCATACTTTCATGCTGCGTACAGCCTTTCCTTTGCGATGCGATCTGGACAATCCGTGAATTTTGGATGACGGGTTCACGACAGACATTTCTTCTCTCTAGAGAAAGGATCGATGGTCATAAGCAAATAACTCGAGAAAATATTTTGTTGGATGTAAAAATAGCGACAGAATCTTTAATCTAGCAGTAAAATAAACTGCTAATCTTTAGAAACCATCAACCTACATTTCGAGTTGCAAAGCTATTATCACATTTTTCAGCATTATAAACATGAATCGTGCAAATGTAATTGTTAAACGTTTACAACACAATAATTATAATTTATTATTTTTATTAATAAATTAATAACGTTGGGGAAGATTGCAGAAAGTGTGTTTGCAGTTCTTACTGCCTTTTTTATAAATATAATAAAATTTAGATCACCAGAAATGATTTATTTTAGATCGAACAATGAAATTCAAGCTTTCTAACTTACGATTAAATGTTTACAGATACAATCACTAATAAATAACGTTTCTTTTCAATCACCCCCTGCAGAATTAACACATGCTGGTACAAGTAATTTACTGAGTAGAATAATTGAAGATAGTTTATTATATATTATTTTATTATGTGTTGAAACTAAATAACAGTTACATTATTTATTAATAGGAAAATATTTACTTCTACTTGTCCACATTCATTTACTAATATGCAACGCTCTCCATAATTGCTTTCATTAATTTTACAATAACCTAATTTAATAATAATTAATTTTTAAATGTAATTCAAATGGATTTTTTGATGCGTCACGAAATTCGTGCGATGATCTGGATCCTTCAAGAAGATCAAGGCTAAGTAACAATAAATTGTTAACCAACTCGCATCCTTTCTTCGTTATGTGACTTTCAGTTTGCGTTACTGTTCATTCATACAATTTTTACTTTATTCAACAACATCGTGTACAACATGTAGACTTCCCGAAACGATATTGCAATATCGCTGAAAGATGCGATGTTTCGTTTTAGTGACCCAGAAATTGTAACACAAAAAATTTGGCAATCAAACCAGAAAACGTAATAAAAATTCTGGAGCGTTTGTAAAGAATTTTGATAGAACCCAATTGAGTTTTTCTCGAGTTTGACGAAAATTCGAACTTCGGATTTTATTATTTTTATTACAAAAATTCCTGCGCCATCGTCAAACAGGCCGGTTGCTCATTTTAAAATTATTTATAGTTTATAGAGAAAATTTACAACAAAAATTTTTTATTATTAAAAAATCTTCTTATGCGTATCTTTGATTGAGCTATCGAATTATAGGCTCAAATAACTCTCTTTTTGCACTAAAATGTTTAATTTTGTAATATTATAGAATACTGCTCTATATTATGTAAGGCATGATATGTTTAAGTAATTCTGGAAGAGTTATGAAGAGTTAAGAACCATTAACATCATGGTTCAGTTTCTAAAGTCTTAAAAATTAAAAATCCCAAGTAGTTACTATTTTTACTTAATTTAATCAATAACTCGCAAACTGTTAATTTTAGCATATAAAGAGTTCGAATTTAGCCTGTAAACAAGGAACCATTAACACCATGGTTCAGTTTCTCAAGTCTCAAAAATTAAAAGTCCTCAGTAGGATTATTTTTACTTAATTAATCAATAATTTAATTTAATTTACTTAATTTAATCAATAACTCGCAAGCTGTTGTTTTTAGCCAATAAAAGGTTAGAATTTAATTTTTAGATAATCTTACGATTTTAAAAACATTGCTTCATTTACACTAAAAAGTCAATAGTTTTGACGCTATGGACATTTGTAGGTAAAAATTTAAAAAGTCGCTTTAAGAAGACTTTTTGTCAATGTTAATTATTTAATTTTTCATCACTACAAAAAGGATAATTTTTTCATCAATATAATGAACCTTTTTCTTCAGTGTTGTTTCTTAGGGAGGGAGACCAATCAAAACTAAGCAAAAAGTTTTTTTAGCTTTAGTAAGCAAACACTACTGGCGAAGACTCAGAAGAGACACCAAAAGCGACCTTAAACCAACTTCTGAATTTTAAAATTATAAAATAATGTTCGTAATCATGATTTTTCACATCCTATCATCCTGTAAAAAATCCAGTCCTGGGGACCAATAGAGTGATATTATCAAACTGAGATTTTTAGATATTTTGTGAATTTATTTTTTTTTACCTACACCTTTTTTATTATTTTCAGAATTTCTGTGAAAACGGCGTGGGCATACAGGTAAAAGTGACTAAGTCAAAAAATTGTGGAAATGAGTTAAAATAATTAAGTCCGTAAAAATGTAAGACTCAGGTCTGAAAAAAACGTCTATGTTCTAATAACATATTGAACATGTTTCATTATTCGAAAAAATGAATTAAAAATATTATAAAGCTGATTTTTCGCAAAATACGAAACATTCAATTTGATTTATCTCGAAATTCTATTTTTTGACTTGGTCACTTTTACCTGTATGTCCACGACGGTTGGTTTCCTAAAAAAATTTATTTGATCAAAGTTGTAGCCCGTTAAATTCCCTATCCGATTTGGGTCGTCAGTTTTATAGGGTCAGTTTTACCTCAGAGATACCTGGTTTGTATGAAAAGTCAAAAAAAAAATTTTAACAATTTTTCTCTTAATTTAATTTATAACTCGAAATCCGTTGATTCTAGACGATAAGGGATTATCACCTAATTTGTAGATAAGCAAATGATCTTTAAAAAAATCCTAATCCATTAAGCCAAAATAATCATTAATATCGGAGCTATGACCGTTTAAAAGCAGAAATTCAAAAAACGGGGGGGGGGGGGGGCGGAGGAGTGCATACACAAGCAACCTTAGCATAGTAAATAAATCGGCTTGTTCCGCGGCCAAAACTAATTGGGAACCGCTGGGATAGATAACGAGAGAAAATATTGAATCATTTAAATCATGAGAATCTGGGGGTTATGGAATAAATCGCACCGTGTTGTAGGGAAAAGATTCTTTATATTGGTCAAAAATTGCTTGACGGAGTTGTCAATAATTCATATTCATATTGATGAACAAATTCATGAATCCAACGATTTTTTCATTAAATTAAATTTGTAAACCTTGCTTTTATTTCGGTGTACAAAGATTCTTTCACGGGTCCAATACAGAATAATATTTTATAATAATACATAAATAAAAAAATTTCAAATATTTGAAATTTCATGCGTCTTTAATTTTTTCGGTCTCTTGCACCGCGGAGCGTTACCTACCGCTCTGGTGGTAGGGTAATTATTGGCCGAAAAAATATTGACCATTGTTTATTGGAATTAGTGAACTTAAATGATTTTTTGTAGCATTATTTCCTGTATTATGAATGTTTAATATTATTTCACGTATTTCAAGAGGTATTCACTATAACCACAGGCACTTAACGTAATTCGCGAGTGTTTATGTAGGTATATAATTGTATTATGTATAAGTATCAATTTCACACTTTCGAATTTACAAATATTTTACGTATAACTTCAAAGTGCCTCGCGAGTTCGAGTAAATCTCAACACTTAATAAATATTTTGCACTATCAAATTTGGCAGTATTAAATAAATTTTGAGTAGTATATTTTATGTAATTATTTAAAAGCACATCGCATAAGCCACGAATATTTTAAATGATTCACAAGTAGGTACTTCACTTTAGATTGCCTACTTGGCAAATATTTCACGTAATACCAAAGTACTTAGGGCAATAAATTATTCACGTGCATTTAAAGTAATTCAGATGTATTTTAAGTAAATCAGTACTGCCTTCAAGTAATTCATAGGTATTTCAACTAATTCACGAGCATTTCGAATAATTACCTATTACCAATATAATACAAAGCCTTGCGGGTGCTTCCAGACTTCCACCATCTGTCATTAACGATTTTCTGTTTTCCTTTATCCAAGTCTTGAAATATAAACTCAAAAACTTTCATTAACTTAAATTCTCTTCGAAAAGCGATAATATTCGCGATTCTACATAAATCAGAAGAATTTTGAATAATCTTCGACTATAAAAAATTCATGACAATGATTAAAAATAGCACCAAAAACAGCTCCACGTATTTAAAAATCTATTAACTTTTTAAAGTTGTTTACAAATTTATTAATTTAACACTGTCGCTTTACTACATGTTTGCGGTTTATTATTAATGCGTAAATTCAAATTTAGGAATATTAAGAAAAAAGTTGACAAGATTACACGAATTTCATTTATTTCGTTAGGAGCTCAGTGAGCTATGATTTATGGACCAGATTATACTAAATTTATTTTTTGTTTTGAAAAATCGCTTTTACTACTCTAAAATAGGCAAGATCGGTTAAATGTTCAGTAAGCTGAAGAATTTTATCTTGGCGTTGTTAAGTAGTTTCCTCATAATAACAGGTTTTCCAGGACAAGTCATCAGAGTATGTCCTCGAGTCGATTGGAACTTGTACTCTTTTATTAATTTTCTAGATTATGGAAAAAGAGTATTGCTAATTAGAAATGTGCACTTATCCCCATGCTCAGAGACGAACGGTTGAAAGCCATGCAAATTTGCTGCGGGTTACTCTTCTGACGCATCGCTTCGGTCTCCACACCGAAATAACTCCCGTGAGTACTACGATCGATGATTATTTTTGTGTGGATATCGTTTCGTGCCATGCAAGCATAAGTCATCTTCAAGTAACAGTAAAATTGTAATCTTTATTATCCAATCACCAGATATTATCGTCTTTTATTGCATTTATTGATTCCGAGACTGTTTTAGAGACCTCTGCTCGTATTTTATACCATTTTATGGTTTAGATTTTGCAGTATCTGCTTTACTTTATAACTTTAATCGAAACTGCATTTCTACGACAGCCATTGCATAAAAAATTCTTTTTTGATACATTTCAAAACTAATTAATCCTCTGGCACTTAAGAATTTTTAAAGTTCAACCTTGAAGAATCGGTATCGGGTGATAATAGCACGAGGGTACAATTTAAAATAATTATTTCCAAGTGTCGTAACTTAAGAGGTTAAGTTTACAGAATAATTTGCATATTTTACTTGCCAATCGATTTTGGTAAGAATAATGAAGAGTATTTGTGGTTTGGGCTTTGGAGAGTAATGTCTAAAGAACTATAAATAATAAAGACCCTGCAGGCTGGTAAAACTCATCACCACACGAAGACTATTAACTAAAACTTTAACCATTGATCCTTATTTGGGCAACCGTCAAACAGGTAAACGATTTAGTTTAGTCTTTTGATGATGATGGACGGCTGACTTAACCCGATGTCTTTTATTAGTCATCGGTTATTATTCGACTATATACAACTTAATTAGATAAAATGTGACACAATAATATCCTAATTTTCGGCTGTCAAAAAATAATTACCTTCGATGCTTTCCAACTGTTAATAATCAATTTGTTTTGACTAACTCTGGTTTTGTTGTGAATTGAAGAAAGCTTTGGAAAAATTTTAATCTTTTCTATTTATAGAAACCATTCCGTGAATTAACCTATAAAATAACTGTGGTTTGAATATACATAGAAGTGGTGACGATTATATCATCAAAGATAACACCTGTTTTACATTGCATAATTTTAAAAATAGATTTGATGAGAATGCCTGAACTATTTTTACTTTCAATTTCTACATTGCGGTTAAAAATGATAGTTAACTCCTGAAAGAAGAGATATAATCCAGAAAAACAACATTGCAATAATTACATAGTATTTCAAAATTCCTCTATTGAAAATAACATGATGTGCAAATCAAATCGCAAAATTTGTCGTTTATTTCTTAAAATCCAGACATCATCAGCAGTTCAATTGAACAAGGGCCCGGCTCTGCCACGATCAGAATTCAAATTTTTGTGATTTTTAGCACTAAACAGTGAAAAAATCACTAAAATCAGAAAATATACGGCACATTTTCAAAATAAGGTGTCTGCCACATTTTTCTTATATACCTATTTAAAATACCTATTTCGACTTTCGTTAAATTGAACTTGAAGCCGGCATCAATAGAGATAAAACGGACCGTAAAATTAAAATTTCGTATCTGGTAGCAATACAATAGGTAATAAAAAAATGAACTGTCATCCTTAGCCCTTAGCAGATTCCGAAAAAATCCTTTGACAGTTAGGGCATATTTTGATTTTTATTTACATCACATTGCAGTTTGTTACAGTGTTTATGATAAGAATCAATTGTTTTGTTTTTATAAACTATTTTTAATTATAATAAATAGTATAATTTATTAAAACCGTCAGGTATATTTTGAATAAAATTCTTGATTTTCTGTTAACTGTTTTTGATTTAAATAATTTAAATAAAACTAATTAATAATATTTATTATATTTTTTTTTCATAAAAATTAATTTAAAACAATCGGTCCGCTTATAAAAGCCTGTTTACATTATAAAATTTCGTTTAAAATTTTCGTTAAAATTTCCATAAAATTCCTTAAAATGTGTAGATTTTGCAGATTTGTGTATACACCTTTATCACCAAACACACCTTAAAAGTCACTATATTTTACGTAAAATTTTAAAGAAATATGTGCTGATCTATTTCTTAAAATTCGTTAAAATTTTTCTTAAAAGTTATTTTAACGAAAATTTTAAGGTGTAAACAGTGAAATTTTAGTCTTATAAAAATCTTAAGGACAAATTTATAATGTAAACAGGCTTTAAGATTATTTAAAAAAAAATTCCACGTTAATTTAATATCCATTTCGGAGCTCGATTTTAAGGCCCAACAGTCGGAAACACGGACCCGTAGCTGCCTTGTTACGCCACTGATCATCAGCAACAAATAATAATAACCTAAGTTGTTCCAATTTAGAAATTGAAAATTAGTTTGTTAAAGTGATCAGTACATACCCCAATAATTGTATAAAATACCTTCTTCTAGGGTGTAAAGATTAATATTACACTTTTAACCCAAATTCCTAGTCGTCGTTGCTGCCTTAGCTTCCGGAGAGCATAATATGCTTTATTTCAAGATATTACTGGGTCTTTGTATTTAGTTCGCGCATTTAGAGGAATGTATAATTTTCAAAGCAAAACGAGACAGAAAAAAGAAGCTTAACTAATTACAGGTTATGGGCCTAAGATATGAACATTTTTATCTATCGCATTGAACAGCATACAAAATATTTGTGAAAGAGATTTTTCTTTCTTGATCTGCGCCTTCAGATTGAATTTTTACTTTATATTCTAACAAATTCCAGTGTATTGTCGTGATACAAAGTAACTTTGGACCCACCCTGTACAATTTAGTAAAATTTTGAATATTAATAATTAAATTGCAATTTTGTAAAATTGACTAGGTGGGGACCAAGGACAGGAAGTTGAAGGCTTTTTTGCCAAGATGGTTGACCAAGCTGGTCGTCGATTTTTGGCTCTGTGAGATTATTGAGATTTTTTTGTTTTAATTGATTTGAAGTTGTGAGTAATAGTTTTTGATTTAAATAAAGTGGAGACGGTCATTAGCCTAGTTTGTTAGCTGAATAACTGCTGACGTTAAGGTACTCGGTTCGAATCCGGGGAGAGTCTAAAATTTCTTATGATCGTCTCCGTGCTTCGGAGGGCACGTAAAGCCGGCGGTCCCTCTGGGTTGATGACTTGCCTTCATCAACAACAAAAACCAGAGTTGCTGGCACATTTGAGATAAGCCTAGCAAGTTACCTTGGATGTAAAACAATAAATATGCTCATATCACTAATAGTAACTTCGAAACATCACCTAGGTTGCTGTTAAGTAAAAACAAGTCGCAGACCTAATTAAAGAAGAAGAAGAAGAAGAAGAAAATAAAGTGAATTTGATGCATCTGCATTATTGTGTAGTTATTTTTGATATTTGGATGTTGGAAATTTTTTATGACTGGCTACCGAGCGATAGTGTGTTGATTTGGATGATTAATTTTTGGAAAAAAAATATTTTGAGTAATAAATTCGATTTGCATTTAAAATTGGAAAATTAAAAGTTATATTATTAAAAAGAATCGAACGTATGGCATTGATATCGCATTTGAATTGATAGCTAGATATTTATAAGTGAGAACTTCGAGAGAAAATATAAAATTTTTAAAAGTTTAAAAATAATTTTCCCATTTATAATTTTTGGAATCAAATCTGTGATATTATTTACGATCATTTAAATCATTAAATCATAGAAACCTGATATAATTTTTTTAATCAATTAAATCATTGCAACTATTGGCGCATGCAACGTGGGGCTTCCGCAATTGAACGTACTGTTGACCCTGAGATAAGAGAAAATAAGTAAAAATGGCGGAAATTGATTGGAAAACAATAATACTAAAAGGTATTCGAGAAGGTTTGCAACAAACTGAGATAATGTTCATTAAAAATTTAGAGAAAAAAGAGCAGACCATTGAGAGATCATTTAATGGAAATATAGAACAAATTGAAGATAAAAAATTGGTAATTACAAAACAAGAAGCCATGAAATTAGAAACTGAAAATCAAGAAGCAGAAAAACAAGAAGTTGTAAAATTAGAAGCAGAAAAATCGGAAATTATAAAACAAGAAGCAGCAAAACTAGAAGCTACAAGATTGGAAGCGGAAAAACAAGTGAAGATAATAACACAAGAAAAAACAATTTCAAAGTTGGAAAGGCAAGATCACACGAAACAGGAAGCCATGAAGAAAAAGAAGAAGAACCGGAAGTTTTGGATGAGTCCGGGGTTGAAGAGAAGAGGCAAGATTCCGGTGAAGTGGACACCTCAAACGAAAATTAATCTGTGGAAGATCCATAAAGAATAATGAACAAAACTGAAAGAATGGATGATAAATGAAATTTTTTTTGAATACTAGATAAAGCTTTCTTTTTATTATTTGATTTGATTAATTTTGATTTTAAATTTATTTTATTTAAATAATACGCCAAGAGCTCTTGCTAATTTCGTTTTGTGCTGCGCTCATCACTGCAATTAGCAACGGGGGTGTTGTTGTCGTAACTTTGGTTACAAAGTAACTTTGGACCTACCCTGTACAATTTAGTAAAATTTTGAATATTAATAATTAAATTGCAATTTCGTGAAATTGACTAGGTGGGAACCAAGGACAGGAAGTTGGAGGCTTTTTTGCCAAGATGGCCGACCAAGCTGGTCGTTGATTTTTGGCTATGTGAGATTATTGAGATTTTTTTGTTTTAATTGATTTGAAGTTGTGAGTAATATTTTTTGATTTAAAGTGAATTTGATCCATCTGCATTATTGTGTATTTTTTTAATATATTGGATAATTTGGATAATTTTGATAAGTTGCTACCGAGCGGTAGTGAATTGATTTGGAGGAAAATTAGCTCGAATAATAAACTTCGATTTGGAATATATTTGAAATTAAAAAATTAAAAATTACATTCGTAGGAACGAATGTTGCTACTGATAAGCCGGCGATTTGGATAAGGTAGAAATCAAAACTACAAACTGAATTCGAATTGGAATTACATTAGATTTTGGATTAATTATAATTTTTGGAACCGAATCTTGATATTATTTTATCATTTAAATCACAGCAGTATATTGTGAAATATATAAGGCGCTTCAAAATTTAGCGGCATATGCGTACAGTACTTAGTATAATTAGAGTTTCTCGAAATAGCATGAATAATTTGAAATAGTTCAACTATTAAGTACTTAGAAAATATTCGACTTTCTTAAAATGATTGTGAGGACTTGTAAATGAGTTGAAATATTATCCAGTTTAATTTGAAATACTTAAAGCTGCAAATATACAAGCGCAAGATAGAAAATAAAATGAAATCGTCATAAATCAGTCACGAAAGAAGAAATTGAATCGAACGACTCGTGCATTTCACGATACTTGGGTAATTGTTGCAAATATACCTGCTGAATATAAATTGTTGGGTTTTTTCGTGTCCAAGTTGTTTGAAACTAAATGCAGAAGCATAACACGTTTCATGCAAACATTAATAACCCATTTCAGGGTTGTAAGTTATCTCGCAGTGAATTAAGCAGCGCGTGGCATTTAGCAAATTCGATGCGCTTGGTTGGATAAAATACAGCATAGAATTTACTACTACTTCATTTACCGACTTCCTAGTAATTAAATCATTTTGTTGTACTCAACTTGCAACTCGTTTTAGTCGTGTGCAAAAAATCCTGCCGTGCAAATTTGGCCGTAATTGATGTAAACGTTAATATAGTGGTCCTAACGAACGGTCTTTCAAAAGTGGGTGTGATAAAATGGAAATCGAACGACGTCAAAGGGGGTCAAGCAGTTTACAATCGCAATCTTACCCGTTAAAGAAAGAATACATAGTTTATCAGATTACGTCAATAGCTTCTTATAGAAAACGTATTGACCTATAATATTTGACAGAATAATGTAAGATTCTCATTAGAGCGACAACTGATTCTTGCTACTGTTTCGATTCATCAAGCTAATCTTGTCATCTTTAATTTTTATAACTACCGGATTGAATTTTAAGTGGCTAAAAATTATGCGAGCGAAATAATGCATGGGAGAAAATAAAAATTTTTAGACCGAAGACGTCCACAAAGGGATGCCCGATGGTAACCAATTAAGGTATAGCAGAATAGAAAAGCTGTAAAAGTATTGTATGCGGGAGTCATTGTATCTACCATACTCCACAATCCGTAATAAATTAGTGGCATTTTTTAAAAGATTTTTTTTGTAATATATGAAACTTAGGCATTCTATACCTATATACAATATGGTAATAAAGCAGGTGCCTAAGATGAATATCAATAGATTTTTTACTATAGGTAGCTATTGTATTGTGAAACTGTGTTTTGCTTTATGGTGGCATTTTTAAATGTATTGTTCAATAATTTTCTTCTAATGAAAAACTTTGATACATAAATTAGCTCCACTTGTAAAATGGATGAATAGCGCACTGTCGCCTGTGTCAACT
This sequence comes from Cantharis rustica, assembly GCA_911387805.1. Taxonomy (NCBI): domain Eukaryota; kingdom Metazoa; phylum Arthropoda; class Insecta; order Coleoptera; family Cantharidae; genus Cantharis; species Cantharis rustica. The sequence goes on along the minus strand of OU426879.1, from coordinate 50,844,683 downwards.
TACACCCAAAATAAATACTTCTAATCCCCAATAAGTCACTGATTTATTTATTTTTTAACGTGTAATTGCCTAATATACAATAATAATGATTATGTGTGATGATATTTCCTATTAATGGTAGAAATATTTAAATAAATCAAAGGAATAAAAATCTGTTGGAATTTTAAAAACTCCCAGTTTTGACGACGGAATAAACGATCAGGAAGTATCGGGATTTCATGGCAAGGTTGCTAATTTTAAAACGATCTTAATTGCTCGTAAGTAATAGGTTTTGTTTGTAATAAATAAGAAAATCAATTTTATTATCTATTAACTGACGAATGTAGACATTCTCAAAGTTAAAAATGCAATTTATAATTATTGGGTGAGAACAAGAGTTCACAGATAATTAATCCATAAAAGTTTTTTTAAAAGTTTTAAGGTCAATTAAATTACTTCATTTCCTTGACTAATTTACCTGCAGGTAAATATAATTATTGGCCATTAAAATACATATATGGCTCACTTAAATGTATAAGTCTATCTGAAAGTATGGTATGCAAATGGTTAGTTAGTGTCACAAGTCTCGGCTGCGGCTTTTTCTATTTGGTACGCAACTTCTTCCATTATACAATTTTGCTTTCAGCCTGAGCGAAATTTATCTAGCAAAACTGACATCGCCGTACATACATGGTGTCAGATAACCCAATAAATGATTGCAGGTGAGCATAGGACGTAAAATGTATACAACGTCATAAAATTTTAAGTGTATGTGTTATCAATATAATTTATAATCCACCAGTCGATGGTAGAAATATTTGCAACTTAAATGAAAATGCTGAGGATATATCAAGGTGAAAATTATTGGATCATAACTTGCGCTGGGGTAATAAAATTGGTAACGATAGAAAAACAAGTTGTGCAATATACAATTTTCTCCTTCTACATTACATTTCATTTTATTGCAATATTTATATGGAGCATGGCAATCGAAGCACACGTCCGCGTCTTAACCTTTGATGCCGTTCGTTACCAATATTTTAATTTACACAACATTATTCATTTATATTAATAATTGCATTGTTTTTATGTTTTATGTTTATACTATCGTAAAGTACGTATTGTGACAAATTGTTCTTTAGCAATAAAAGTTTAAAGATAAATGAACACAATACTAATTAGTTAGGCATTGTTTTGTTTAAATTCAATTCAATATTTAATTCACAATTTTAATATTAAATTAATAAGCGTGAATTGTTAATTTAACTTTTTATCAATTATTAATTTTAATTTTTAATTATATTTTTAAACAATAAAAATTTTAACTAAACAATTGATACCAGAAGATGAAAATCGTAAAAGATGTAAATTTCCAATGCTTCTGTGGCTATTCGTTCGCCTACATTAACGATCGACACAATGTTTTGGAGTAGGAAGTTTTCGTATCAATGACGATAATCTTAACGATATTAGCAGTCGTAAATAAATCACTCCTTTATTTAACGCGTAATAGTACATTATACACCAAGAGTCAAAGTGTCACTTTTTTGTATGAGGCAAAACTACGTGAGGAGTAAACTGTATATCATATAGATTATGAGGTTCAATATATTGTGAACCCCCAAAACCCCTAGATGATGTTTAATATTTGCACTACAGTTGAATTTCCCCATTGCCATTTTCACGAAGCGGGACGATGCAGACAGAAAGCCAAATATTGACAGGTTATAGGCCCAGATTAGTTATATATCAAAAATAGGAACAAAAAAAACAAAGACATTAAATGACGTCCAGTCTGTTTCTTTTTGTTGTTAGGAGATTGGAAACCACGCTGAAACCCCTTTCTATTAGATATGAGGAAGGGAGTTAATTTAAATTTAACCGGTGCTATAATAGTTTCTGCAATAGTGCCTAACTACCAGTTAAATAACTACAACTACTAAATGAGGTTCGCTATCGTTGACCCCCATTTACATCTCATAAACCCCCAATTTTTTTTCTCTGGCCTTTGTAGATCGTCGTCGACTCCTGGGGGTCAATATAGACCACTTTGGGAACCACTGCTCTAAACAATCAATATAAGAAAATAACTAAAGTTGAGGTAAAATGGTCAAGAAATCATTTCACACTAAAAAAATATCACTACTCTATGACTGATATCTAGAAGCACGGATTTAGAAGGATAGGAACTTCTAAGCCCACATATTTGATAAAAAGATTCCTGTATGTAGCCGTAGAGGTCGAAAAAAACAAATCTAAAAGAGTAAGAATCTCTGAACCAATGCACTTGATAAAAATATTCTTGTAGGTCGCCCGAAGTCAAAAAGAATGACTGTAGAAAAGCAGAAAACTTTGTTTTGCAGTAAAACTCAAAAACAATTCCACTTGAAAACAACATCCTTATATGAGACAGATAAAACAAAAGCAGGCATCTAAATGGAAAGGAAAGGAGTCCCAGTTTTAAAGTTAAATTCGACCATAAAAAACTAAATCTAATTTAAAACAAAATTATTGAATGATATTCACCGTTCTTCTTTTGCGATAATCTTTGCCAAGCCAAGCATATAAATAAGTTCTTAAAGCATGTGGCAGTCTTGAGGCGGAGTGGTGAGGGAAGAGAAGAAGGATTTGGGAGGTGGAAGGTGGGACTTACTGTGGGCTACATAAGAAAAGCGATAACTGGCCGTGTGGATTGTTGAGCGAACGGAAACGAATTTGAATTGTTTTAACTATTGGGTTGACGCCAGGATGGATTTGGGTCGTTTGTGTCTTGAAAAGTCTTCGACGTTGTAATTCCCGAGTCCTGAGATAAGGGGGTTGTCCGTATCTTAACAACAATCGTTTAGTTTTTCCGTCGGGTTTTAGATAAATTTGCTGAAGAATTCGATTTGGAATTCTCGGTGGATGTAGCAATTTGACGATAATCTTTTTATTGACTATTGACGCACCGTCAATAGAATTCTGGAGCTAAGCTTAACCTACTTCGAACAACGAGTTGTTTCTGGCATGAAAAATCAAAACTCTAATTTAAGAATTTAAAATTAATTTAAGAAATAATACTATGTATTAGAAGTTATTCCATAGTTTAGTTGTTTAATTTTAGGAATAATTATAATTACTAAAATATATAAGTCAAAGAACGTCCGAATTAATAAAGCTATACTAAATTAACAATAAAACAAGTATACCAACATACCTCTATAACCATCAAACTACATTATTGAAGACGCGGATGCTGAAAGTTTTTAAAAAGTTGCAATTTTAATCTATAAACCGCATATTATTAAAGTTCTGGCGAGTATTCCATACTTCCCAGACCTCCCGGTGCGTACAACTTTAGATATAAACATTGTCGTGTTTTGAAACCATAAAATTCTCATTTTATTTTATTTGTAAATTATTTATTTGTAACATACTGTATACAAATTTATTTATTTATTTATGTAAATAATTATGTTGGTAACGAAGGAGGAGGGAGAGAAGGCTTCAAACCGTGGTGCTGATACGACCGAACGCAATAATTTGTTTCGTCCCATATAAATTCGATTTATTTGAAGATTTATAATAAAAAAGTGATTTAAATTAATTAAAGAGTTGTTTTTATTAATATGGAGTGTTGAGAGATTGAAATTTTTGAAGAAATTGAAAGTTTTTGGTTGTTTGTGAAATTTATTCACAACAAAATTTGTTTGACGAAGCGGCCAGCTGTGAACAGCCAGGCAGTTACGATACCACATGCAAGGAAATATTAAAAATTTGCATCACCACATTTAAATCAAAACTGAAATGTGTACAATTTTAAATTTTTAATAATAATTTTTCGGTTACTGTCGGAATTCCTATCACAAGAATTTAACTTTTTCCTATTGACTATTAGAAAGAGGACAATTTTCTGAGTATATTAAGACAAAATTTTTTTAGGATTATGCAATAGTTATCGAAATAACGGCATTTTAAAACTACGAAAGGCAGGGAGACGTAATATGATATACCCCGATGCGTGACGGTCGGTCTCACGTTGAGGTACGGTCTCGTCGGTGACGATCTCATTTTGTTGACGGTACGTGTGCTTTGATATACTCTTAATTTTGTTGTCAGTCGAGGTCGACACCTAGACGAGTTCTATGGCTTCGAGTTCCACCCTTGGCGAGTTCTGTCATTCTTCAGGGATTTTTTTGCCTTACACAAAAATGTCTAATCATGCAGCCGTGTTAAAAGGTGTATCTAAAATACATGTAAATTTTACATTTTTAAAATCAATTTTTTTCGAAAACTTTTGCATAATCCTACAACATTTTTGTTCTAGTATGCTTAGAAAGTGTCCTTTTACCAATATTCAATAGGAAAAAGTTAAAATCGTGTGATAGGAATTCTGACAGATCCCAATTTTTGAATTAAAAATGAGAGTCTCATGCTCTAATAAAAAGATGTGTGCACTCCAGCGAGGATTTTTCTGGCGTAAGATAAACTTTTTACTTTTTGAATCGTTGGGGGCAGGGCAGCATATTTGTTCTGAAAGAGAGAAAAATTTGCAATAACACTTGCACATAAACGTTTGGTCTTCGAGGGGATCGGCCAGTGTGATCTCTCTTGGCTATCAAAGCTCTCACCATGGCAAATAACTATGTATTATTTGAGTATTTAAGAAATTTTAACTATTAAAATCCAAAAACTAATCCAGCTATTTGTTACAAATGTTGGAAAACAACAAAAAATGTAAATCTGCGACAAAGGTTTGAAATGTTCATGGTATGTATAATGCAGATGTGGGGTCCAAAAAACTTGGGGTACCGGAGCCAAGTGGGTGGCTTTGCAAAAATTTTATATTGGTTCAGGGAATCAAATCTTTTGCAGTTTAGTTTACATTATAGAATTGTTGTAGTTGAGCAGAATGTTATAATATCACAAAAAATATTTTAACCACACTATCCACTTAAAAAATTCATTTTTTAGGTTCTTTTTCTATTATAATATCCCAGCTTTCATTTCCATAAATCAAAAATTTAAATCACATTTGTGACAACTGTTGATGCAATTACTTAATAAATCAAAAAACTTCCCAGTAACTAATTAATTTTTAATTTTGATGTAATCAATAATCGGCAAGAAATTATTGCTTTTGCGTGACTCATCCTTTTATTAAATAATTTTGTCGATTACGACGTTTAATTGCGTCTTATGTGAAAGGTGTTAACGGTTTTCAAAAAAAATTAAATAAATTAATAAAAGTAGCTGTTTCGACATATACGTAAATTTAGTTCCGTTATTTTTTGAAAAACAAAACTCCTACTGCATGCAATTTTGGTCCTGCACCTACGAAGACTTCCTAATTTGCGATAATTGACTTGAATTACCTTATTTAAGTTTAAGTAATCTGTTCAGATTACAGCACTTTCTGTTTGTTTATCAATCGAATAACAAAGAACTTCGGGTTCGAAAGACCTCCAATTTATTTAATTTTGTTGATGTAATTTGTAATTTCCTATAATGTAAAATAATTATCTGTAATAGTTTTTTAATCGATACGATTTAAATTTATTTTTATGGTAGGTAGGCATATAATTTTAATAATTACATTTTAATATGAGCCATATATAAAATGCTTTTGGTTTCAATAATTAATTTCTTTTTACATTCGTAACGCAATTACGAAAATAACTTCCAAAAAATTCAATTTATTTAATGATTAAATTAAGCAAGTTTACCTAGTAATTCAGATGTGGTCTAACGACTGTTGAATTAATTAAATAAATAAAAAGAGATGTTTTCAATCTCATCAAATAAAGAAATGCCAATCCAAAGCTAAAATTTTCTACAAATTTATCGTCAAATAATTTGGGAAATAATTTTAGAAACTGAGCGTTGAAAGGCAAAATGCATTGAAGCGGCTGCACCCAGAGTCAAGATTCTAGAAAAGTTCCTGTATTCCTGATAACCGTGTAGCGGTCTGAATAATAACAAATTTGTAAAATTGGTATCATAGAATGTGAATATGGGTTGTCCATATTAGACCTAACATAAGAGACCTAAACAGTGAAAAATATGGTATATAAAAGAGTCACAAAAAGTATATTAACTCTGAATAAAATATGTTATAAATAAAAAATAAAAAAATGTAAATGTAAACATAAAAAAGGCGAATTTAATGAAAGATCACACCAAGATGCTGCGGTTGAATGAAATATTTTAGCAGGCAATTAATACAAGTTACAAAAAACTGAACAACCTATAATTTTTTTGATCACAAAATAATCAATATAAAATGAATTTATTAAATATAAGAATTTTTATTTTAAGAATAAGATATTTAATGGGTGTCTATTTCCGGTGCTGAGGTTAATGAACAAGTAAATAGCATTAGAAAGATTGGGACCACCTCATAGGTATGTAGGTATAGATGATATGATAATCCTTTAGCTTCCACCTGTTTTATTACACACGATATCCAGTTTTACAAGGAAGTCAAACTTGCCACAATTTAACCAAAATTTTTTGCACTGTAATAAATTAGTCGTAAACGTAAAGGCTTTGGTTAAGCACAAAAAATTTCAACTGGGCAACTCTTTTTCATGACTTCATTAAAATGATACGGAATAATTGAATAAATGTGTCGTGATCCTGACCAATTTGTTTTAGCACACCCCGATGGCGCACTCAAAGTAATATTTCCCCCTCGGGGGCTGCTTTAAATTATCCCACAGGTAAATCATCTTCATCTGGTACAAATTCATGCTCTGCTCTCTTCACTTTGAAGATTGCCGTAACAAGCGTTTCAATTATCACCAAGCCTTGAGGTGCACGTACATCCACGAGATTTTCTTAACAATTACTTAGCCATGATTTAACATATTATAATGACATAGAAGTATATACATAAACAATAGTAAGTATTTAAAATGTGGTGATTACGTGTTGGTAGATAGCCTGCAGGTAGGTATGGTTGATGAAAAGACCCGTAAGAAGAGGGAGTTCAATTGATCGATGTAATTAAATTTTCTAGTCGCGTGATTATGCACCTGCCTAGTTTCTTGGAGCAAACAATTTGTCTGTATGGGCAGTGTTGGCTAATTGCGAGAAGAACGGCTTCTTTAACATTTTTTTCGAAAGAATGCAGGGACTTAAAACGCAAATATATTGATGAGGAGAGTTCCAGCAGAAATAGTTTCGATTTTTTCCAATTACGAATGTGTCAGTTCGGCACACTTCCAATCGGTAAACCAGTTTCAGCAATGCGTTTCCTAATGTAGCTGCAGCAACTTTAACCACTCAATAATTCTGACATTAAATTGCTTTTCTATGCAAAGAAATAGAAAAGTTCCAGAGTTTTTTTTGTTGTTGCTGGAAGGTTAACAGAGTTGATTTAAAAAATTAATTCAACCAACTTTAATAATTCTCACTCAGTGATAATTTATATTGAGATAAAGATCAGATCACAAGATGAAAATCTCATCAGAGATCAGAAAAAAGTTTGTAAATTTATTATAACATAGTCGTATAAACTGAATTATTAACTGTAAAAGGTCCGTAGAGTATGCAATCCACGTTATATTATTATCTACTGAATTATCAATGTTGATAATAAATTATTAGCAATCGATTCTTACTCACCCAAACTAGAAGACGATATTGTCTCGTTCATCCATTATTCCTCGAGCGCGCAGTAACATATTATTTTATGCTATTTGATTGTCCGCTGTAAAACTATTATAATTTTAACCAATAACCTAGTGCAAAATCTGCTATTACAATTAAAAACTCATGTTTTATTTAAAAGATATAAAAATTTAATGAGTGAATGAAAGTCCTAATTGATATGACGCTTAGGTTAGGGCACGCTACAAATGATGACCACTTGATCCCTGGTCCCGTTCTCCTGGTGACCTTTCTGAATCACACATTACGATCTGCAGCTTACGGATATGTTCATCTATTAAGTTATTAATAGAGGAATGCCATTAAATAAAAAAAATATTAGAACCAACCTTTTTTACTTCCACGGTTGCACAAGTCGACCTAGCGATGGATTACAAGGATGGTAAAATAAAAATAGAAAAAAGAGAAAGGAAATTAGTTTTCAGTTGTGCAATAAAATTGCTCGTATCCGTTGCACCTTGGTAGTCTGGGAAAATTAACCCTGGATTCGTCTCAGTTTATAAAATTAGTTTTATATATTTTAAAATAATTTATCACTGATAATAAAGCGACATAATTTATTAGAAATTTTAAAATTAGAAGTGGAAGAATTTGGAAACTGAAAATTATTACTTATAAACTTGTGCTGCAAAATAAACGAAGATAAGATTAAATAAGTGAGAAAAAAGGAGATTTACAATCGACAAAAAAAATTAAATTAATTAATGCCATTCGTTTCGAAGATAACGACTTAAACACGGAAATTTTTTATACGACAAATAATTGATATCGTCGTTAATGTATCCGTTCAAAAATATATTACCTTAATTTGCTCGAGAAGAAAATACATTTGTTCGGCTACTGGATATTGATTTATTACAGAAAATTGAATAGTTTTGTGGTAGTTGCTCATTATCGAGGACTTGGGTATAATTACGTACAATTATTTAGCCAGACTGGGTCATTATTCTATTTGCACAACATTTTTGCTACAAAGCAGAGAACCTATGATTTTGCAATATATTTTAATTCTAAAGAGGATATTATTATTAATACTTTGATTCGAATACCGGATATATAGCCAAAGGTATGTTGAGAACCAGTTTTATTAGTGGTGATGGCCGGTTTAAGCTCTAAGAATAGAAATTAATCTTGTAATGTTGAATAATTCGAAAATTAGTTATCTTTGTAGGTGAATATACTCCATTAAAATAAAAACATGTAAAAACATTAATAATTTTAATAGAATGATTAAACGAAGGAATGCGGGAAATTTTCACTTAAATTGTTTTATTTTTAGAATTGCAAATATTTCTGTCAGGTGCATCTGTAATTCATATATAACAATTACAAATGTGTGAAATTATATGTTAATAATGCTAAGCCGCACATTCCTCTACGTTCGGTATATTTCCAGAAGTTTTCAACTTTCCTTTTTTATATAAATAGCTCGAATAATTATTCATTTACTGGATTCTTGCATTTTGCCAGAACTTTCTACCTTTTTTTGAATGAATCCAACAGAAGGATGAATGGTTAAGTGGCAATGAATGTACGTGATCGGTCATCTTTTTGTGTTGGCATCCAATTACAATATTAAAAACTTTACTTCTCGTTGGCAAAACGTCCAAGAAAACCAGAAAAGTTGCTTTTGCATTTTATTTGAATAATTAGTCAATTCTGATAGCTCTAATTAAGCTTCGGAAGACATTTCTTTAGAAGTGATAGAAGATATTAATTATTAACCACAGAAAGAAAGGAAAAACAGATGTTTTCCGAAATTATAATGCTGTAATGCATTTATTTCCAAATAAATAAATTGATTGTAAGCTTGAAGTTTACATTTTCAGATTTTCCTCTTTGGATACATATCACATTAAGTGAAGAGTTACTTGTCTTATTGTAAGTCGTACAAAATTTTTAATTTTTGATTTCATATTGGTAATCTAATATTAAAAAGAATTTTTTTCTTTGTGTTGCATCACAAAGATAATTTCAATTTTGGAGTGTATAGTTTGATTATTAAATTGATGATTTTGACCAAGATGTAGCTATTTTCAATTTTAAGTCGTTCGTGAGGCAGATGTAGATCTGAATGAACATTTGAAAAACTGCCAAGAAATTTTGACTACAAAATAATTGTTTAAAATAGTTTTAAACGAAAGTGTGGTGAATATTTTACTTACTTACAATGAGATGATTTGGTCAACTTTTCAATTTGCACCAGGAAACTAAAATTTTCTCTCGAAATTGTTAAAACGCGAATGGAATAATTTATTTTATTAAACAAATCGAAGTAAAAATCTTCAAGAGAGTTGAAACAAAATTAATATTTGAACACATGTGGATGTTAATTTTGAAGTTGGAATCAAATAACTTGGATATATTTGGTAATTAATAAATAAAACTGGAGATGACCAGATAGAAGAGCCTGAAAGTTTACGCATTTAAAATACTCGATAGATGATCGTTTCTTTGAAAATTTCTTTGACGTTTAGAGGTGAATTTCAACATATGTTACCCGTTACAAGCCACCAGTGATCTTATCAACACAACTGGAAACTTAACAAATAATTTGTAGTGAGTTCAAACTTTTATTATAGAACATAAAATTAATCAACCAGCATACTAATTTATAGTTTGTTGATTTGATAATTACATTGCAAATAATACAGATGTTTGGAAGAGCTGACAAATTAAATTTCTGCTGATTATTATTGTTTTGTAAAACTACGATAAAACGACATATTAAAATTTCATTATTGATAAGTTTTATATCAATTGGCTTTATAATAATTTTACTTTGTGTTCATTTCAATTTAAAACTATAATTGATTTAATAAAATTCTTATTTCACAAATTTTGATCTTTATTAAACATTTTAAAAGAACTCTCATGCATATTTTATTACACGGACTGAGCTAAGCTAAAAATAACCATAGTAAGTAATTATTTTTTTAAAATTTTTCTATAAACTTATTGGGATAGAAAAAATACACTTTAGTATACACATATATACTGACGTGTTTCGAAAACCATAACATTAATTTTATTGTTTTGTAAATTAATTTATAGTTTGAATTTGTTTTCTTGTTTATTTGTATCATATTGTGTAAAATGGTTAAATTTTAATTGTAAAGAAGGAGGGGAGCGAAAAGAGAGTAGGGCTGGAAGGTTGTCAAGGACACTTGGGCTGACGTCTTTGCGTCGAGTAGACTAGCGGACGAACATCATTCCCGCAATAAAAATTTAAATTGTTATTTGGTTAAAAATTAATAAAATAACTTAAGTTGAGTTGATGTTTTTGTATAAATTTGTCATAGATTTAGTCGATGCGTAAAAATTAAGTCGCAACAAATTTTTTTAACCAGGCGTAGCCAGCTGCAATACCATATGCGAAGCCAATGACCACGAGAGTCTCATGTGAAAATAAAATAATGAATGTACACCGAGCAAAGAAGAATAATTTTATGGATAAAGAAAAATGTTTAATAGATTATTATTAGTATAGCTCGGGTCATTGTATTAAATGTCACCCAGATGTGGGGCTCGAAAAATTTCGAATTTCAACAGCATTAATTGGCATCCCAAACGTGATGCTTGAAGTTTGAACGCACATTAGACCCTGAGATTATTAAAAATTAACTAGCAAAAGAAAATAAAAACAAAAACAATAAAATGGCAGGAGAAATTAAAATGTCAAGCATGGATAAAATTCTGCAACTGTTGAGTGAATTGAATAAAAACTTAAATGAAAGATTGGATAAAAACGCGAATGATACCAACAAAAACACGAGTGATATAAAACAAGATATAAACAAAAACTATGAAAAATTAGCAAACAAAATAAAAACAATAATAGAAAATAACAAAAGAAGAAATGGAGTAGATGAAAAAGTAGAAGAAGAGATTAATGCGAGTAGCAAAAAAATAAAATCAGAATCAATAATGGAAAATGGAGAAAGCATAAATGATGAAAAAGTTTTGAAAAGGAAGAATAAGAAGAATAAAATAAAAATTAATAAAATGATAAATAAGGTAATGGTTAAAGAAGAAAAATTTAAAATTATTAGGTTGTTTGCTCTCCACAAAAGTTAATGAAGATGAGAAAAATTTTAAAACGTTGCATTAATAACGGAAATCAGATAAAGAAAATAAACGGAAAAATATGGATATTAAAAAATAAAAAATTAACGGTTACAACTAGAAAAACAGAACTTGACTGAAAAAATGAAAATTTTGGAAATAAACAAGAAACAAATGAAAATGTTGAAATTAGACAAATTAACTTTACAAAAATTGAAGAAAAAGAAACAAATAAACATTCAACAACAACAAGGAGGACCAAATTTAATGAATTGGAGAAGAGTTTGAAGATGTGGAAAAGTAGGGGTGGACGAGAGTGATGTTGGACATGTTGATTCCAAAAAAAAAAAATATGTAGTGGAAATACCGGAGAAGGAAGCAAAAGGAAGAAAAATTCGAAAAATTTGGTATAAAATTATAATGATTTGTTTATTTATAAAAATTTTTATTGAAGTGAATTATTTATGTGAAAATTTGATTTGATAATTATGATTTTTTTTGATTTGATATGATTATGATTTAAAGACAAGATTTGATTATTTAATTTAATAACATTTGATTTATTTTGATTTGATGATTTTGATTTTAAGAGATTATTTGAACATTATTTTGATTTAATTTGAAAGTTTGACTTGAAATTTTAATTAGAAAACATTTATTTAACGACGAAAGGAATTTTATTTTGATTTTGATTAATAATTGTATTATAAATTTTGATTTTATTTGTGTAATTATTATTTATTTTAGAAAGTATTTAAAATTTTATTTGTCTAACAACAAAAAATTAAGGGGGTAAAATGTCGTGTTTCGAAAACCATAACAACATTAATTTTATTGTTTTGTAAAATAATTTTAAAGTTTGAATTTGTTTTCTTGTTTATTTGTATCATATTGTGTAAAATAGTTAAATTTTAATTGTAAAGAAGAAGGGGAGCGAAAAGAGAGTACTGCTGGAAGGTTGTCAAGGACACTTGAGCAGACGCCTTCGCGTCGAGTAGACTAGCGGACGAACATCATTCCCGCAATAAAAATTTAAATTGTTATTTGTTTGAAAATTAATAAAATAACTTAAGTTGAGTTGATGTTTTTGTTTAAATTAATTGTGGTAAAGTGCAAATTATTAAATAATAAATTTGGAAGTTGAAGAATTTGTCATAGATTTAGTCGATGCGTAAAAATTAAGTCGCAACAAATTTGTTAAACCAGGCGTAGCCAGCTGCAATCCATATGCGAAGCCAATGACCATACCACATTGATAGGTAATAAAATTTTACAACAAAAATTTTAAAATTTAAAAACAATTGAAGAAGAGCTCATATGAAATAATGGATATACTGAACCCAGCTAGAGTAATTTTGGATTAAGAAAATTTTCATAAATTTGTAAAGTTGGGGGCATAGCAATACATAAATAGTCTAAATGAATTGTGGAATACCTAATTTGTCATTAAAACTTCATTATTTCCTAGATGTCCTTCTACTAGAATTTTGAAAGATTTTCCAAGATTTTCTCCTAGATTACATTTCCTTTCAAAAAAGTTGTTAAAATAAAAAAAGATCATCTAGGTATATAGTATTTCTAAGACTTCCGAAATTTCTTAGATTTTCTGAGAATTCTTCAAATTTTCTCAGGTTTCCCTTCATTTATACACTAGATTTCCTTTCGGTTCAGCTGAATTTGGTTAAAATGTTCAAACAAAACTCAAAACGTAGATGGCAATCCGGGGGGTCTGGGGGGTATGGAATACCCTCCAGTGTACTATTTGTTCTTTAATCGCGCACCAAAACGCACCAGTTATCCAGTTTGCAATTTTAAAATTCCGTCCGGTCGATTGTTTAGTGAATAATTTGGAAATCAATTTTTTAATTGCTACCGGATGCTGAAAAATAATCTCACAAAACACAAACTAGTTCTTCTTTACTTATTTGTTGTGCAAATCTACACTGCATCTACGCCTATGTTTTAAAATCTGAAGAGCCGGACTCCAAAGTCAGGAAAAAATATATTATAACCAAAACACTGGGGGGGGGGGGGAGGTTAATATTTAGCATCAGGGTGGATAATAATAATACTCGGGCTATCTGGTAATATGGTACCAAATGATTCTTGTAGAATTTCATACTTTCTAATAGATTCGAGGTTTGTAAGACTTTTTTGCTTAAATTTATTAGGCAGTTTACACGTAATAATTGCTTAGAGATATTTATCAATTAAAATTTTAACGTTGCAAAAGTGAAGTGATTTTAAAATAATTCCAGGGTCATAATCGATATATAAAAACCGGAATAACTTAATTTGGGAAAAAAATTTGAAACTCGTAGTAAGAAAACGTGAAATATTATGCATGTTTATGAATGAAGTGCTCATTATCAATGACTTCAATTAACTTATTAACAACACTGGTTCGTCGGGTTTCGCAATGTACAACTCATTGTTTATAACAAGTAATAATATATCGTGTGTACCGTAGGTGGTCCGAAAAGGTTTCTTCTTCACGGCATAATTTTTTTACAAAAAATTTGACTTGTGATGAGCGCAACAATTGTGCTAACCAGGAAATCTCGAAAATTGTTATTTTAAATTTTGCGACAATGCTTTGTGTGGTAGACTGGTCTATTTTAAGCTTTGTCTGGTTCGTTGTAAATCTTATACTTTAGAATAAATTTTTAGGTTATTATGGGTAATTGCGGATGGTAAAAACAACGGGAAGCATGCGGTCATCTATAAGTTATCCTATTATAAATCAGAATTATGTTATAAAGATAAATTGTCACGCTTATGTCATACACATATCAGTGCACGACATCATAACTTTTAATATTTGCAAGGGTCGGCATATTTTCAAATTAACCTCGACGTGATTGTAGTTATTTGTGCAATTTTCAACTCGTGGCTTTAATTAAAATGGACCGATTACTGAAATTCAGACTCAAGACTCGGAATGTTAAATGTCTGCTTTTCGCTTATCGTTCTTTTAAAATCGCAAACACAAAATTATGATTAGGGTTATTAGCTACGGTGTTCAATACAAAATGAAAGTAATAATGCTTTCATGAACATCCTCTACATACATTCAACTGTATTTCATAACAGAGGATCTTAAATTATGGATATATTCACCTTATTCGGTTAAACGTTTTTGCGTATTAATGATTAATTTTACTTTTTAAAAATTCTTTAATGCTTTCAAGTACAAATTTTATAACTTTAATCATAAGCTTGTGGTCATTTTACTGTACATAATTTTATATTTGAAGTGTTAAATGCATTATTATAGTGGAAATGCACATACCATATTACCATTCAAACTGTTATTTGGAGATTTTCTCCGAGGTCTGCAATTTAAAACCAAATAAAACATCCGTAATAATGTCATTACACTACACATTTCGCCAAAAAATTAAAAATAATAGATAAAATAGTGTGCGGTTAGCGGTTCAAGTTAGTTTTAATTATCAATAGAATTCTATAACCGGTAACCACCAACAAAAAAAGTCTGTTTTTTCTTTTCTTACGAAATCTATTTTTCCTACTAATATTTGTTTAAATATTAATTTAGCAATTAATCTTCACACCCTAAAGAGGCTAATCACCCTATTCCATTAAGATACTGGAGGGTATTCCATACCCCCCAGACCCCCCGGTGCGTAACACATTTGCTTCGAACAAGTGAAAGTAATATTTCAAACAAGTCGATTACAGATCATGCACACTCTTCGAGTTCTGAAATCAATGAGCTGAGGGAGGGGGGAAGCTGCTAAAAAAAATTTTGGTAATGTCACGGAATGCTCGGGAGACGTAACAGCCAAAAATGCTGATTAAAAATAAATCTGTTTAAATAAAGAGGTTCAAAGGTAAAAAGAAAGTTAAAAAGGACGTAGTTTCAACCTTCACCGATCAGAAGTTCTCGGCCTTAAAATTGGGGAGCGTTTTTTGAAAACATCTGCAAAATACAATTTTTCGGTTTTTAATTATAGATTAAACTTCAAGAAATTAATTTTTAAGAACAAATAAAACAAATCAAGTTTTATTACTCTGAAATTTTTTAATTCGAATATGCGAATTTAACTTCTCATCACAATTATTCGCGACTAATATTCGAAATTTGGGCTAAGGACAATAATTTATTCTACTACAATTTTTTCAGCAGTCAACTGATATTCAGAATGAGTCAAATAAAGTTCAGAAATCATCCAATGTAAATCAAAATGTAAATTTCGTTGTAAACTTTCTGAATTTCATTTCGCTTTCTAAATTACAGTTGACGATTTCTTAATATCAGTTAACAAATCTGAATTATAATTGTCAATTTCTGAATATCAGTTGACAAATTTGAGTTACAGTTTACGATTTCACAATTACTCATGGAATAGATGCAGACATCCATCCAGAATATATTGAGCTGAGGAGTATTCTATACCCCCCAGACCTCCCAGTCTATAACAGTATAACTTCTATTTAGTAAATTGTATGTTACAGTAGAGCCATGGACTTTTATGATCCTTTGAGCGATTTATTGTTTTCTTACAGATAGAAACTCTCCTTCTTTATCCAGGTTTCAAACACGGATTTCAAGGAACAAAGACAAAGACAGCTAGATTTCTGAGTCACAGAAAGAGCAATATAATTAATTACTAAAACTGGGCCTAACAAAAATAGCAGAAGCGTTGAAGAAAATTGGCTATTTGAGATTGATTTGATTTGAGCTATTTACGCTTTGCATAATCGCAAAGTTATGATTTAACCGCTTAAATTGAAGCGATTAAACCAGTGGTTCCCAAACTTTTTGTCTCGTAGACTACTTGCCATGTTTTTCGGTTTTGGGTAGACTCCTAATGACTCTACTGACCTGACCCTACTGACTAAATTAAAATTTATTACATAAAATAACTAAGCAAACATTAATGTTTTTAGTGGGAGGGATGAACCTGACGCTTTATTAACAAATTTTCAATATTACTACTAAACAAAATCTACTATCGTTGACCCCCATTTACATCTCAGAAACTCCCGATTATTTTTTGCGACATAGTCCATTGCAGGTCATCGTAGCCCCCATGGGGGGTCGATATAGACCACTTTGGGAACCACTGAATTAAACTATACTAATTTTCAAGTTCTGGCAGCTTCGGAGATGCTTCTGGTGACTTTCAGAAATGCTTTTCTACAAGAGAGAGCTCAAAAACCAATTGGCACCAACTGCAGTAATTTTGTTAGATCTGCCATTTTCAGCAAATGCTTTTCGAAAATTTTGATATAATTTTGGCGATAATAGCTTCAATAGTAACTTAAGAATTGATAAATTATGGAAAAATACTTCTAGCTTACCATAGGCTCACTGAATTCGTAGTCGCTTTGCGTCGTGCTATAACCAGATTATGCTTTAGAGAACAAATCGGTATTTCATGGAAGCCACAGATTATGAAAAAAATGGATGGCTGGGACTTTGTAGAGGATTTTAGAGCAATTTATTTCTTCCCACACTGTTGAAAATCGAAATTCCCAACCTTTCATTTGGTGAATCCTCACTCAAGGTGGAAAAACTATCTCTTTTCTTTGCGGAAGCCAGGGATAAATCCAGCGTAGCCGCAACAAGTTTGCACTCTCTCTCGTAACAAAAAAAAAGTTCCTACTATGGGAAGCGAATCCGGAAGAGACGTTCGCAACGACCGACGCTCTAAACATACACCCAAAAATTCTTAATGAAGACTTCCAATAATTGGAATCTTTAAAACGGTGCTTGTGCTAAAAATTAGATCAAAAAATCAAAAAAATATTCGAAGCGAGCGTCGGCTACACCGACGAACGCAGCTGACGATTATCAAAAAATATTATCGGCGTTGTACAACAAACAAAATGTAAAAGAACGAAAAGAAGTAATGAGATAAAAAAACTTATCTTATTGCTGCTGTAGAGTGGTCGCTATCGCTCGATCTTTCGGGTGTCCAAGAAAATCCAATGATGAAAAAAATCCAAAAAACACAATTTTCTTGAAATTGGCGTAAATCCGCAAGAAAGGGCGGTGGTAATTCCAGTAATTCTCACTACACAAAAATCATCAATAACTACCCAAAATCAAAGCCAAAATCAACTTTTTTCGTTCGCCAAAATCTCACTCTCCTCGCACCTTTTCTTCCTATCACCCATCATGCGCCTAAATTGTCTTGCGTCCAAAATATTCTCGTATCATCAGAAATACAAATACGAGGTGTAGCCAAAAGAAATATAACAAAATTCAAAATTTTGTTACAAGATTTAAAAACAGAAAGATTCTGTCATCAATTGAGCAAATTAAAAGCAAAAAAATTAGGTTCTCCAAGTACGAGAAGAGAACAAACGCAAAACAGACGAAAAAGAGCAGAAACAGAAACAAGAAGAGCAAAAGCAATTCTTTTATGAAATATTTATTAATATTCATTAATAATTCATAGATACTATGAACATTTTTATTGTGTAACAGATTTTGGTTCAGTTTAGGTTAAATTTCGGGATCAAGGAAGATTAATCACCTGTTGCATTCAATTTTGAAATAATTAAATCTTATCGATTTTAACCAAGTGTGATTTTATTCAATTCTATTCTAAAAGAGAATTCCAAAAAATGTGGTAATTCATTTTAAGAACATCCACCGCATGATAAAACTGAAGTATTGGCCACCTATAGTTATAATTTTATTGGTCACCTAACCACAACCGATTATTATACCGCACAAGAGAGAACGCGCTTTTTGCAGCAGTAATAAATGGAAGTTTATTATTAAAATTTGTGTTTCTCACGTGATATATTGTTATTTCTATGTAATTTATTTAATAAAAACCAAAAGATCCAATTTTTCTTGTTCTGGCGAACGGAAAACCCAATCTCGGTTCAAACGCGACTATGCATTTGCTGTCTAGCTCAGTGGATTTGAGCATAAAATAAAAGACCTTCTTAGATATAAAAGAAAATTATTAAGGTGTATGGAATTCTATGACAGGTTTCACAGCTGGAATTTAACATAAGCGCGAGTTTCCAGTCTTGAACACTTAGTACTTGTGTATTATGAAGATGTGTATGCAGATTCCAATGTAATTTAAACAAGTTTTATAAACAGTAATAGAAATACCACAGATATTCTTAGTATTTCTATTTGCAAATTTTAACTGTCAACACTTTTGAATTATCTATTTTTTGTTTCAGCTTTTCAGATGAGTTTAATACGTACTATGCAAAATAATCGTTTCCAGTCCCATTCGATAAAGCTAATCTGCATCTTGTAGGTTCATTCGTTCTACAATGTGTTCGTGATGCTATAAACCGGTATAGTTCTTTTGAGTAATTATTCATCTTTCCAATAAAGTGTTCTCTCCATGTAATTAATGATAGACTTAAAGGGTGGGAACAGACCGCTATGCTTAATTAATTATAGCAATTACGCAAACTTTTGCCGCACAGCTTGAAATTAACTATTATACGATTTAGTTTCTTAAATGATCGCTTTCTTATAGACTTTCATGCTTATACATTGTTTTTAATTTTAACAGTGGAGGGGGAGAAGTGTGTCAGGTTTTTAGTAACAAATTTTGAAATTTTTGCAAGAAATTTAAAAAAATTGTGAAATGGTGTTGGCGCCATCGACCCTTGGTTTATTGTTATACGCTCCAGATGACCTTTCAGGATTTTTATTCAGGTAATGTAGTATGTTTCAGTTTTTTGTTTAATTTTTCATTTGTTTAAAGATTTAATAAAAAGCTTTCTGGAGGTTAATTCACGTTCACTAAATAATTTTACAGTTTCAAAAATTTTTGAAAAAAAAAAATTATGCAACAATGCCTAAAAAAGGTATTAATTGTACCGCCTAGCCAATAATATTTGGTTTTCTATTACATTAATGCGACGGGAAAAGTTGAAATGGTAGGTAAAGTGGTTAAGTCAAAAATAATAGAATATAATAAAGTTGATATAGGTATATTTGATTTATTTAAATAAATTTAGAGTGGTTCGTGTCAGATGTTCGATATATTGTCGTGTTACAAAGTGAACCTATGTCATAGTTGTAAATTTGAATTTTGGAGAGAAAGTTTTATAAAAGTTAAGGTTGGCGGAAGTTTTACAAAAGTGGGGGCTTTTTTGCCAAAAATGGTTGCCGGAGTGGTCGTTTGACCACTTTTTGACATTTTGAAATTGCGAGCAATTTATTCAAATTGAAAGTATTTTTGGTCAAATTTGACCGCAGCTGAGATTTTTGTTTTTGTGAGTTGTAAATTTTTTAATTTTATTAAAACTGATTTATTTTTGGACGATCGTTTGATTTTATTATTGGAAGTTGTTTAAATTTGGATTTTGGCGAGAATTAAAATAATTATCGTTGGATATTAAATAAAGTTACATTTGGATAATACAATTAAAATTTAAAAGAGCAAACGTATGGCGTTACTGATATCACGTCAAGCTGATAATTTGAAATCGTATGTTCAAACTTCAAGCAAAGCATAAAAATTTGTGTAATTTAAAATAAATTCGATTACAAGTTTTTAAAATCAAACTTGGTTTCAATTTAAAAATTAAGACATGTTACAAAACTTTGAACCGCACCCTGAGAGGTTTCTCTGCTTCCGAATCTCAGAGAGCGACGGACGCAGTGGTAGGAAAAAACGGTTTGATAATTTTTTTTATAAAATACCATTTCAATATATTCTATCACCGAAAGAATAGTGGCATAGCTAGACTACCACAGTTCTATGCAGAGCCTCTATGCTCTGATTACTTTATAGAAGCTAGAATCTGGGGGTTCGCCCGGGCCTTCATACCTGTGTCTTTCTAACTTTACAGGGCAGCCAGGGCCTGAAAACCTCACAGAAGCTCGAAGATCAAAGAGTGCCTTGTACAGTTTACAACTTGTTAATCTTCACGGGTGGCGTCTGAAATAAATTTCCCTAATTCAGTTAACATTTCAATATTTTTAAAATATTTAAAAAACGCTACTAGACTGGTCAGGTTGTGCGGCCTGAAGGCCGCACTAACCCATCATAACCTGGTGAAGCAATAAAAAAAGATTCGACATATATTTTACAGCCATTCACAATAATTAATTATAATTTAATTCATGATTAAAGTTTTTCAACAAAAAAACGACTTTGATATAGATTAAATTTTAATAAAATGGTTAAGGTTATTAACATGTGATAATATTTTTTTAATAAAATTAATTTTTACGTAAGTTATGAATTAAATTATTTTTCAATTTCAAGTAACATGTAAAAATTAATTTTATTAAAAAAAAGATTAAATTTTAACAATCTTTTTAGCTTTTAGGCTTTAGGATTAGGAACATATCAACCTACGGTACCATGGCATTGATTGAAACCTCCGCTTAAATATAAGCACATTTATTGGCTTCTTTTTGGCAGGGACAGCTCTATAGAGGTAGAAGTGTGAGTAGCTTTTCCCACTATATTGTAGGTAGTTGGTAAAATGTGCGAATACCTTGAAAATCATTTTAAAAAAAGTAAAAAGTGAAAATCAAAGGGTTCTCAATTGGTACAATGCGGATTACTCCCCCTCCCCCCAAAATTGTAGCTAGAACCATTTTGCCTATTGATATGCATGTGAACGGTTAGCAAGCGTCCTTAATATTGTCAATCTAATTTATACAAATTCTGACTGGACTAGAAAATTAATATTGGTAATCAATAGCTTCCTTAAGTCCCAAAGCTTAGCATATTATAGGAACCGTAGACCAGGCTTATATTTTTGAAGTAGATATAATTTTTCAGAGCTCCGAATAAATCCAAATTTACAAACATAACATAATAACAGGTTATGTGCCCAGATTAGTCATAGGTTAAAAAAAATTTCTTAATTATTTTTCAATGCAATAAATCGATTTTCTGCTTTCGTAAGAAAACATGGTTATTTCTTAAGTTAATGTTATGATGTTGCAAATTTGTACGTTACGAAACTGAGGAATCTCTCCAATGATGGAGAATATTTCACACCTTCTTGAGAACTCACAACAAAAACAAAGAGTAAATATCTTGAAACATTTTTATACACAACACTTAAAATCCCAATGATTTCCATAAATTTTCAGAGATTTCCAAAGAATTCCAAAGGTTTCCTAATATTTCCAAACAAGTGCAATTCTAAAGAATTCTAAAGAATTTCAGGGATTTTTAAGGAATACAATATAATTTCAGAAAATTCGAATTAATTCTAAAAACTTCAAAAAATTGCAAAGAATTCCAATAAATTACATTAACCTAAATCTTTGTAATATAAGAATCATCTCTGAAACAGAAAACGTCAAGACGAATGGGAAAACACTGCAAAATCAAAATTAAATAAGATAATTGTGTGAATATCAGAAATAATCCAACCCGGGGAAAAGAATTGATGGGACTTTTCAAATGAAAAGTAGCCAAGCTCCGATAGAAATGGATGGTTATTGATTGATGATGAGTTTATTTTGTGTGTCCAAATAACAGTGGTACAAAAAAGTCCAATTAACCGGTGTTCACATTTCTAACCATTTTTTATTCAATTTAACACTGAAAAGGAAAAGCGTGTCGAATAATCCAATGTGGCAACAGAGAAGTGGAACTTATTTCTATTGATAAAGTGTATAAGCTGTGAAGATTAAAATAAAGATGTCTGGCCGATTAATAATAAAAAAAAAACAATATTCATTGAACATAATTACAAGAAGAGCACGGTATCGATTTCGATAAACAAAAATTGACACAGTAAAAAAAATTAATTTGACTTAATATACAATTTTCGTGATTGCTTATAATTTAAATGTCTATCAAATTTGACAGGTTATTTTTGGCCGTTAAAAGTGTTTTAACTGTACCAAAGTCGACAGTGAAAACAAGTCGATGAAATTTTTTCTAAGAGCAAATGCAGAACATAATTTATGTAAATGATTCAGTCAGTATGTTGTGGTGGAATGGTACATCAACCTGTATCTAGACAATGCATTACAATGCCCGGAGTGCACAGGTATGAGCAGTGGTCGAGGGTGCGGCCGGCCAGTCCCTCCGATGCTATCTGTCTTCCTTCGGTCTGTGCCCCGGCCAACCTCAGCACCCCTCAACAGTTTCCCCCTCCCTCCCGCGCGTCTTGGACCGACTGGCGCGAGCCGCACGAAAAAAATCTTAAGCATTCACCAGACACGCACCTTGTAGTCGCACGTGTTACCAAATATTACCCTATTGCGGGGGTGGTTTACGCTACCGACGTAGTAGCGGTACCTTTGAATGAAGCGGCTGGTAAATGACCTACACTGTTAAATTCCGATCAGAATTAACTCGTATTTAGCGAGGAAATGCAGATAATCGACTTGTGCAATGTACCTACTCGTGTCACTAAATAACCATAAACTTCAATCCGTGCTTTCGTGTGATTTTTTCGTGCACGGAAAATGTCTCACTTGCAAAGCGATTAAAATGATTGGAAAAAAAGTTTCCTAAATTATACCGGATTATTGAACGGGACGACATAAATCCGGTGCTCTTATTAACGTGGATGGGTTAAAACTCGAAAGAAGAGCTTTGTGATGGTGAATTGACACCACTAAAACCTTGTCACTTTAGGCCCCAATCCCGTCAAACTTGTTACCTTGGTGCTTTTATTTTTTCCAATTTATTTTAATTCTAAATTAGATGTCTCACAAAGTTGTCTCTCCGTATAATTAATTATTTTTTTTGTAATTCGAGTTATATGACCATATGGTCATTCATGCCTCTAACTCTTTCATTCTTAAGAATGTGGTTAGTAGTTTCTACCAGCGAGATATTTTGATTGTTAATAAATTTGATATAAAATTATTCTCGGTAATCTTCAATAATTATTATCATAGCTATTTTTATTACGTTTTATTTGAAATTTTATAAGATTATCCCGTTAAAAATTATTCTAGACCAAATTACTACCGAAAGAGATGTTTACAAAACAACTTAAAATGATACACATCTAAATGATACATTTGTTGGAATGTTAGACCATAATTTAATTGGATGGTTTGTGGCAAACTCAAATTTTTGCTTTGTCCGTGATGAAAGGTGGAAGTGAAAGTTTCTTTGATGGTTTCTCATTAGAGCTGTGATATCTGACAGTCAACTAATGTCTAATTATTAATAACTCAAATCTAAACAGATTTATATTAATGATCCAACTGAATCTTGATGACAAGGGTAACACCGAACAAGCCTGGAAAGAAGTTCTCCTCGATACAGGATTTATTTTAAAATATTAACGGCAGTGTCGGCTCGTTTTATTTTGACCCAAAAATAATTCAGATAAACTAATTTTGGGAATAGATGCCAAAGTGTACTCACTAAATTAAAAAATTTAGCAATACATTGAAAACTACTCCTGTATTGTCTATTTCCATAAGGTTAGATCCTAAGTAGTACAAAAAATTAAAAAAAGGTTCCTGTAGCGGCTTCAACTCGAAAATTAACTTAAAATTTCATTTATCCCATTTTGGTTTTGAGATAATTTTCGATTTATTAATTGTTTTGATTGGTCAGTTGTTTCATTCTCGAGCTTCTTATTTTTAATTTGCTTCGGTTAGGTTAAATAGAGTCAAAACATCTCCGCATAATGGAATGAGAGATGTAAAGAAGAAATTTATATAATATTTACAGAGAAAGAGCATCGAGATCCTATAACAATAATTAAAATATTAAAAGGCTGATTTAATACAACGATTTTTCAGAACCTAGAAAAAGAAGACGATGTTTAATAAAAAAGTACGACAACTTTTTACAAGACTCGATCCCCTGCAACTTTGTATTTCATAGACAGCCTAGGGAAACTATTCAAGTTCTTGCTAATAAATATAATAGATGCAAAAGCCGGTACTGAAGGACGCGAAATCTCTGTCTGCTGGAATTACTCTTAGAATTAAAAAGCTTTCTGAACGACAAAAAAATATTAAAAAAGAAATGCTACTAAAACAAAACCAGCTGAATACCACAGAGGTCTACTATGGAATATAACTTATAACGGTGTGCTGGACATGGTGCTGCCGTAAGAGGCGAGAAAGTGTTGAAGCAAAGCATGCAAACTGCATGAAGCAAAGAAGAATTGATCAAAAAGGTAAACAAATAAAGTGATTGGCGCCAGAGAGTTCAAGGTCATAACACAAGAAAACTAAAGCACGGTTAATAATACAAATCACTAAAATAAGAGGCAAACTACAGTCTGGAAATGCAACAAAAATAAAAAAGAAGTAAGAGAAAAGAGAATAAACATAAACACCAGCAGTGTTCATAATCCACATGCTACGGAACGGGAGACCGCAGTTCGATGCTTAGTCGTGCCAACTGCACTGCTGTGATCTAAAGCCCGAGTTTAACATATTTGGTAAAGTTAGCACTCTACCAAAATATAATCAAGTGCTCAAAGAACCATAAATGCGGAATTTCAAGTATAAATTTGGTATATAACATGGTTAAAAAAACAAGACGTAGTCCTATAGATTAAGAAGAAAAACATACACACGAAGAGAAGTACATGATCTTCGAGTTCCATAAGAAAAAGTATGAAGCGGATGAGCTATGACAATAAAATATGATCGATAAGACGATCGAGAAGACGTCAAACATGGTTAACGAGGTTTTAAATACAAAAAAAAAAGACGAGAGAAAATGTGAAGTAAAAAAAGAAAAATTTTAAAAACGATAAAACCTACAAAAGGGGATTTCATAGTGTAAATCGTACATAATCGTGTCTTACTTAAGATTTACCCCCCCCCCCCCCAAAGTTTTGTGGAGGTTGGGTTAGGTTTAAGTAAGGTTTGAGTTAATTTCGATTTGATTTGATCGACGGGCAAGTCACTAGGCAAATTTTTGTACACTAGATTTTTTTTATTATATTTTTGTGAGATTTTCACGAATTTCCTTCTAGGTTGCCTTAAGATTTTCTTTCAAAAAAATTGAAAAGGCTAACAAAAAACTCATTTTTTATAGTATTTCTTAAGATTTTCTCGGATTTCCTGTTATTTGTACATCCTCGAGCGATTTCGCCCTAGGATTTGGTTTAGGTTAGATCAGGTTTGAGTTGGCATAAGTTAGGTTTTAATGGGTTTTAAAGATACACATTTCAAATTATTTAAAGTTGTGTTATTCCCAATATCAACTCAACGTATAAAGTTTGGGTTTTTCAAAGGAACAGTAAAATTTTAAGTGAACATAAATTACAAAAATTGTTTATAAATATTAAATCTTTATTAAAAACTATGTTTTACAAAAAAATTGAAAAAGCAACAGATAAAAGAATTAACAACAGAAACTTACTAAAGTGGCGTGAACAGTGAGTCGTCATTCGTAATTACTCAAGTATTTAACGACATTTTCGCGTTTGCAGTTATGAATCCTCTTTGTCATGAATTTTTTTTGAGCGAGTTGTTAAATTTATTTATTGATCTATTTAAAATGTATAGACACCTAAAATTTTAACTGTTCCTTAAGAAACCCATAGCTCACGCTTTCCTCCATGCGTTGTATTTCTGTAAGTTTAGTAATACATTCTGGCGCCCAAACCAAGGTGGGACATTTTTGCAAATATTGTAATGGGAAGGCGACGACTACAAATGTGGGGTCAAAATAGAATTTTACCTATGTTGCTATTTTAATCTTTTCCACCTAAAGAGAATTCTATACCATGAGTAGGATACTAAAGGGTGTTTAACACCCCCCCCCCATTCTGATATATATAGGTGATAGATATATTGGTTATGAACGAATAAAAGGTTCCTATTAAAATTAATCACAGAACGTCCACATAAAACCGTAGTTTTCTAAACCGGGGGGTCTGGGGGGTATGGAATACCCCCCAGGATCACACTAACTGTAATTAAAAAACTATTATTGAATTGACCGTCAGGAGCGTATAAAACATATTAGTATTATTGGTAATACCATATTGCTATGATATTTTCTCAAAAATTTATCACACACTTGCTTATGCTCGGGTAAGCCCTGATGTGTGGGAGCAGTCGGTACAATTCTAGGGTCGAGAGTTCGGGCGTTCGTAAAACAAAAATTAATTCCAGTGTTTCAAAAAATAAATCGTTTTCCAAAACAATATTCAAATCAAAAATAAATTTTTATTTTAAATGCAAAATTTTTATACTTCTTCCAAGGATCGAATTTGCGGGTTATATTTTATCCATTCACCCCCCCCCCCCCCACCTAGCTGGTCAATTAGTCAGTTTCCGGTCAGTTTCCATAAAAATCTCATCAGAAAAATACTTCCAAATAAAAATTCGTTCGCTCAAAAAAATTAAATTTAATCATCCCAAAAAAATATCTCCACTTACAAATATCCACAAAAATATAAATCTTCCGTAAATTATTAACCAAACTTTTCGCATTATAATGTTAAAATTCAAATATTCAAAATGATTTCACAAAATTTTGAACTTATTTCGTGCAAATATCAAATTTCTACGGAGCCAAAATCAATCAAACTGCCCCAGTGTCTTTATCTTCCTTCCTTGACCCCTCACCTTGCACTCTTCAATTTACCAAAATAAAAATACAATTCACAAAATTTTCCTAAAAGAGTACAGGGTAGGTCCAAATCGTTTTGTAACACCACAATGTTAAAAATTAAGTCATTATTGAAATAATTTAAATCGAATATTTATGGTGGGATTTGAGCTTTAAAACTGTTTTTAATTTAAAATTTGGGTAAAGTTTAAAAAAATTCTTATAGGCAGTTTTATTGTTACGAAACAATAAATGAAAGATTAAATTCACGAAATTTATTGGTTTAAAAATTAAATTTGACCAATTACGGTGCAAAAATTAAAAGTTGTTGTTCTGAATGCAACCGAATAGAATTTTGAATATAAATTTATTATGATAACACAATTGAATACAATATTTTATTATTTAAAACATATAAACAGGCCATTGTTCAGAATTTTTAAAATTCAATAAATTACTTGGTGTTTTCTAATAACGTTATCAATTATTCCTGAAATGACATTTGAATTGCGAGCATTTATGTATAGACACAGTTGAACAATTTTCTACTATCTTTATTACTGTTGTAGTTGTAATAAAACATTGTTTAACTATCTAGAAATTATTAAACAAAATTTAATTAAAATTGTAAAAATTGTTTATATTAATTAAGCGGGGCTATTTTGTTTGTAAATCAAGTCATCATTTGGATTGAAAAAGCTCGAGATGCTTAAGGCAAAAAGTAATACAACAGCTTTTGGTGTACTCCTAGCAATGGCTTCCAATTTAAATGTTCAAATTATGGGTTACACGTGTATTATTACTATGAACAAACATTTTTTTTCTAAAATTATTTTAAAAGTTTGTTTGCGCTCGATTTGATTTTGCAACGAAATTTAAATATACCGAATGTAAAATTCGTGTAGACAATCAACTTTTTATATGAATATCTTCTATTAATGATTGCTTTTAACCCGCAAATTACTGGAAGATATTCTGTTATTAGTATATTAAGAAGGCGCATCGTAGTAATTGGTTTAGAACTTTTGTGGTTGGATTAATGGGAGAGAAAGTAAACCATATGGTTAAAAGTTAAAATATAATTTTGTATAAATAACGTTTGGTCTAGTAATTAATTTATAATGAAATTATGTCATTAATTGTAGTAAACTACGTAGTACTACAAATTATAATATTTAATAGGTTTTTGTAATAACATTATAATAATGCATCTCAATTTAATGGGTCTACTTCTTGTATCTTATATTGGCTACCGTTAATAAGTTATAGAAAGTTTAACCACGATCCATGTTAAGACACCTCTCCAGTCTTTTAACAGTCGTGTACTTATTAAATATTAGCATGATAAGATCACAAAAACTACGCTCTCAAATTGAATAAAACGTTTACAAACTTTTATCTTGATCATTAAGTAATAAAATTAAATTTATGCGTTATTTTCAAAATGAACACCAAATTGGAAAACATTTTGCTTCTGCTTGTACAGTCTGTCGTCTCTATTTTAATATTTAATTAGCCAAACACAACTCAAAAAGTACAACGCGGTTGAGAATTTCAAGTTTGCCAATTCAAACCGTATACCCATACCACCTGAAGTGGATCCAAATGTTATCCGAAACGTCTTAGTGGTTTACTAAAAATTTTATAAATTTAAACTTGATAACATCAAATTCGAATTTGTCAACTTTGACCAGGTCAAACTGGGTCAATTATGATCGCTCCACAATAAAGTTGCACACTATTCGGTCAAAAGAACGGTAAATTAATTATATCTCATCGAGCGATTAGAACAGGGCATTTAATTCAAAAACTTAATTTTTTCAAGTTTTATTTTGGACAACTTTAAATAAGCGCAGTGCGTTTTGGTAGAAAAAATTTTAATTTATTTTATCCATTTTGGTCATGCAAACTTCATGTGTCCACAATTTTTCGTTTTTAAAAACATTTTATATTTCAATTGACTTTTTGTCTTGATTTTTAGTTAATTATAATTGACGATTAGTAAAAACTATCACCAGCAGTCATTGTGATAAATTTAATATACTGCAGTGATCCTTTCAAAAAGGGTTTATTTTTCACATACACTATAAGTGCTGCAAGCTTGCTCTTAAATGCGGGAGTTGAGACGGTCGTATCTCAGGGTGGATTCTAATACGTTTTCAAAAATAAAAATAAAATTCTTCTAATGCAAATAAATAATAAATTCTCCAAGATAAATCTTCTTCAAAAATTAACTCTCCAAATTTAAATAAATGTAAAATTTTAACTTTCTTCAAAGGGATCGAAGTTTTGATTTTAACCTTATCCAAATCGCCCGCTTATCAACAGCACCATTCGTTCCTACAAATGCAATTTTTAAACTTTCCAATTTTAAATAATTCAAATTCAATTTTTAACTTCAATTGCTCCTCTTCCAATTTATCAACTAAATTAATTTATTACCGTTCGGTAGCAAACCAATTCCAATATCTTCAAAATAATACGCAGTAATGCAAACGCATCAAACTCACTTTATTTAAATTAAAAATTACTCACAAATTTAAACTTAAAACAAAAAATTTCAATAATTGCCTCGAGCCAAAATCGCACAACAGGCTCGGGCGGTCGCTATCCGCAAAAAGTCCCGTCTCTCCGTCGATTCGCTTCCACCTCTCAAATTTTCAATCTTACAACTTAAAATTATTAAAATAAAATTTTCATCAAAATGTATAGGGTGGCTGCGAATCCCTTTGAAACACCACAATACTTAAAATTTCCTTTGAATGGGTGAGAATTGTAGTAACAGATATAATATCAACCAACTTAATATTGTGTATTTTCTTACAACTTAAGAATTTTTAAAAATGAGAAATAAATTTTATAATATTATGTGTTTTGAATTAAAAATTTTGTTAAATTTGAGGTTGGCAGTCAAAGGAGGAGGTAAAGATGCTTTTGATCAAAGATGGCCACGGCAGCAGAGGTTTAAATTTTACTCCGCTGAATTTTGTAAAATTTATGGTATTTTGAAAATTAAAAGTGTTTTTTTTTTAATAATTGTTTAAATTAAAAGTAAAGGTGAGTGAGAAGATAAAATTTTGTGATGTTTTGTGATGTTAATCTGTGATGTTAATATGTGTGATGTTAATTACATTACTTATTGACCCTGAGATGTAAAGCAAAAAATTGTTAAGAAAGAAATTATAAAGAAAACAAAAAAATGAACGAACAAACGGAAATGTCGGATGCAGAAATGATTAAACAAACGATGAACGCACTGGTAGACTTGCGCGAATCCATGAAAAAGGATAAAACGGAATACATAGAAAGCGTAAGGGAAATGAAAAATAAAATAATACGGGATGTCAGGAGAATGGGAGAAGAATTGAAACAGGAGCTTAATGCGAGTAGTAATGAAAAATTAAAGTTAGATTCAATGATTGACAATGGAGAAAACGCAAATAATAAAAACGTTTTGAAAAAGAAGAATAAAGTAATAAAAAGGAAAATTAATAAAATGATGGATAAGGAAGAAAAGTTTAGAATTATTAGATTGTCTGCTCCACAAAAATTGTTAAAAGAATTAAAACGCTGCATTGGGAATAATGGAAATAAGATCAAAAAAATAAAGGGAAAAATTTGGAAATTAACGCTTGCAACTAAAAATGTAGGACTTGAACAAAAAAATGAAATTTTTGAAATTGGATATCTGAAAATTATAAAAATGATAGAACCAAACAAAAAAAAAGTCAACATCAAGGAAAACAAACAACTACAAAATGGAAAAAGAAAATAAGAAAAATCTAACATCAAGGAGGACAAAATTTAATGGATCAGAGAGGTGTTTGAAGAAATGGAAAAGTAGGGGATGGCTGAAGTTGGTGCCAAAAATGTGGACTCCCAGAAGAAAAATCTATCTATGGAAATACCGGAGGAGGAAGCAAAAAGAAAAAAAAGTCGGATGATATGGTATAAAAAAATTATAATGATTTGTTTATTTATAAGAAATTATTGAGTTAATTTATTAATTGAAAATTTGATTGGATAGTTATGAATATTTTTATTTGATATGATTATGATTCGAAAAATACCTGAACGATTTATTTATGAAAATTTCGATATTTGATTTGACTTGATTATAATTTAGAAAGGTATTTGATTATTTAATTTATTTTAAAAATTTTATTTAACTTGAATTTGAATGATAGAACATTTGATTATTTATTTAATATAAAAAACAGTTTATTTAAGATTTAATTTGGAAATCATTTATTTAAAGAACGAAGGGAGAACAGATTTTGTTTTATTTTGATTTATTGATTGATTATTGTATTAAGAAATTTTGATCATATCAAATTTTTTAGCATAAACCAAAAACACTTTTTTGAAACTAAAATGTTTAAATTATCACAATATATAAATACACCGTATGTATATTATCGCAAACGTTTTCACCATACTATGGCATCATCAGCCGATGAACTAGGACCAACTAACTAACTAACTTCCTAGTTCATCGCCTGATGATGTACTAGAAAATATTTTATAAAATCGTTTTAAAATATAAATTTTGCATGCATAGTGTCTACTTTTGGTAATTTATAAAGTTTATAGTGAACCTGGTCGGCAATATCTAAGTAAATTTAAATTATAACAAAATACTCCCTTTTTGGATTGTCCTGGAAATTCTCCAGACTTAAATCCAATAGAAAATGTCTTGGAGTCTTCTAAAATCCATAGTATATAATATGTAGTCTAGATAATACCACTATAGACAAATTAAAGAAGAACATCTTAAAAATATGGAAAAATGACCAAAGGATTAATCCTTTGATCCTTAAGGATATGATAACAAAATGTATCAGAAGCATGCCGGAAAGAAATACAAAATGCTAAGAGTGGCAGCACTAAATATTAATGAATTTGTTATTATTATACCTTTTGCTACTAATAAATGGTTTTTAATTATTATCTGGCCCTAATTTTACCTTTGTGCTGAAAAAATTATCGAGTATTTTATAATTAACTTAAAAAATAGAAGTTCCGCTAATGTTTTGAGTATGGACTGTATAAATCTCATGCTGGGTTAATGTTAATTATTAGATTTTATTTAATTGATTTCAGTCAGTCGGTTGTCCTTCGACAACATGGTAATAAAAGAAAAATTCTAGATTCTTAAACCAGCTTGTACGTTAGTTTAAAAAAAATTAACCAATTTTGTTAGTTTATAACAATCTAATATCAAGCTAGCAAATACTATTTAAATAAAGAAATAAAGCTATCAATATATGATAGCTGTCAATAATCAATCAATTAAAAAAGAAAAACAGTGCACAGTCATGTGTAACTTTGATTGGTAAGCTATGACGAACAAATTCAATATTTTTTTATATCAAAAAATTGTTTTAATTGTACTCTGTGTTTAAGATTAAGCAATTATATCAACATCCAGCATTCTTCTTACTGATTCATATTTATATATTATTAAAAAAAAAATTACTAATTAAACTTTTCCATTAACAATTTCTGTATAATACCTACATTTTATCTGTTTTTATAATATTGTAATTTTAATAAAACGAAATATACTTTAATAAATAAGAAAAAACAAAAAGAAACATTATTTAATGAGATTGAAAAATTCATCTATACAGTGGCGCATAATGTTACAATTTACGCGTTCAAAAATAATAATAATAAAATTTTGATATAATAACAACTAAAGAAATATATTCAATTTAATTAATTATATTATAATATATAATTCATAAAAACGATGAGTTATTGCTAATGCCAATTCTGAATAATATCTTTAATATGTATGTTCTTGAGAGCATAAGTTACTACTTTACTCTTTCAATTCATGCTGCCAAGTGAATATAAATATTTTAAGTTTAAGTTTTTATAAAAAAAAAAGTTTCTGTGCAGGTTTTGCGATTGATTTCATAAAGTGACCTTTCAGAACAAAAATATGTATGTATATCTATTACATTATGTCGCGGAAGTGCGCACCGGGGAGTCTGGAAGTATAGAATACCCCCCAGTATTCCAATAACAAATGAATTAAATTAATTTGTTATGCGAAGTTAAATTTTAAATATAAATAATTTATGTACTTCTTCAGAATTTATTACATAATTTATTTATATATCAATAATACATTGAAAATGATAAATAAGTAATAAATAATCAAAATTATACTTTGACCTCGCATTTCTAACCATCGCCGTCGCCCGGTGTTGTAGCAAACTTCAAACTGCCCCCCCCCCCCAGTATCATAATAATTGTATAGAAATTTCAACGTCTGAAGCGTTAATCACTCGGCTAGCGGTTGCTATATTTTCCATTAATATTCCAACTTTAATTATTTGGTATCATGTACCCACTATGGTTTAAAATAAATAAGTAGTTAGATGCAATAATTTAATTTCCTGACTGCTAAAGATCAGCGAACCCAGTCTCTAAGTAAGTAAAGTTTTTTGAATATTTTTCAAAGTGATTTATTTATTCATAAAATATTTAAAGACATCAACTTTAATAATTATAGCAACTCATTTAAAATTTTATGATTTTCCAATATAATATTTTATTTTTGAATTAATTTTTGTTATTTTGATTTTTTCGCTTTTGTACACCGCATAAATGCAAAAGTACACAATCTTTGCATTATAACATTTGTGAAGACCTGAAAACAAGGTGTTGAGTATAAGATATAGTATAAAGCTCCTTGGGCAACACTTGGGGAAATACTTCACCGACGGTAATATAGAATCCGTCACTGGAAGCTGGCTTGGCAGTATTTTGCACTTTTAATTTATGGG
Organism: Cantharis rustica; assembly: GCA_911387805.1. Lineage (NCBI taxonomy): Eukaryota > Metazoa > Arthropoda > Insecta > Coleoptera > Cantharidae > Cantharis > Cantharis rustica. Next base: position 50,810,704 of record OU426879.1, on the reverse strand, counting down.
AAAGAATGAAATTGTCTTGTACCTTAATATTTTGCAACAACATCTTCCGAATTCGGGTTGTCCGTTTGCAAAAGGTATCGTGGTTGTCAATGCTGGCTGCATGCTGTGTCTGAAAGAAACATAATATATTTTAAAATATAAAATTATTGGCGTTGGTTTATTCTAACATAGAATTTTAACGAAAAATATGCTTTTGGCCATCGATAAAATAAAATTAGGTGTCAATGAACAAAATTCTGGCAGTCTGCCTTAATCGTAAACCAGGCTTTTGCACCTCGACCAGAAACAGAGAGTTTTCTTCAAAATCTCGATCATCGAAAGATACCTAATTGCCCAGCATACATCTTAAAGGTGATCTCACTTGAAATCCATTTAACTGAGATACTGGGCAGCAAGGTCAGACAGATGACCGTAACTAGATTAATTCCAGTCTCTAAAACGACCTATATTTTAACATGAATTACGATCGCATAAGACCAATTTAAAACTTATAGCAATACGTTTAATTAATTGAGTGTAGTTTACGCGTTGCTGTGGGTCGACGTATCCAAACTGGTGGTACGGTTATTCAACAATTCAACCAGTGTAAATCCGTAGGTGGTAAAATGGCACGAGCATTAACCTAGTCCTAAGACCCAAGATATGAGTATTAAATTTCCATATAAATTTTTTGACATTATTATATTACGTTCGGTAATATTGCTCAATCATTTTGATGGGACAATGTATAGTAAACAATAAAACTCGCTTGGCTTCTAAACAAATTATTATCGAAGGACGTCAGCTTCCAGTTTTTGTAGATGTAATGATAGATATACTTGGCTTTTATGTAGAATATGAAACAATATGAGGCAGTAAATATTTCTATTTGACGGATAAATTAATTACTAATGGATATTTTGTTACCACCTACCAAGTAACTATAATAAAATTAACCACATGGGTGGTTTTCGGAGCTTTACCGAAGATTCCTACCATAACTTAGAGTTTTGGATATCATTTTTTGAATTAATTAAGAAATCCGAATTTTGAGATGGAACAACATGCCATGATAAACGTGTTCCTTGCGCAGACACATCGACATGCAAAAATGCTCGATCATAACGGACGACCGTGGTGTGCAGATTATCTGAAGCTTTATGGTACCATTTCATCGATGTTGTTATGTTGTCCGATCGAAGTGCGGTTTGGGCCCATTTATACTGTCTATCTTTCTGACTGATGTGTTGGTCTAAACAAGCTTACAATCTAAGAAGAGTGATGCTCAACACCGATATAGCGGAACACCCAACAGACCGCGTTGAAAGCATACATGTTATTCCATTATTCAGTCACAATAGACGAGTGGATGACAAGAACAATAATATCAGATGGTCTTCGGTTCAATAATGAATCTAATAAAATTTTGATTTGATGTTTAGTCAATTTAATTGATGCTTTCTCCTAGTGACAGGTAAGCTTTGATGCTCGCTTTCAAGGCTACGTGTTGCCATATGGTAATGTACGAGAAGAAAATACAACACCATCATTATGTTGTGTCATTTTTATCGAATAATAAAAGAAGAAATAGAATGACTGTCCAAAATTGTGCTAGAAATCGTTAATTTTATCGAGTTAATGTTATGCACATTTTAAAATTAAAGTACTCGTGTTATGTATTTCCGGTGGGTTTGTTTCATTTTGATGTCGAATTGCGTGGGATAACTTGAAGCTTGTGCTTAGCACGGGCCAGCTTTAACAACGGTAATAGAAAACATGATGAGCAGCAAGAGGCGGACTCCAACTGAGTTGGTCACATTTATAACAGGCAATTTGTAACAAATAAGAAAAGATTTGAATTTGTCACATTAATATTTCAAATTGTGTTTGTTATAAATTTTATGTCACAAAATTTGTACCAAATTTGATTAATGATTCTTCTTTCCAACTACCTTGTCATTTAATCGCTCAACCTATTTACCAGTAATTTAGCTTCCATGCAACTCATTTTTGAATGGAATTAGGAATTTTCAAAAAATTTCAACCAAGTAGAAATTTTTTTTTCTTGATGTTGCAGAACTTGAGCTAAAACACAATAACGGTGATGGCTGCCCAAACGGATCAATGTAAAAAATTACTAAAACGAAAGAGAAAGCGGAAGTATGGAAGTAACCGCTAAATGAATTGTGCGGAACAAAAAAAAGTGAATCCGCACAAGATTTTTATCAAATCTTTATAAAGTCAAACTTACTGAAATCTTGTACAATCTTTTTGAAATCTGCTGAAGTCTATAATTTGTAAAATTCGAAGTGATTGCCCCTCGAATGGCTCTCGGTATTGCAGATACATATATAAAAAAACAGCTACAGATGGCAAAGACAGACAGAAGAAGATGTGAAGGAGTCATTAGATCAAAGGAACACACCTATCGGTTAATATTAATAAAATAAAGTGCAATTCAAGTGGTCAGGCTGTGCGGCCTGAAGGCCGCACTGACCTTCCAACTTTATTACGTTGGTAACTTAAAATTAACCAATCAAAAATTCGTTACATAATGAAAGGCAGACAGAAAAAGATTTTTATATATAGTATTATACTGTTGTGTTACGAAACGATTTGACCGCCCCTAATGGGCTTTTTGTATTTATTTCGAAATTTTATATGATTTCTGAATCTGAGGTTTGTGCTGATAAAGGTTGGAAGGAGTAAAACTTTTTTGCCAAAATGTCGTACGGACCCGCGCATCTGAATTTCGGTCTGTAAATTTTGAGTAATTTTTTTGGCGCGATAATATTAGTTTTGAAATTTTAAATATTGTAATTAAATTTGATTTGAGAATATCTTGGTCGAGAAGGACCGCAGACAAGATTTTTTTGGATTTCGTAAGTTGGAGATTGCTTTTTTTCTTTGGACTAATTAAAATTTATTTATTTTTGATAATCGTTTGATTATTTTGAGATTATTACATTTGGATTTTGTCAAAAATTACTAAAATAATTGTAATTAAATTGAAAAATAAAAACAATGTATTCGATAAGAGGCCGACATTTGTAACGTTATCGCAGACAGAAAATTTTGTTGGTGCCAGTTTGATAATTTCATTTTATAAAATGAAATTTAATTTATTTGGATCGTTAAATTGAAATTTAATTTTAATTATTTAAAATTAATTAAATTAAATTTAATTAACACTCGCGGGTTGTCTGTAAAGTCGGTTTACGGACGATAATTTTACGTGTTAACGTCATAAGAAAACATTGATAAAAAATTGTATACTTTTATGAATTGAATTGAATTATGTTTATGTAACAGATAATACGAATTAAAACTATGTTATTACATTAACCCTCAATAGGTTAGTGCGTTATGTGCATGAAACATAATTGCATCATTTGGTCATCGCGAGATCGAACCTCATGCCGGACAAGTTTTTTTTAATGGCATTTTATAATTCAAATGATGTCTATGTATGATACAAAGCCGATCGTGCCTCTCTCTCGCTTGCGGAACGTGACAATTTTTCGTGCGTGCAGCCGGTATATCAATTTATAAGACGTTATCACGTCAAAAAAGAGTCGAACGTATGGCGTGGCAGATTTAGAAAAGCATGCTAATTTGAAATCGAAGGTTCGATGCTCGAAGAATTTATAAAAATTTGTATTTGCATAATTAAAAATAATTTGAAAAATTGAATCACTGTAATACGTATAATTTGTTCAGAATTTTTAACTCTATGGCCCCCTTGTCAAGGTTAGTTACAATTTTTATTCCATCCCCAGTCACAAATCAAAAACTCCCTTATTTCTTTAAAATCGGATTTAAAATTAATCTAAAATAAAATATTATATTTTCACTCTCTAAAGTAATGTTTTATTACCAACAGTAGCGTAACTATAGGATGGCAAGGCTGGCAAAATGCCACGGGCCCCTCGAGATCCGGGGTCCCCGCCCGAGAGGCCACAAGCTTAAAAGTAACCTAACATTTTTAACAAAATTTAGTAAAAATTATAAATTTTATATAACAGGCTTGTATGGAAAACCTGTAAAAGTCAGGGAATTTAAAATTTTTAGCGCCAATGTCAGGGAAAAACATTTTATTTGTCAAGGAAATATTTTCAAATAAATACTGTTAAGTAACTTCTTAAGTGATTTATTAAAATTCAATTATAACGACGATTTTTACTGAAAGGGGGGAGGGGGGTTACTCCACTGTTTACCCCCTAAGCACAAACGTGCTTTGTAAACGACCCTTAACACAATACAAAAAAGTTCTCAATTAGGTTAATGAAAGAAGTCATATATCTGTCTATCACTACAAAAAAAAAATCGAAAGACTGGAATTTTAAGAAAAGACAAAATTTTGAAATTTCAATAAACTAAGAATAAGATACTGACTTAACAGTATGTAGTTTAAATCTATAAATAAAAGCCAGATGTTAATAGACCATAGAGAAGATCGACAACAAGATGGTAGGATGAGGTAAGTGGCGGTGATATGACTAAGCGGGAAGAAGTAGTTAATGCTTAAGGTCCTAAGCCTTTGAGGAAAAGGCCCAATGATTGCAAGTTTAAACACATACTTCATATGTGCATAGAATTTATAACAAAGATAATCTTGGCAATAGGAGGGCTATAAATATCAGTACAAAAATTTGATTAATAAATTGAATTTTTCATTCGCCAATTGATTCGCGGTTTCATAAATTTTAATTAGTGTTATTATCTAATTAATTCCTGGCGTTTAAGATTCGCGCCTTTTTCTTCAGCTGTTGCCCCCCCCCCATTTAGATTTCTCCAGCCGTACTGAGGCTATAATCAATGTATTACATACTCCTTCGTGGAGTTAAAATGCCCACGCATGTACTATGCCTTCATACCTGAATGTAAGACATTGAGAGGATCTGGTAACGTTGAATACAAATATGTAATAATGTCAATGTTCATTCAACATCAAAATGTCGATTTAATTAACGCTCTTCTTCTTCTTCTTTAATTAGGTATGCGACCTGTTTTTACTTAACAGCAACCTCGGTGATGTTCCGAAATTACTATTAGTGCTATAAGCATATTAAATTTATTGTTTTACATCCAAGGTAGCTTGCTAGGCTTATCTCAGATGTGCCAGTAACTCTGGTTTTTGTTGTTGATGAAGGCAAGTCATCAACCCAGAGGGACCGCTGGCTTTACGTGCCTTCCGAAGCACGGAAACGATCATAAGAAATTTTAGACTTGTAATATTGTAAATTTGAATTTGAATATATTGGGCGCGAAATTTTAAATTTAGTTCATTTTGGTTACTTTAAAATACAACGGTGGTAAAACGGAGGTAGTGGGAGTTTTTTCCGCTAGAGTTGACCGTTATGGATGATAACAAAGGTCTTAGATTTTGGTACTTCAAGATGGTCGGAAGTGGGTGATTTGGTACTTGGAATGTTTGAGAATATTAAGTAATTGAAATTAAAATTATTTTCAAATCAGATTTAGTTAACAACAGAAGTAAAATACGTAAGTTAAAATATTTGAATTATTTGTTAAAGAATTTAATACAGGATTACGTTAAGATTTCGAGTGATAGTTGTTGTAACCATGCGGGTAGATAATTTCGTTTTACATACACGGGTACATCTAAGTTTTTTTTTTATATATTTTCAGTTATAAGATTTGATTACTGTTTAAGATGGTGATTTATTTTATTATTATCATTTAAAACGGGAGTAAGATTATGTAATGGAAGAGATTGATTATTCATATAATGTTTTTCCAATGGCGTACCAGTACTAGGGGCAGGTTTGGTTTAAGTCGTAAGAGGAGTTGTTTAAGATAAGTTGAATGGAGGCGGGTGTTTGAAGTGGAAATATATTTATCGTGGGATAATTTAATTTAGATAATTAAGGGTAACGGATTTTGTGGACGCTTACAATCATAAGATGGCGGTTAAAATATGTCTCAGTATGGCTGGTCACTAAAAAGGCAAGCTGTAATGGAACCGGAAGTGACATAGCAAATGCTGTGATGTCGTTCCTTTCTTTTTTCATATATCTAAATGATGTACTACAAAATTATGATATTTCAGGACAGTTATTAATAATTTTAACAATGTTCCTTATGATTATTTGCAACCACTTATAAAATAGTGACAATTGAATACATTTAACTTAATTAAAATTGAATACAATTAAAATTACACCATTTAACCTAATAAAAGGTAATACCAATTAAAAATGATATTAAAGAACTGTGTTAACAAAGTTCTTCATGATTATTATTTGCGGCTATGATTATTTACTAGTTTAAGTATGGGGAATTTATTTAGTTAAGTACATACGACTTATTTAGATTTAAGAAAATGACCAATTAGCAATAAGAAGGACGTACTAGTTTAAGATGACAATATATTAATAAGATGACCATATAGTAATAAGATGACAAAATAGTAATAAGATGACAATATAGTAATAAGATGACAATATCTTAATAAGATGACAATATATTAATAAGATGACGATATATCAATAAGCTGACGCGCTTGGTTAAAATGACGAGGTATTAGTTATATAAGGACGGATAATTTAGAATATAAGGGTTATGATTTAAGGTCTTACATAATATAAAAAAACAATTGAGTCGAACATCGGTATGCATATATGAACTTCTAACAAATGACTATAGGTTGTGGTTGGTAATATAAATATGAATAATCAATTAGAAAACATTACGATCAGGGGATTAACTATCGAACAGTTATTAAATCAAATTTCAAACTAAAGTATTCTGAATTACATGATATCAAGGAGATTAACTTTGCTGGTAGATTGGTTGTCGGACTACCTTTTTTTTTCTCTCGGTTAAAATATATTCATCGTTCAACCGAATCCTGTGTTTTATTTAATTTGTGTGTACTAATTATTCCTTCAGGTGTCCTAGCAGTGGTTACGCCACTGGACAAATGTAAGCTTGAAGTTAGTAAGTAAAGTAAGCTACGTTAGCATTCAAAGAGCCATCCGCAAATTTAAAAGAACTTGTAAGTGTTACTACGAGGGGAGATCACAACGTGCGAGGTTTGTTTGACGATCACAGCTTTGGTTTGGTTTGTAACTTTGATTTGAGAAGGCGGTAATTCAAAGTGAAGAACCAAATATTACAGACTCTCCCCGGATTCGAACCGAGTACCTTAATGTCAGCAGTTATTCAGCTAATAAACTAGGCTAATGACCGTCTCGATTTATATAATTAACGCATTTTTGTTAAATAACCAAATTTCATACCGCTGCTACTGTAAAGGTGTAGAAGTGCCGCTTTCCAACTAAAAAAAATATTAAATTTTACTCCGCTATCATATGAGTTCGATTAGTTTTTCAGTACTAAACCAAATTTACTGTCTTGATGAAAAATTTAATGTATTTATTTGTAAAAACTTAACTCATACGACCACAGTTATTAGGCTTCTATGCAGTTAACTTGAAAAATATATCTAAAATCTAATAGAGTAGATCTCGTCGACATAAGTCGCGTTCACGCAGTCCTAAAAATTTCTCCGACAAAAAGTTTGTGTATAAATATTATGGAGAAGTTTTAATATCCTTTAATTCATCTTTTACCTTAATGTTCTAATAAATTGGGTTAGAGGATTATATAAAAAAAATATCTATAATATTTTTAACGTAGGTTTTTTATATTATTCGAGTGTTTAATAATTTCATTTTAAATAAATCGTATTTAATTGTGTGTTTTTGTGCTTGATAAATCATAAATTTTACATAAAGGAGAAAACTTATTATTAACTTAACAGACGGACGGACACGAGACTAGAACATAAGGCTTTTTGCTATACTTCGTATAAAAGCCTAAATGTCTGAGTACATTTTTAGATTTTTCCAAAAAATTAATATGGTTAATAATCGTTGCTCATTTTTTTTTTAAATAGGCTCAAGAGCTTGGGTAGAGGTTACAACGCATAGAAGAGCAGAAACAAAAATTAAAAGAATAGAGATATTATGTGGAGATATTTCGTAAAAAATGGAGAGTGGAAGCAGAAAAAGGAGATAATTTATTTAAGTATTTTTTGAAGATTACTTCAGATTAAGCTACGATAAGTCCAACATTTGTTACTAATAAAACAATATACTATTGTATTAAATAGGTTCATACATAATATCTAAATAAAGTTTTTCATTTTGCTAAACAATTAAAATAAATAAAAAAGTAATTAAATTAGTTTCGTTCAATTTATGATTTATTAGCAAAAAATAAAAATAAAAACACGAAAAAAGGATTAATAAAACGTTTTGGCTTTATTGTTAAATAATATGCATGAGAAAATATGATTATACGTTATTATAGAACTGAAAGATTTTTAAATATCATATCTGATATAATATTTAATTGTAGACCACCTACATTGATCTTAGGGTAAAGTATTGTTTGACTTGTGACCAATTGGTTTGAATCAAAAACAATGAAGCCATATTTTAAGAATATCTGCGAGACAATATAAAATTAAATAAAAGATATGTCTTAATTAATCCGAAACTCAATTATCCTAAAACAATGAGCAGGTATTTTGCTGACAATAGTTAATTAAAATAAAATATAAATTTGCAATGCAAAAATTAAAAGTTGATAAGCGATATAAAATAATAAGTTAACTTCAAACACTTAATGATATTGACTATTGTAAATTTCATGTGCACGTAAGTAATAATTCACATGACAATGTTAATGTGCTTTTATTGTACGATGAAGATGATTCTGGCGCCTAAAAAGCTGTCATACGAGTCGAGTCTTTTATGGTAAAACCAATCATTATTTACACAACACTCTCGTAATAATTCTGCAATTCAATATATAAAAGATTTTTTAAACTTCGTACTTAAGTAATCAATCGTAAGGGTCAGTTGCCTTTAAGACACCGTTGCATTATCCCCCCCCCCTCTCTTCTGCGCCGGTCTGCCGGAAACGTATTGGAAGCATGCATTTTCTGATGAGTTTGTTTCGAGAGATAGCTCTAGAAAAAAAAATGTTTTATTGGGTTTACGGGCGCAATTACAAAATTCCCGTAAATCACGTTTCATAAAGGAAGCAATTGAAGTACGAGAAACCAAATCGTTTGAAGATAATACCAGTGGGCATATTGAAGTGCTTCCAATAAGATTCTCAGTTGGAATTATGATGTACGATGATAGTTAAACATTGCGGTAGCTATGCAAAGAACATAGCGTGGGTTTAATGTGTTCCACCTCGTTTGTTTGGTCAAACTACCTTAGGGAAAACGATATGAGCTACCCAGCTGGTCATTTTTTAAAAACTAATCTGGAGCTTTAAGGTTTTATGGTTGTATCAATTACTAAATAATTTATAATTAACAATTCTAAATACAATCGATACAAATAGCAGGTAGCTAAAATACGCTACGATCGAATTTTGATTTATTTCTTCGCCAAAAACAATACCATATTTTTTCCATAATTTATCGTCCGACGCCCACTTTAACACACAGCCATATAAATTTAAAATTTGGAATGTTCAATATGACCATACGGGTAGTGCATGACCATAAGTTTGACAATCATAAAATTTTTTTAAATATTCTAAAGATTTCTCGCTCAATTCAGATACTTTTAATTGTCTCTTAAGTAAACAAATAAAAGTTAAAAGTCCAATAACCTAACCACTAAAAGCACCTCACGATCATTTATCTTTACGCGTTCCATATAAAATAAATTATAAGGTAATCGTGTTAAATTGAAAATAAGCCAATCAATATTTAGTTTGCTGATGATTAAAATAAATCTAAATTATCTTTTAATGTGTTCGCAGACTTGATTGCTTTCCTTTTTGATTATAAAATATCGCAAATTATGGTTTCATCTTCTTCGCTTTCCTGAGCATTTTTGTAAAATCTTAAAAGGATAAAATAAATTGTGTCGATTTCTAAAACTCCATATAGGCATACAGATCTGATATTGAACCACCTGAATGAATCACTTCTTTGATCTCCGTTGAATTAATTCAGACATAACGGTTTTTAAACAATAATAAATTAAAAAATCTTATAAAAAGAAACCACAGAAGAGTGTCGAATAAAAAGTAAAATAAATTATATAAATTAACGAAAAACCAGACAATATAGATTACAAGAGATTTCATGAGAAGATGCTATGGTGTGGTGAAAACTTCTGAGAAAATTTCATTTGTTAAAACTTTAGCGCTAAAAAATATTAATTTCTTTAGTACTGATTATTAAAGTAATAAACCCACGTTAAAAAATAGTTAAGCAATTCCTGTGCCTTTTTCTGTATTAAATTTGTTGTGATAAATTACTTAAAAATTTAATTACGGTTCTTTGCTTTTAATTAATAAATAAATATAATAAACAAACTTACAAATTAAAATATTTGTTACTGTTCGATAAAGCATATTTTTCTGCACTCATTTGCGTTAAAAAATAAACTACTTTAAATTTTGGTCTCTAGGTGAACGTGGATTTGATATTGTCAAATCCTTTTAACTGGCTGTTTGTATTAGCAAGTAGTCATGGGTAAAGAATTTGATTAAATTGTATGTTTTTTGTTTTATTTTTATTTATCGCAACTCATCATTATTAAAATAGTTTGAAAAATCTTTGAGTATTCGTATAATTACATTTAATATTAATATTTATGAAATGATTGATTTTTACATCTTTTCATAAATATTATACATATTAATAACTTTAATCATATTATTTAATATTAATATGGTACGAAGAGTAATTTTACGGAAAATAATAGAAAAGGTCAATCGATTGTCAAAGTTGAAGTGCCACTTTCCGTAAAAGCAATTATTTTTAAAGAAAACAGTTGCAAGCAGTTCTTAAGTTTTATTCGGAGCCAATGTCTTTTTTGTTGCTGATCTGTAATTTTTGTTCTTCATTTCTAATAAAACAATATATTATTTTTGGAACTGTCTATATAGAAATTTTAGTTTTTCTAATCAATTTAAATTTTTTTTTTTGCAAAAATTTTCTAAGTACGCTAAAACCATAAATAGGGGAAAGTTTATAAATTTTAAATATAATTTTATAACTTTATAAAGTTTATAAATAATGATAATTTTTATATTGTTAGTGCATGTATTAATTAAATAATTATGTATTGCGATGGTTGGTAAAATTCGTCTTAAATGTAATAAATAAAAGAGTTAAATCAAGATGAACAAAGTTTAGTAAAAAAGTTTATATCAGCTTAACATAATGTAATAAACAAAAATAAAATTCTTACTCCGTCGGAAGTTGAACAAGGTACTCATCGGTATTAGCAGTCAAGCACTTTACCGCCAAGCACATGATTGTGTTTTACGCATTCTGCTCACGGTATGTTGCAAAACTTCTTTTAATGGGGGAAGCCGACTGCAGTTACCTTCCATGAGTGCAACAGTTAACAACATTAAATATTTATTTTAAATTAAATTTCATTAATTGTAGCAGAATTTAACATAATTATAAACAAAGTTTCCGTCTTTCTAGTAACGTAATTTTGGAGTTGGAGCGGCTTCAGGGATGTTTTATTAACGAGTAGAGCAGCACAGAGATTTACTGTCTAACTGAATCCACTACTTTCGAGTGCAATATAATGTTCAAAAATACTTGTATAATATAAACCAGTATGAAACAGTTCTTCAAATAATCGTATTTTGTTTTTGATCACTAAATAAATTGCAAATCACTAAATTTTGCATAATTTTATTTGCAATTTACGCCATAAAATACCATAATTTCATTAGAATATTAGGAAATAAGGAAAATAATCGAGAATAAAAGCAACAGATAGGCTAAGAAAAATGAAGAAAATTACGGGTTTCGTTAAATCCATATTGGGAATTTTAATATACAGAACTCCATGGGCGTCGAGTTTTAAAAATTTCAATGGGTGCACAAAATGAACTTTAAATAATTAACAACATAGAATTAACAACATATTAACAACTATACCTAGCGTATAAACGCTAGTTATCTATTAGGTTAGGTACCTAAATTAAAAAAAGAAATTGACTTTAGCGGGGGCTTGTAGCTTGCTAAATGTAAAGAAGACGACATTATGACGTTAAATTAACATTTATAATTATTATTCATTCTCGTAAAATTACCGGGGTACTGGAGGCAGGGCCGTGTAGTGAAATTTTTAAGAGCAAATCTTTAAAATGCCGCCTTTTAACAGGGATACTATTTATTAACTAAATTAACAAGTTTTATTAAATTTAATATTATATTATAATTTTATTATATTTAAAAACAAATTGACAGTTTTACTCTTACCTTTTTTTTGGCAAACTGATGTATTAATTAGGTATAATTTAAATTACATTGACGTTTCAATCGATGTTTGTCTTTATTTTTTAATGGAAAGTCTTATTTTTAACTTGTACTGACCCTTTTTCGACAAGTAATTGTCGAAATTTATTGTTCATAATATTTTTCCACAAAACAGGATCTGTAGAAATTTCGGGTACTGTCAGACAACCTTCACCACGAATTTCAACTACACTACAAGAAAGAGAACAATTTTCTGAGTATAATGCAACAAAAATTTCGAAAGATTATGCATTAGTTTTCGAAAAAACGACATCTTAAAGTTATTAAAAGCAGGTAGTTGTAAAACGATACACCCCGATGCAATGAGTCGCGCGATGGTAACTTGCACATTGAGCTCCCCGCTCTTATTTCTGGTGACGGTACGTGTGCTTTGATATGCTCTTATTGTTGTTGTCAGTTGCGGTCGACACCCGGACGAGTTCTATGCTGTATGGCTTCGAGTTCTGACATTTTACAGGGATATTTTTAAATTGTTATTATTTTTGTCTAACTCAACCACGGTCTATCATAAATGCATGTTAAAATGTGTATCTAAAATACATGTAAATTTTACATTTTTAAATTCGATTTTTTCGAAAACTTTTGCATAATTTAAATAAATATATTTTTTGCATAAAAAATTTTTGTTCTAATATGCTTAGAAAAGTGCCTTCTTTCCTATAGGGATCTAGTGATAAGCAACACGGCACCTAGCGGAAATTCTGGCGAACTAAGTTAAATGAGTAGTATTGTTAGTTTTGCGTATGCTGTAGTAGTGATTTTAAGTTTTCGGCGATAACCAAAATTTTGTTATATATAATTCGATATGAGTGCTAATCAGTATTATGCAATGCCTCAATGTTCTTCTTGGGCAAAGAAAAATACGGAGTTAAGTTTCCATTTATTCCTCACAGTTGAAAAATACAAGACGTGGTAAATAAAATGGGAATTCAGCCATTGGTAAATGTGAGAAAAATATGGATTAAAAATTTAAAAATAGGAAAAACTGTGACAAAGTTTATTTATTTCATCTACAGACCTCCCAAGTGCTAAAATAAAGATACATCTTAAATATTTTATCTATAAAATCATATACAGGATGTCCCCGTGACCGTGGAGAACCTTTGAGGTGGTGATAAAAGACACTTTTCTAATACAAATTTTCAAATAAAATTTTTGTCCAAGTGTAAACCCTTGGGGGGTACCTCTCTTTAAAGCAATATTTTGAATTTCTGATTTCAAACGGCCATAGTTCCGATATTATTGATTTTTTAGGCTTAATCTATTTGATTTTTTTTGAAGATTATTTATTTATCTACAAAGTAGTTTATATCTCCTTTATCGTCTAGAATAAACGGTTTTTGAGTTATAAATTAAACTAAGGAAAAAACTGTTAAAAAAATTCTGATTTTATTTTTTTTACTTTTCTTGCAAACTCCGTACCTCTTAAACGAAACGTCTTAGAACAATAACTAACGGCCCAAACCGGATAGGGAATTTAACGGGCTACAACATTAGTCAAATAAATTTTTTTGGGAAACCAACCGTTTTCACAGAAATTCTGAAAATAATGAACAGTGTAGGTGTAAACACAATAAAACAAATAAAAAGAAAATAAATTTAAACCGTACTAATTCTTTTAATATTTTATTACCATTTTTTTTGTTATTCTTTCAGTTACTGAAATATTTACTGTAATATTCCTCAATCAGTTTTGTCAACACTGAAAGTGGTACAACCAAATTGTGTTTTTAGTAAGCGTTTTATGAAGAATCAAAAATGCAGATCTTTCTCTGTGCCGCCTGAGGCAACCGCCACTTCGCCTCATAGCACCACACGGCCCTGACTGAGTTTTTAACAAAACTCCCCACAACACTGAGGGGTATGGGAATAAAAATTGTGTTCAAAAATAAATCTCTTCAGATTAGTATATAAGTGTTAATTTTATTTAAATCCAACACATTGTTTTTAATTTGGGATTTAAAATCTCGTCGTCGTCGTTTCGCCGTCGCTACATGGCTGTCTTAGTAAGTACATTTTTATGACCGCTATTGCCTACCAACTACGTAAGTAAGTGAATACAGTAATATTAATACACAAGAGATAAATATCCCAAAAAATTGTGTACACTTGTTTGGAATACCTTGAAAATTATTGGAATTCAACTAAAATGATAGAAGTACTTCAAAAATCAATAGAAGTAGGGGTTAAAAAAATTCCTTTGGAAATCTTTAGAAAATCGAGTTATGTGTATGCAAATTTTCCGGCATATTTACCCTTTGCTAATAGAGTATATTTGAATGTAATTAAATACTCCGTAATTAGCATCATTGTTCAGTTGAACTTCCACGCTTATGGTTATAGTAAATTCTAAATTAGACAAAATAAAAAACCATCAAATTTGAATTTCTTTTGTTGAACCAAGAATACTTGAATAGAATTTTTTATATATTTTTTTCTACGTGCTCAACCTATGACTAATTAGGAATTAATAAGCATATAAAATTGATAATTGACATTTTGGAAGCTTATTATTATCAATCACTTACACCATTAATTATTATTTATATACCAAAATATTAATGATGTAACGCAAAGTAAAATATTGGTAAAGTTACATCAGGAAGTGTTACGAAAATAAAATTGTTATCTCATGCTGTATGATTTTTAGGTGGTAAAGGTACACTCAAATTAGACATTCAGAGTTTTCTGTTCCCGAGGAGTTGTCATCGCTTCAAATCTCTCGTGGGAAATTATGAAAAAAATTACAATTGGTTTTTTTCTGAACTTGGTGCTTTAATTTCTCTGGTCGATAAATAAAAGAAAAATTTCGAATTTTAACAGTCATTTGTGTTAATATCTGATTTAAACACTTCAACTTCTTGTAGTTAATCGAAAACGTTATTGCAAAAATATGTTAATAACAAATGAAAACTACCTATTATTACGTAACAATCAATGTAACTCCATTTATAAACAACTTTATCATAATTTACATTAAATAATCTATCAAAATATAAATGAATACAATGCGAGTCATTGAAAATGGTTCTTTATATATTTTTTTAATGAATAAATAAACAAACGATGTATAAGTGATTGCGTGATTTGTAGTTAAAGAAGCAAAAGCTCAAGTGTTTAATTTATTGACTACAATAGACATCATCGATCGGTTAGTTGGACAGGCTTGTCATGTTCGTTACCTGTCCAGATAAATGTTCGCGTGCCAACAAATAATTCTATGACATAACTCACTTATGTTCGTTTTTATAACTGCATTTGATTTATAAAGAATTTTAATAGGAACACAGAAAACCTTAAATTTCCTCAATATTTAAACTTTACCTGCGACACACCGATACGTCAAATCGGATTATTCGATAATAGAGGGATTGATAAAAACGTCACGTTTAATGTACGTCAAGTGCATAGATATAAAGTAAATCACATTGCATCACTTTGTATGAAAACATTAGGTACCAACGTCACAAAGTTTATTAATCTCGATTCTCATTGTGCAATACCAAAAACCATGCTAGTAGAATTTGCCCCCCCCCCCTAGATAAGTGATAAATCGATTGGCCAGTTTTTCGCCCAAATTTATTGAGCCAGCTAGCAACTTCCAAATATAACAGACGGAACAACTTCTTGAAGTACTAATTATGGGCAGGAACAACTTGGTTTACGATTTATATGCCAAAATATTTTAAATGATCTTAAAGAACCATAGAAGAACGAACATATGTGCAATTCAGATATTTCGCTCTTTTAAAGTCAAGTCTATTGAACTTAACTTTGCATATATTATCTGAAGGCCATGCAACTTTTTGTTTTTTTTGTAAACACTGCAATACATGCGAATTTAGCATTTACTAAAATATGTAAACAATATCGAACCGAATCCATCTTTTCGGAATTTTTGTTGCCCTGCCCGTTCCTCACGAACCCAAGCGAGATTTATTGCGGGATATTTGTAATTGCTGGAAACAAATTAAGCAAAATTTGAAGTCGTATAACTTGACTAATGATAAAACCACTTTACAAATGTACTGCAGCTTGTAGGGTCATCACTCTGTACAATTATTTTAATGTGGATTGTGTATCGTGTTATAAAGATCGTCGAGGAGAAAAATGGCCACAATAAATGTATTCCTTAAAAGGTACGATATCATAAGACATAGATAATCTGAAACTGGTTCTACACTATTGGGCAATAATTAATTAATCGAGGGCGAGCGATGTGTCGTGAATCTCAGCCGCAAGATTGCATCAAACCAGTCCACTTTTAGATTCGATCTACGATAAATGTCACAGATAAGTGATCGTCGTGGTGTGCGTTTAAACTTTTTGGTATTTAATTAAGGCAATTAAGAGTCTCATATACAACAACCCCTTTTAAAAGATTTAATCAAAGATGCGGATAAGAGACAGCTTAGGTGTCGTTGCGCTAAATTATGTCGCCAAATCAACTCTCCCGATAATTAGGTGGAAAGTTGATGTGCAAGGTATCGCAATGATGGTTATCTATCTCGTGACAAAACGTTGCGTGGTTCTTCCATAAACGTTAAGCGACGTGCATGCAAAGAAGAAGTCACTTTTGCAGGAAAAAATATCCCCCCCCCCCAGTCTGATGACGGTGACTTTTAATTACGCCTTTAATTACATTTCAAAATTTATTATTCTGGGTTTGCCAACGTACAACAATAAATTTCGCAAAAGTAATTTATCTGCTAGAATCGAGATTACCGAGTTCAGCAAGAAGTGGTGCTTGCACAACCATAAATAATACAAAATTGGTCTTTACTTGTTATGTTCCATGTCGAGTTGTCTAAATTTACAATTCCACACTGCCTTTCTAAGTTATAATTATTTGCAAAATTGATAATGTTTCCTTCTAGAGTTTCTTAACAGTTTTTCCCATCATCACCTACCTACTCGTTTCGCCCACCATCACTTTCGAGAAAAACCTAAAAAATTGAAGCTTGAATGCAAAATTTAGTTAAAATTAGAAGCATCAATTAAGCTTTCTTTGTTTGTTTATCAGATTTATGGCTCCAATTTTTCACTTCCAATTTTATTTTGTCTTGGTGAAGCCTATTAAGCTAATTATATTAAGAAAGTTATTATTAACCCGCAATTAATTACCGCGATGAAAAATTTAAACCTATATTTCAAACACTGTAAACTTAGATAAAATTATTATGAATGAGTTAAACTACTTACAGCTATCAACTAACTGTTAAACAAGCTGTATAATTTAATATTAATCTTCAGCTATATCGTATAATTATGGTAAGTGTTCCCTGACAAAAATAAAACCATCATTATTTCCTTCAAATTATAATTAAGTTATAAGGATTATATTGATTAGGAAGAAGTCGAAGCATAACAACATTATATCAATCTTTTTGATGCGTACAGTCAAAGTTTGTAGTTCAAATTAAAAATCATCAACCCAAAATTTGGATCTAACCTAACTTTTAATGTGTAAATAAATCACAATTGTGCGTATTTTGATGGTGATCAAAAGATAAAATTTTATACCTACCTAAATGTTGTGTAAACAACTCACCGTACGCTTTAAATTAAAAGATTTAAAACTTAAAACTAAGTAAAAAATTTCACCCTAATTGAAAAATGAAAAACACAGCAATATATTTGTGATTTTTCAAGTCGGCATCAAAATAATTATAGTAAAAGACTACGTCGAATCGAAACAAAACGAAATTACCGGAATAAAGAAACGCTTTTTGAAGGCAGAGCTGCGGCACACACCGCAACAAAGGCAGACATGATGATGAAGCTAATGATTCAATATACCCTCCCACCCTTTGGATAAACCCCTAAATAAAGCTCATGATTTCGATATTATTGTGATAAGCTAGGACAGTTAGGTTGGTTAGAACTTATCAAAAAGCTAGAGCTATCTGTTTAAAGATGTGAAATTCAATTACTCATTTTGTGCGGCCTGAAGGCCGCACTGACCTGACACTTTCTAGTAAATTCCATTTTTTTTGTTACATTGCTAGCTACTCAAAATAAACCAGTCAGAGGTGCGCTGCGGAAGAAAAGACTTAAAAATATTACCTTTTACATGTGATTGGGGTAGGTTAGGTTATATTTTTCTCTACTAATATTTTCAAAAAGATTCAAGTCAATTATGGTGTTTTGGTAACACTGTTTTCTGTTTTCAAGAAATTATGGTTAGATGTTTTAGACTGCACATATCTGTTAAATTTAGTAGTAAAATGTGCTTTGGTTTATTATTCTGGCATCCCGTGTTCGAATATCGTTCTGTTTCTCTTCTTCTTTATTCAAGAGTAAAAAAGTAAGATTAAAAAAAATGCGACGGTGTAGACACAGAAGAAATATTAAGTTTTAAGTAATTATTGTCCGGTCGTCCACACTTAGTGAATTAATTTCTACATTTTTCTCTACGTTTTTAATTTTGCTAAAGTTCCTAATGTATTTTCGTGAGTCACCGGGCGGTCTGGGAGGTATGAAGTAACTCCCAGCATTGGTAACCAAATAATTTACTTACTGTTAATTTTTTTATACAAATAATGAGCAAAGGGTACACCGGAGGGTATTTTCATCGACTCTGCTTTATGAAATGTATTTATTTTTTCTTATGAAATGTATTTATTTTTTCTTTTTATTGTAAGTAAGAGTTGATGAATAAAACTATTATTATTATTATTATTATTATTATTATTATACCCCCCAGACTTTCGGATTTTCAAGTACTCCAGAAATTTAAAAAATTTATAAACGCTTAATTATAGAATTCTACAGGACGTAGCAATTGTAGTTTTTTTTCGTTGTTGGAATTTTATACACAGGTAAATTATTAAATTCTTTAGAAAGGTAATCAACATTTTTGAAGCGTTTTTCAGGCCGAATTAAAATGGATATTTGGGCAATTTAACTTTAATTGGAACTTAATTGGAGCTTGATAATCTGATTTGGTTTGGAATTTTTCAAATCAGTTTATGAAATTTAATCATTTTTTTACGAATTGAAAAATTATTATGATTTTAGAGGTGTTTGGTTGTTCAGCCGTTAGATTTTATTACAAATTATTATTAAAGTAGTACCATATGGGGGTTTTAAGGAACCAGATTCATTCATCCGATTTTTTGCCCGTAGACTAAATTGTCTTTTATTCAGACTTTCCCCAAAATAATGAGCTAATTCGATACCAAAATGGATGTGTCACATAGAAAATAAAAATAAAGGATTAGAATTTTAAATCCTTGTTTCGAGAATAGTTGAAGAACAATCCACACTATATGCTCCAATACAAGAACCATAAAGACCAAAATATTACCAACGTAATATATTATAAAATAAAAAATAAAAAATTTTAGAATTTTTTAAGTATTTTTGTGGTATTTATTTAAACTTAACAGTTAAAAATTTTATTTTTTTTAACATTTTGTTAGGTTTGATTACTGTAATGTTTTATTCTTGTCTAAACTAGCCTATCCCCAAAAAATTACTCTTTTATTAAATTAACTTGTGAACATTTTTATAGAATCAATAACAATTAAATGGACCTGAAGAAATTGAAAAATTTCAGGAAATTCAAATTGCGAGGTATTAAAAAAGACCATAAAAGCTTTATGGATATAAAATAATGAACTCTAATTGGAATTATTGACGTTATAAAAAATAAGATGTGGTTTCGAATTTATAAAATATTCAAGATTTGATAGACCGTTTGAGTTATTGAACGTCCATTAGGAGCGTATAAATCTAGTACAGGATTTTGACTTTTAGTGTATCATTTTTCATAAACTTTTAGCTGAAATTAATATGATATTGACGTTTGTATAGTAAAAATCAGCTAATAAAAATCAAACTTTTATTTATTTTTATTTTATTGTATTATTTTATTAGCATCACTTAAATATGTAATATAGAAAATAGAATCCAAATTACCTCAAATTATAAACATAATTTAACGTGAATAATAAAAGTCGATAAAGATTTGGTTACAGGTTAAATTATAAAAGCAATAAAAAATTTATGTTTGGTAGAAATGTTTTGTTTTTATAGTTAAATTCCGATGCTTATGAGTGACCACACATCTTAACTGATTAATTATAGTTGAATTGACAGTTCAACTGTGAACATCGATACAATCAAAATTCAGTGGCACTTAACAAAGCAGTCCTTGTGTAATGGAATTTATGTTGTAGTAATTAACACAATGGAAGCGCTTATTTTGACGCTTGTTAAACTTACAAGCAAAAAGAAAGCTCCAACTCAGGGTTGTTAAGCTTTTTAATTATATGATCTCCAGAAAATCACGAAACTTCATTGCCGATAATTGTAATTACGAATTTTTTGATCCTCATG
Organism: Cantharis rustica; assembly: GCA_911387805.1. Classification (NCBI taxonomy): domain Eukaryota; kingdom Metazoa; phylum Arthropoda; class Insecta; order Coleoptera; family Cantharidae; genus Cantharis; species Cantharis rustica. The sequence goes on along the minus strand of OU426879.1, from coordinate 50,790,033 downwards.
TATTATTATAAAATTCTTGCTAAAAAAATTTGTTTGTTTGAAAATAAATGAAAAAGTGAACGCTTCGAAAATCGAATTTTGGTAATAAGTTTTGTTGGTAATTACAAAAGGGGCCCCATAAATTTCCTTTACGTTTAGATGATAATTTATGGATATGCATGACAAGAATGTGGACTGCATTTTAATAGGTGTTTGCTCATGTTGAGGTAAATATGTACGGCGCTAAACGGGCATTGTGCTAGTGCAAAAGTATTTTGCAACAGAAACAGACTGGTAAATATATTTATAGTATTGCAAATTTTAATGAGATTGTAGCGGACTGGTTTTCTCACAATAGTGTCCCGCAGTTTATATGTTTAGTAGATCAGCAGGAAGTATTTTATCTGTGGATAAATTGATTGATCGCTTTTACCTATTTCACGCAACCTACTGAAAAATAGCAACTAGTTTGTCATCGACATTCCATTAAACAAATCAACTCATTTATCTCAATTTTTTCAGTCGTATATTATTCGCATGGATAAAACTTGGCCATAAAGCAATAGATTGTTTCTTCTCTCACACACACCGCAACAATAATTTTACAGATTGAAACTGTCAACTGGAAAACATTAAATTGTAATTATCAAACAATTTAGTTTTATTTCATAGTAATAAACAATGGTTTTAAACTAATTGATAGTTTTGCCTATAACGGTTTACTACCTGTAATATATTTGCAGGTCTTCCTTTAATTGCATATCTACTTCGTTAGCGTGCCCGGCGTCTTAAATAAGACTTATCTATTTGAAAAATATTTGCAACTGTCCAGAATATGTTTTTTTACTCCCATCTTCGTTAGCGCGAGTCGGGCGTCCTATAGTGGGCCATCATGGAAGGGAAAAAAATTTCGTCTTACACTCATCTAATAGAGTCGTTCCTTGTACGGAAAATTATGCAAATTTAAACACAAACATTAAATTACACGACTCACAAAAACATGATTTGCAAAGTGTGCAAAAAACGTTACTCATTCTTTATATTGTTGTTATTTTAATGTGTAACAATTACATTAAGTAATTTACAAGAGTATGCATAATTTATATTTATTGTTCTATACTTTTTCTTCCATGGTGCGCGTGTTATTAAAAACTTATTGTAGACCACAAATTCATTTTACATTATAATTTGTGGTTTATAATACCGCAACTTTTATTTGTAACTTAAATGCTGGCAAAACTTGATTTGAACGATAATAATTTTTTTTGTCTCAGATGGCACAAATTTATTACAATTTTTAATTTATTAGATGGCCATACTATCTTATAAACTACTAATTAATAACCCATTTCAGACATTTCTAAATTAAAATTTTTAACTCTATACACGATATAATAAATTATTAATGAGTATTAATTAGTTGTAAACCGAGAAGGTTAATAGATAACTTCAATAATTTTCAATTTAGTTCTTAATACCGCGCTGTAATTAAGGAAAGCTCATATTTGGTTATTGGTTGCGTTAATTTCTTCTTATTGGCTAGTAAATTCAAAAAGTATTGATATCAATCGCATTTTTTGTATTTACTATAATTTTTGTTCTTGAAATAAAAATCAAGTTATAAATTTGCAACAATTTTAATTAGTTCAAATACATTTGTGCGTATTGAAGGCCGCACCGATCCGTCGTAATCATAATTTTTGTAAGACATTTTAATTTTTGACTGATTTCCTTCAATATGCTTTTAAATACTTATTGAGTTTTATGAAATGGAGAGGACAAACCTTCAGTTCTAGTCACTAATTTAACATTGTTTACATCTTATTCGTCGCATATCCTGGAATTTAAAATGACTTTGCACTTTGCAAAAAGACTCCAGAACAAAAACGTATCCTTGGTCAAAAGTCGGGCACAGAAATTTATTCATTGCAAGTTTTATTTGTGAAAACTTAAATAAGAGTAATTTAAATAAACAAACTAAACAAAATGCTAAAATAATGAATTTTAACTGTTAAGTAAAGAATACATACTTACATAAAAAAATAATATTTAAAGAACAGTAAAAACAAATTAACATTTAACAGGTTTGGACTTAGAATATTTGAATAAACAATGTATTGTATTCTTTACTTAACAGTTAAAATTCATTATTGTAACATTTTGTTTAGTTTGTTTATTTAAAATTACATACTACTAACTACCACACTATAGACTTAAAAAATTCATTTTTTAGGTTAATTTTTTATTAAGCAGTAATTTACTATCATTTTAGTTAATTAATAATAATTTTTGTTTTAAGAATTCTGTAACCCACTTCAAATGGTAAGTTTATATGCCAACCCAAGAAAAAATATGATATAAATGTTAAATCATCAGGACCTTAATCCTACAACTCGTAACCCTAGAGAGAAAATTTAATATTTTATATTAATTTTATTTTATGTCTCTAATTTTTTTTATGCTTATTATTTATCGTTTGTCCTTCAATATTTTTCACATGAGCTTAACATTTATCAAAGTGATAAATAGCATTTTCATGCCTTCTAGTGGAAACATTTAACTCTCAATATGATAATATTATAATTATAAATTGATTATAAATTATTCTGTCCACCAAGAGGCATACAAAAGTCATATTTGTCCTAGCTGTTATTCTTTGAGCTTCTGTCGCTAAAAAAACTTGAATTTATAACATTGTATTATTTTAAACTGATTTTAACCGAATAATAGTCGAATATCATTTATCAGAGAGATATCCAGGTCTCCAAATTAAAAAATTTTTGTAATGAAATTGTGGTAGTTGAGGACGTAAATTATAAATATAAACATGAGATTTTAAGGATCCTTCAAAACTTTTGGTAGAATAAGACCAAAAATCAAATAAACATTTGTAAAAATTTAAATTACCGCATAAGTTCTCAGTTTGTACGTCCTTGCATTAGTTGTTACGTCTAAAAATTTAAATTTGCCAAACAAGCCCACTATTAAAAACATCTCTAAATTACATGTACGACAGCCGCTTGTAAAAAACGTTTCTATAGTGCAACAACTGTCTCAAAGGCAGGGTCTAGAAGAGTAGAAGTCTCTATTTTTAAGTAAAATTCGGCTATAATTAACAAAATTCAATTTAAAATAAAATTATGCGCTGTTAACTATGATGATTGTCAAAATAATGGCATTAAGTCCTATCCACTTCGATTAATTTGTTGTTTCTTGCATGAAAATCGAAATTATATTTAATAACCGTCAATTTATATCTAAAAAACTTGTAAGCTTCGTTACTATCAGGTAATGAAGAATTTTGAACCAAAAGGTGTTATTAATACGATCAACGTTTCGAAGATTTATTTATCCTTTCACTATCCTTCTGGTAATCAACGTAATAGTTCCATAATTAAGACGATAAGAAGATAATTTTTGACATCGTATATAGTATAAAAAACCAAGCCTGCCAATCATTCCTTCCATAATGCACTTATGATTAGTAAATTTGTATTTCAATATAAAAAAAATTGAAAGATTATGTAGAAGCGGCAGGTCAGTGCGGCCTTTAGGCCGCACAACATAGACAGTCTAATTGGTAATATTGTAGAATTTAATACAATTTAAATTTTTTGTAAATTTCGTAGATTTAAACAGATCCCGGCTTAATGAAAATGTAAAAATTGTATTTTAGAAAAATTAATTGCTAAAAAATGTTAAAATTGCTGTGAAGAAGCTTAGAAGATACAAAGTTATGGAGAAAACACTAACCTAATTTAGGTAAATAACACTTAAATTAAATTAAATTTCAAATGGATTCCACAATATTAATCACACATTTTAGTTTGCGAGCATATTTTAGGCAAAATTTTATAGAAATTCTCTTTACCTGGGCCAATAACCAGTTATAATTTAAGTTTCTATCCGTTCTTTCTAATTAAAATTAAACAAAAGTAATGGTCTGTTTTATGAGTTACCGAATTTGTCGCGCCGAATAGACCCAACCCAATTGAATAATTAGATTGCTTGAAAAATATGATAAAGTTTGTTGAAGATTGACGCAAAGTTGTAGCTAAATATATTATTATCTAAACAAATATTAGTAGAACGTCAGGTAATGTGACGTTTATCTTGTAGACGCAATTAAATCGATCAATTGTAATAAAAGTTTTTTTTGAAATTTTTTTATGGTTGGAAAAGCAAACGCTCGAGGTGACGTGGTCGTGATTAGATGAGTGAACCCCGTCGGTAAGAAACAACCCATGCTCGCTAATGGTAAAGTTGTAGCACCTGGAAAAAATATTAATTGCGGCGGCCGTAACAAGTATGCATTTATAATACATTCTTGATCTTCTCAGCTCGCTATTATATGCATCATATGTCGAGGATTTATTGTGAAGATTTTAATTTATTCTTATGGCTAGAGGGTAAATAGAAAAGCATCTCTTGTGGTTGTCCGACACCATATAGTTTATAAAATAATAACGAATTATAAACATAATTACATTTTGATGGAACGAAACTGACCGAATAAAAGTAACTAATCTGCGATAAAATCAAAATAGTTTATCCGTTGGAAAGGATTATCGACAACATTATTACGTCTCGTTCTGAAAACCGGTGTTGAATGTGGAGCTTTTCACGCCCAAGTGTCACTTTGAAATCACAACGAATGAATTAATTCTGACGATGTACTATCGTTCTCGATTCAGACAGGCCATTTGTTTAGATGGTTAGCCACTAACAATGAATACCTGACAGAACAACTTCAAATGCTGGCAGATCCACTTTCTTTTCTATAAAGAATTTTCATGGTGGCCAACCAATTCACATTGTAAATGCAGCTTTTCCATTCTTAACCCATCACAGCTACACAATTTAGTGTTGATTGCTTAAAATAACATTATTGTTAAAGTGCTTAGGTTCGATCAAAGCGCTTTTACACATTTTCAAAACTTAACTTATCCATGTAGGTGTGATTGCTTTAGGTATTTTGGAATACAAGGTTTCCCATTTCCCAAGCAGGAATCAAAAAGCCATCGATTAAATTACTTCAGTAGTTCAACGTTCTGCTTGTTTATTTGAAAAGCGTAGTCGTAGTCGTGGTCGTCATCAAAGTCCTTCTGTTTCCCCATATATTATTCAGTGGCGGATCCTTAGCTTTTCAAAAACCTAAAGCTAAACATATTGGTGACAAGACTAGGTAAATGTCTATGTCTAGCACACAATACGTAAGAAATTCTCAATAGTTCCAAGCTTCTCCCCAATTTCTTCTCAATCTCCTGGGGCCAATCAAACAGGGCGAATAAATTCAGCAGATGTAGTAAAAAGTCGTTCCGTTCTATTTATTGAAGAGAGACGAAATTATTTCTTGAAATCCTCAAGATTCAGTAAATATAAAACTATATTTGGTATTACAACCAAAAGAAATCTTAATAAATGAAATATTTTTCTTGTTAGAAAATATCTCTCAAAGCTCTACAATAAGCTACCAATATTAATGCTTTTTCTATCTTGCATATATTGAAAGTAAAGTTCAAGTAGTAAATTTCAAGAAATTAAGCTTATTGAAAATATCAGAAAGATAAGCAAGCTCAGACAACATCATATTAAAGTATGTCTGAGTACTTTCGTTTCCCGATTTCAAAAAACCAACATAATTCTCTTCAAGTTCTACAATGCGTTCAACTTTGATATTTAAAAGTGCATTCCTTAATAATAATGTTATAACAATATAACAATAATAAAACAATAGATATCTATTGTTAGATATCTTGCGATACAGCAATGGTTGAAAACCGCTGGTATAAACTCGAATTAATTTTTTTGGCAGGCAAAAATCAATGCACATAGCGGAAATAACAACCTTATCCTAATATTCCTGCAAATCTTATTATTTCAGAAAGCATAGCATATGCCCATTTTAAGAGATTGGACTTCGAATTTGAAAGTTTACTGATTTTTTCACGAAGAAACGATAAATTACATCTGAGCGAAACCAGGTACTTCAACCAGATATTTAAAATAATAAAACAATAGATAAATATCCCTGAAAATTGATGTACACAGAACTTTGGAACTCCAAAAATTTTTAAGAAATACCAAAAGATTTCAGACAAAAGAATTTGCTATTTTTATTTCGCTCTTCCACATTTCTTTTAATTGCCGAAGTATTTTTTGAATTCCAATAATTTTCAAAAAATTACCATCTCCATGATTGGGGAGCACATAAAGCCGGACTGGGTTCATGATTGCGACCATCAACTATTAAAACAATGTTAAAGACATTTCCCAAACCGGTTAAGCAGCCGTGGGTCTAAATGCTGAAATTTTTCTCTTATAAAGAGAGGCTAATTATCCTACAGAGACAGAAAAAATTGAACTATATTAATGGTGATGATGACCAAAAGAGTCAAAATAATTTGATTTTGTTTTCCAAAACATGGACGATCTTCTTGCGCTCTTCCACATTTCGTTTGTTTGCTGAAAAATTTCAATAATTCCCAGGAATTCTTAAACATTTTCAAAGACTTCCGACGGATTTCTTAAATTCAAAAAAATTCTGAGAGAATTTCTGGAATAATTACCCTTTATAATGTAATCCATTGTTACATCATTGACTTGAAACTTTTCCTTTCATTGTTTCCCTTTAAACCAACGGGAAAGCCATAGTAGAACTATTGAAACTTGATGCCTGGAATAGCATGCTAACCAGATCTAGAAAATTCACAATTAAAAAAATAGTTGAGGGTATAAAGTTATGAAAAACAAATGGATGGCTGGGACTCTTTAAATAAGACCCAGCAATTTCTTCCTTCCCACACGGTTAAAAATCAAAATTCCCAACCTTTTATTTCGTGAGGATACCCAAGGTGGAAAAAACTAGCTATTTTCTTTGCGGAAGCCAGAGATGAATCCGGTGTAACTGCAACAAGTTTGCACTCTCTCTCGTACCGGAAAGAAAAGTATCTACTATGGGAAGCGAAACCGGACTCGATGTTCCCAATGACAGACGCTCGAAACATTCACCCAAGAACTGTTAACTAAAATACTTCCAATAATTGGAATATTCAAAATGGTGCTTGAGCTCAAAACTAGATCAAAAAAATATTCAAAGCGAGCGTCGGCTATATCAACGAACGCAGCTGGCAATTATCAAAAATAATATCGGTATTGTACAGCTTGCAGATGAAAGAAACGAAAAGAAGTAATAAGGTAAAAAGCTTATCTTATTGCTGCTGTTGAGTGGTCGCTATCGCTCGATCCTTCGGGTGTTCAAGAAATCCAATGACAAAAAAAATCAAAAGAACATAATTTCCTGAAAATTGGCGTAAATCCGCAAGAAGGAGCGGTGGTAACTCCGGTAATTTTCACTACACAAAAAATCACCAATCACTACCCCAAAATCAAAGGTAAAAACTAACTTTCTCGCCGACCAAAAATCGGGCCTCCTTTCTAATCACCTCGCACCTTTTTCTTCTTATTCGCCGTCATGCGCCTCAAACGTCTTGGCTCGCAATCATAAACATTTGCAGATTATTTGAATCCTGTCATTAACAATTTTTTTGAATGAAGTTATTGGTTACCGCAAATTTTATAGTTTAGAACTTAAAGGTCAAAATTCTTTGCTTTAATGGAAGTGGATACATTTCCGGGGTTTGGATCCCGCGTTAAATCGTATGTTACAAAATATCTGTTCATCGGGATTAGTATGATAACCTGATCAATAAATTTAAAATTTTTTTAATGGGATTGTGTTGGTTAATAAAATAAATAAAATTTCTGGTAAAAAAGACCAAAAACATAATAAAATTATTAATCTGATTAACTGTTTCCATAAAATTAGCTCCGCCCATGTTATGCCTTTTTGTTATACAATAAGTGTTTTTAGCATAATTTGCTAATTTATACGTCACTTCCGCAGTTGTCGAGGCCAAAAACATATTAAAAGTGCAGTTTTTATTATATTTAGTAGCAACAATCACTAGATGAGAGATTTAAGAAAATAGCAAATGAATCTCTAGGGTCACACTCTTATTAAAATCGTCCCTACGTATCCTTGGGCGCCGGCTAAAATCTGTTTTATGTAATAATTTTGTTATAATTAACGAAAATCTATTTAAAATAGATTTAAAATATGCTCCTGATAGTTGCACACCTAAGAAACAACTGCAAGTGGTTTGCCCCTTAAAAATCTTTGCTACAACTATTTATGTGATTGCACGTACCGTCAACAGATGAATAGTGGTCAATTTTGGTCAAAATCAAAATTTTAAAATCAATTATTTTCGAAATTAAAAGAAAAATTGAGGTTCATGCAAAGCTTAATTGCAAGGAAAAGTATCTCATCCAAAAATACTGCAATAAGTACAAAAGGATCTCAGGATATTGGAATATAATAAAGCAAACTACAAAGATTTGAAGTGCCGACGTTTCGAAAGATTTATTCTTCCATCTTCAAGACTGAAAACAAGAAAACAAAATGAGCTCTAGAGCGGGGCAAAAACCTAAATACACTCACAAATTATTTATTATTTATAATCACAAATTATGACAAATAAACATACAAATTATAACATCACGATTTGTATGGTGAGTGTATTTAGCTTTTTCGCCCCGCTTTAGGGCTCATTTTGTTTTCTTGTTTTCAGTTTTGAAGATGGAAGAATAAGTCTTCCGAAACGTCGGCATTTCAAATCTTTGTAGTTTGATTTATTATATTCCAATATCCTGAGATCCACAAAACACTTTTTCGAAAACTAAAATGTTTAAGTTATCACAATATAAAAAAATACACTATATGTACATTATCGCAAACGTTTTTTTGGTTTATGCTAAAAATTTGATTTGATTAATATTGAGTTACACTACTTAAACCACTTATCTATTGATTATCCTGAGATCCTTTTCTACTTAAAGCTTAATTGTTTCATTTTAATGCAATGTTTCAAATTCTATAACAGTTTTAAGGATAACTATAAAACCTGGGGTAAGGTTGTCGTACTACACCCTAATTATTGATGTATTAGGGCCTAATACATCAAAACAGTAAACATCAAAACTGAGCTGATCAAAAACTCAAATATTGGTATATTACGAAATTATAACAATATTAAAAAAAAATGTTTTCAATTGTATAATCTAAATAAAACCCATAAATCTCCCTTTTTTAACAACATTTTTAATAAATAATCCTACAGATAACCCTTTTTAAACAAAATTTAGGTATAATTAACGAAAATCCAATTAATACAGGACTTTTCAAAGTTTTACTTCGATATTTTTTTGGATAAAAATAAAAAATCAGAATACTTGCAATTATTTATGTTCTATAAAGTTTGCATTGAAATTTTTCGCTATATATTTTAATCCTCTTTATCAAATTTAAAAAAAATCTCCTTAGTTCGGTTAGAGTGCTATTTATCCGTACATTCCCTACGCATCAGTCCCCAGTTTGGAGGATACCAAAAGCACAGTGTTCTGGAAGCGGTCACCTTCTCATCTACATCTACAAATACATCTGTTGAGAACGAGGTATTTATGTCGTTGTCTATGTATACGTAAAAAAAATATTTGTTGCCCTAACAAAGCTCTTAGTAGCTATAGCTTCGATAAAGTTTTTCTGATGCTACAACAAATTTTATGTGGATAAAATTTTTTTTTATATGGCGACAAAGTTTTTGAGGTTTGTCAACTTCTGAAATGACGGAAAAATTGTAAACACACGTGTGTGTAAAGTAACAATAATAAATTATAGAACTACAGAAAACTTTTTGTATTTATAATTTATCATTCATACAAATACAACGATACCTGTTTATTTATTAAAAAATAAACTGATAGTTTAGAAACAATCGTTAATAAGAGTTGTACAAAAGTTGTAGAATTTTTATTTTAGGCATGGTAATATAAATCTTATGTTGCATGGTATGGTAATTGACATTTCACTTTACAATATGGTATATTCACAATACATAGTTAATTAAATTGTTTTTCTATGTAAACCAAGGAAAATAAAAATAAAATCATTTATTACGGATAAAATAAAAAAAAATAATTATTTATTTTGAAATTTCCTTGGCATTAATTTATTATCAAATTTCGAAATTGTTTCTTTGAGTGTCTTTTGAACAGATATTTTTCAATCAAAAACTGTTAATAACGTAAACGGGCGGCAATTTATACGTGAGCGGTTGCACTTGCAGACAAAGAACGGATTTAAACTATTTTAATATAAACGAAACAAATTAATACTGATTAAGGAAGGAAAATCAAAAATTACATGTAATTAATAGTGTATAATTTAATTATTATATTAATTAAATTACTTTAATTGAAAATTTAATTACAATTGTATTAAAAGAGGAAAGCGGCCAAGTTGACAAGTCACGATTACATTTCTTTTAATTTATATCCCATTCTTCTCGCTGCCGAACAATACCATGGTGCAAGGTCCGTATGTAAAGGTTATTGGCGGAAACAATGCAACACATAGAATGCTCTCATGAGCGAGAAGTTTTCAAAAAAAATTAATGGAATACCGAAGTGTCCCGTACTAGAATGTTATCACGCGGTCGGTGCTTGTGATGCATGGATTTTAAGAAGACCGGTAAGTGAAATTATTACGACGGTGATCTTTGAACCAGAGAATCAATCACGGTGGCTTCTGCAGTGAAACAACATTTATCTTAATTGCATGGTGCAAGCGTGCGGTAAACCCGATCGAACTTGCTTAATTCGTCTTTGGCCAAAAAATTTTGTGGATAAAAAAAAAGGATAACTGCGAGAGTCGATAAAATAGGAGTGTCTTATTGATATGCAGGGCAGTCGACACTCGCCATGTTCTCACATGTACCTTATATGGAGCACCTCATGATTTACATCCCGAGATATTGGGCACTTGTAAACCGTCCAGATACACAGCTTAGCTTTCTATCTTATCAGAATGTCAACCTGTAACTGCGACATTCATGATGGTGACATACTCAAATTGAAAATGCTAAACATACTTTTATCCCAAGAATAAACTTGTACCTTATTATACAAAACAACGAGAACACTATTATAGGAGAACGTCTCTATTGAAGCGTTTCGAGCTGTTACATGAATTGTACCAACATAATAACAAGACAGATTGTAGGTACATGTTATTTTTCAAAGGTAGAAATTGATTTATATCGTAAATAATTCGATTATCTACCATAAATGAGACTATAATATTATAATGACAATCAACTTCGAGCAGTTGTGCTAAATTACTAAAACTTCCTTATACGTATAACTCTCGTTAAACGACGACAATTTTTAAATCTCAAGTTGGTACCAATTAAAATTTTTTTTAATAGGCAACATTTATCATCTATTTTGACACATTAGAAGAAACCTTTCAAACATAAATGTAGTTAATTTGTTTAAGTTGGCTCGTATAACGAATATCTAACTTTGGCACGCTCGATATAATTAACTTCCAAAACGATGTTAACTAAGTGTAGAAATTTACTTTGAAGCTTTATCGTTTAAATGCTAAAAACCCAATATACTATTCGTTTAGGTGTGGATTTACTTGATTAGTTTATGGTTTCGTCTATTATATAGAGAACTAATTAGTTGGGCTCAAATTCTCAGCTTAAATTACTAAGCCTCTCGCAAAACACGATTCCAGATTTTGGGCATACAAAAAATACCGACGAAAACGGATTAGTATGACGAAAGTGGCCATTTTGCCCCGTGGGGGTGAGTTCATCGACCTGGGCGGTTGATGAGAGTGTCCTCAAATTTTGTTAGAATAATTAATCTAAAATTTGCATTTTCGGAAAAATCCAATCTTCACTTCAGGTATTAGCATCACCACAGCACCAGAACAATTATTGTGGGGTCAAATATCCTTTTTAAACTCTGGCATGTCTGTTAGTTAATTTTAATTAAGTGACCCTAAAAGATGATTTCAAGGCGCCGGTATGTTAAATTGGATAGAGTCATATAAAATTGATACAATTTTTTAGTGTCACTTCAAATATAATTATAGCTTTTTATTTATCCTCTATTATTTTCTAATTAAATTATAACCGTGTAATTAACAGTTCCAATTAATATTTTTTATATGACCAGTAGAGTAACTCAGTGGGAGAATCGCCGTGAGTTCGAATCCCATTTATTAGTCTGTCTGACAGGAATGACTGACAAACTCAAAACTGCAAAGGGTTCTTTAACTTATGACACCGTCCCATAACAGACGCCATGTTGGTCTTTTTCCCCATAAGATCTCTGGTGTGTAATGATTCATATTATGTTGATATTTTTTATGGAAGACGATTGTCGGAATGTCTAGTTCGCTTAATGTAAAAATTGTTCTTGTTAGACAAATGGATGGCACGCGTTAATAATGACGAGCTATTAAATTTTACCAGCACGTAAGTATATAGTTGCTTATGTCCGGGATGTCGAGAATAATATTAAATAAAATTCGCATTAGTTATTTTTTTAACAAACATTTGTCGCAGATTCAAAAATTTAAAATAACAGCTAATTTAACAAACTTGTCGTTGAAATACTGCGAGAGGTTTGCTATTTGGTTTCGTTTTCCAATTTCAATATGGAAGTTAATGGGAATTAAATCCAAATAAAATCTCGTCTCATCAAGTAATCAAGACTGAACCAAAAAAGTACGATGATGAGGCAATAGCCATGTTTTCCTTTGTAAAATCTTCCTGCATCATCGGTGAAGTAGTTAACACGAACAAATGGGTCAAAAAGAAGAAATAGAAAGGCAAAGGAATTATTTTACCGACTCCGTCTTTAATAATAAATTTTTCGACGTTAAGATCGATTCGATCGTGAAGAGTTGTAACATTGTGACGGTATCTTCGCTGGCAAAATTAATTTATTAGACAGTAATTTTGCAATTATTGGTGAAACAAATTTCCCTAATGGTACTCATTAATTATTTTACTATCGATATTGAAAATGATTTGCAATATAATAATCAGTCATAATGTCAATTTTATAAAATAATTTTGATAAATGGCTGAGAACGAAAGAAGTAAAACTTTATGAAGCAATAAAGTGGCTGTAAATTCTCTTACCAAATTAAAAAGATGACGGAGTACTTAACAACTTATAATTGACATATTTACTAATTACCATTTGATAGTTTTTACTTCATGTTAAAGTTTACCGATTATTGAACACAGCAAAGAAATATCGGATTTTTATTTGCTCATGTTTAGTACTTTCCACTAATTTTTCTACCGAATTACACATTTTAAACAAGATAAGTTTTTAGATTAATATGTGAATAAATTTGAATTTAGAGAATATTAAATTGAAGTAATTATATAACCCCCCCCCCGTAGTACCTTGTGGTACTACGTTTGAAACCTTTCCTCAACGAACATGAATGTTCGTTCGTTCATGACGGTGTAAAAATTATTATTATAATTTATATACTAATTTCAGTGACTAAGATATTGGGGCAGATAAACTAATTTATAGCCTTAGCAGTGACAAGTTTCAGTTTTATGATATTTTAATGGTCGAAATCATAACTTGTTTGTGTAAAAAAAACTTTGAACCGATTTTCGATCATAATAATAAATATACCATGAAGATAATTTTGGTAAAAATACCAAGAGACGTTTAAGTAGAACTTTTCCGAATCCGAATATGATTGATTTAATTTTGATTTCTTGTAAATTTACTTACTCGTTACTCGTTAGCCTCCTTTGTAAATCGTTCACCTTCGTATACCTGTAAATAGCACCATTCGAGTTAATTTTCTTTAATTAAAAAAAAAAACTAAATTTGTGCGTGCAGTCCACGCGCTACAAAAGTAAAACTTCTTGCTTATTAAAATGAAATAATTTCGTTATTAATATAGCATATCAATACATTAATTATTACGACCATACCACGTTGAATATACTCGTTCTCGTCCGATCATGGAAGCCTAGCAATGTTGGGCACGGTTAGTACTTGAATGATTGACCGCTTGGGAACACCGCGTGTCATGGTCTTACTTCTTCTTTTCTCTTTTTTAGGATTATAATCCCGTTTTCAACCAACGTTCCATTATTGCGTTATATTATAAGCTATCTCGTCATCTTTTCCTTGGACGTCCTACTCTCCTTTTTCTCTTAAGCGGCTATCTCTTGCTTTTTTTACAAGTTTAGTTTCGTCCATCCTTGTTATGTGGTCATTCCATAACTTTCGTTTGTCTGTTATCCAGTCCGAGATGTTGGTGATGTTGCAGATTTCTCGTATGTTTATACGAGTCGCGAAATAGTGGATTAAATATGGCAAAGACCTTTCACTTTTTCGGGGTTGTTCACTATTTCGGTGTTTACAAAATTTACAATAAAATCTCATTTTGAAAATGAAAGCTTTGATTTATTGAAAATATAATGGCTAGTTTACATTGGTTAAGTTACTTGTACCCGTTACATGTACCAGTACTATCCTAGCTTGTCAACCTTCTTGTGCACAAGGCAAATTCAGGCAGACAGATCCTGACCTATCGGTTTACATTGCATTAGTAGCTGTCTTGTAAGTTACAGGTACAAGCAACTAACCCATTTACTACACCTATGTAAACTATGCATAAGGAACCATCTCAACCTCGTCTTCCTTTTCTGGATCAGAATCGATCTGAATTTCGTTCCCTGTATAATATTCGATATCCTTGTTCCAACACTTTTTCTTGCATTACAGGCTTCATCTTTAAGTAATAAGCACGTTCTTACTTGCTGCGAAGCATACTTAATGGAATATTTTCTTTATCGTTATCAAAATGTCCACCTAATATATTATATAAAAATATAAAACATATAAAATTGTTTAACATAAAAATTGCGTTCTATGTTGACTTTACGAGTAAAATGAAGTGTAAATATGATACCTAATATAAATTCTCGGTCTTTGGGGGAAGTCCCTATAAATGATGTCATTCAAACTGCGCGATTTAGTACGCAGTTCGCTGTATCGGGGCTACCGCTGTTCGTTATATAGGAGTCCCATATACACACAATGTTAAATTTTTTGTGTTCACTATTTCCGGTAGTTCACTATATACGGTATTCACTATTCCGCGACTCCACTGTATTTGGTATTCTATCTCTTCTGGTTTTTCAAAGTATTCTTCTTATGAAAAACTATTCTCATCAGAATTTTCGTAACGCTCGAAAATTGTTGCCCCCTCGGCAAAAAAGTTTTACTTCAAAAGTTTAGGTGGGGTTACATTAATTATTTTTAAAGCTATTACATTCTCAAGAAAATATTGCAACCTCGTTTCCGAGGATTACAAATTCGTTTGTTAGGGTAAATTATTCCCTGTATTATATAAATGATATTTGATTTGCGTTTCAGTTGCTTTCTCCTTTCTCCTGTGTTCTTTCTGCTATTTGGTCCATTTTGTACATTTCTAGAGTCTTGGATGACTTGCTGCCTTTAAAACGGTGTCCCTCCATTCTTTCCTATCGTCGACCCTTCTCTTCCAGCCAGTGATTCTTATTTATCTCAGATCCCGTGTTGTTTGGTCCCACCATCTGATTCTTGGTCTTCCTCGAGGTCTATTTTTGGCAGGTTCCCACATTGATATTGACTTTACCGCTGCTGTGTCTTCCGATCTCATAACGTGGCATCCATTTCATTCACTGTGATTTCATGTGTCTGACGATGTCTTCACCATTTATTTATTATTAAACGGTTGATTTTCATTCATTAAGGCTCTATTTTCTCCATTGGCTTCTTTCTTTGGTCCCAAAATGCTTCTCATAATCCTTCGTTCAAAGACTCTAAATTGTTCCTCTTCTTCGGTTGACATATAAAGCGTTTCCGAAGCGTATGTGACCACTGGTCTTATCAGGATTCTATATGTTTACCCGTTAATTTGGTTTTATTCGCATATGTTCTATTTCCAGAGCTTATTCTTCTTTTGGTATCTTCATACCTTTCGATTTTTCTGTTTATCAATACTCCCAGGTAATTAAAACTCTCCACTTCCTCACAGTTGTACTTATGGATGTTAAGGCTTCGTTGCATGTTTATTGTATTTCTCTCTATTGCACTTCATGTACTTGGTCTTAGTGTCACTCACCATTAGTCCCATTGTACATGCTGTTCTAGTTATTACTTCAAAAAGTTCCTTTATCTTTCTTAGTGATCTAATGATGAGTACGACATCTGCACATACCAGAATTTAGCCTTCCCTGTTTGTTATCGTACCTCTAAAGTTAACTTCCTTAATTATCCTGCACACCAATACGTTGAAAAGGGTTGATCGAATTTATCCGTTACCTCTGGTTCTGTTCTAATACATGCGGTTGTATTTTCCAATGTCATCTTGATCAGAAGGATCAGATTAAAGCCTGTCCACGAAAAAATCCGACCACCTGTGTTATTCTGCTTAAATGAAAAACCTGCAGAAATTTTAAAAAGTAATTTATTGTAAGTTATTTACAACCTCCCCTTAGTGCTTTATAATATAGTTTTCGTCTGTACTATTTTACTACTAGCATTTTTAAATAAAAGTCACGAGCCGCTACTGATCCATACCTCCAAACCTCTCGGTTTGTGTACATGTTCTGTGATGAATTTATTAAAACCTTTCACATTTTTAAAATAAATATAACTTACTATCATGTCATAATAATATTCACCGGGGGGTCTGAGGGGTATGGAATACCCCTCAGGATCCAGTAAATGTATAGAAATCCAAAAATATCGCGATGTACTCAATGACTTAAACTGCAAACTGAATTAATCATATAGGAATCAATTTTATTCAATTGAAATTAAAATTCAGAAAATTATTCCGAATTAATAATAATGTATTTACAAAATGTGTTAGTTTTTTTATAACATTTTGTTCTAATTATCTGAATGTAAATAGAGTAAAGTGAGATTACAATTTTAAATTTTTGAACCTCAAAACTTCTAACCCCCACACCCCGAAAGTCTTGTCTACTATTATTTAAATTGACGCTAAAATACATGTAATATTCACACTCTAAAGAAAACCACTAAGCGGTTTAAACATTTCGCCGTCGCCGTTTCGCCCGTCGGTCATTCCGTCGTCAATCATTTCAAATAATTTTTTAATTTCAACATGAAAATCGGTAGGATTGTTTTTTAGAGATAGAAAGCAAATTCAAAATATTTTAAATATAAATTGTAATATACTACTATATTAAAGCTTAAAATGAACAAATTAACGAAACAATAAAATTTGAATTATTTTCAGTCCTTTAGTAATTTGGTTTTTAAAGATTTTCGCTTTGCCTGATTTTAGTTTTTAAGATTTTCTCCATAAAATGCCCTGTAACATCGCACCGATAATAATTCTTTGTCTTAATTTGTGTCCAAGCTGCTCTTTTGGACTTTTAGGCTAAATTAGGCGAAAGATCTTTGGAAACTTTGAATGTTGGGATCTGTATTCTAACGTTTCTTTTAAACTCCTGAACAAAATTCGCTTAAATTTTCTACAATATCAGTAAAAAAAATGAATAACTAATCGCTCACTGGACCGGTTTGTCGTCTAATTTCAGCATAGATGTTACAATATAAAATCAATTTTTGCATCAGTGTTAAGGATGTTGTATACTATTGTGGTGGTCACGTTATTCGTGGAGGATGCGATCAGAAGGTGACTGAATTTACGACACTAGTCCGACCTCCGCTGCTCGGCAGCAGATTGTAAGACAAGGCTGCTAACGCATTACTACAAGCGTCCGGAGGGAGGACATCAATATACCCGATATCGGATCTCATGTCGCATATTTGCTTATACATTTAAAGAGACACAAAACGGCGTAATATGGTAGTCATCACATAAATTGCCATTTTACGACAAAACGATCAAATTACTTGTAAAATATAAAAAAACAATAATTTTAGGCAACTTTCGTACCGATCTTATCGAAAAATTCTTACATGTGTCTGTCCTCTTTAACAGATATAAGCCAATATGAAAAAGTTTCTAAATGTACCATTTGGGTTTACAAATTTACGATCCAAAAGCAAGATAAGCAGCGATTCATTAATTTTGAACAAGAATGTAACCACAAACTGTAATCTACGATCGTCATCCTTGAAATTTCCATATTTTCCTCCAAAAAATGTAGAAATTCCCAAATAAAGCAATCAAATTAACGCTTACAAAAATTTTATAAGTTTAATTTGATTCAAAACAACCGAGTGTTTGGCTTTTATGGGCAAAAGATTTTTTGTTGTATTTCATGATCTTATTACACAAAAATTTCAATTATTCATTTCGACCATTATAAAAAAGTTCGATACCTTCACATCTGTAATAATAGCCCGTATTTACAATTGATTGTTAGGCACGCCTACTATTGTTTTAGAACCTCTGTTGATTGTTTTTACTTCTATTCCGATAACTAATTGTAGGGTGGTATCGGAGACTGCACGTCTTTTGAAATTTATCTGGTACTACCCCTTTAAATATTTGCCATTGTGTAGGATTTTGTATATGTACGATTCAACATTAAGTGAACTTTACTTTATGATATTGCTTTTTTAAGTGAAATTACGGACCGGTTATATGTATTAACATTTTATTCGTAACAATTAACTTTGATGTGCTTAAGATAAACATAAATTGTGATAAAAATATTTTTATTTCTTTTTCTCAACTCAAATCTGTAGAATTAGTACAAATATGTGTCGATAATTATTGAAGGTAACCCATAATATCTTTTAATGTCCTTTCGGATGTAAATTATTTTAAATAAATACTCAAAGCAAGTAAATAAAATTTAATAAGACATCTAATTGGTCTGCAATCATAGAACGGTAAAAGAAAAAAAAGTTTACTTGCTGCGGCATTTTCATGGTGTTGGAATTACTTATAAAATACATCAGTGGCGGCTTGTCTTGAAAAGCACAGAGGCACGTGCCCTCCCATCCCAAAACCAAAAACAAGGCTTAGCTTAAAATTATTTATTTATTTTATAATTAATTTTTAATTAATAATTATTAATTATTTAAAAAATAAATTTTATATTACATTATTTTGTAGTTTATTCCAACAAACTATTATAAAAGAGTCACGCAAATCGTCACCCAAACGCAAGCTAACGGTAGTGCTCGACAGTCAAGTTGTATGTACTAAAATGCATTTTTAAAGTTGACCGACAGGTTGAAAACGGGTCGCACTCTAAGAAACCCTTATCGGTAATCAGTTGGGATCATAACACCAGAAGTGTATGATGTGTTGCTTAGTTAGTTTACAAGTTGTGTTTTTATGTTTTTACTTTTAAAATGTATGAAGTATTTAATATACATTTTGTACAATATACATATTACTAATAAACTATTTTGTTTTTATTGTTTGTTGTTAAAAAAAGAAAAATTTCCGTGGGTTACTAACGGTGAAGTTATTTAAATCATATTATAAATGCAGAAATTGCTTATAATGTGTTAGAGATTATCGATTATCGTATTTATTTGGGTTTCATCGATTTTACTGCTGAATTCGATTCCGTTCTTGGTGTACATAATATAAAAGAAACAAAATTATTTAAAGGAACTTCAAAAACGATACAAAACGAACCACTAGACACAATATTTGCAGTTTATAAAAGTAAAGTCATCAAGCAAATCAACTCAGCAAATTTTTTAGCTATAGAAGCGGACGAAACTACAGATTATTTATTTAACATGTAAAAATTAATTTAAAAAAAAGGTTATTCAAATCAACAACAATTAGTTGTAATATTTCGTTACATGTATGAAGAATCAAATTTTATCTATTTTTTTTTATAAAATTAAATTTTATCAGTGTGACAGAATTACAAACCAAATTAAATATTGCACCCGATAAATTGATTTCTCAAAGCTATTAAATTAAATGCATATTAAATGCTCTGGCAGTGCTGTTTATTGAAAAAACTTTGTTCGAGGAATACCAGATTATGATGATAAAATAATTGAACATTTTTCTAACAATAAGAGAATAGAGTTTTTCATTATAAATAAAAAACATATTTTGTTTTAATTTTGTGCCCTCCCACTGGAAAATGTCACGAGCCGCCACTGAAATACATTATCGGCTTATTGCACGTATATTTGTTCAAAAATTCATATTGGAAAAATATGAATCAAAATCAAAAATTATTCTGTATAATTTCGAAAAGAATATTTTGCAATAAATTCCTTAAATAGTATCAGAGAAAAAATCTTTTAATTCTGCAATATTTAGATTAGCATGGAGATACAGACAGTTAAATAAAAATTTCTTCATAAAAATCATTAATTACGAGATTTTAATTGCAGTTTCTCAATATATTGGCCAAGTTTGATTTTATAAAAAAACATTTAATCGTTAAATGGAATACAGAACTATTCTCCTTTACTAATTGCCTTTGTTGGTATTTCAAAAATCAATCTGGGTGATTGACAGAGATAAATCGTTAAGAGATTTAAAGATTATACCATAGATCATCTTCAAATGAATTCAAATTTCATGTTTATTTAAGCTATTTTTAAAAGCTGTAACTGCGATTTTAGATTTATCTAAAATTGATCTTCAAACATATGGCAGGCTTTCGTTCATTTGTTACACCCAACTAATTGTTTTGTAAATAGTAAGTACAGGTAAGTCAAGTGAAACTAATTTATTGTTGTGGTTTTTTTTTCAAAATCGGTATACTTACCGATGCTGTATAGTACTAATGAAAAAAGTTAAGGTGAAGGTGTGACGGACGCCCCTGATCTGACTACATTTGAATGAGTCTCAAGAATCCAGTATGGGCTCGAGGCAATTCGACATCCGCTCACGTGCTCTATGCTTTTTCCTGAAACAATCGTACGATACAACTGAAAAGAGCATCGTATCTTGGCTCTTAATTACACATTAAAAATTATGTGATGTAATACAAGTCTTGTTACGACGTCCATATTTTACGATGATCGTTTATGCATGTAATAATTCTTTGGTCACGCTATCACATCAACCTTTAAATTTATAATTATTTCCCAAACACAAAATTAAAGTTCAATGATTGATTGTTATTATTGTATTTATGGAGTAGGTACCCATACAGGTTGTCTCGCGACAACCGAACTAGTCAATGAAATAGGCGATTGTTTTGATAATGCTATTCATACTGTATTTGGACACACCTTTAGGAATGATAAGGCAATATTTCTTTAGATAAACACTCAACCTGCTGGGTATATCTTATATGACACAATAGGTGTTCGTGTTCTCATCTAACGTTAAAGTCTCCAAATGTCATTCAAGGAAAGACGCCAGCCACACCTAGCGAAAACTTTTTCAACATCTAGAACAAACAATGGAGCTTATCGTCGATCTTTATTTATTAGCTAATTAAAAAAATTGGGTTAAAAATTTTCCTTTTCCGCCATTTCGATAATTTAAATTACAACTTTTAATTTTAATTAAAATTTCATACCAGAAAAAAATTTATGCGTGCGTTTAAAACAAAAAAAAGTAACGGTTGGTGAATGTTAATTTTTTAATAAGAATATCTATCCATTAGTTTGACACAATAGATTTGAGAATTTTTATTAGACAGGAGATAAATTAACAATAAAAATTTAAGATTTTTTTTCGGCTACAAAAAACTTTGTTTGCAAAGTTTGGAGAAACTCACTTTGACATAATTCGGCAGTTTTTCCCACCTCAAATACTTTCCAAAGTAGGTACTGCGTACAATTTCCTGCATTTTTTATTGACTTGAAATTTCCATTTAAGTATTTTCGTAAATTATAAATCTAGCACTGGTTACATTGCTTTGTTTTATAATGTGAAATAAAACTGTGAAAAAGAAAAGTTCTTATTAGGAAAGAAATTGCAACATTTAAACTCCTCTTCATAATTATCGTAACAAAACTTTTAAAAAATCCCTAAACCGATAAATAGAAAATAAAATTAAAAAAGTTTAAATTGAAAAACACAATAATGTTGTCATTTATGTTTTCGGTTGTTGGTTCAAATACCCTGGAGGGTATTCCATACCCCCAGACCCCCCGGTCAGGGATCGTATTTTTTACTTGCCTCAATGTGCCAATTCCGACAGACGACTTGCAGATAATTTCATATTTTGCAAAAAAGTAAGTAGTTTTCATGAAAGTAAAAATTAAAAAGAGAACTTCATAATTAATTCATTGTAGTTGTTGGTTCAAATATCTTGGAAGGCACTCCATACCCCTCAAACCCCCCGGTCAGGGATCGTATTTTTTAGTTGCATCAATATGCAAATTCCGATAGAGAACTTGTAGATAACATTTAACATTTTTTAAAAAAGTAAGTAGTTTTCATGAAACTAAAAATTAAAAAAAAACTTCATAATTAATTCATTTCTCCAATGATTTTTTTATTAATAATATTAAATTTTCCAATGTTTTCTTTGTTTATTTGGGTTTTGTTTCTAATATGTTCTGCGGCTCAATAATAATGATATTTTCATCAATATGATGAACCTTTCCTTGACAGCGGATCTAAAGTACCCCCCAGGGTAAAACTGCGGAAAAACGGGAAAATATTATTATGATTTCCAATTTCAACCTTTCTTAGATATTTTATTAACATAGTACTTACAGAAAGCTATACTTGAAAAAATTGAAAATATAAAAAAAATCGCGATTAAAACTCAAAATAATTTTTTAATTTTTCTTAAATTATAGGATTGCATAACCTGCCCCCCCCCCCCCATTCCCCCGGTCAGAGATCTTATAGTTTACTTTGTTTTATAGTGAACTCAAAAACTGAAACAGAAAACTGGTTTAGTTTTCATGTCGACAGCTGCACTTTTGTACTAATAAATCGAAAGTCATTGATTTTGAACAATAAAAACTTAGATTTAAGTTTATAGATAATTTCTCGTTTAAAAAAACACTGCACCTACTATTAATTTTATTTTTAAATAAATTAAAATGCTTACTTTGAACAGGGCTACACACCTTTAAAAAAAATAAGAAACACCCCTGTATATAAGATTAATAATAATTTGTTGTCGACTCAAATTTCTATTCCAATTTACTATTGAAATTTACCGTCGGAATATGAAAACAAACTTTTATTAAGCGAAAGAATCATTACTTTTGCGCAGATGAATTAATTTTATTAATTTGAAGAAATTCATAAACTAATATGAATATTTACAGAAAATTGTTCTTCGGGGGAAAATCGACAATTTTTTATCAATATAATAAATCTTGAGCTCCGAAGTTGATGAACTCAATACAAAATAATATTAAGCTATGGAACCCCAAACCGGCGGCGGGCAGGGTAGGGTAGGGGGAAGGGTAGGGGGTTAAGTAGAACAATTTAATAATTCGATAATATTAAAAGCATCATCGTAGTCAATCAGAGACTAAGATTCCCAAACCTTGTGTTAACTGATGTAGCCAAAGTTCATGGGGGATATTAAAATAATCTAATATTTTACGATAAAAAACAAGGAATAGTTTTCAAAATTTTTAGCAATTTAGTGCATTTTACCGGTGTTTTCTAGCTTTTAAAATCATGGGTATCTCCAATCAGGGCCGTATTAAGGGGGAGATTTTAGGGGTTACAACCCCCCCCAGAAATTATTTATCAATTAATAAAGTACTGAAAGTTCGACTGCAATCTTTTTTATGCAATTTTTATAACTACAACAAAAACATTAAACTTGAAGTGTTTAAATAAAAATTAAAACTAAAGAGATATTTCTAATAAATTAAATCCCAAATTAAAAAATCGGAAATTCGTATTATAATCCGGCGATTGGCGACACTGGATTAAATACACCTACTACTAAATTGCAAAAATATAAAAACCGAACATGAAGAATATAAAATGCCCTAAATATTTACAGTACTGTGTAAAAGTCTGCGACCACTTAATTAATTGTTAGTTATTACTCCTATTCATTAATTTTCGATTTTTTGAAAAATAATTATATTGAAATAAATGAAATAGGTATTTTATCATAATTCTTACTATTATGGTAAAAATTTTAAATTGCAATAAATTGTTTGTACCAAAAATTTGAAAGGAAACATAAATTTTATGACCATCATGGGCAGCATAGCTTAAAATAACACTTCCGCAATAAATTAGAGTGGGCATAAACTTAAGATTTGTGAAATTTTTTTTCAATCTAATTTAGTTCTTCGTTTTGACAACATTATTTTACTATCGCCATCGGTAAAATAAGAATTTTGTTTGTGATTTTTATTCAAATTTTAAAATTAAAAATTTTTTTTAATTTTTTTTTACATAAGAGTTTAAAATTAAAATATGAATAAGTTTAAACTTATTAAAAATATCGTAGTAAACAAAACTTTTAAAATGGTATAATGGTATAATGGTATAATGGTAACCATTAAATAGAGTTTATAAAAATCGAAATTTTCTCTGAATATCGAACTCAAATAAAGAAAAATCGCGCAAAAAAATTATTATTTTAATTAAATAAAACAATTTTTCACAAAATTTCAATTTTTTTGCGGTAACTTTCTACAAAATATTTTCAAACAAAATTTTCTAACAACAATACTCAAAAATAAAATCTTAATTGCAAAAATACTTGCACAAAATTATACTAAAAAAATCAGTGGAGCAAAATATATGTAGGTCTCTGTCGTTTCCGCCATCTTGGCAATAAAAACCTCTCTCGACTCACTTTTCTCTAAACATTAAACATTTTAAAAATTAATATAACAAAATTTAAATTTATAAAAACTTCTTTTGTATTTTAATAAATTAACTATTTATTTTGTAATTTTTTTAACCCCCCCCCCCTCCGAAAATTTAGTCTAAATACAACCCTGTCTCCAATACTCCACCTGTTACTGTTATTCATCTCAATATTTTGAGTTATAAAAGCTTTATTTAGAATAACTGATGGATCTTAAATATACAAAATTATAGCAAATTGAAAATATCATTAAAAATATAACATATTTGAAAAAGAAAGAGGAAGTTTTACTAATAGTATTTTTCGCCCAAGTTTTGTAGCGTGCTGAACAGGTTTGCAGGATTGGATGCAGCTATTTCAATAAAATTTTCAACACACCTATTGATTTTTTGTCTATGTGGTTTCAAGCATCCAAAACGTACATTATGTGAAAACATGGCAACTTCGAAAAATTCAAATTACAACAATATTCAGAAAAGTTAATATTTTGATATTGAAAAATCAACTTTACGTTTTGTATTATAATATTGAAATGATCAGCCAACTCAAATATTGAAAATATTATATACACGTGATGTATATTAAAATCTTGGTCTACCATCAGTCAGTCACAGGTGCAATATCATGAAAATAAACTTGAAAATCAGTGTGGGAGCTCAAAAGATTCGTAATTAATGTAATCAAAAATAAAAATACAATCAACGCAAAATGAAAGTAGCTAAATAAATATACCAATAGAAAGAAAATATTACATTGACAATTCCATTCATTGCAATTCTTGACCAATGAACATTAAGATTTCGACAATTGTGCCAAGAATAATTATCGCGTATTCTATTGGTTTATAACACACAAATTATGTTTTTTATTTAATCTTTTAATTCTGGATGTTTTAATCCTATTCATTCAAATTAATTCAAAAAACTTAACAAATTATTATCCTGTTTATTGTATACATCACTTTTTCCAATGTCGTATCCGAAATAAGGAAGAAGGAATGTAAAAATTATTGTCTTGAAGAAAATTAGTTAATTGCAAAAGATCGTAAAATACAGGTGAAGAATCTTGCTTATCTTGAGGTATTGAGATTAAATTTTTCCAAAAAAGAAAAGATTTAGGTTAGGTTAGATTAAATTTCAAGATGTAAAATTAACAGTCTCCTTTTGGGATTTTAAATTTTCAGAAAATCAAATTATTAGAAGTCATTTTACCTAATATTTTCTTACTTAATTAATTATAAAACGTGGTTTTCTATATTTAAGACGTAAAATATGTTCATAAAGAAAAACGTTTAAGTGTAAAATGTTAAAATAAAAGTAACAAATGTTAAAATTAATAAACAAGAACTTGGATTAAAATTGATATATAATTGTAATTATAAACCACTGAGTAATCATCGTGCGGTTTTATTAGCAAAAAAGAGGCATCGAGAAAAAAGGCAGATGAACATTCACCTGCATGTTAAAGCAAAAGAAAAAATTTTCTATACACATTTTTTAAATTTTCTTAACCTCCGAATCTTCGGCAAGTAGATCTTCGTTATTTTCATTTTTATTGTAATTAAAATAACTAAACTTACGATTACGAATAAGGAAATTTAATTAAATTAAATTATTTGTTTTGTTTGTTTATTTATTTTAATTAATTGTAAGTGGTTTAAACTTTTGTCAAAGGATTACAATGTAACTCTGCGTGTTTATACAAATAAAATTATTAAACAAGTTATATTTCAAAATAATATTGTCACCGTAGTAATTAATACATAATTAAAAGTGGTGCAAAATTGTAATGTGTATTTAATCGATTAAACAAACTCGAAATTAAATTTTATTCAATTTATGAATGCAGGTTTTGAGTTGTAAATCAAAATAAATTATATCAAAATTTTAATTAAATTACACGAGCATTTAATTATGAACGTGTCTTAATCAAAGATAAATTATTTTAAAAGATTGATAATCTTATCGAACACCAATTATAAAAGTAATTTTAAAATTTTATGAAGACATTGACAAAGAATTAATAAAGGGCGATTAATGTTCAATAATGAAGAATTTATTTCTCGGGGGTAGCGTGCAGACGAGATGTGATTGCACCAAATTTTTAATTTAAAAACGTACCTTGAAGCTTGAAGTCATAAAAATTCCAATTGAATTTCCAAAATTGTATAGCCAAGTAGCGGTAAGTTGGTAACATTAATTTTACCAATTTTGTGTAAAAAATAAACACAATTGCATATTCATGTCCGAAGATAAACGGACAAGAAAGGACTCAACACTGGAGACGAGATTGGATGTATTAAAAGGAATTATGACTTTGTTTTCGCTACTGAGTTTGTTGGGTATGTTTGACCAGAAGTGGTATGAGAGAGTAGAAAGGCGTTAGAGATGAATCTTCACCTGGTCTTCTATCACCACCAGGATTGCACACGCACAAAGACACAAACGGTAATGAATAAAACACTCAGTGACCAAGATTAAAATACAACAGATAGGCAAATGAAAGAAACATAGCTGACCAGACGACAGAACACAGGTCCAGGAGCTACTTCACCTCGCCATTATGTAAATCGTGGAATATCTTCTCCGAGTAGTATCAGTTACGAGATGATTGATTTACAACTCACCACGCTTAAGGATCTCTACACCAATCAGGGAATGTATACAGTGGCAGTCAGTGTATTTCAACATAGATTAGTATCGATTCTTGTCAATTCCATACGTTTCTTCAGCAAAATAAAAAACTCGATTAAATCAAAAACGAATTGGTTCTTGGAAATATCGAAGAGTAACGGTTTTTTATGGGTGTCAGGTTAATTACCGCAAAAAAATTGGATAAAATGTAATAAACGACGATATTGAAAGTCCGGTATGCATATGGTCCGTTACGAAGTGTGCCTCCTAGAGGTGTTACCGGTCTGCAGTGACCACCACGTGCGAATGATCCTTGCAGCGATGCTGTTTATTGCGACTCTTAGTTATGCCTGACAGTCCACGATGTATAAAATCTGCATCTATTTCTTCGAGTTGTTTTCGGCGAATGTTGATTAAAGATATCACTAAAATAAAGAGGAATTTAATAAATAAATTCTTATTATTGTAGGTGCCAACGTCTTGGTGTAACCGCGGGAAGTCTTCAACGAATTATCTTTATTGTACTGAGGCAGTGCAACAAACATCCTCCCCAAATAGCATGTCTGTAAATCTACAAGCCCGTATATTTGCTAAATCAGACGGTCGAACTAGACGCTGTTTGACCTCCATTAATGCACAACTGGTGAGCCCTGCAGAAATGAATGATCAAAACGCCCAATTCACTTCGAAATAAAATTTCATAATTAATAAACCTCATCAATATCACTCACACACCGAAGCTAAAATTTTTCTCAACCCGAGTACGGAGCAATGAAAGTTTGATGTGCGAGTACTGCAAATGACGATGGCTCTTTAGCTCGAGGATACAACATAAAAGTCCGGTCTATAATTACTATAACCACTATTTTCTTCGTACCGTCGGAATTAAAATCAGCTAATGTAAGTTTTGACCTTTTATAAAAAAAATAAAAATATTCATCGTATAAGATTTTAAACTTCTGCGGCTATCACGCACTTATAAAAATTATTTTTAATGGCTTAAATTCTGTTACAACTTAGATCCTTCTTCTTGTCACTTTGCCTACCACGTTACACAATTTCATCATTATTATTTTTTTTCGAGTGATAAAAAGTGAAGAAAGTTTTACTGCGTCGTTTTCTTCGTTTGTAGCCATTAAGCATTTGCATCGTCCTGCAGGGCTCTTAGAATTTTCCAAATGTACTGGTACGATACGCCACTGTTTTAAATTAAATGTTTAATTTTAAGTACCGTTGCAAAATAATGACTGCTATAGCTAAATATTTCAATTTAGAGAAGTTCAATCATTAAATTAATTTTTTACTGCACAAACGAAATGTAATGATGTAAGAGGACTTTTTTATAGTGCAATTTAATAATAATTTATATATCGTTAAATTGAATAATAAGGTGATAATTGTTAGGTATAATTATTATAATTTTTTAAGGCGAATAGTTTCAACAAGAAAATTTCATAATTTTTTTTCAAGAGAGCACGAATGTAATTTTTTAAACGATCCACTAATATTGTCACTACATGTAATCCATACATTCGATTGCCGTATTACATAATTTTTAGTTTACAAAAAAAAATATAAAGAATAATCAACAAACAGGAATTTTAAAACACATTTTCAATTTTATGAAAAAAAGTCATTCAAATTGAAATTAGTAAACCTGGAAGTGATTTTCAGTTCAGTTGGCTCTAACTCTTTTCAATTTAGAACACTTCAGAAAATCGTCCTAAATAGGATATTTTATTTGGTTTTATTATTTTTGTGTAATAAATCTTGTTTTTGCAGTTTCATTCTTTGATCTAAGGTTTTCGTATTGAGGAAGTACAGCGGGATGCAAGTAAACTGGAAGTGTTGTAATCGTTAAGTATTTGGAGGACGAGGTGAGTGCAAATTACAAATTTTTGTGAGTGATTTTTTTTATAGTCGTTTTTTTTATTACTCGTTCTGACAATAATAGTTTCTTCTTTGGTTTTTCAAAGACAATTTCAGCAGGACCGGCCTAACATATCGACGCCCCTGGGATACTAAAATAAATGCGCCGCTCTTCTTAAAAAAACACAAATACAAAATAGTAAAAATCAATTTATTACTACTATAACAAAACTTTAAATTCATACAAAATTAAAAAAGTTATATAAAGAAAAACAAACTTAAGAGTAAACAAAAAAGAAAAGTTGTTTAAGTCATTCTCTATATACAGGGTGTCCCCCCGTGACCGTGGAGAACCTTTGAGGTGGTGATAAAGTACACTTTTCCAAGACAAATTTCCAAATAAAATTTTTGTCCAAGTTCAAACCCTTGGGGTGGTATTTTCTTTTAAAGCAATTTTTTGAATTTTTGATTTTAAACGGCCATAGCTCCGATATTATTGATTTTTTAAGCTTAATTGATTAGAACTTTTTTAAAGATCATTCACTTATCTACAAATTAGGTTACAACCCCTTATTGTCTATAATCAACGGATTTCGAGTTATAAATTAAATTAAAAAAAAAAAGTTAAAAAATTCAAGTTTCCTTTCTTTTACTTTTCTTGCGAACCCCGTATCTCTTAAACGAAACGTCTTAGGAAAAAACTGACAGCCCGAACCGGATAGGTAATTTAACGGGCTACAACTTTAGTCAAATAAATTTCTTTGGGAAACCAACCGTTTTCACAGAAATTCTAAAAATAATGAACAAGATGTAGGTAAAAAAATAAAAAGGTTCCTTTATCACCACCTCGAAGTGTCGTATTGCGCCTCGAAGTTATAGCCCATTTAGCCCTGTGGTTAGGGTGGCCCCGAATTTCACAACAATTTACTAACACCCAATTATTAACCCTTTTCTGGGTTTGGGGAGTATGGAATACCTCTCTGTACTTCATTAATTGTATTCAATAGAAATATTTGCATTTTAATAATTATCGTTGCTGGAGAGTTACAACCCGCAGAACCCCCCCCCCCCCCGTTAGGTCACGATGTATAGTGCTGTAATAATTTTTTTATAAATTATCTCACACTTGTTTGTCCGGATAACCCTGGTGTGCGGGAGCAGTTGGGAATTTTCAAGGGTCGAAGGGTTCTAGCGTCTTCAAAAACTCCTCAATTTTTTCGTAATTTAAATTCAATGTCCAATTCTTTCAAGGAATCGAAGTTTTAATTTTACCGTTATCCAAATCGCCTGCTTATCAATAGCACCTTTCGTTCGTTCAAATATAATTTTAATATTTCCAATTTTAACTTTAAATCGAATTTATAGTTCCAACTGCTCTTTCCAAATTAATCCACCAAATCCAATCTACTTCCAGTCAGTAGCAAAATAAAAAAAAATTCTCAAATCCAATTTCAAATATCAAAAAAAACGCAGTGATGTAAACGCATGAAATCTACTCACAAACTTCAAATCAAAAGAAAAATCAAAATATTTCACAGAACCAAAACTAACGACCAGCTTGGTCGGCCATCTTGGCGAAAAAGCCCCCTCTTTGCCCTCTTGTTTCCCCACCTTGCACTCTTTTAAAACTACTAAATCAAAACTTGCAAAACTTTACCAAAAGAGTACAGGGTGGGTCCAAATATTTTGTAACACGACAATAGATGTATTTGTAAGAGTGAAAAATTCCTATTTATTAACATCAATCAGCGGTTTACACAAAATTCCATTAAAAAAAGCGGCCTTTCTATTTACTGAAAGATGCTGAAAGTGATTTATCGGCGATTTAAAATACAAAATATATTACACACTTTTATGATTGAACTAATCAGAGATGAATTTTAACTTATAAATTCAAGAAACGTCAAATTGAAGTCTGACAAGAGCAGAAGGTA
Organism: Cantharis rustica; assembly: GCA_911387805.1. Classification (NCBI taxonomy): domain Eukaryota; kingdom Metazoa; phylum Arthropoda; class Insecta; order Coleoptera; family Cantharidae; genus Cantharis; species Cantharis rustica. Next base: position 50,758,971 of record OU426879.1, on the reverse strand, counting down.
AGTTACTTAAATTAACTAAATTGAATTGTAAATATAAATAAAAAGAGTTATAAACAAAGTTTGCTTTAAACGCTGGCATTGTTCGGACCGCTACAATCGGAAATAAAATTTAGAAAATCAGTAAATTTGCAAAAGATCTACAGATCGTCCACATCACAGCAACAACAAGTACGCAGTTACTCTGTTATTAAATGCTACCTAGAACGAAAGGAAATAATTAGCTTAAAAAGACAACGAAGTAGAAAATTGATAATATAAAAACAAGAGGAAATATCGAGAAGAAATTGAACAAAAGCTTGAAGCTAATGAGAATTATAGGAGAGCCAAACGTATTTTACTTTAATTTAAAGAAAATTTAAAAGATGTGAAATAGCAGACTTAAGACTTTAAAAATAGTTATTTTGGAAAATTTAGTGTCAGCGAAACATTAAATTTAGAAATATTTTAGAAAGAAAATATGAAAGACTTCAGTAAAAAAATTTAAATTCATTAAATAAATGAAAATAAAAATTAGATTTTAGCTTAATAGGTCTAAATGGCTTGTTCAATTTATTTTTCTTTATTTGTTAGACTATTAATAATAATAAAAAAAATGTAAACAACACTGCGGAGTATACAGTCGCATACTTTTATTAAGAGCCAAATTTCTTATTAAGATGACCGTAAACTTGATACATCAGCTATTCGAAGGTTTACAATTATGTTTTTCGTTATTGGAAGTTTAAGGAATCATTGCCAGATTTGTTTTTGATTTCCTAAAGATGAAACATTGTTTTTCTTAGTTTTATGAACGCAGCGCCGTACTTCAACTTTATATTTTAAGGGTCGATCACCTTTCTTATCTAGGACGTGGATTTTGATATATAAACGTTTAATTAAATCAGATATGGAAAGAGTAATTGCGGAATCGTCATTGCTGAAAGTTTGACAATGTTTGAATAATTTAATTTGGTATATCTCCATACTATCTTAGGGTGTTTTTGCTGATCCTACCTACCGGTTGCCAAAAATACTAAGGTTAAGTAAATATCCATAAAACAATTGTATTAAATTGAATATTTCAAAATGATGTTTTGTTTTGATACCAAGTTAGTGTCTTCGTAAATCGGAAACATAATCCAAGCCACTGCGGTAGGTATTTAATAATAAATCACTACATAGTAAATTATTAATTTGTGCTAAAACAAGTTTTACGTACTTGCAAGCTATAATCATTGGAGCTTCATCTTCAGCAAAGGAAGTAGGTAACGAAATACGTGTAACCACAACAATCAAAACCACCGAGAATTGTCCAATCTATCTAATAATTTAGATATCAGAAAATCAATTTTTGGTTCCTTTCAAAAGTAAAAATAAAAACAAATAACTATAATTTTTGTTTCAAAGTGAATTGGAATCTGAATGGTCAGACTACACTGGCGGTTATTAGTAACAAAAATTCAATTAAATAAAAAATTACAGGAGAACGTTAATAAACTGCAATTTAAGTTTGCATGTAATGTAAAGCTAATTAATTAGAGATAATTTTATGAAATAACGCAGGTTTCGTTCAATTATGCCGAAATTACCGGAATTTGTGAATTTTCATTGTACAAGAAGAAATTAAAATTGAAGTCAGCGAATTATTAAAATTGGGCAGTGTACCGTCTTCGTCATGCTGAACTTGTTATTATAAGGCGGGTTCGACTACCGGACTTCTGCTCTGGATTATACGCTAAATTACCAATTAGTTGTACCTGGTAATTATGTAGTAAATACTTAAATGTACGCCATGTTAACTTTAGCTACTGTGTATCTAATTGGTGTTTCAATTTTGTTGGATCGTTTAATCAGTTTATTTCTTTCATGTGTCGGTATTGTAATCCTATTTTCTATTTACTTGTAGATGCATTAAAAGGTAATTTCAGTTATGGCAATATTGCATTTTTCCTTCATAATTAACAATGAGAAATTACATTAACGTATTGTAGAATTTGTTTCCGGTGTGTAATAAAATAAGCGATCAATAGAGTTAATAATTATTATGCTGCCGTTGTTTGATTTTATTTCGTAATTAAGTTCACTTGCAACTTATAACTTCCACTTGTGGAACTTAAAAAGTGGAAGTGTTAAGAAATAAACAGCATTGCTCGAGTTTTAATGAACGGCATTAATTTAATTAACGATAGCTATTTCTAGTTATAAAATATTTCATTGATAAAGCTAATCAATTAATTATAATAAAATATTGTCGACGTATGAATTTTGAGTATCTAATAATATTTCTTATAGTACGAAATGAACTATGGTATGGAAGATGTAAGAAATAAAACCGCTTGGCTAACCAAAAGCGGTTCCTCCATGTTAAGGTTCGACCATAATTTGATCAACAGCTACCGATATTATGTAAAATTAATTAAAAATTTCTAGACCAAACACCGATAAATTATTAATTACCTACCAAGAATGTCTAGACTATGCCTAAACATAACCATATAAGTCGAAAAATGTCATCTGCCCACTTTTTATATTCTCTTTAATTACTATTTTTAGTATGTACGATGTAATTTATTCAAAAATTTAATTAAAAATACATAACTTAATTTAAAAAAATAGTTGTAAGACTCGGGTGTTAATTAGACAACAAATTATTAATACGCACTTTACGATACAAATATTATTCTTGTCTCAACTAATTACTTTTCAACTAATAACGGTGGTTTTTCTTTTGAAAAAATCACGAAATATCCTAATTCTCTCAGATTAAAATTTTCGAAAAAGAATTCCAAAGATTAAAAGATATCTTATGCATGAAGAAAAACTCGCCATTCGATATTTTAACGCAATATAAATTGAAACTTGAAAACAATTGAGAAAAGAAAGAAAGTGCGTAATTCAAGAAGTAAACAAGAGGAGAAAAAATGCGTTCGTTCTTGATTCTGCAATATTACAAATTTTATTCGATATATTACATATTATCGTCGGGTTATTTTATTCAAAGCCTGAAGCTAAACTTAAATTCAGCAACTTCTGTATAATTAAGAATAAACAGTAGACACAGTATTTCTGACTTATCAGTCGTCCTCAGTACCGTATACACAATAAAAACTTTTAATTGAGTTTTCAATTGATTTATAATGTAAAATAATGAAATTCTAGATCATAGCATTGCCATAAATTGCTTAGTAATCTATTCAATCACAAATTATACTAAAGCAATTTTCGACAAGTTTTTTTTATGAATTTGGTGAAATAAAGACAGTAAGTCGGAGGATTAAGAACATTATCCTGACACTCTTCCCTCGAAAGGCAATGGCGAGCCATCGTAGTGTAATCTGCATCTTAAGAAGGATCATCATCACTAACCTTTTCTGTCCACTGTAGACCAGTCGCGTTTTTCGCTGAAAAGAAAGTTTCAGCATTTAGAATCTACAACTATTTAAACCGGATTAAGAAATGCCCATAATCCTGTTTTTAATACTTAATGGTGGCAATCCTCAATCCAAAAGAACCGATAACTTTACGTGCCCTCCAAAGCACGGAGACGGTCTTAAGAGTTTAAACTCTCATGCCAGTCTCTTTAGGAAGAATAATAGTTACTTATTTGGCCGACCCTGCTTAGGAGCCTGTTACGCTAACATAAAGCTAATTAAAAAGTCGGTAAGCAGGAAATGCACCATGAATTAATAATAAAATATCATGCAAATTTTTTATCAGTTCCGTGCAGGATTGAACTATCCGCTACAATTCTGTTTTGATGTAGAGATCATAGGGGTTGGGGCTATTGCATTGTAAAACTCTAAAAAAAAATCACGACTCTCGCTTACCGTCAAAGTATAGTTGATGTTGAAAAGTAGGAGAATAAACGTAGTTTTATAAAAAAAATGAATAACTGGGACTCTTTAGAGAAGGCCCAGCAATTTCTTCCTTCCCACACGGTTGAAAATCGAAATTCCCAACCTTTTATTAGGTGAGGATACCCAAGGTGGAAAAAACAAGCTCTTTTTTTGCGGAAGCCAGAGATGAATCCGGCGTAACTGCAACAAGTTTGCACACTTTAAAGAAAATAAAGTACCTACTATGGGGAACAAACTCGGAATGGACGTTCGCAACGACCGACGCTCAAAGCATTCGACCAACAACTCTTTCAATATTTGGAATATTTAAAAGGGTGCTTGAACTTAAAACTAGATCAAAAAATATTCGAAGCGAGCGTCGGCTATATCGACGAACGCAGCTGACAATTATCAAAAATATTATCGGTGTTGTACAACTTTGCAGATGAAAGAAACGAAAAGAAAGTTATAAGGTAAAAAAACTTATGTTATTGCTGATGTTGAAAATAGCTGAGTGGTCGCTATCGCTCAGTTCTTCAGCTGTTCAAGAAATGGCAAAAAAATTAAAAGAACACAATTTTCCTGAAATTAGCGCAAATCCGCAAGAAGGAGCGGTGGTAACTTCAGTAATTCTCACTACACAAAAAATCACCGATAGCTACCCAAAATCAAAGATAAAAAACCCACTTTTTCCGTCCACAAAATCTGGCTCTCTTTCTCTAATACCCCGCACTCATTTTCCTTTATCTCCCGTCATGCGCCCAAATCGGCTTGCCTCAAAATATTATCGTATCATTAAAATAGAAATAAGAGATGTAGCCAAAAGAATATAACAAAATTAAAAATTTTGTTAGTTTCTAAATCAGTAGAAACATCACTGGATATATTGCAACGATCCTTTCAAAACGGGTTGATTTTTCACATGCACTACAAGTGCTCCAAGCTTGCTCTTGAAATCGGGAGTAAAGGCGATCGTATCTCGGGGGTGGATTCTAATACTTTAAAACAAATATTCTCTTTCTTAGCAATGAAATTCATAAAATGTAGGAAAGATAATTTATTTATCAACATAAAAAATAATTGTCGTTCAAGATCAGTTGCAAAATATCTGTTAAAAAAATTTGCGGTTATACAACTCCGCATGGAAAATTTGGTGTATAAAGTGTGAATTAACCACGACAAGATGTGCTGTTAATGAAAAAGCAAATTGTTGCAAGCTCCTTCTCGTTATCTTCAATCAAGTGTGAAATGTATTGTTTTCAAGATGTTACAAATTGTAAAAATTAATTTATAATTAATTTCTGTTTAAAATAAAAATGAAAAATTTGATGTTGCGTTTTCCTTTTTAAACGAGACGTCACTGATTAAGTTTAAGTAAGATGTGTGTAAACATTAGTTTCATCTCTTACCATTTGGTTGTTGGCTTCTAAATGTAACGCATGTGCTGGCTACCGTAATTGTGAATTTTTCCAAATTTTATGGACTAATTTTCCTTCCGTGTATCTTTCGTAAACGTGTTGCATCCAACACGATGTGTAGTTGAAATAATCTTCGAACGTAAGTAATTTGTTCATAAAATATCTAAAGCTTCTTTGTTCTCAATCCTTAGCTCTTATAAAGATAGCCGGCCTTTGTAACTTTTCTCGTTTTCAGCCGTTGATAAAAATTTTATTGACGAAAACTGAACTACGCTACTACAATCAACGTTTTCGATCTTCTTTTCTACCTTATAAATTCGATTGGTAATCGATTTTACTAAATCGATTATACGCCGACTTTCCAAACAACTCAAGGACGCTAACATTGAAAAATCCGCACAAAAATCAAAAATCGACCTGATGTCTCAATGGTCGGACGCACTCTTTCAAAAATACGCACAAAAATCAAACTTCGACCTCATGTCATTTTGATTATCTTGCAACCTTTTACAATTATTACTCATTTAAATTTTCTTTCCTCATTTTTAAATTTCTCATACCTACAAGGTAACTGCAAATTTTAATGAGTTTTTTAAATTAACCTAGAAATCGCTCGTCGCATCCCCGTGCTTGAAACATCGACTTTCGACTTCCTGATTGACCGTTAGGTAATGCATACCTTGAAGACTTGAACTCTAACTCAAAAACTTTCAGGCCCACTTTCCTTTTAAACGATAAAGATAAACTGTAGAAGCTTTCTAGTGTTGCTTATATACTTCGAATGTTTATACTTAGAATAAAAGTGACAAAGGAGGGTACGGTGTTGGGTATTGGTGAGGGCATTGGCATTAAAGAGGGCCGATAATCCGGAAAATAAATCGGCAAATTCCTAATACTGTAGTAGGTGTCCTCTATGGATCTATGAACGACAACCCTCATTTCGGCGATAAAACCAAAAAATATAAAGATTTAATTTAAACAGGACTGATAAACTCCAGTAGTTTTTTACCGGTGGTAAATGCATACGCTACGCGATAGTTCCAAAAATGTTATTTATCATGGAATTAAAAATAATCAATCGTTCATATAATTTAATGCAAATTATAAAGGAAAAACAAATTTTATAATTTAAAACCTTCGTGCATTTCTAAATCTTCATAATATGCTGTCATTAAATAGTTTAATAAATTTGTTCTTGTAACTGCTTTCCGCTGTAAGATATTAAAGTTTCTTAAGCATATGATATACATGCACTAAAGTTTTACAAACTACTTCATAATTCAATTTGAATGATGGTTTATAATGTATGTTATTTGATTTGCCAGATAGTTTTAACGACTATTCATATTATTTGTTAAGTTTATAAAGCTGCTATTTTAGTATAAAATTTACATGTACATTTACTATCGCCATATATTTACCAGTTTCACTGTACTTGATACAACTTGATATTGTATCTCAACGTTTTTTTTCTCAAATTCTTGTTCAATATAAAACGTCTTATTTATGCGTATCGACTTATTGAAATCGTACCTTAATCTTTAATTCACAAATTATATTAAAAAACGAAACATTAAAAATACAAGAGTTCAATTACAAGAAGCAGCCATATGTCGATTATTTATGTTATAAGTAATAGAAGAAAAGTTATGTTATATCGAATTAAATGTCTGGTTTATTATTCCCTGCTGATTTGCCACGATATATTTGTATAAATTAAATTATAATTTATACTGATGATTAAATTACTGATCAAATGTGTAAAATAATAAAAATTTAATTACCTTCTGTTGGTTTATCATCGAATCCTCATCTGCTTTGCAAATTTTGATACAAAACGCCATATTAACACGCAGATAATTTAGCCTGTCAATTTTTACGTTACGGTGGAAGTAGAAAATAAAATTGCAGTTAAAAAACTAAATGTTATAAATTAAAAAACGTGTGATTCCCCCGAACGGTGGTATTTTAAAGTCCCATTGAGACATCACCTCTGCAAATTAGCGCGAACAAGCCTACAATTTTGAAATAAAATTTTCCAAACTTAACCATTAATCATCTCTCGTAGGCAAGTTTGGAGAGAACATCCAATCGTAAATTACGATTTTAAAAACAACACAATACAAATTTTAGAACAGAAACATAGAAAAGCTTACGATCCATTATTTATTCGTTTTAAATAAAGACAAAATAAAATTAATGTTGTTAACTGTACTTTCAAAATGTATAATTATGCCTCACTAATAAACATAAAATATTCTTTATAATAAATTTCCATCAGAAACACCTGTAATAATTTTTATTGCAGCGTATATTTATATGTTAATGAAATTCTCAAATTATTCAATACGGCTCGAAGACGTGCGCTTATAATACAATTTATTTTAACGCACTCGTCCAACTATTAACTTTATAATCGGCTACCGACGATTAAATTGTATGATATTTGTGTAATCATAAAACAATTTGTATTTTTGGTAAAGAGAGTATAGACGACTCGAGTGCGAATCGAACTCGAAACGACGACGGCGACGTGGGGAACGGTAGTACACAATGGAAGGTGTTAATTTTTCGTACTACGTCATCAATAATTATTGCAAATAGATAAATTAGATATCAACAAAGGAAGTCGTGCTTCTGTTACAGCCGACCTAAAATTCTTAGCTTTATTTTGCCATTGAATTAAAATCGCTTAACAGTTTTTAATGTTGACTATTCTATTGGATCTAATTATAATTTATTATATTATTTAAATTGTAATTGTTCGAGTTGCTTATAAACCTCTGGGACCGGTCTTGTATTGTTATACAGTAACACCACCATTATTATGTATGGTGTATATGCATGTTTCTCATTCCACACGCCCAAAGGCCATGCTATATATTATGTCAAGTATATTGACTCTCCTGGACTTATGGCACATTATATTTTTTTAATTTATCCGCTTATTTTTAATTACACAAAAAGTATGAACACATGCCACACTTTGGCCAGTTTACCTGATTGTTCTGTGTAAATAAAATTACCTAAAATAAATATTGTAAATATTATAAAATAAATAAAATATAAATTTAAAAAAAATTCCTAACCGAAGGGCTATTAGCGCAGCTACGATGTAATTTTAAATAAAATACGAGTAAATTTCTACGCAGCATAAAACAACATCGAAAATAAGACAAATTAATTTATTAAAAAAAAAGTTCTCAATAATACCATCACAGGTTTTCCTCATTTTTTAATCAATAAAACGTATTTGTTGTTTTGTGTTTTATATAAAATGGTCTCGGGAGTTTATTAATTTCTGAAGACGTTAAATCTCCGTTTTCATAGCAACGAAAATCAGCTTATAAAAGAACCTGGAGAGATTTCGCTGAAACGTCAATGTGAAGGTAGCGAGCGCGTAGGAACTTGAAAAACAGACCAAGTCAAAAAATCTAACAAAACTTTCAGTAAATACTTTTACCAATGTAAATGCCATACCATATTAAATAATAAATTCTTCAACGAGAAATGTGTCTGTATGTTATCCTCATTTTTCTGTTTTAATCTTAAATGAAATACCTTTTTATTTTTTCATTGTGCCGGTTGTATTAACAATTTTCTTTAATAAAGATATTGCAATTCTTTGGCTTGTTTTTAAAAAAACTATTAAACAGCAAAAACAATGAATGTCGTATTTATAAAAGTAAAAATATATTTCTTATTTCGAAGCTTTCATATTATCATTGATTACATTGAATTCAGCTCAAATTCGTAGCGCCATGTAATTAATGTGACATCTTACCCATTATCATATTCATAAACCGTTAAAATTATCCATCACTGCTTGTTAAATTTTGTACCTGTATCTGTGGGCAGGCTTTTCCAATTCGTTATCTACATAAGAAACATATAGCTCAACGTGAAATTCACACCACGGCACATATTACACAATTTTCAAAATTGCTACTCTTCAGTTTTTTCTCTTAAAGATGGGTCTAATCTTTTAAATCTCAAAAGTCATATCCAGGTTCCCAGATGTCAACAACTCACCTATGACTGTGGTGAGTATATGAGGATTTAGAGCTCAACCTCTCAGGGGATTAAAACCTTCCGAGAGGAGACAGTCAAATTTATGTTTTGACTAATCTAAGCTGTGGAGATATTCGATCGCCCATACAGTCTGCCATTATTATCACCTGAAATTGAAAATGAACCACGCAAAATCTGCGTTTTTATAGAAGAAGAGAACTGAAGCATGTTATAAAATAAATATGAGTGAAAAAGTATCTAATAGACAGTGACACACTTCAAGGAGTTATCAAGCGGGGAAACAGGAACATGTGGGAATGAGATAAGAATAGGTATTCCAGATTATTTTAAACCTAATTTATCGGAAGGGTAGTCTACTCTTATAGCTTCCACTATAACATCGGTTAGGAGGAGAGTAGAACGATAAAGTGCACTACGAATTTGTAAATATTCTAACGAAATTATGGTATGAATAATGGCGTATAGGTATATCAATTATTTAAAAGAAATTTTAAGGATCGTTCAAAAATAATCGCACAAAGAGCCAAAATGTACAACAGTACATTCCATTGACTATTACCATAAGATGAGCCCTGCCCATGAAAAGTTTTTATTTCCTTAAACTATTTTTGGGCATCATTTGTACTCAATTAGTACCGGTCGTTATCAGAACTAAAAATTAAGGTTTTAAATTTTTGTAGTAATAGCTAAGACTGCAGATTGAGATTTGCCGTAGTTGCGCTTGTCAAAATAAACTCTCAGTAGCCTAGGCTCCGGTCCCCTCGGCTCCGAGCCGCTTGGACAAGCAGTATACTAATTAAAAATACTCCTTAGATCAGTCGAACTCGGAAAAGTGTCATTTATTAACTGATGTTGACAGATGCATAGTCATCTTTTTGGCCGAAAATGGGAAATAATGGCCGACGTAGGGGACGTTTAATATGTAAGTCCGTTGAATTTAATTTGATAAGTTTATAGTTTTTGAAATATAAGAGATTTTTTTATAAAGTATTTTTAATGGAGATTTATAGTTTATAAAATGTTTGAATGATTTTCAAAATAAAAATGAAACAGAAGCTGTAATATATAGCATATTTCAAGATAAAAGGATTGCAATGGAATTGGATAAAATTTGGAATTGTGATTAATAAATTGATTCATTTAATTTATTGAAGAAACTACAAATTTTGGCAAGAAGACAGCTGCGATATCGTTATTGGATGAAATTTTGCGTTACCGTTTTATATTTTATTGTATCGAAATAAAAATTTAAAGAAATATTTAGGAATTAGAAAGAGATATAGGAAAATAATAGTAATTAATTTGAAAATTTTTATATGACAATGCGACTTAGTTCTTAATTTTAATGAAAAAGATCTTCAGTTTATTCGATTCGTAATAATATCCTCTTTCATTTTACATAAGAATTTTTAGAATAAAACTTGAATTCTGTGATGCACTTTATCGTCCCACGCTCAAGTTAGATTACACGAAGATCAAGGTCTACACATAAATATAATTAGTAAAGTATTGCCATCTGAGGTGTAAGGTAGAATGTTTGTAACAAACTAATCTATGTAATGTAATCTAACCAGCAGTGTGGTATAAGGTTTAAATCAACATGCTATGAGGCGGGAGACCGCGGTTCAATGCTTGATCGCGCGGGCTGCACAGTTTTGATCTAAAGCCCAAGTTCGAACTATGGGATATAAACTTGACAACACGCTCGGCAAGCCCGGCGTTTGACTGCCAAAACCTCCTTTAAAAACCCGTAAGGGAAGGAAAAAAGAGAAGCTATGAAAAAAAAAATGGATGGCTGGGAATCTTTAGAGAAGGCCCAGCAATTTCTTCCTTTCCACAAGGTGGAAAAAACTAGCTCTTTTCTTTGCGGAAGCCAGAAATGAATCCGACGTAACTGCAACAAGTTTGCACTCTCTCTCGTACCGGAAAAAAAAGTACGTGCTATGGGGTACGAACTCGGAAGTGACGTTCGCAATGACCTACGCTCTAAGCATTCGCCCAACAATTCTTAATAAAGACTTCCAATACTTGGAATATCTAAAACGGTGCTTGAGCTCAAAACTAGATCAAAAAATCAAAAAATATTCGAAGCGAGCGTCGGCTATATCGACGAACGCAGCTGACGATTATCAAAAAATATTTTCGATGTTGTACAACTTTGCAGATGAAAGAAACGAAAAGAAAGTAATAAGGTAAAAACTTATCTGATTGCTGCTGTTCAGTGGTCGCTATCGCTCGATCCTTCAGGTGTTCAAGAAATCCAATGACGAAAAAAATCAAAAGAACACAATTTCCTTGAAATTGCCGTAAATCCGCAAGAAAAAGCGGTGGTAACTCCAGTAATTCTCACTTTTCGTCCACAAAATCCGGCTCTATTTTCTAATCTGCCCCGCACCTTTTCTTTTCTATCTCCCGTCATGCGCTTCAATCGTCTTGCCTCTAAAATATTCTCGTATCATTAAAAATACAAATACGAGGTGTAGCCAAAAAATCTAACAAAATTCAAAATTTTGTTACAAAGCTTACGATCTCGGTGGATCGCTAAGAACATTACATCGTTCTACTAAAAAGTCCCAAATATTTCCTTTTCCCATAACATCTCGGTATATTCGAAAAAATTAATCATTAACACTTAATTTATTAGAATGAGAACTTAAAAAATGAATTATTAACTCGATAGTGTGGTAATTAGATTTAAATCTCATTTAAACACGTGACATTCTTTAGTTTAGTTGTTTGTTTTTGTCTGGTAAGTCACATTCAATCTAAAGTAATTTTTCTAAATTTCTTGGTTTTTCAATTTTAACTTTTCAATATGGTTGGTATATATTTTCTTCCTTCTCATTATTTTTGCGTTTTCCTTTGTTATATGCGACTGATGATCGGAAATAATCGTGAAATAAGAGCCTTTATATCGTATTACTAATTTTAACTTTTAAAATTTTTATACTTTTTTTGTAACGTAATTTTTTATTTCAAAAAGTTTTAGTCAGTTTTTAAAAATTTTTTACCAATTTTAATCTTTATTTTTCAAGTTTATTCAATAAGTCTAAACCTGATAAATGTAAAATTAATGAATTTTTTATTGTTTTTTAAATATTATTTTTCTATGCAAGTAGGTATTCTTTACTTAACAATTAAAATTTGTTCTTTTAACGTTTTGTTTAGTTTGTTTCCTTAATTTATTGTTTCAAATATATACGAATATTTACAAGTTAAATTCTTGATCTACACATCTATGTGTAACCCGCGTTCCTAGAGGGATCATTTCACAGGATCTTGTTTGCAGACTCTTCACAAATTGTCCAACTTTATATGACTGATTTTGTTTATTCAGCTAAGTCTTACTTTGTCTTGTATATGCAAGACTTGTTTGTTAAAAAAGTTTACCTTTTAATCCTAATAGAACAAATATATTATTTTATAAAGTAGGTATATTATAAAATATATTGTCATGTTTTGAAACGTAAAAATATTAATTTATTTATTTTGTAAATTATTTTGAAATTTGTTTTGTTTTTATTGTGATTATTTATTTGTAAATGCACTGTACATAAAAATTTAGTTGTAAATAAGGTGGAAAATAAACGAAGTGGGAGAAGGTGTTCAGCACGTCAAAAAGGCGTTGCGCTAGCTTAGCGAGCGGAGGATTGTTATACCCGCTGTGATAAATTATAATTTGTTTTTGATGATTTAAATAAAAAAGTGAAATTAATTTTAAGTTTATTAAAGTTGTTTTAATTAGTGCAAGTGATAAAAATTGAAAATTAAAGATTTTATGATAATTTTGGTAGTTCATGAAGGTACGCCGCAGAGAATTTGTTTGACCGGCAACTAGCTGCAGGTCGCACGTGCAAGGCGATACCACAAGGTAACATACAAATTTTATACAAACCAACCTTTGAAATTAAAAGTTTTAAACAAAATTAAAACGAAACAAAAATTTACATTTAAAAATTCAACTTAAAATATTTGAACTATTGCGGAGTCTCATGTTAGGAAAAATAATGGATGTACCCAAGCAAGATGATGTTTTGGGATAGTAAAAATTTACATATTTAAATAGCTGGGGACATTGCACTATGAACGCATCACATGATAGTCCTCTATGTACGTAAAAAAACTTGCATAAAATAAAGAATAAAAACTTAGAGAAAAAATTACATTAATTCGCTTCACTCATTCTTCCTTCATCCTATTTAATATGATCGATCACAAATTTGCACATATATTCACCCGATCTTTGAAACCAGAGTCTGGGAGGTATAGAATACTATCAGTGTACCAATAATCTTGTTCAAAAAAAGAACTCTTAAAAAAAATTCACTTGATTGACTAAACATTATCTGATTATTGGATGTGAATTTAAATATTCAATATTGCTCTTCACAGTTCACACCCTAAAGAGCATTACAAACAATAATTATTCATCACCCTGGTGAGTATTGTTGTGACATAAATAAATGTATTCCTCCTGAAAGAGCGAATAGTTTCTAATTATGAATGTTCTAATAAACACACTTACAAAAATTCGGTCTTTAAAAAACAATTTATCCTCTCGAAATTCCCCTGCCAAATGTAATGAATTATCACGACGAGATGGCCACTGCGAGATGGGTTTATGACAAGTTGATCGAGGGGAGATAAAGGGCCTAAAGAAATAATGCAATTGTTATCAAGCCGAGAAATATGGAAAAAAAAAATTGAGACAGCCTCGAGAATAAAAACTACTTTTCTTATATTTGGTGCTATTTAGTTTTGTTCAATTTTATTACAGAAAACGTTTTATTTTTAAAATATTCCGTTGTAATCAGTCCATATGGCTTTTTGAAGATATGCGAGCTTTACAGATGATTGTCTTTGCCAGTTGTGAAAGACAGCTGCCGAGCATGAAAGTCGGGAGTGGAATGTTCACCGGCTTATGAAAATTCCATTGTTGATTAAATTACAAAATTTTATTGTTGTAAGCAAATATTTGTAAATGTTGAGGGCCAATTAATGCTTGGCACATTGTAAACTGATGGTTTACTAAAAGCACTAAAATGAGAAAATATTAAATTGTAACTCAGTTTTTTATCCTTTCCGAGCAAAACGCGACACTGACTTTATTTTAAAAAACAATCGTTTAAAAAATGTACCGGTTTAATGTGAACTTTTTTTGAAGATGCTAATCATAAATACAAAAGACAAGACCATCGAAATCCGATACACGAAGATATTCACTTGAATACAACTTTAATGTCGCTATAATTCATATTTAACTGATAGACCATAAAGAATTTTGAAAGCAAGTGCCTGTAACCTGTAAACCTGAAATATTCATCTTGTGATGTCTACGCACGAGGCGATTGTATTCTTCTACAACATAATTATTACTAATCTATGCAAATTGTTCATAGTGCAATTAGTCTTGTACATACCTACCATCACTACTTCTAAATTTTTAACATCCGGTACTTTGAAAATAGCTGCCTATTGTTTTAAACAATTTCATCAAATTATTTTAATGGTCATAAATGCAACTAAGAAAAAAATAATGTTGAATTTAATTTTATCGTTGTTTCTTAGACAATAAAGACCTGAATTATTATGGTTGCATTTTCTTTTATGTTTACACTTTCTATGCTTACGATATTTAACCATTATAGTAAAATTGAAAGGTCGAATAATTATCGGAAACGTATAGATAATACGTTAAGCAATTTTTACTATATTATTATTTAGTGTCTTAAGTAATAATAACCTCCGCCACGCCGCGCGCCGTGGCGCCAATAGAATTATTAAAAAATAAAAAAAGAATTAAGTATTTCCTAGTCCGATTTTCTGCTCAGGTTGTCTCAATTTTTCCGCAAGTAATCGATGTTAAATGGTCCTTTTAAAAGCGTAATTAATGTACTGTTTGTATTTTAATCTTCATTTGATGATAAATTGACTGGGGTCACCAGTTAAAAAACCTTTAGAATAGAAATGATTGACATCTTCCCACCTGCTGTTGAGACATGCATTGATTTTGTTAATATGGTCTTTCAAATTTGTTTGTCAATTAATCGTAGATAAAATTAGTTCCATTAGGGAACCTGCTATACAATTTTAATTTACTTCCTAGTTATGGTGGATTTATGCAGTTAAGTTTCAAAAAATATTAGGATATCATTTTTTTACACTCAATTCGAAAAGGATTCGAACCCTCGACTAACTATTTTGTATTTGCTAAGGTACACTGCTGGGTAAGAGTTAAAATAATCTTTAGTTGTTAAATATTTTTTGTTGGTAGTTGTAACATAGCCCAAAGCATGAATTATTAAATTTATGATTCAGCAATCAACATCAATAAGTGTTTTAAAATTATGTATAATTTTTCGATTACCGAAGTGTTGTTATTGACATTTGTTGAAAATAATAACCTATAATTTTTAGGTGCAAAGCAAACACATCAAAGTTTTATAAAACTTCTTCTGACATGATTGAGGAAGTTCGTGAAACAAATATATTGTTGCAAGTAGATAATAAGTTGCCATATTTTTTCGTTTAAACTGGAACTTAGTTTGAATGTATATGCACCATGGGGAAAGGTGCTAGTCAGTTCAACCGATTAACGCCGATTACATCTCGCAAACCACGGGAGATCAATAAACAATGATAGTCCGGAAAATTACTAAATTATCCGGTGAACATTTAATAGCATCAATAGCCTAAACAAGTTTCAGGTCGTAACTTTTTCCAAATAAAAAAATTTGTATAACTTTCCCCAATACTAGAAGCTTATTAATAATTACATTTCTGTAGAATATTTTTAGCTGTTTTTTAATTAAATTTATTATAAAGGTAGTTCATAGCAATATATTGCTATTTTATTTTTTGACCTACTCTTAGCTTCGCAAGGTATTTTAGAAAAATTTAAAATTTTGTTCAAAGCTGCAAATATTTAGTTGGTGAGTTTCCTGTTAAGTCAGCTTTAAAAGTGATTCCAAATATTTAAAAAATAATTGTAACATTTTACATAAATCAAAATATTGATAAAGATAAAGACAGAAAAGGTAAACATTTAAAAAAGTTGAAGGCAAAGTATTTTACAACAATATTTGACAAACAATAATTAAGATTAAATCATAGCAATATATTGCCGTGTTTCGAAAACCAAAACAACATTAATTTCATTTATTTTGTAAATTTGTTTAAAGTTTAAATTTGTTTAGTATTTATTTGTATCATATTGTATAAAATAGTTAAAGGTTTGCTGTATAAATAAAGGTGGGGAGAACGAAAAAGAAAGAAAAGAGTGGAGCTTGAATAGAAAGACTTGGGCTCAGGCCTTCACGTCGAGTAGATGAGCGGACGAACATCATTCCCGCAATAATAATTTAAAATTGTTAATTGTTTGAAAATCAATAAAATAAGTTAAGTTGATTTGATGTTTTTATTTTAATTTAATTTTATTTTAATTGCAGTGCAAATTGTTAAATAAAATTAGAGAATTGGTGGAAAAGTGAAGAATTGGTGATAATTTTGATCGATGCATTAAAATTAGATCGCAACAAATTTGTTTGACCAGACGCCAGCTGGAATACCATGTGCGCTTGCAAGGCCACAGATTGCAAGGAAAAGTTAAGTATTTTAATTTTAATTTACGATTTTAAAAAACTACAAGAGCTCATAACTAAAAATAATAATCTGTGTTACCTCAGCAAATTTTCATAAGAGAGTGAAAATACATAAAATTGGAAAAGTTGGGGGCATAGCAATATATTGCAATGGTTTTTTTAGCACAAAGCTATGTTCCCAAGCATTTCTAAGTGCTCCAAGCTTGCTCTTAAATGCAGGAGTAGAGACGGTCGTATCTCAAGGTGGATTCCAATTCGTTGAAACAAGTGACGTCCTAAATTTTCGAGTTTCACGTTCGGGCGTCAAAAGAATAGAATGCGGTTTTGTTAATCAAATTATGTTCAATTAATTTTAAATTTTTTTAATCCAAAATATTTCTTCAAATTTCAATTGTAATTTCAATGTAATATAAAATTTTAATTCTATGCGAAGGGAATGTAGTCTGCAAATTTAACTTATCAAAAACGTCACCTTATCAAATATCCGGTTTTCCCAAACCGGGAAAACCACCAACGGAAACTGCCTCGTACAGGCCTATCAGCTTACTTCCAGTCTTATCACAAATATTTGAGAAATTATTTTTAAGAAGATTAATGCCTATAATTGAGGAACGGCAAGTAATTCCTGAGTATCAATTCGGATTCCGGCATCAGCATTCCACGATTGAGCAGGTCCACAGAATTGCTAATAAAATCAATCAAGATTTAGAGGCCAAAAGATATTGTTCAGCCGCCTTTCTTGATATAGCCCAAGCTTTCGACAAGGTGTGGCATACTGGTCTATTGTTCAAAATCAAGTCATATCTTCGACACAACTTCTATCCGGTGTTTAAAGCCTACCTACAAAATAGATACTTCTTTGTAAAACATCAAGATGAGATATCACCACTTTTGCCAGTCCACTCTGGAGTTCCTCAGGGCAGTGTATTGGGCCCGCTTCTATACCTAATTTACACAGCTGATCTACCAACTAACCCAAGCACATTTATTGCGACGTTTGCTGACAATACAGCAATCCTGGCCTCCCATCCTAATGCACTAACAGCTTCTACAAATCTACAAAAGCATCTGGACAAATTAGAAAAATGGTTAAAAAAATGGCGTATTAAAGCCAATGTCCAAAAGTCGGTGCACGTAACATTCACTACAAGGAGAGACACATATCCTACTGTTAACCTCAATGGAAATATGCTACCGCAAAAAGAGGAAGTTAGGTATCTTGGAGTGTATTTGGACAGAAGACTTACGTGGGGTAAACACATTTGGAACAAGAGACTACAACTTGGCCATTCCTTTAGAAAACACCAATGGTTAATGAATCGTTACTCACAATTATCTTTAGAAAATAAGGTGCTCATATATAAAATCATACTAAAGCCTATTTGGACGTATGGCATCCAGCTTTGGGGAGCAGCAAGTAACTCCAACATCGCCAAAATACAGAGATTTCAATCAAAAACCCTTAGAACTATCACAGACGCCCCTTGGTTTGTGCCAAATCATGTGCTTCATCGTGATCTTCAAATGCCCACAGTTGAAGAATGTATCAAGTCGTTCAGCACCAGATACCAGGATCGTGTTAGAGACCATCCCAAGTCTCTCGCTGTGGATTTATTATCTTCCCATCGAACAAAGAGATTAAAGCGTCACGACCCAGTGGACTTACCTCATCCCTTTTCATGATGATAATGTAAGCCATAATACTCGCGTGTGTTAAAATGTTAAGGGAGCGTGCCACTGGATAACCTCCTTCTATGTCATTTGGTTCAATGTGTCATGCTTTTTACTTATTGTCTTTTTAGATAGATTGTAAAATTCTAAGATTTCAAATTAAAAAAAAATCAAATAAACCATTTGCTCGTATGAATATAATTTTAAATCTTTCAATTTCAAATATTTCACGTCTAATTTATAATTTCCACTATTTTTTCATATTAATCAAATCAATCCACTTCTAGTCCGCAGCGAAATATAAAAAATTCTCAAATCCAATTTCAAATATCAAAAAAAATAAATACGCTGTAATGCGAACGCATCAAATTCACTTTATTCAAATAAAAAATTACTCATAATTTCAAAAATAAATTTCACAGAGCCAAAAATTAACGAACCAAAAGTCGCACCGCCGACTCCTGCAGCGACTCGTGGCAAAAAGCTTCGTATCTCGGTCGATTCGCCCCCACCTCTCCAATTTCACAATCTTTCAAAATTACAACTATTTAAAACAAATTTCTTTAAAAATATACAGGGTGGGTGCGAATCCTTTTGAAACACCACAATGTATACCGCACTCAAGTACCTACAGCTTACGCCACCTTTTTATTCCTTTGTTCCTCTAAATTCTATAGTAAACGTATTACAGTTGCCTACAGGCACAGGAAAACTACATTCTACAGTTATTAATGCGAGCTTCAAACTTTGGGAATTTAGACATGTAATATCTCAAAAGAGATTGCCAACATATTGAAAAAAATTCGGTTGGAAAATCTCTATTAAAATTTCGTTGATTTTCTAAATTTAATTTATTTTTCCCAATTATCATCATTACAAAACATACGGTTGTTAGCTGTTTTATTCCTAGACTTGCTTAAACCGGGGATCTCAGCTATATTTATGATACAGACTATGTTGAAACCAAAAGAAAAGCAAAATTTATTAAAGATTCGTAAACACAGCAGTAACTAAACTCCGTAATTTTGCACCTCAGTTTTTATGAAGTAAAATCATTTGTGTCTTATTCCAACTGTTCAAAAAATCGAACATCTCTCTGTACGTCGACGATACTGCATTAATGCACAATTGTGTTTGTTTCTGCTGAAAACCTGACAAGTTTGAAATTTCAAATTTATCCTACTTATTCTGGAAAATGTGTGTAATTTTCTTGGCAATATAAGCGATTAATCTAAGTGGTTATATTTTCCTGTATTATTTTTACAGTTAATGAATTTTTTTACAACATCATGAGTTTTTCATTTAAATATTGGTACATATTTGCGTACCCTCTTAATGACATATTATTACACAAACTGAAACAATTAAATTTGAATAATTATGTTGCAAACTGAATGAATCAAACATTAAACAAAATATACATTTTCTCAATGTTAATTCCTATTTCCTTGTGTAATTAATTTATTAATAATAACAACGTAAGTTACATAATATCCATGTGTTATTGATTTAGAGTTCTGTTATAAAAAATTTTCAATTCATTGTATCGTAACTTAATTAACAGTATCTATTTGATGGATAAATATAGCGTAGGTTCTTTGCTGGTCCAAAAACGTAATTATCACAATAGAATATTAAGGAGTAATTGTTGCTTTAAATAACTTCAAGGCGAATCTAATGTTCGTTTGTATAGTAATTCATTTAGAAAGGATTACGGTTAAGTGTGTAAATCAGACTTCGGTAATTATAATTTGTAACAAATTTTAGAGGTCATAAAAGTTTTAGATAAAATCGACCACCCTGTAAGCGAAACACCAAATCCTGAAAATATTAATTTAAAATTCACTAATATTTTTATTGTGATGTCTTAGTAGTAAATGCCATCAATACATGTCGAAATTTTTGAAAAATTTCCTTTTTAAGTTTAAAAAAAAATTAAGGAAACCAGATAAGTGTAATTCATTTATCTTAAAACCTCCACTTTATGAAAGAACAATAAAAATAAGTTAAAATTCACGTTTACGATAAAGAATGGATTTGGTTGAAGGCGGACATCTCGTATGTAAAATAATTTAATAATTTATTTGATTTGGCAATAAATTACTGTTTTTGCAAAATTACTCGAGGCGCTCCTTAAATTAAATATCGCGATTGTATCCGAATATTTCAATTATTGGTTTATTGATAATTGCACCACCATGGTTCACATTGTTATTAATTTTATTAATAGAGAGCCTTCAAAGTTATAAAGTGTCAAGTCATACAAATAGCTGTTGTTTTACAATCTGAATTACTAATAATATGCTCTAACTTTATGAATATTTATAATAAATATCCTGTTACAAAGTAATAAAAGCACTGCAGACAGCCTGCAACAGGTTTCGATCATCTTGATGTTTTATCAACCCGTATCATTACATCTTAAAATGCTCGATCGAGAGGACAGCAGTTAAGGATCAGTTGATGTAATTACCTTTTTTACAAGATGCCTAGCGAGAAAATAATGATCAATCAACATTAATTTTGCCTACGTGCTGATGTTATTTGCATGTCAAATCCATTTTTGTAAACACATCCGCACTTTTATTATCAATCGCCGATTGCATTTAACCATGAATTGATGCCATATTGCCATTGGCTCTTGGGCCCTTACTCGAAACCTTCAGTTTTAATAAATTCGTGTTTTTACTATTTTGACAATGAAATTATTCAAAACATTTTAGAAATAAACACAAGGATTAAACAAAAATTATTGGATGGAAAATACAACTCTTCTGCTCAGTGAATTAACAAACTTTTTAAAATTGTAAATTTACAAATGAGCAGTTTGCATAATATAACGTGAACGAATAATATAGAATGAATTCAATTAAATTAATATGCTTTTTATTTTTTTAGGTAAAATAAATACAATAAAACTTAATTTGGTCTTTTCATCTTTTCAGATTTTTATAGAATTTATTCCAGATCAATTGATCACAGGCATAATTTTTACCCCTCATTCTAGATGTACTCATCCTAGACGCAAGAAATATTTTTATTCCTCTTATTTGTGCTATCCCTGAAAGCAAAATTATTCTTTTTTTTAATTTAGACATAATGCCATAGTTTCTTGCCAACGACAATAACGTCGGTGGCATTCCAAAATCGCTATTAGTACTGTGTCACAAATTGTTTTTGCGACAGGGGTTAAATTTTTAAGTTCCCCCTGAAATGGGGGGGGGGGGAGCAAGGAAAAAATTTGAGAAAATTCGAGAAAATCTTATAGATTTCCTGTAGCTTCTTATATATACAGAAGCTATCCAGAAGAAAATCTAGTGTACAAAAATGTTTTGCGACTCTCCCAACCCATCAATTCCGGCAATGATCATGTGATTTCTCCAAATTTTGGGATATTTTAGTATTTACGTTGAAGATCTTTAATTTTTAAAGGCTTTTAAATACAACTTAGTGGCAGATTAAGCATACCAGCTCCGTCATTTTCCACTTTTGGAAACAGATCAACATCGGAGTTTGCAACTTAGAGATCACAACGTTCTGAAATTGACTAAAATTTTGTAAAAAAAAAATACCACGATTAAAAAAGAAATTCATAGACTTAAAATTTCTTGTTTCCTCTCGCACAAAAGAATATCCGGAGTATTAAACAAACGCACGAACTCTCGATCACTGAAACCAGGGGGAGAGGGAGGGTACGCTTCTCTGCACCTCGAAACTTAAGTTATACAAAAAACTAGGTTGAAAAAAAAATAAAAATATTTTTACTGGATCGATAACAGGCCCACAGTTAGTGAGCTAGTCTGACATTTATGATAGACTTCTTTGAGTATTCCAAAAAATATATTTAATATACTGAAACTAAATTAGTCCAGAGTATTCAGAGAATATAATTATTCTGTATCGAAACTATGGAAAATTATTTTTGAGAGTAATTTAATGATTTAAAATTCTGTTTTGGAAAGACATAGGCAACGTTCTATCACCCTCCTTGTACTAGCCGCCCCTGCATGTATACCGTATTAATATTTTCGATGTTCCAAAATCTAAAGTCCACCACAATATGATAGTTTATTTTTATTTTAAAATAAAATAAAATTAAGAACAAAAACAATCAAATCCAGTAGGGTAAGTATCTGCAGCATTAAAATACCAAATGTTTTTGATAGATAAGTTTATAATAATATTTGGTCTGTGTAAAAGCTCTTGAAAAAAAAAAGAACAATAACAAGTTTTTATAGCAAACCAGAGAGTAGCTGTATTATATTATATTTATGTAAATCCGGGAGGTGTGGGGGTATTAAATACCATCCAGTGCACCCTTTGAACTTTATTCACGTTCCAAAATTGATGGGCTATTCAGTTGGGTAAGTACCTTAAAAGAAAAATTGAGAATTCAGAGATAACTTTGAAAATTATGTAACCTAAAGCTGTAATATTTTACGCTGCATAGTTTACGTCACCGCAAGAAGTGAAGGTTGGTCAGAAAATGCAGGGGAGCCATAATATTGTTCTGTTCTGTGTTCTGTTAAACAAATTTTCAGGAAAGTAAAATTTGGAATTTTGATTTTGAGATCTATCGAAAGATACTTCTTTCATAACATATCCAAAAAGCAACATGAAGCTACCACAGAAGAAGCAGCAGGCTAAAACATAGGGCTAATCCCTAATTGTAATAATAATAATAAAAATTTTGTCAGACACAGATTAACTTGCGGTGACTATGCATCGACTGAAACCTCCGCGTAAATATATACTGCTCACAACTTAACGCGGTATCTAGCGAATACACTGAAAAATATTTTTCAGCCAATGAACTTATTTATCAAACTTTCATAAATACTATGAAACTTTTATAAATGTAGTGAATTTTAGTGAGTTTTTTGAAATTTCATTGATTTAACGAAACTTTCATTGAATTTTCATTGTATATAATATGATAGTTCTTCGTTCAGCGTAAAGAAAACGCAGTTCATTATTGTAAAAAGCATTCTTCGAGTTAATTTTTTTTTTATTTAGAAAGAAGTTGAGGCAGAGACGGATTTCCGTTTAGGCTAGCTAGGCTCGTGCCTAGGGGCGCACGAAAAAAGGGGCGCAATATGAACCAAGTGAACTACATCACATTCCAAAAATTAAATGTATCAAAAAATACAATGATTAGATTACCTATAGTTTTTTTTGCTGAGTTTTTATTTACTGATTACAAAAATACTTTTTAATTTTTAGCACATTTTTGAAACTTACACCTTCGGAAATCTATGAGCGCATCGCTAAATTGCTGTGTTAATATTTTCTGAATTCTAAATTTGAATTAGATGGTACAATTTTAAAATGTAGAAGGTTGGCAAAAAATTGAGTTGGGGTGGAGTATTTTTTGCCACGTTGGCGAAAACGGCGAAGGCCCAGATTTTTGCTCCGCCGATCTTGAGTTCTTATTGTACAAATAGTTTTTACAATTAATTTTTTTATACGAATATTGTTAATTCGAATTTTGTTATGAGAGTATTTTTGGTCAAAAGTGGCCTCAGCTAAGGTTTTAATTTTGTTAGTTTTTCGAATTTTTTTTTGATTATTAAAGTAGATTTTTATTGGATGAGCTATTTTTTTATTGGATGAACGATTATTTATTTGGAATCATTAATTTGGAGTTATATTAAATGTTTTAAATATTGGATAAAAATTTATTAAAGGAACGAAAGGCAGTTTGATAAGCCGGGCTGCGGACCGGTATCATAAAATTTAACGATACCATTTTAAATTGAATTGGAACGAATATTTTTAAAATCGAAATTTGCTAATCATTTTCCGAGACTAAGTAATTAAAATTATTGAAGAAACAAATTTTTTGAATCGGCGACCTTGAGTAAGCCTGACTGCTCCGGCAGACTAGAGCTCACCGAGCAAAAAAGTGTTTGATTTTTGGAAATTTTACACCAATATCACTAAATACGCAACCAATCTCTTACCGCTTGGTGTGGAGTGGACACAGCAATATGTATAAAATAATAAAAAATAACCGTTTATATTTTTTATTAAGGGGGGGGGGGCACACCATACATGTGTGCCTAAGGACGCAGAGGTGGTGGTCGAGGCCGAAACTGAAGAAGAACTGGAGCAATTGGTGAATGGTACGCTGGCGGAAATCCAAGAGTGGATGGACGGCAGGGGTCTGCAGCTCGTTCCTGAGACCGGTTCGTTTCTCGTTGGGCGGCCATACCGCATTACCGAGCGACAAGGCCAGGGTGTTGGGCGTGGACATAGACCAAAATCTATTGTTCAAGCCCCACATCATGAGAATGGCAGCCAGAGCAATGACGACCACTGACGCATTGGCAAGGATCATGCCAAACATGTGTGGCCCAAACGAGACCAAAAGAAGACTTCTGTGCACCGTAGCTGAACCCATAATGCTATATGCCGCCCCGATATGGGTGGAAAAGATGACGTACAGGTGTTTATTGGAGATAACCCAAAGAAGGAGCGCCCTGGGAATCTGCAGGGCTTATAGGACGGTTTCCACTGATGCGGTGCTCGTGATGGCGTCTCTTCTGCCGATCCATCTCAAGGCGGAAATGAGAAACGCAAAATACAGATCAGCAAACAAGACCCTCTTTGCAAACCTGTGCGCAGAACTTCAAAACAGATGGCAAAATTCATGGAAGGCATCCGAAAAGGGTAGGTGGACACATCGCCTGATTCCGGACATCGCTCTGTGGATAAACAGGAAACATAGAGAACTGAGGTACGAAACCTCCCAGGCCTTGAGCGGACATGGGTGCTTCAGAAGCTACTTACATCGCTTCAAGAGAGCAAACACCCCCAACTGTCTCTTCTGTGGTGAAGAGGACGATGCAGAACACACCATCTTTTCTGCATCAAATGGACGGAACACAGAGCAGCCGCCCAAACACAGTTGGGGATAGATCTTACTCCGCAAAACATCGTGAAGCTGATGCTGAGTAGCGAAGAGTACTGGCGGGTGATTGAGGATATGTTGGTGAAGGTCATGTCCACAAAAGCCAAACTGCAAGACAACGAACAAGAAGAGTAAAGTCCCGAAAGGGCAGAATCCAGGACGAGAGGCAGGAGTGTGTGCGGAAGTAATGCTTTGCGATTCCCGGCACCTCCAAGAAGTGGTGTTTTAGTCGGTAAAAATCCGACACTACCACCCAAACCATCTGGGTGGTGTCTTTTGAAGATTTCCCCACTCCCAACGTTCACAAAAAAGAAAAAAAAAAGGGCGCAGAGGTACCTTAATCCGCCCCTGAGTTGAGGTGATTACTGTTTCAGGTTACGCTCTATCGATTTCCTTACACTAGATTTCCTTTTACGAGATTCTCTAGAGATTTTTCCGGACTTTCTTCTGGATTGCCTTAGGAATTCTTTTTGAAAATATAGAAAAAGCAAAATAAGTCTCCTATAGCATTCTTAAGATTTCCTGGAATTTCCTATCTTCTACATTTTCTGAAATTCTTTATTTTCTAAGATCTCCTTGGATGTCTACACTTTTGTAGATTTCTTGGAATTTCCTTGGATTTCTTATTTCCTCAGATTTTCTGGAATTTCCTCAATTTGATTTTCCTTTACTTATACACGAGATTTCTTGAAGGATTCCCCCTCGCAGACTTTAAGCCCATTATTTATGAGGGCAATCTCCAGAGTTAGGAAACCCATTGTGATTTTCGTCCGGAAATTACACCTGAATGTAACTGAGCACTTCGACTAGTTATTTACATTATAATAATGGGGCCCCCGTACATTAGTTTCAATGTAAATTTGCCTCTGGATAAATGTAATTTTGCAATATTAGTGTTTGGTATTAAATAACAATAACCCATAAACGGATACCGTAATTCTACAAGGATTGTTCTTTGCGTGCCCAGTTGAACTTTAAATCACCAATCCAAATGACTTGACGACTAAACGTTTTATTATATTAGCGAATATTTGACATGCAAGCTAATTTGTGTTTCCTTTCAAGTTAAGAAAATTTTAAAATTTGATCTAAGAAAATCTTTTATTATTGGCTTGTTTTCAAATACGAGCGATACATTTTTTTTAACATAAAAGTTAAGATCTGGTTTTTTTAATGCCCGATATCTCTAAAATTTAAATTAAAATTACAAAAAGCTTACAGGCACACGTAACCTTTTATTTACCAGCCAGGGTTTACTTTGGCAATGCTACTGTGTATTTTATTCGCAAATTTGGTCTTGGTGAATTACTGAATTGAAATAACTTTTGATGAACCCTAAAGGTCAACTAAATTCACCCCAAACAAAAAGGTATTTTGTTAAAATCTCACAGGCTGCATGCATATGCAAAAATAGTTTTGATTGTTAAATGCTTCCATTTTAACTACAATAGAACCCACGCAAAACACTATCAAATTATACTGTAGGTTTTGCTGATGAATAATTAATTTCAACAGATTGTATTTGCAAGACCGTCATTGTGCTTTTTTACAGCTGTGGCTAAATAAGCAGTAATTGATACATCTGTCATTAAATTGATATTATGCATTTTAGATACAAAATACAATTATCAAATCTGTTTAATTAGACTCGACCCTAAAAAATAACCCTGCAAATCCGTGGTTTGTTTATTAAACCGTCAGTTATGACCTCCTCATGATCGTACACAAATTAAGATATCATTTTATATGTATGGGCAGCCTGGTGTGGATCAAACGGTTCAAGTTGTAGTATGATTTACAAGGTGTAGGTGCAGAAGCTTTTCAAAAAAATTTCATTAAGCAAATATAATAGTACAAATATGTGCTTTACCGAGGAAAACCGAATCGAATAAATTTTCTTTCATGAAAATAGTAGCCAAACACAGCTTTTCCACCTACTCATTCATTATACGGTTTTCAAATTTATATACGAAAAAATTGTAAGCAAACTTATTCAAGAATAGAATTTTCTCAACATTCACATAGTATAATTGAAATATTAAAACGTCGATTTGGAATAAAAAGTTTTCGGCGTAGGTCAATTGCGATAGGTTTTCCTCCGAGAAAAGTTTTTGGAAAAGCTGATAACGGAATTTAAAATAATTTTTTCCGTTATTGATATTTGGTTAATTCTTTGGGCACCACCGGTTAAATGATATAGAATCAACAAGTGACCTCGCGCATTTTCGTTGTAATCCCCTCTCTAGCTGACTTACCTTTCTCGGCACAGCATCCCCACGGGGTCAATGGTTATTCGTGGCGAACAAACGTCTTTCTTAGTTTCTTTACAACTTGTCACATTATAAACGCGGTTGACCGCCGGCCGTACAAATCGGGACCTTCACTTACAACCTAGACCTCACCTGGATGAAACTGCGTATCCTTAACCGTGGGTAATGTACACACGCCACGGCACGAACCAGCTACAGGTTACCCCCACAACGACAACAACCCGTGGATGATGTTTTATATAGAGTAAGAATATTTGAGGTGTGGGTGGGTCGGTGTACGTCGGTTGATCTCGCTCGAGTGCAGCTGCACGTGAAGACGTTTATGGTAACTTGGTGTTTCAGGGGTTTCCGCGACGCTTCTCAAAATCCGTCGTTACCAGCCACTGCAGTCTTTACGGCGAGGTAACGCGCGGGCCCCGCCTGCAACGTGTGGGCGCCGACGAGTCCAACTACGACCGGCATATCCACCCTTGAACTTTGACCTTTACATTGAACTCATCTACTAACAAACCATAGCACTCCAACAGGTTTCATTTAAAAATGATTTAACGTAGCACTTATTTATTACAAAAACCCATTTTTAATGCCCACAATCATTTTAACAGCTATTACATTATCTATCAATCCATTCATGTTCAAAAGAAACCACGTGAGTTCAGAATTTATGGATTACGAGCCAACTAACCTACCTTTTACGTATCTAAATAACCTAATATAAATCAACGACACCAAAGAGTTAAAGGTTAAACTATCAAATAAATTTCTAACCATCATCACCGGTCGTCAAAATTTACAACATTGCACTGTCACACTTTTTAACGATTTTTATTTGGGCTCTCGTCTCGAACAGATTACCTTAGTAACCAACCATCTATCGCTCCACGTTCCTTCCTCTCCCGACAATATTGCTGCAGTTCATTCACAACTCGCCTTCTATTCATTCATGGATTTTTTATATTCTACTATATCAAAATTAATCATTAGTCGTGGCTATTTTTAATTTAATTAACTCAAACCTATGATTATTTCAAAAATTTAACCTTCTCTGATACAGGTAAAAGAGACGAAACTTGCGGGTGACAGCTTAAATTTTTAATAGCGTTTTTTCGATAATCCGCCAATCATTGAAGTAAATATGAAAAGGTTACCAAATTGAATCAAATATTATACAGACATCTACCTACATTTTTTATTTTAACATAATTTTTACAAATCTTACCTTTGAAATTCCGTAACTCCTCATAAATTATTCAGAAGCGGATTGAACGTTTTGGCAACACGACGCCAGTGTCGTAGCGTAAACAAAATAATTTTCGCCCTCGTAGCTTTTCTCTATTCCTGTTCTTTTTTGAAGAAAATATATAATATCTGCTCTGTTACAGATAAAACCCGAGACACTTGTGGATACTTGCGAACACTTGTACAAATATTGGCCAATAGCCTTTCCTGTCCATTGGTGATATATATGACATTTTTCGATGAATTCCCTTAATTTGGTTATACCAACAAGTTTTTAACAAATTTGTTCATCCTGTGGAGTAGAAAGATAGTTTCAGCGTTAAAAGTATTTTAAAGCAAACAAACACTTGGCAAGTATATGCAAGTTTATTACTTGTATATTGGCATAAAGGATATTATCAAAAATATTTCCGAAATACACCAGGCATGGAAGCAGTTTTTCTTATTCGCTTACACAATATATTTTAATTACTACTAACATTTATTTTTCATTAATTTAAATTTTATTAAGATTAATTTTAAAACACAACAAAATTTAATTTAAAAAATACACGAATTGTTGTTGATCGTAATTTAAAAATTACTTCAACCTGAAATAGTCCACTATAAAAAAATTCTCTAATCTGCATTTTGCAAAGAGGTGAAAAACTGTTTGGCAACATCTATGTTACCTGAGGTCAGTCCGTAAACATGGTACAAGAGATAAACATAATATTATTCTTTCAATTAACTAAATCTCTTATCTTGGATACGCTATATACAGGATGATACGAAAGACGATAAAATGTAATCGTGTGAAAACGTTTAAAAATTTATTCCATTACAAACATCAGAGCATCTTTAATTAAGCAGTAAAATACTGTTTCTTGTTTAAAGTATGTTAAGTAATTGCTTATATACCACGGTAAGTACTCTCAATTATACTTCCTTGTATGTAATAATATAGCCGCACTAAATTGGTTAATAAGATCTTATGTTCTCGAAGCTTTAATTAAAATCCGATTACGGTTGACAGAATTGTGAATGTTAGCGTAACTTACCCAATTTGGAGTAAGTTAAAACAAAAGTTGAAAAGCTTTTGTTCGGGTTTCGTTAGAGCAATTGTTTAACTAACAATCAAAGAAACTCCAAAGTTAGTTTAATTACCGGTTAATTACCAAACAATACATTTACAAAGATATCCTAACATTAAAAATAAACCTGAGTTAACGCTTATAAATGCAGCACCTGGCCGCAGCTAAAGCATCACAAGTGCTGAGGAGTCAAAAATTTTTTTGGAAAAAAAAGTTAATTGCTTAATCTTTAACCTGACAGGTACTCCAAATTCATGCTTTTCGAACCCCCAGAAAAGTCAGGACCAAAAACGTATGCTAAAATATCCAAAAAGAAGCCTGAAGCTGAATGTTCCAACTGCTGACACAGAATTTTGTAACATTTTCTCTCAGAGGAAAACCTAATTATCCTGCAGAAGCCAGAAAAATTTAAAGATGATGTATATAAATGGTGACAGCGTAGATAGGTCATAAAAAAAACAAATTGTAACCCCCCCCCCTTCAAAACCCTAGTACATACTGTCACAAAATGTATATATTGCTGTGGAATTCTTGTAGAAAATTCTTTTCCACCAAAATAATTTTCTCGGGTAGCCCTAGATTGCGGATAGTTGGGATTATTTTAGGGTCGAGGATTCGAGGGTTCGAACGTTTCCAAAATAATTATTATGACACAATAAAATTAATTCTAGTTCCAAACAATAAAATAAATTATCTTCAAATAAATTATATAATTATAATAATTTATAATTAAATTCAATGTAAAATTTTTCTACTTCTTCAAAGGATCAAATTCGCGATTTCCTACTATCAACTCGTCGCTTATCAATCACGCCACACTGTGCGCTTTTTTAAATGTACTATATTTTATAATCCAAATTAATATTAACTTCCAAAAATTCTCTTTGTATCCAAAATAAATCGCTTACAAAAAATAATTTATCTTCTTTATTATTCATAAATATAATCAAAAATATAATCAAAAATTCTTCCAAATAATATTCTTTTCTACAATATTCAAAATTTTAATTGCAACAACCATTTTTCACAAAATATTCAAAAATCTTTACGGAGCAAAAATTTAATCAAACCGCTCCGGCGGCCATGTTTGGTAAAAAACCTTCTACTTCCTGTGATTCGTCCCCACCTAGCAAATCCTACAATCTTACAACTCAATTATAAAAATAATGCATAGGGTGCGTTCAAATCACTTTGAAACACCATAATATATTTGTTCTGGAAGAATAAAACTGAAAAAATTACATCAGGGATGTATAAAGAATATTATACAAAGTTGACAAATCGCGATTAGATTTCTTAATTAAGCACTGACCCACACTACTATTTTATTTTTGTTAATAGATTAAAAGGACTCTTCTGATCTTCATTAGTTCTATTTATGCACATAAATATATTATATTGCATTTTTTTTTATTGTTCTGGTGTTTATTTTATGGGTGCTATGTAAATGCTATAAAAATAAATGAAGAATGCAACAATTTTAACTCATAAATGTCACTTACAAAATTTTCAACGCTAATTTTATAAAAACATGCAATAAAAAATATTTTTTGCAATAAAAATATTAAAATGAAATAAAAGTAAATATTTCTGCTAATAATTACTACGCTATTAAAATAAAATGAATGTTTCTGCTGCTAATTACTGCGCTATAAAAATAAATAATAATTGCAATAAAATAAGGTAAAATAAAACTATCGTAAACCTTCCTTATTGGGGAAAAATACACTATTTGGAATTGAAGGAAAGCGTGAAAAACTTCAAAGAGCAAAATTATGTTGTAAAATATAAATAACATTTATGTTTTATTTTTTCATAATAATTTGTATGATTTGTAATGCGATTACGCTAATAATACATGCAGTCCTTGAAAGCCAGCCGTAAGGATTAGGTCGAACAACTTAGCAGCAATGTCCAAAGCTCATCAAGCGCTCAACTTAATTCTTTCAACTGGCTTCCGAAAACCAGATTATTACATCAGCTTTTATATTAGCTTTATGTTGTTAGTTCACGGTGAAAGAAGCATAACATTGCTGAATTGCGTAGCGCAATTGTTTGACAAGCCTCCAGATTTTACCGTTTATTTTATTATTTTACCTAATGTTATTTGTTATGATCATGTCTATGATTGAATATAATATAGTAGCCTGAAACTACACCTTGACTCACCGTAATAAATCAATTTATTTACAAGTAAACACCGGGTAGAAGTCAATTTCCAATATACCAGAGTTCAACAAGTGGTAGGTCCACATCAATGACCAGTGATAATGGAATAGAAAATTTTTGAAAAATTCTCTTTGCGATATCTGAATATTATATTTCTGTTCTGAGCGAGTGGGGGCGTCCCACATCCCTTAATCTAGAAAATGCGTTTGTGAAACAGTTTCAATCGTTCATACATGACAAATTTTTAATTAATTATAGTTTCAGCCTCCATAAATTTTCTTAATAAATTTGTAACTTTCTATTGCAGTTATAATTCATATTCAAACAGAAATATAGATAACGTTCCAGTTTATTTGTAGATATGTGCCTACTTTTCTCCATACGTTATGCCGTTAATATTTTTTAACTTCATAATAAAATCAAGTTAGGTGAGGTGGAACAGATGTTAATCTACATGCATTTACCGTATTTGCATGCATTTGCTCTAAAGAGCGTAATTATAATGTAAGTTACCTATTACCTGGGAGCAAAAACGTCGATAATATAAATAAATAATCCTGTTCGGTTACTTTCAATTTTTTATAAAATTTTATCTGTATTGAAATAAATTATTTTTAAAAGGTTATTTATACTCGTACGTATCCTAAATTAATTCAAAAAAGGTAATAATTTCGCAAAAATTTAATAGTTTGCGTTCGGCGATATTTTAATTTAATTAAAATTTGTCCTTGGAGGAGAATAATAAATTTGAACGTAATTTATAGAAGTGGCAATTATAGATCATATCGTGGATTTCGCTGGTAAGAATGGTCCACGTAGCAATAATTTATGGTGTCCGATGGTCGTGCTGCTGCCGTATCTCTTCGTCTGAACACTCCCAACTGCCACTTGCTTATTGTCACATTCAGCTATAAACTGGACACCAAAGGTAATAATTATTGGACTATTGCGATTCATGGAAACTATATAAACTTATCTTTGTGGAAGCTTAACCACTTTGCTGCGATGGCAATCAACACCATAAATAAATTCCTGAAAATAAATTTTCTGAAGATTTTAATCCAAATTATTTGATTGTGATTTTTTTTCAGCTCCGAAAGAGAAATGAGATTCCATTTCAATTTCAATTTGTGCTTAAAATATTTTATTTTATTTCTGCATCTTCTGAAAATTGAGAAGAAATATTAGGTAAACGTAAAAAAATAAAAATAACCAAAAAACAATCTACCTATCAGCTTTGATGTAAATTTTGCTATTTGTGCAAAAATAGGTAACACCAAATAAAATTTCAATCAAGTTGATAAAGAACATCCAATTAAATTTTTCTTTTGCTGCAAGGAAAATCGAAAACTTACTTTTACGACAGCAGGCCTTGGATACTTCATCATAGCAATTTCATTTGATATATCCGCTATTCTTATATAAATTAAACCTATTTACTTAGGTAATGTCAAGGTTTCGTTTGTGCTGGCCGTCGGTGTTGACTCCTTCCTTCGTTTTTATTTTTTACCATTTAATTTAATAGCAAGAAATTATGTATACTGGGAGCATCAAATTTAAAAACCATTACTCATTTTTAAGATGAGAGGTATTAATATCTTTTTGGAATGAACGAATGATACAAATTAATACAAATACATTGTTTAGTTATAATAATTTTTGGATTGTCATGTCCAAAGGCAAAGTACCGCCGTCCAAAGCGTACCGCGCTCTAATAAATGAACTCTACGTTGCACCTATCATAATGACTAATGAACGCTTAGATCCTAATGAGTTTTTACTAATGTCTTCATATCTGTTACTTTATAAGTTAACCCGGTGGGCTTTTGATCAAAAGATAAGAATGAAAAAATAATTTACTTACCATGTACTACTATTATGAGCTTCTAAGGCAGCCTCTTTCTTATCTTGACAGCAGTTACTTGGGTTAGGTGATCGTTGTAAATGCGTTTTGCAGATTCTTTTACAGTTAATTAATTGACCAGATTAAAACTATTAATCATTACGGTAGGTACTACAAAAGAAATTGTTTATGTTAATAATAGAAGTGGAAGTTGTGCTTACCATATCGTCGATAAGGCTCACTTTTTAACTTCTACAAATTTTTTTAATGGATTTAAAATGTATTGTGCTTTTAGATACAATGTAGATGCGTTTGATATTAAATTTCAATACAACAACAAATTTATCGTTTGTTAATTTTACTCTAAGAAAATTTATAGGTGACCCCGCAGGCTTTCGCTGCTGCTCCTTTGCTCTTATATTATTTTATAGTTCAGTGCTTATTCGCTGTCTACAAAAAAATTAAAGTTTTGATCTTCACATCCTAAAATGAATAGGAATATAGAAGCAGATGGTCCAAAATTGAGTAACAAAACCCTTAAAAAGTAAATTCCTTGTTCGCTCCAGAATATATTATCGGTTTTTGAAATTCTATTAAAAAAATGTGTTTTTATTTTTTTAAATTATTCTAAATTTTATTTTGTTTTAATTTTAAATTTTGTAAGATACTGTATAGTTAAAAATTTGTAAATTATTTTGTTTTATTACGAGGTTGTTAACGAGGTGGAGAGAAAGCTGGTCTTTACGCCGAGGAGCTTAAAAGTCGGTGGTTTTTTTGTTCCCGAATCTGTTAATTTAATAATTTTAATGATTTTAGAAATAAAAAGTTGTTTTGATTAATTGAAGTGTTGAAAGATAAAAATTTTAAAAAATCTTATTTGTAAAATTGCTTCACGAGAAAATTATTTGATAAGGCAGACAGCTATGGACACCGCATGTATGTTGGTTCATCACTTGAGAAAGGCCCGACCGATTTGGCTGATTTTTGTTTTGTTGTATTCATAATTTTTAAGACAAGGTTTGTATGAAATAAAATCTATGGAAATTCTATCTGAAAGAGATTTTAGTTGCAGTTGGTGACGCGCATGAATGGATTAACGAGATTCAAATATACAAAAATTGCGTTGGCAGCAGGTGGCGCTAAAATAGAAAATGTACGAAAGAAAATTTTAACATAAATAAATAGGAAAGTTTGCTTGTTTGATCGCAATAGGTACATTTCCGACTGTTTTGAACCAAATTTGGAACATTTGCTCACTATAACTCGAGTCAGGAACTAATTTTACCGAAATTTACGGCTACAGAGAAAGATGATAGATCGTTGGTAAGAGTTGTGACTGAAAATTTTTCAATTTACCTTTTTCATTACAGTCGGATGTCGAAAAACGACAGCTTAAGCGTGCGTTTTGTGAAAAATTAATTCTTTAAAGTAAAATTTTTAATCGAAGGAGGCGTAAATTTATAAAAAAAAATTTACTCAAAAATACCTAAAGATTGCGGAAGAATGCTATTCCGAAATAAAATTTGCTATATTTTACAATTTACAAATCCAAGGCCGACCCTTGAAATTTTTTTTTAAAATTTTCTTTTGTATTTTGCGCTTTATGCGGTTAAAGATGTGAAAAAAGTTTATAAAATCGATTTTGTGCAGAATCGCGATACGCTTTCAAAGCAGTTTTGAAATTAAGAATCAGTTGGCAAATAAAACCGCTACGGCCAATAGAAAAATATTAAAAATTTTGACTTTGTTGCGGCTCTAGCGCGTAAACTATAGAAATTTAAAAAATATTTTGCGTCCACAGGATGATGCCTTACAATGTGCGTATTTTTGTTAATGACGCTTTTTATCGGAAACAGCTTAATAATGGGACAAATCCACAAAATCTCGAAAGACAAAAATTTTCAATTCAATTCACCGACCATTCAACTGAATACATTAATCGCCAGTTTCAAGTTTAAGGAAGCGATGTTTCGAAAAAGCTTATAGGAACTTTTCTTCTTTTTTCACGAGTGTTATCGATATAAAATTAAAAAAATTTTGATTTTTAAAATTTAAGAAAATTTGTTTGGATTTGCCGTCTGCGGGTCGATTTTGAACCAACTTTTCAAAAATTTATGGTCGTAGAGACGGATGTCAGATCGCTGGCAAGAATTTTTACTACACAAATTTACGATTACTTTCTTCAGTATAGTCGAAAGACGAGAAACAACAGTTTTAGCGTGCGTTTTATGAAAAATTAATTTTTTGAAATAAAATTATTAATCGAAGACGTAAATTCCGCCATTCCAAAAAAAAAAAACTATATATTTTACAAATTTAATTTTTAAAAAAGAATCCAAGACTACACCCTTAAAATTTCTTTTAAAAATCTTGTTTTGCATTTTGCGGCTTTGCGGTTGAAAATGAGAAAAAAATGTATTTTTTTGATTTCTATTGGATTTCAAAATTTTATTTTTATTAATTATTCCAGTTCCAAGACAGGACAACGTCTGTCGGGTCAGCTAGTAAGCTAATAAAAATTAAATACAACAAAACTAAGACCACATTATTTGGATAAAAATTAAAAACAAAGAATGTTTTATATGGTAGAAATTTATTTAACAAATTTGGAAAAAAGAGTCTCGTGCTCAAAAATTTGCATGTTACCTCGAGCCCACCAAATCAAATTAGAATTTGATAAATTTACATTTTTGTAAAAATATTGCAAGGGGTACATCGCATTTAATTGGCACCGCAACGTGAGGCTCGAGACATAGCAATATGTATTGACTAGAAGATAGATCTAACAGGCAGACTCTAACTGTAAAGTATGAGATTCCATGCAAAGAGGGGGTTTTATTTTCGTTTTCTATCTTCTCACAAAAATAGGTTTAAGTTGAGTTAGGTTAGAACTAGCTACGTTTTCCATGCGGACGACACATACGATGATGGGCACACAGCCGAAACAAAATAAACCTAAGCAACCCCTAAGAAGATGCTGCAGAGAATAATCGGGGAAATCCCTTAAAGAACGCACTGGGTTTTAATTCAAAGAAGGAATAAATGCTTGACAAGTCCGCTCTAGACTGGAGGTAAACGAAATGGGTATTACTAAGCTAAAGACAATGAAGATTGGTTTATTCGAAGGACTCCAAATCCAGAAAGTGACTAAACCAGATAACTTAAAAAAGAAATTATAAACCACGACTCTCCAAGAACTATGCCCTCGTCATATTCAAGAGTACCTATAACTAGAGGTTGAGCAGGACGACCAAGATCACTGTTAGCTCCTATTTGAAAAAGCTAACAAAAGTAAAAAAGTTACAATCAAAGAAACAAAGAATGTCTCTAGAACAGCCATTTCTAGAAATCTTTGACAGAGTCAAAGTCCGCTTGGTAGACTCACTTATAACCAAACGGAACATATTTTCATTGAAACTCAAGAGAAGAAAGATAGCAGAGCATTTCTACAGAGACTTCAGAAGCAAAGCCAAAATGAAAAAACTTACAAAGACGATAGAACTTAAGATATGAAAAACGAAGTTCATCGATGCCTCTAAAAATGCACCGAAGTCAATGGCTACATTTTTCTTCGAGCGCACAAACAATTGGGACACACAAACGGTGAACGTCAGATGCGACGAAGACACATCTGAGATAATAGCAGTTAGACTGCTGGAACTAAGCAGTGGTTATCAAGTCCTGAAATACTCAGGTGCTCTAAATACTACGGACAGTGCAGAGCCCGCAAAGTCTAAGAGAAAACCATCAGATGACAGACGGAAGAAAAAAACGCGATTCCCTTATTTGGAATCAAAAGTGGAAAACATCAGCCAATAAAATACGCCATGCCCTGTTTAGGAGACCGTCTAAGGAAGAACAGAAATCTATTGAATTAAACTCTAAGACAAACAAAACCCCCAAAACGACAGACGAGAGAGTAGAGTAAAAAGAACATAACAGCAGTAATAACAAAACAAAAGATAGAAAAGCATTAGTGGGTATAACTCTATGTACACTACCACCCAGCAGATTTCCCATATGCCTACCCAAAAAAATTATTTAGATTAGGCTACATTACGGTGAGGTTGGAGCAGACGACGTATGATGCAGTTGTACGGTTTGCAGGAGAATCCAGGGTTAAAAACTTTTATATAAATTTTAATAAATATATTTTTATAAAAAGTAAAATAAAAAAATATTGACTTTTTATCTTATCTTTTATCTTTTACAGTAGCAGTTTGAAACCCTGACGTTAGGTTCTTGGGGAGCCTAAACCCACGATCGTGAGATTAAGAATCTCCTGCCCTGCTACAATAATAAATCTATAATCACTAGTAATTTTTTTTTTAAATAATGTGTGTATATTTAATACAAGAGAAGATAATGGTAAAATATATAAAAGAAATCCGTATTTTATATAAATATTGCAGTGTTTTTTTTTAGATTTAATATTTGGCCGTTACAATTTTAAAACAAAAATTACAATTATCAAATTTATAAACTTTATGATCGCTGTGTATATTAAAGGAAGCGGGATTTTAAATTTCATGCTAATGTGTAGCCTCGCAGTTAGAGGTCAGGGAAAAAATTTCGTAGCAATTAAAAATTTAATATTATTTATTTGTAGTCAATACATTACTTCATTAATTAAATATTATTGACGAGTAACATTTGAAATCACTATAATTATGGTAAATGGGTTATTTTTATACAACGCTCATTAATTGCAAATAAATATTATACAGATATTTTTAAGCTTATAGTTGTCACACCAGGTAACTGACATTTAATGATTTAGTTCAAGGTAGAAGTGTTCATTCATAAAAATATTAATCTCGTTGCTTCTGCAATTAAAATTATAGTCAGTGTTCGTATACACGTTATAATATTAATTCTCATATATTGAATGAAGTGTTCATTAACTACATCTTCTTACCATCACGTTTGCAAAAATTTGCTGTACCTAACTTGGCGTTAAAGTTCAAGGAAATA
This sequence comes from Cantharis rustica, assembly GCA_911387805.1. Classification (NCBI taxonomy): domain Eukaryota; kingdom Metazoa; phylum Arthropoda; class Insecta; order Coleoptera; family Cantharidae; genus Cantharis; species Cantharis rustica. Next base: position 50,719,953 of record OU426879.1, on the reverse strand, counting down.
AATAATTCAATTTATTTTGAGCACATCGTATGACCTTACCTAATCATCAACAAATTATCTTGAAATGGCTGACATGCTCCATTTACAAATACACAATTTTAACAACCAATGTAATTTAATTTTTTGACTTGAAATTACTTTTAAAATATACTTTTGTATATGCTAATTTGAATGTGAGGGTGGAAATGGTCATTCAGGTATATATTATTATTAAACTAAATATAATTTAAATATTTACAAAAGGATTTTTTTAATATTCCACTTACTTTGAAGTAATTTGAAAACGATTACATTTTATTTTTTGTTTCAACAAATCTGTAAGCAAATAAAATCTGTGGTATCGTTTATTCGCCAATTCCAATTTGTTTTGCTTATTTTGATGGAAATTGCATTGCACTTACCTATTTAGTAAAGAATATTTTTATTTTACAATTTATTGTTATAATACCTACATAAAAATAAATATTTATTTGACAATATGCTTTTCTGATTGAATTAAGTCACAGTATGGAACGCTGGAAATTGACATTTGCAACGTTACAAATTTTAACCAACTGCAACCCTTGATCTCAAGACTGACGTTGGTTTTTTCTTGTGGGTGTCTGCTTTGCAATAACAAAGTGATTGCGTTTTCTAACAAGGGAATAATCAATCAGAGGTCTCGCCGGCTGAAGATTATGGTCTTATACTCTTATATGATAAAATTTAAATCTAATGACTGTTTTGAAATGCAAAATAGAATTGCTTTTTTAATTACTATTCAAAGATGTTGACGTTTTGAAATTCTAATTTGTTCGAATTTGTTGTGAACTACTAATTGCTTGCTTCAAGAATAACTAATAATCATCCACCCACATCTTGGTCAAATTTACACTAAATTAATCCTATCGCTTCTTAAGGTAACACTTTAAAAATTTCAATTTTTATTAACCGTCGTGTCTGCATTGTCTATTAACAATTGCAGACACACTTTTTGCAATGCTATTAAAAATTTTAAAATTCTATTAAGCATTCGGACGCCCACATATAATCCGTGAATCTAAATGTATATTACAAAATTAATCCTTAATGGCTTTTTAATTTGAATATCATTTGTCATAACGTAATTAGATGGTTTTCCTTTGCATTTCAAAATTGTTCACATATTAATTTATAGTTAATACTATAATATTTTGTATTTTATTATGATGGACTAATTAATTTTTTAGATTGTTCATTATCCATTTAACACAGTAATGACTTATAATTTGGAACAAATTGGATCCTATTTTTTTTTAATTGCGTTGTATTTATCCATCCTAGTTCTCGTTAATCTAAAAAGCGCACTTATTTGTTAAAACCTATCTATTCTATGTTGGAGAGTTAACCAAAGGCAATATAATTTTAAACCAAGTCATATGTGTAGTGTATCCATATAAATTTAAAAAGAAGACAAATAGTTTTTTAGTTTCCCATTATTTTACCTATCGTGACTTACTTTGATGAGTTCTTAATTAGTATCTTAAAGATTGCCTTCCAGTTATTTATTTGTTAAATAATTACGTTAAGTAAGCAATTTCGAAACATAAATATTTTTTTTTTAAATTCGTACTGGAAGAGAATAGGGGTCTCTTCGCATTATTAATTCGTTTATTAGAAAATAACTTTTACCAGGTTTTACTATCAATGTGAAAGTACAATAAAATTGAAAGTGTATGGATTGGTACAGTCGCTTAAGTGATTAAGTTAAGTAACGGTTATAACAGTAATCAAGTGCAAAATTATTTTCAACACATGTCCAGATGGAATCGGTGCCAGTTTTGCATATTGACACTCCTCGGGTCTCATTCTTGATGCCCACGCTCCGTTTTGGACCCTTGATAGGGACACGCCTGCCTGACCCTGTATGATCATATGTTATCTGTTGGCACGAGTTAAGTTTATCATTCATTCACAACATATGTTCATTCATCAGTTCTTGAAGTCCCCTCCTTATTTCTTGCACAACAAATATTAACATACGTAGATACATATGCTTTAGGTCGGTTGCCATTTCTTCTTGCACCGCACCTTCTTGAGTTTCCAATTATAGTAAAGCATAATCAACAACGTTTGTTTTTATTAATGAATCTATCACACCTGAGAGTTGAATCATCTTGGCGTGGGTGACATCGTGAAGATGCTGTAGCCTTCGAACACCAAGTGCACTTACAATTAGTTAACTTTCGGAAGAGCAAACTTTACATGTGCTTACATGATTATAAATTAATTGACGAGGATTTACGTAACAAAAATTAATTTGTGTTTACATTTACGTAGCCTCATAAATTTAATCAGTCACCTTGTAATTTTTTAACGAAAGCTCGATTATATTCTTCAATACCCACTCTTTATCCAATTATCCAGCTCTTCTATTTGTTTCGTAGTGCTGATAGCAATCGTTCCTCTTCTGTATCGCGCAACAAAGGCATTTTGATATCAGTATTAAACTTTTAATGGCGATACAAAAATTTTCAAAGGAAAAGAGCATTGTGCTCTCTAAAAGCCACTTCACGTCATCGCGTATTTCAAATCTTCTGCTATGTTAATGATTGCATAAGGAATCTAATTTGGCGCTGGCTTCATTTTAACTCTCAAATATGCGATCTTAAAATCTCAAAAGATGTAGAATTTGCAAAAAGTCTTAACGATAAATGTTTCCGGCCCGTTAAAGTAGATAACTTGTATAATGTAGAGAGTGACATCATGTTCTATAAAGAAGAAAAAATAAAAGCTGCCCGACTAGTTTAAAACAACCACATAGTTATATACATACATAGCATACATTTTTAATAATGATTTATTATTGCAACTAATTTAGTTTTGTTAATTTTCTTTGTAAGACGATCCTTATTTTGAAATATGAAAAATTTATTGTGTTTCTTTGTAGCAATTTTATTTAAAATATTATAATCTCCTTTTGAATTTTATATATGACAACCTCATTAGTTTCAAGATTTTGCTACCGGTTTTGTGTTTGTACTGCCCAAAATTTTAAATGCTATTTTTGGAACGGTACCAGTTTTGTAGTCGAATGAAAACTACAATTCACATATTAATATAAAATTTTATGAATAACTGAAAATATAGAAACCAGAACAAAACCAGTGCCAAGTCATTGGATTACCACTTCAGAGTGATATAATTGAATTTTTGGGTTGTTGGACTACTTATTCATATTTTTTCGGAAAATTTCAACCTAAACACAACTTTAGTTTGGTATCCATTTTTACTTGCTATATGAAATCAACTTCGCATATGATCACATCAGATAAGCTCTCTTCTAAATTTCAGCTGCGAAAAGGTTTTCTTATTAGCTCCCGTATAGTTTGATGTATTCAACACAACCGACATAATGAATAAAGTCACCACAAAAGAAAATACCGATAAAATTTTACCACCACATGCATAGTAAGTAACTGAAATCTTGTTAGATTTATGACTTGCATTAAAATACATCAAAGGCAGGTAGTTGAAAACAAGCATTCACCACGATAGGTATGCCGTTTTATGTATGTTACCTGGTAATTAAGTTGTTGAATTAAGTATTATCATTTAAACATTTTCACTTTCCTTGTGTGCATGCCTTGCAATTAATTTTACAAGCTTACTAAACGTATCCATTCAAGCACGTAGTTAGAACACTCTGTACAATGCGATATGGCAAGCTTTGTCAGAAAATTAATTTAATTTTCAGTAGATAAAACTTAGTTCCTATAACTAATTGATTGGTCGCACTATAATTATAAGTAAGGTCATTGTCTATAATTAATTTTACAAAATTTTATGGTTGCCTTTCATATGTGGTGTTAATGCTTCCCACATCAATTTCCTATCTAATACTTTTGTGATAATACACAATTTCTAAACTGGGTCAGCTATTCGGAAAGTCCGGTTTAAAAAGTTTCAGCTTGGAAAACCCATAGGGTTTGAACTACCCTGATGGATGATATTTGAGAAGAACATCTTTGTTTCTACGATACAATGCGGTCGCAAGTTGTTAATTAAATGTTAAATGAAATTCGTTGGTCCAGATCTGCAAAAGATGTTTTTGTTCCAACCACAAGTTTGTAGCTTCCAAGCTACGTAACGATTAATATTGATTTATTCATAAACTCGTTCATACTATAAAAGGCTTCGCCTATTAAGTATGTATCACTTTAACACATTTTTTACTCTACGATAGGACAGATGTTAGCAATTTATAATAAAAATTTTGGAAGTTTGAAACGCAATAGATCTAGGTAAATACCATTTTAGTCTTCCATGTGCAGATTTCCACTTTCGTCACCTTGAGTTATTTACAGTCCATTTTGGGTCAAAACCCAAATGACAATTTTACGTTTATTTTAGTATTTCTCGGCTGATAACGACAGGTAATCTCCTAGGCCTCCTTCTCCCCTATATACTTAAGATAAATTTATTACTACTATATTTCAAAACACAATGTACAATATACAATAAATTTTAAAAGAATTGTTATTATCTATATTAATACCCACCCCCCCACTGAGTCAGTGTATAGTGTGCAAGAAGAGGCTGAAGCTCTCTTAAGAACATAGAAATAGTAACTTCAGTTTCTGAAAAATTAAAAACAGCATAACAAAATTAAGATTGGAAATCACAATAAGTTTTTTATTGACTTTCCTATTATTTTAAATGCATAATATTTTCAGGGTATTTCATATCACTCAGAACCCCCCCCCCTCTTCCCCGCTGTAGAATCCTATGGTTTACTTAATTTTGTATTCGGCCCATCAAAGCAACTACTTCATATAAACCCAAATTGCGATGAAGGATTTACACAAAGGTTTAGTTGACCAAATCCTTCTTCTTCATCGTTTCCTTTTATCATTGCATCAGTATACTATTTCTGATACATAAAATTTTGAATAATTTCTGAGATACTAGAAACATCTTTCTAGCGCACGCTCTCTATTCTGTCTTAAAGAGTTTTTCCAATTGTCTTCGTTTTTTTGTGATTAGTTTCCAAAGTATTTTCTATTTCATAGTCGAGCCAAAATTTTTACAATTTAGGCAATGATGGGTTCGAATCTAACTTGTAGATATTAAAACACTATACAAAAATCAATAGTCAATAAAAAAATCATTAGTTTCAATGCAATAGTCATTTGAAAAAAGAAATTAAAAATAGTGCTTTAATATTTTTAAAGTTTTTTTTATCGTCAGGTAAAAGTTGTATTTATTTACATCGATCGCGAGAACACTCTGTATATAATATTCACAATTTTGCTGTCGACTCTGATTTCTTACTTTAGATCTTTAATTTGAGCTTAAAATCTGAATAAAAATTGAATCTGAATAAGAACCAGCATCAGATTAAAAAAAAAAAGGTTAATCATATTTCATGGTATTAATGCAATAATTTTATCATTAATAATGCTAAATTTTATTTATTATTGTAAAATAAGATTGTTTATTAATAAAAAAAACAAAAACGATTATTATAACTTCTCTTGTGGGCTCAATACTAATTAATATTAATTTGCGGAATTTGTGATTGGGAGGTTTGGGGGGCTGTAACTAATTTCTGTTTACAAATTGCGTTACAAATTATTCTTTTTGCTCTGCACATTGCAATTGACAATATTGGGACGTTTAAAATCAAATAAATCTCTGGCTATCAATGGCGTTTTATTTTCGTTTTATTTTCCATCTGATGCTGTATATTATTCAGTCGATATGTTATTTTAGACAGTTTATTATTGAAGTTCTCTGTGTCCTTAAATGAGTGCTTTGTATTTGTGGTAATCTTCAGATATAAGAGTATTTTTTAGATATTACAGTTTGTTTCTGGACAGCTATTAATTTCGATGTGTGTGGGAATCTAGAGATTTGTTCTTATAGCATGACATATAAGTTAGTTATCTCATCAATTTTACTCTTAATGGAAGCTTTACTAATCATTACATCAACCCGCGAGGTTACGGATTCTGATGCAGTATTGGGTAATAATCTTTGATTTAATTATAGTTGTGTTTTAAATTTGTTTTAATGAAGCAAACCATAACATTTTTCAAAAGACTTGTGTAAAATGTTTTTTTGAGACTTGACATTATTAAATTGGGGATTTTATGCCAAGCTGCTAGTTTTGCGTTTCATATTTGAGCAGTGCTTGATTTGGGCACTGCAAACTTATTATTTTGAATGCACTAAACTTTTTTTCTGTTGCTGTAATTCTCCTTGACTTTACTACAAATAGTAAACACGTTTTAAATACACCTTTAATAAACAAATGATAAAACGTTAAAATTTCGCTCAAATTAACGTTTTTTCAACGTTGATATAAATGACGTTTGGGTTACTGTCAGATAACTATCACCCCGAATTTCAAAATTTCAACTGCACTATAGGAAAGAGAACAATTTTCTGAGCATTTAAAAAAACGAAATCCTTGAATCATCCATTAGTTTTAGAGAAAACGGCATTTTAAAATTACGAATAGCAGAGAGATGTAACATGATACACCCCGATGCGTGACGGTAAGTCGCATGTCTTCATTTTGTTGACGGTACGTGTACTTTGATATACTCTTAATGTTGTTGTCAGTCGCGGTCGACACCCGGACGAGTTCTATAGCTTCGAGTTCCACCTTTGGCAAGTTCTGCCATTCTGCAGGGATATTTTTAAATTGTTATGTGTAATATGAAAAAATAAAACAGGCCCGGAGAGCGCCGAAGGCGCCCGGATGGTTTGTTTTATTTTTTTGCCTTACTCAACAACGGCTAATCATTCAGCCGTGTTAAAATGTGTATCTAAAATACATGTAAATTGTACATCTTTAAATTCGAATTTTTCTAAAACTTATGGATGATCCAAAGATTTTTTTGTTTTAAACTGGTTAGAAAATGTCTTCTTTCCTATAGTGTAGTAGAAATTTGGAAATTCGTGATGATAGTTATCTGACAGTCTCCGACGTTTATAGTCAAGTTTCACGATGCGAAGAAAATGATATAAAGTTTTGGGGCTCAAAAAATTAAAATTAACGTCAAAATGTGTAACTGTATCCGCAAAATTGTAAATCCATCTGACAAGAACACAGTCATGTTATCTACAAAAGATTAAATTTTAAGAATATTATTATTTCTAAATATAGGAATATCCTTTCCTCTATATTGAAATTCTCCGTCAAATTAGTTTCTAAAGTCAATGTTAAATATTACAATGAAATAAATGTTTCGTTTTGGTTAAACTCCAGTTTCCAGCCATCTGCATTTTTAAATACGTTATAATTTAAGTAAGCTTCGTATACTAAATATAAGCAACATACCGAATAATATGAATATTAAAAATCGTGCCATTTGTCAAAAATGGTGTTAAAAATCATTATAATTGCTGAAATATAAGAGAAAGTGAGGAATATGACAACCAATTTTAATAATTCCAATTCGTGCACGTATTGATTGAGAAAACGATTTTCGCATATCTTTCCGAAATCACAAACAACATTTTTATTTGTTATAATAAAAAGCACGTGACAGGATGCATTAAAAATAATGTCAAAAATATGCAAATAAAAGTAACATTTGGGTGAAGATTAACTGGAAAGAGTCCATTTTGCTTTCTACTATATGTTATTGCCGTTATTAATATAAAATGAAAAAATGGAAATATAAAATTATAAAAAAGTATTGTGACAGGTTTTAACTTATAATCGTATTAGATTAATAATGTTGCATACTAATAATGCTTGGAAGTATGAATGGGATTTCGAGAGTTAGTTTCTTGAGCAACTGCTAGTAAAATTGTGTAAGAACACTCCAAATATGGAAGAGATGAATGAACGAGAAGGGTGACAAGCTACAAGATTTGTGAATGGCTTATGTAATAATTGGCATATGTTCGGCTTGAAGCAATATTATTTACTCAATTAAGTATATAATAAATATTCATCAAGGTATTTTTTTGCTTCATAGAACATAAAACTTAAGTGTTACCGACCTTTGTCTTCCTTCGTAATTTTTACGGATTTGTATGCAAATCACACATTCCGCTTTTTGTGTCTCATATTTTCATTTCCTTATGACCCGTCCAAGGTTTAAGAGAGAAAAATTAAATTTTGGAGGACCATTTTGAGCATCACGCTAATCTGGTATCTGGTCATCCGTGGTGTAATAAATTATAATAATATTTTATTAATGCGGGTCAGTAAATCGTTAAAAATAATTGACCAAATAATATCAACCCCTTTGCTCGAAGTCAAGCCCCGAAGTCGAGGTTGACTGATTGTGAGCTTTATGTAATCTTGAATATTTACCACGAGTTGTTTGCACAATAATTATATTAATTGGTTTAAGTAATTGAATACTTTTTTTATACTGGAGGATTGCTAGACCATGAAATGGTCGAACAATTTTATAAGATACCATGATATTTTATTCAAAAGCAACGGACCATGAAAAAATTTTGACATTTTAGATAGAGAACCTTAATTGCTTACGATTCGATTAGCGGTTAAGTGTTTCTTGTGCCTCGTACGTGTTTTCTATTTTGTGCTGCGATTGAATAACCATAACAAGTCACATCTGAACCAACAGGAAGTGTGATTAATAATTAAGGTAAAAAAACGCGTGCCAATAAATAATTACCCAAACCGGTTTATAAGCTAAATTAATATTAAGCTATTGCATCAACATAAAGATTACAAGTACATAATTTATTTATCATAATGCATATGTATGTATCTGGTCAGGGCCTGGTAAAAGTTGAGAAAAAATAAGGTCGCAGTGTGGGCTTTTATGAATGAACAGAGGGTACCTCTGGTTAGTAGGAGTGGCGAATAAAAATCAGTGTGAGTATATGAATTCTATGAATGAATTGCACGAGAGAGGAAAGGGAACAGATAAGGTCAGTTAATGTGTGGGACGCTTTAAAAATAATATACGATTTTGTCCTGGGGACCTTCCGAGGCACGCGATTATTGTTTTATTGCATCCATTACAATAATAGTCAGTTTCCCAATTTTTTAATTTTTATATGCTCGTCTTCCAGCTGAAATTCATCTCAAGTCTTTTTACGAAAAAATCTCATCATTATGCATAAATTCGGTCGTTGGTGAAACTGCGTGTCTGCGTTAATCACATTACAGAAAAATAATTTCCTTTTGTGGGCATCTTAAATAAATCATAATTATTTTCAGTTTATGTATGATAAATCAATCCAATAAAAATATAATCGCATGTTGAGCAAGAAAACATCTGGACATACGATTTCATATAAAAATCACGTCAGAGCGATTCGAAAATATTTGATTAACTGTCGAAAACAGTAAGAAACGAAACGCTTCGTTAGCAGATGGCATAAGCAATACGGCGCTTCACTAACAGATTAATAGACGTTTAAAGCAAAAGCACCGATAACAGATGTTATTAACACCACACAATAGTTTAGAATACTACAATTGGCGCAAATTACACCCCCGCAAACGATCACTTTATGTCAATCAGTTGTCCACGTTAAGGTGTTCTTTTCGTTAACGCAATTGTTTTCAATCGAAAATATGATATGCGGCATTAAAGTACTTCACTGCCGCCGGTTGTTCCACTTGTACGTCAATCCTAAGACGAGCGGTGTAGCATACCCTAAAATCCAAGACTTGAATTAAAAATTATAAAAAATGACGGGCGGCAACAAACTACTTTAGTGCCGCCCGCCATTAAGTTGCTTTAAAACAAATGCGTCCATAAAAGACGTCACTGTTAATTAGTTGAACAATAAACAAAGGAAGGAAAACTGCAAAAATTTTCGTATACAATTGTTTCTTAAAAAGGTGTAAAATTTTAAAAATTCTAAAGTGATATTAAAAATTAGTACTTAAAATTTCAAAGTTTTCGTTTTAATGGCTGCTATAGGTAGATAAATAAAATTTGGATTTAATTTTTAATTTAACCGTTATAACCCTTTTGGGTTTCATTAATAATTTGGCAACAATTTACACATATCTTATGCATTATGATAAAATAAACATCAAAACAATAACATCAAACAATAATATAATATTATTATAACATTATAATTAATTATGTATGTACCCCGAATATATTATGCTATGCTGAAAGATCAAATTATTGCAGTTAGTAATTTATTTTAGTGTTTAAAATTATTTTCGTGCAAATTTCATTCGACCCTGAGTTAGATATTTACCTATATTACAATAATTACGCTACTTAATTACAATTAATTAAGCTCAATTATGCCACTTTGGTGAAGTCTGCTAATCTGTGACTCGTGTCGGTAATTGCAAAATTAGTTAATATCTACAGTGGATCCTTAGATGATCACGATCGCGATCCTAGATGTCAGGAAGAGCAGCATTGCAGCTCTTTTCCTGAATTTTCGGACATTCAAATCGGCCAATTAGAGTGAGCCGATTAAACTTGAAGGTGAAGAAGATTTAATACGAATGATAAATTACTTTTTAAATGTAAAACGTACCGTTTTGGTTCGTCAAAAAAGGTCGTCCATCATATTATTTTAAAGATGAAAGTAATAAACGATCTTTAGCTCATTCATTGTGGGATAGGCAGCGCGTGCCGCCGATGGCTTGATGAAAGTTACGTCAGTAAAGCTGGCGCCTGAATGCGCCCACGTAAATTCGATACAAAAACATGCATATAAAACAGGATTTATGAATGTAAGTGGTACGTGTTAGTGTATTTAATTAATTTAACTTTCGAAAAGTTATACAAAAGTTAAAAAGCGAAAGTTCGTAGTTCAGATGATTGTCTTAATAGTTATAATTGGTCTAAGACCGGATGTCTTTTTACTTGTAATTAAATAATTACGTTGCCGCACATGTAATTTAAAGACATTTTTATTCTATCAGAATTGTTTTATCCAATTTACTTTTTTTGTTTCAAAATTAAACATTTAAAATAATGATCATCTCCTATTGCTTTAATAGGTTTACGAGCTAATTATATAATGCAAGCAATACAAGGATTTGATTCAAGAATAAAAACCTTTGCTTGCAATTATTCCAAAAATGCAAGAGCATACATTAAAAAAATCTAAAAAGATGAATTTCCAAAATGACACAAAAGCCCATGTTAACCACCACACCTTTTTTGCTGTAGCAAAATTTTTTCACACCAACAACTCATTTTTCTTCAAGAATCAACTTTATGTAACAGAAATAATTCAAAATGCATCCACTTCTTCAAAGGAAATAGCGTCGCAAAAGCTAGGAATTGAATTACTCTGAAGTGGTAATTCAAACGAAACTACAACGTACATAGAGATTTCATAATTTCTCGATTGATTGAAGCTTAAAAAAAGACATTCACCTGTAACTTTCGACCATCATCCACATCTTTAGTTACATTCTTTTTTTTAGATGCGATATTACAAAACATCGTCCAGCATTGAAAATGAACAATTGGGTAGAAAATTTACAAAATTAAATTTCGAGCTTTAATCATCCGAGAGGATCAACCCAAAGGAAATACTACGTTTTAAGGCTACAGAAAAATTATGGCGATTTTGTAACCACAACAGAATTTCCTACATCAGATGTTAATTTAAAAATAAATATATTAATTCGGTCCTTTCGTTGGATGTTCATAAAAATGTAGTATCTACGTCTTTCAATAAATTTTAAACTTGCTCTTATATATTGACACCTGATACTAAATTATCTAATATTATTAAATCTTGAAAGTCAAACCACGTCGGAATGCTTAGTCTTAGTTCGATTAGATGCTCATCGACTCACCTTTCCAATTATTTTGTTGGATATTTTTCAATTTCAATAAATAATATAAACTTAATAATTTGCCGTTAATGATTTATGTAATAATATGTATTTATAATAAACAATACGAAAAACATAATTAATTTATCGTTTAATATTTATTTCTTATTATTTTAAATTAAAATTTCATATAAGTATTTGACCCATAGAAAGATTGGACAGTACTATAAGACACAATTGGGGTGTTGGGTATTATAAATATTTTAATTACAATAAATAAATTATTAACCCCTGCAATAGATATTAAATAAAAGTTTTATAAATAAATTGGATAAATTAACAATAAAATACTATTTTTTATCGCCAGCTTTCAACAATGCTATCTTGCTATCTATAATAAAATAAATTTTAAATTTTAGATAATAAATCATCATCATTAATGTACTATTGTTAATTTAACTCGTTTATTGTTAAAACTTAAATTTGATTTAATATAAAGTTTATGTTTTACGTGGAGATAAATATAAATGATGAACCAAAATTAGTTTATCTTTGTTTTAGCTGTAATTTTGTTTAGTAATTATTTGAATAAAAAAACTAAGAATTTAACATCAGCTAAAATCAGCTAAAAACACTAATACATAAAAAATTCTTCAGTGCCGTGTGTTATCGGCAGTAAAGTAAAAATTTGTTTTCACCAAAAAAAAAAAGAATTATTACCTTCAATGATAAAATAAAAATGATAAAATGATGATATAAAAAAATTATAAGTAATATTTTTTTTAAAGATGAGTGGGATCAAAGTACTTTAGTGCCTCCGATCGCCGACAATAAAGTAAAACAATAAATTGCTTTCGCAAAAAAGTGAATCTTTAAGTTTAAGAGAGCAAAATATTTTTTTGTTTCCAATTCTAGCAATTTTTTGAAAATTAATTCTCTACAAGAATTCTTTAATTAATTCTATACTTATTTATTTTTTAAATATAAATAATAATTATAATTAAATTTAATTTATGATAGTTTTACTGCCTGTTCGCATTTTGCGAAAAATCAGCTTTATAATATTTTTAATTTATTTTTTCGAATAATGAAACATCTTCAATACGTTATTAGAACATATAGACGTTTTTTTCAGACCTGTGTCTTACATTTTTACGGACTTAACCATTTTAACTCATTTCCACAATTTTTTGACTTAGTCACTTTTACCTGTATGCCCACGATATATTTAACCGAGAAAAAAAAAGGTAGTCCAACAACCAATTTACCTACAAAGTTAATCTTCTTTATATCATTTAATTCAGAATACTTTAGTTTTAAAATTGATTTAATAACTGTTTGATAGTTAATTCCCCTGACTGTAATGTTTTATAATCGTTTATTCATATGTAATGACCAACCACAATCTTTATAATACTTTGTAAAGAATCGCCTATATGTATTTCGATAATCAACTCAATTATTTTATATTATGTAAGATCTTTAAATAATAAACCCTTATATGCTAAATTATCCGCTCTTAACTATTACCTCGTCAACTTAAAACTAAGATCGTCACTTAATTAATACGTCGTCAGTGCTTAATCTAAGTTTGTCCCTCTTAAATTTCTAATTGGTCATTTCTTAAAATCTAAATAAATCTCCCATACTTAAAACTAACGTCATCATCTTAAATTATTATATAGCCGCAAATAATCATAAAGAACTTTGTTAATATTTGTTATTAACAGTTCTTAAATATCGTAATTGGTATTATCTTATATGTGGTCGGAAATAATCATAAGAAACTTTTCTCATTGAGAGGTATTTGAAAAAAAGAAAAATAAGCAACATGTTAACCGAACTTGCCAGATCACTTAGCAGGTCCTAATTGCGGTTACAACTCCCAGTGATCAGCCATTTCTGCGACATATTGCCACGACAATCTTATGATTTTAAGCGTCCACCCCCCTGTTGTACAATTCATCTAAATTAAATTATCTACTGCTATATAGTATTTCTCTACTTCAAACAACCGCCTTCCTATTAATTATCTTGAACAAATACACCTACTTCGTATTGCCGCAATAATCCCTAATGTATTATAAAGATACGACCTCCTAGGTCATATATGAATAATCAATCCCTTTAATTACATTAGCCCATTCCGTTTAAATATAATAATGTATAAATCATAATCTCAAACCAATATTTAAATCTTAAAACTGAAGATGAAGTAATTTTAAATTAGTTTTAAACTCATACCCACGTGGTCGATCACTTATTACGTATTAACTTGAAAATTCTAACACCCGATTCTGTCTTTATTTAAAAAGATTATAATTAATAAATTTATTTATATTTAAATTTCAATTACTGAATAAGTTTTTCACACTTGTTTCACTAAGACCAACCGTCCGGTTTCAATGTTGAATCTGTAATGGCTACCCCCTTAATCTTAACGGTAAATTTTCTAACGGAAATGACCACCCCGTTTCTTTAAAAACCCCTGTTGCCAAATTGTTGTATTTTAAAGTAACCAAAAATGAACAAAAATTAAAATTCCGCGCCCATTATATTTAAATTCAAATTTACAATATTACAGTTCTTTAGTGTATGACTAAGTGGTCAGGCGGCATATCGGCCGCCATACACTGCTAATGAGTGAATACAGTGGAACTTAATTGATGTGCACCTCGAATGCTGTAGAACTTAATTGGCTATCGTATTTTTTACGTTAGTAACATAGTTACAGAAGAACAGACTGCAGGAAGAACAAAAGGAAAGATAAGGTTTTATCTTTATACACTAAAAAAATTAAAATTAATTGATTAAAATTTTCAACAAATTGCGATTAACATTCTACACTTTTCATTGGTTGAATTGATTAGTTAACATAATAAAGCTTTAAAAAACCGTCTCAAAGAATTTAGATGCTGTAGGCGTAAAGTGCATGTTACAGATCAGTGGTTCTCAAAGTTTTTTAAACCGACAAATCCTTTTTTTTAAAAGAATTTGACCACAAAGAACTGTTTTAGTATTTATTTTTATAGTATTCTTTAAATTTAATTAATTTTATTTTTGCCTCTTTGAAGCAAACACGTATTTTGTAAGCATAGGTAACCCAGTGATGTTAATAAAAGAATTTTTGGTTTTAAAAAGTTTTATACGTTAAATTAATAAATTTAATTTTGTAACTTACAATTTGGATTCAGAGCAGAATTTTAATCAAACCTCGTTCTAACATTGTGTTTCGAATTTTCGATTCTCATCAGGCAAAGGTAATAAATATTATATTATTTTTATTAATAAAACACTTCTTATTTTTAGCATTAAAAAATGTTTATAAAATCGTGTGCAAAACAAAAGTTATTTTGTTCCCTCTCTCTATGATTACCTTCGTTTAAAATATTACATCGTCAAAATGAGAGCCCATTTTGTGGAACCCGAATGCTTTGCATTTACTGCCCCCCCCCTCATTTGGAAGACATTGCCACTACTACACGGGTGAATTTCTGTATTGTGGTAAATTCTTTTAATATTTAAAATATGATTTATTGAAATTAAAGTTCATTTACCTCTTCACTGAAAACCAATTAATTGTGTCAAAAATTAGTGGTATTGATTGATCTTAAGTTTGTTTCAAAACCATTTTTTCCAATTTTCGATACTGGGAAAAATCTCGATCAATCTTGTTTACAAAAACTGAAAGCGATTAATTTTTTAATTATCCAAACTTAATTAAAGGTTACGAATTAATGGCGTCGCATTACACAGGTTGGTTATAGGTGTTTAAAAATTAAGTCTTTAAATGTCAATTGGTGCATCATTAAAACAAATGATTATAAAGATTTTTAACATTTTTTGTATCAAAAATCAAGTTTTTACTCTTCGTTCTTGGCTAAAATATAACTGACGAGTAATTAAATTTGATTAATATCAGAAGATACAAATTGATGGGTGCTCACTCCAAAACAAGATATCTTATTTTTAAGGGCCTTAAGCGAAATTATATTATAGTTTTTATGGCTTTCATAAATTAACAACGCTGTAATTAATTTTTTACAAATTTAATCGACAACTTAACAAGTCTGCGCATATGTACCAAGTTCAAAACGTTAATTGAAAAATTTTCGTTGTTTAAGCTTTTATTACATTACAGGAAAGATTTCACCAACGATATTTTGATTTCGAGTTAGAAAAAAGTAGAGATCTCATTCGAATTATGTAAGATTTATTAATACAGAAGTATTCGCATAAATTTTCACAAAATATTTGTATAAAAACTTATTTAATAATTTATTTTTAATGGCGCCAGACCGAAGAAGGAGCCTACTTTCGTATAACGGATTAATTAATAATAATTTTACGTGTTTTCTCGTTTTAAAGCAACTTTATTGATAATAAAAATAATAAATATCTGGAAGATAACTGATTTTTATTTCGAGTTTTGACGGTGCGTGATAGGAAAAATCAAAAAATCGGAACGATTTTCGATTAATTGCGTGTCGAAAAATTAATTTAAGAGATCACAATAGGTTGTCGAAGAATATAATCAACAATTAAAAAGTTAGCAATTAAATTTAATTAATATAAAAATAATAAAATCAAACTAAAGCAATAAGATACGTGTCCTAATTTATTTTTTGTAATTACAATAAAGTAACTCTTTGTTCTGAGTTTTATTCGAATTTAAGAGCCTATTCTTTTGAATAGGTAACCTATAATTTATTTACTTATTTTACAGCATAATTCGTTCAGACTATTGTTAACATCGAAACCAATTAATCATACATGTACACATTATTGTATGTTGTATAAAAAGTGTAATACCATTAAAATTTATCTAAAAAATATTAAATAACAAAATTGTTTGTCATTTTAAAAATAATAAACGAATTATAGCAAATCAAAATAAATTTCATATTGTTCTCGATTTATTACAATGGACAGGACACAAAACAGATAATAAACTAAAAAGAGATTTTTTTTATTTCTGTGGCCTCGAAGTGTCGATTTAAAAATTTTTAAATTAGAACACTAACTTTACGACGCAGCAATTAAAATCAATTATAATTAATTCTTTGTTAGTGGTTTGCTGTTTTTTCAAACAGAAAATTAAAAACGATTAGCTTCGACCAAATATGGTGGTTAATATTGTAAATAAAGGAAAAGAAACTTTTTGCAAAATAAGACTGGAAAAGGTTGGGCTCCACCTACTCATCTCCTTCTTCAAACAAATCCTGAAGACTCCAATAATGACAATTAACTAACACGTCATGCATTCGACGTATGCAACAAAATATTGGCCGAGAAAATTTCTAGTTTCCTTATATTGAATTTTCTGTTTCATTTGCATTGGCTATTCTAGTGTGATGAAGTCACGCCTGACAACCATTCCAGTTCCTTATTGAAAATAAAGTGGCGCAGTTTCCGGGTTTTGAATTGCTTTAATTTGCATACGACGAACATAACAAAAATACTTGGAGATTGAATTTTTCAAAATCGTCAACCGGCTACCTTTTATGGATTTTACGACGGCGATCCATTTTGCCGACTTTGGAGCAGCGCCATCACGAAGAAGCTGTCCATTTAAAAAATATAGTTAAAAAATTGTTTACAGTAAACACGAAACTGTTTTCAATAAAAATTTTGTTGCCCATCCGAGTGATTTATTGTGACCATATTGGCGATATTTTTATTTATGAACCTTTCGCTTGGTAATTATTACTCCCAAAAGATATAGCGTTGCGTTTACCTTTTTAAATTCTTGTTTGTTTGCCGAATGAATTTTTAAAATCATTTTAGGCAATACCCTGTAATCAAGACGTTTTGCAAGCGTTAAAATTGCTAATAGCGTGACGAGTTTGTAAGTTAGTTTGAATTAAAAAAAAAGTATCATATGAGAAAATATCGAAGCTTACAGTCTTTAATAGCAAAAGCTATAATTTGTGATGTATCCATATAAGGAATTATGTTATGAATCATAATGAATATCTAACACACCCTTTCCTTCAAACTTCTTTGCACAAATTTATTTCTAATTTAAAATTATAGAGTGGCTCTACACAAAAAGGGAGGGCCACTTTCATTATCATTCATGTAGTCGAGATTCTAGCACGTGTCCATACATTTTATGGTATCATACAAATTATTACATTGTCTCCTGTCCAAAATATCTTTTTTTGTGTTATTTTAATTAATGGTAACGTGTATGCTGCTTGTTGCAATTTTCTGAAAGGTCAGCCAAAATATACTTCGTCCATTGCTTTCCGTTGCAAACAAACAAAATTTCTTTACCAAAAAACAGAATTAAAAACAAATTAAATCTTTTCTTATAATTAAAGCACCAATTGTATAAAACCCTTAGCTAATTAATTTGCCATCAGCAAGCAAAGAGGAGAGGGGGGGGAGGGGTTAAATAATAATAAAAAAACTTTTATTTAGCCAATACAAACAAGTTAATAAGGTAATAAAATTATTTAGGACAACAAAAACTTAACTTCTAATTAACGTTACTTTTATCTTGAGTAAGAAATTAGTGGAAAACTTTAGCGAAAATTCCTGCAGTAAGAGAACCGCACTTTCGCAGCACTTGAAGTCTATTTCGAAGAAAAAAATTTTTCTATTAATTATTTTATAATGATTAGGAAATTTTTCTAATAATCCATCAATTTATTATAATAATTCGAGTGATGATATTGTATTAATATAATTTTATATACATTCTGTATAGCTTCGCCACCTATCGGCAGAAACCTATACTTTTTCTTGAAGTACATAGCACTCTGCAATCCAATTTTCTATTTTAATTGTTTATTTGGGTGAAATGTTTAAAATTTCTACACAAATATCATTAAAATTATAAAAATATATTTTTGAAGAAAAAAAAACAGAAACAAATAGAAATTAATAATACTTAACCATCTTTTAAATTCAAAATTAGAGCTATCTTAATTGTATTCGGAGCCACCTTAACCACACGGCTAAATGGGCCTTTTGGGGGCGGCAATTTTTATTTTGATCTTTTTTAGCCCTAAAAAGGAAAAAAAAATTATTTACGATCTTCTTTGGGACAGAGCAAATTAAATGATATGAGTATTTTATATATAGAGAATAACTTATTTTTTAACAACTTAAATACGAGTGATATTATAAAAATTAGTTTTGTTTTTTTTTAACTCTAAAGATTGTTTCTGTTTATACAGGGTGTCTTCGGATACACTTTACAAACTTAGGTGCCGATAGAAGACACTTTTCTAAAAAACATTTTTAACAAAATTTTTTTCTAAATTCAAGCCTTCGAGAGTTAGGCCTCTTTAAAACATTTTTTTTTAATTTACACTTTCACGTAGCCATCGCCCGGAAAATATAATTTTTTTTAGTAAAAATAGATTAGTGCTTTTTTAAAGAGCGGAAAGTAATCTACAAACTAAATTTAAACCTTTTATTGTCTAAAATTAACGGCTTTCGAGTTATAAATTAAAGTAAGTAAAAAAATGTTGAAAAATTCAAGATTTTTTTATTTTGGTTTTTTTAAAAACTGTATCTCTGAAACGAAACATTTTATATTACAAAAATTTTGACGCCCTATTCCGGATAGGAAATTTAACCGACTACAACTACGACTTTTGAAAAAACAATCCCTTCCACAGAAAATCAGAAAATAATAACCAAGGCAGCTACAAAACAAAAAACTAAATTAATTAATTTTATTGAAGAATTATTCCAATCACGACAGTGCCAGTGTATTGAAAATGAGGTTAGTCATTTTGGAGATTTACTTAAAAATGTGATAGCTTAACCTTGATAAATAAAATAATTTTTCAATAAAAATAAAAATTTTGTGAATTTAATTTTTTGTTTTGTAGCTGCTTTGTTTTGATTATTTTCTGATTTTTTGTGAAATGGGCTGATTTTTCAAAAATCTTTACTAGACAAAAGTTGTAGTCCGTTAAATTTCCTATCCGGAAATGGCACCTCAGAATTTCTGTAAAATGTTTCATTTAAAAGATACAGGGTTTTGGAAAAAAACAAAATAAAAAAGCTCAAATTTTTTAAAAAATTTTTACCTACTTTTATTCATAACTCGAAAGCCGTTGATTTTAGACAAAAAATTATTCAAGAAAGAATTGGATTTGGATAAAATTTATAAAATAAACTAACTCTATAATTAACTCTAAACTAAGTCCATAATACTGATTTTCTAGTGTTCAAATAGTGCAAAAACTTGATTGGTGTGCATATCGATTTCTTAAACTAAGCGGCCTATAGGCCGCACTGCTCTGAAATTAGTTCAAAGAATTAATTTGTAAAAAACAGTATCAAACTTTTTAAATCAATCTTACTTATTTAATTTACAATAACTTTTTTAATAAATAGGTATTTTTAATATTTAATAAAATAAAGTTTCCGTTCACTACATAGCAAGAAATCAATAATCCTATAATAAATTTTTTTAATAAAATGTATTTAGAATAAACAATTAATTCAAAATGCATTTTAAAATACAATTTCGTACTTAAAATTTTTCTTTTATTAATAATAATTCAAAAAACAGGTAAGTTTTGAATTTGCTCTTTTCATGTTTATCTTATGATGGAATATTTTACCGTTTTCAGAAGAAATTAGTCACTGTAAGAATGTTAACAGTGAAATTATTAATAAATACATTTTCTTTCCAAAAATGCCCTTATTATTAAAATATATTAAAAAATAAAGACTGTTACAACGATGTTAAATTATTTGCTCATTTTGCATAATTTATAATAATTACTAAATTAAATTCAAAATAAATTTGTTAAAAACTAAATTATCTATTAAATGACATATAATTATGGAGTTATGGAGTTAAGGCAATTTTATTGTCCGGCCACCAAAAGAGCTCTACGCCGCTCTGTCACCCACGAGAACTTGAAATTTTTCTGAATAAAATTTAATTCTATTTAGCATTTTTAGCTGGTTTCAGCGTTCTGAGCAAAGTATAAAAATTACTTGGTAAGTAGTAAATTAAGTCTATTTCAAAATCCCGATGTCGAAAGTCACAACCGGGACAAAATCCCGATATAGAATATTCAAGTTTGATTTCTAAATGTGGAACCTAACCTAACTTACCTAAATGTAAGAAATCTAAACCTAAGTTACTTCAGAACCAAACTTTATGAGTTATGAGCTAGGAACGGGGGAAACGGGGGGAACGAGGGGAGGGCGATGGCGGAGTAGTTTGCCTTGTACACCATTTTGAGCTACTATGTGGTTACAATTATGTATATTTGTTTATATTTACTCATGTGTAAGAGCTTAATTGTTTTTTATGCTTAGTCCATTAGTTTTGTATGTATATTTTCAGTGACAATAAAGTCTTATTATTATTATTATTATTATTATAATTATTAGAGTGTAGAATTAATTTATGGAAATGCATATTTTCGTTGGCTGTTTCTAGAGTCGTAAAAGTAACTTTAAAGTTTACAACCAAAATTTGAAGGTGCAAATATGATATATGTTTTTATTTTAAGCTATATAAGTGCATATTTTCATAATTTTAAGAAAATAAAATTTAAAAAAAATAAACTTTGCAAAATTATCTTTGAAAAGAACAGCTTCCCAGGCACGGCTTGGAAACGAATCTGTTTATTTATTGCTGCATCCGCAATAAACATCATACATCAATATTGCCAATTAGCACGAAATTTAATGCATTTGCATATTTCTTAAAATTGATGTCAGCAAAATAAATATGAAAAAACCAAACTAGGCAAATCAGAATCCAATAAAATACTTTTTAAAATGCATATTTTTAACACTATATGCATATTTTCTTAGGTTGTGCATATTGGTGTATTTTTGTACTTTTTTTTTAATTTACTGTAATTTTTAAAGTAAAGTTCTCGAAAATTTCTTGTTGTTTGGCCCAACGGCTTTGGGAAATTGTTATTCGAGGGCTGAACTTTCAGCACAATAAGTGGCAAAAATTTCAAAAAATGCGGCTGGCGTATAATCTTCTTGTAAATTGTAATTAAATCTCTCAATAAATTTAATTTAAAAAATTAAAGATTTTTGTTTTTTAGTACACAATTTTTTTATTTTTAAAGCATATACGTGCATATTTCAGACATTTATTGCTGCATAATGTAGTATGTGCATAAATTAATATATTTAGTACTTTTTAATGCATAAATTCCACATTCTAGTTATTTCTATAAGTTTGGATCTTTGCCATTCGATAAACAAATATTCACTTTTATATAACAACATTGACGATAGACGAAGAGGAAAGGAAGGGAAAAATTATAAAACCAAAAAAAGACATAAATATTCAAAAATTTTGTACAATAAAAGATAAATAATAATATATATTAAATAATAATATTTATAAAAATAAATCCACGTTCCGCACTTAAAAAAAATTTTCATAAAAGTAATTTAGCTCTTTTGTTTATCTACTGTTATGACATCCCACGAGAGATTTCTTTTTTGTAAAGTCATCAAATGGCTTTGGTTATTTAAAATTTTTAATTTATTTTAATTTGTTATTTTAAATTTTTATAGTGAAATTAACGTTAAGGCATCAAATGTAAAGTAGACTAGTCTTAAAACACTGGAAATTTACTTTTCTACATCTTTGGTGCCGCTACTGATCGTTTGGTTCTGCATGTTCGGTTGGCGTGCTTGTATAATATGATTTTTATTAATTTTAACAGCTGTAGGTTACACTTCTAGGTTAAGTGTCAAAATTTTTAGAATAATAAATTTATTTAATTAGTTAATTTGTTAGTTTATAATAATTCATAATGGAAAATTCCAGTTTAAACAAAGTAAATATTGTCAAAATTGCTCGTACCATTTTTTTTTATTGTTGTGTTTTTAGGCCCATCAAATTCAAAGACGTGCTGAATCACTTATGAGGTATCGAAAATTTGACGAAGCTGCAAGTGCATACAGCCAAGCAATCGAATTAATGGAAGAAACCTTAAGTAACGTAGATGATCCGAGAACTATCGGATCTGTTCAAATGCAACGAGATCATCTTATCAAACAAAGAAATTTGATATTGCTTAGTAAAGAGAAAATGAATGAAAATTCAGTTAACCAATGCCACGACTGCGAATGTTGGGATCTAAACGAAAAAGTTGCAATTAATTCGACCAAAAATGTTATTAACGAAAAATTTCTCGAAATTAGAGACCTGTTAAATTTATTAGCCGAGAAAGAAGCTGCATGTGTTAATAACGAAACCGATAAAGACCCTGGTTTGGTCAGTCAAGCCAAACTTTTAAACGAAGAGTTACAAATGTTGGTTAACACGCTAGTAGAACAGGTCAACTCGGGGATGAGGAGTGGAAGTCAAAAAATAAAAATCAAAGAAAAGGACGAACAAAAAGGTATAGCTAATTGAGACTGTTTTATTTTTGTACTTAAGTGTAATTTATGCTCGACGTGTAATCAAGTTTCTGTAAATAAATTTTACTTAGCATTTTTTATTTTTGTATATTGTGCACTATTATATTATTTTTGTTTGTTCAGACTTTTATTGCTTTTTTAAATTATGGCATGTAGTGATTAGGAAATTTAGAAACCATTATTAATATTTAAGCTAGAAACTGATGGCTTTCATTAAAAGCAATATTGAAAAATTAAATGCATAAATGACCTTGTGGAAAAAATCATAGGCAACTTATAATGCAGGGGGGAGTGAACTACTTGAAATTTCTTTTTCGTGCTCTGGTAGATGATCATAAAACTTTATGGTCCAGATTCTTGCATGGTAGCTGGTAATTAAGTTTTCATAACATCTAATTTTGTGAACTTCAATGTAAATTTTACCAGAATTAAATTATTATTACAAAACTTAAAAATTTTGGCATTTTTTAAACCGAGACAATCTAGACGATTGTAACCCAATCTACCTTTATAAAACACTGGTTCTTGTTAGGGCCAAAAATATATTATCTAATTTTGAGTTTTATTTATTACATCTAGGTAATATGTCTTTTTAATATATTAAAACAATATTGTTTAATAAAAGAAAACGGTTCCTGACTTCCGTACAGATCTTTCTTTTTAAGCAAATTGTTTTCTAACTACTCTCTCTTTTTAAAAAAAATTCAGCTATAATTTATTGAACGATGTTATTTTTGCCTTAGTAGTCCGCAAAAAAATTATAATTGAACAGTTTAATTCTGGCCCTAAATTGATTCTTTTCAGTGGTTCTAAAAATGTTTTTCTTTTTTAGAATTAAGCGTGAGTCCCAACAACACGAACAATGTCCTGAAAATTATCACATACGATTCGTCGGGAGGAACCTCGCCTTTTGTATTTAGCCCATGTACCGAAATATATCCGGATATACCGGAAGATTAAATAGCATTTTTCAAGAGTGCTAAGGGGGTCTGAAACCAAAGACAACAAATTTTTTTTGATAACCTTTGTTGTAAATTTGAAGTTATGCTTGCATTGTATATGTAATACAATAGCAATTGCTTTATTTCACTTCTGTTGAACCAATCACAACAAGTTATTTTGAAAACTGAAGTTAATTTAAGATAACTATTGCAGATAGTAGATTTTCAATCAAAAGTTGTTTATTTTTAATAAATGTTCTGTGTTGTATCTTATATTGATCTAACTTCTAGAAGTTTAAATTTGTTTGTTTGAAATTTTAATAAAATTACTTCAGCGATAGTCATTATTTTCATTATTCCCTTTTGGTTATCGGCAAAGTGTTTGTCCTTATTTTATTACTGCTACATATCAAAATTATTGGCAGATGTGTTTCCATTGGTTATGACTAGATCCCGGATCAAACATCAAAATGTAATTTTTATTAAATATTAATTAGAAATTCGTTTAATAATTATAAAAAAAATTAATTATCATATATTTTTCCACATTTTTCATTATGAAAGATTGTCGTTTAACACCTGCTTATAAATCGAAAAACTGCTCAACATCAACCGACGTAATAAGAGCCCATTTGGGTTACTGCCAGTTAATTCATCTCATGATTTGAACTTTTTTTATGCACTATTGGAAAGAGGACACTTTTCTAAGCATATTGCAACAAAAATTTTGTAAGATTAGGCATTAGTTTTCTAAAAATCGGCATTTTAAAATTTGCAATTCAGGGGACGCGTAAAACTCGACATAGCTTTGATGAATTAATAAAAGCGTTCATAATAAACATGAAATAATAATGGAAAACTTTGGTTCGTTATTTAACTTAATTTTTATATTATATTGCTGATACAAATTTTCAGGAAAACTTCGACTTTTTTATATAGCTATCTAAGTTTTTAGTTGAGATGAAAACCGGCATTAATATGAACCCATAGTGTTAAGATTTTTAATAAGAGGATCAAGAAACGCTACGAGGGTGAGCTATTTGATATAAATTTAAACAAATATTTTTAGTAACAACAACAGCTATCACTGAATATTTGTCGGTGATTGAGGTGGTTGTCCGGTTTTCGGCCACACTTGCTCTATTGTGTAAATTACTAGGTAAATGATTTTTTCAATGCAAAATGGCCGGTTAGTTTCTATTAATGTCCGACCGAATATTCGGCTTCTCTTCTAGTTTCAGCCGAAACCAGAGCCGTAGCAAGCTCTTCGGGCACCTCAGCGAAATTTGAATATATTGCAGAGGTATATATGCCCCCCCCTCCCTGTATAATTCTTACCATTCTGAAAATTTTAAACTATCATTTATTAGGTTTTAATTTTATAACTATTCTACAAATTAAATTAACGAATTTAGCTAACTTGGCAGCTCTAATATTCATAATTAGAAAGTTAATAAACAAAAGGCTAAGAAAAGAAGTTTCTCTGCAATTTCAGCAAGTAAATTACTTTATAAAACTAGACATATTTTACTTAATCACTGTTAAAGCCAGGTTTCCAAGCGTCAAATTTAAATTTAAATTAAAATCTTGTACAGGGGCGTAGCAAGAGGCAGTGCTCGACACGACACGAACGCTAGTTTTGGCCACTTTCTAGCCGAAACCAAAACTAGCATTTTCTGCCGAAACTGGCTGAAACTGAAACCGAACTTTCGGTCTGTCTCTAGTTTCCATTAATATTAGTTGTAAATTTATTTATCCATGTTTGAAGTATCATAATTAGGGCTGGGAATTATATGCATAAAAAAATTGAAAATATGCGCATATTTATGCTCGAATTTCCATAAAATACAAACTATGCAGTGAAAAATTTAGAATACAAGTTCAAAATATGCAATAAAAAGCTAATAATTATATTTTCCACTTTTTTGATGCAAACGATTCTCTTAAAATGATTTCAAATTTAGATGATGCTTAGATGATTTTTCACAGCTTAGAAGGAAGACCAATTAGATCAAGCCAGCAAATTTTTTTTTAAATCTATATTGTCGTGTTTCGAAAACCATAACAACATTAATTTCAATTATTTTGTAAATTATTTTAAAGTTTAAATTTGTTTTAGTATTTATTTATTTATAATATTGTATATAAAAAGGTTAGTTAAATTTTGCAATGTAAATAAGGTGGGGAGAACAAAAAATATAAAGTGAAGAGAGTGGGACTTGAAAGTTAGAAGTAGAAGACTTGGGCTGATGCCTTCACGTCGAGTAGACTAGCGGACGAACATCATTCCCGTAATAAAAATTTAAAATTGTTTTTTTTTGAAAATGAATAAAATAACTTAAGTTGAGTTGATGTTTTTGTTTTATTAATGTGCTAATAATGTAAAAAAAAGGAATTGAAGAATTTGTCACAGATTTAGTCGATGCGTAAAAATTAAATCGAAGCAAAATTGTTTGTCCAGGCGTTGGAAGAAGTGAAACCCATGTGCGCTTGCAAGGCCACAGATTACAAAGAAAAGTTCAGCATTTTTAAATTTTAATTGACGATTTTAAAAACTACAAGAGCTCATAGCTATAAATAATGGATGTACACCGAGCGAAGAAGATTAATATTGAAAATAAGAAAATTTTCTTCATACCTTGGTCGAAAGTACGTACTTTCCTCTCTAATGGCAGGGAAGAAAGTTTAACATTTACTCCCTGAGAGGAAAGTACGTACTTTCGACCGGCTATGAAGAAAAATCGTATACACTACACAGGCCAAAAGTTGAAGCCTCGGGCATCATGACGCGCAGGACCGAAAATTCAACTTTCGGCCCTAGTAGTGTAATATACTATTTTATAAATCAGTATAGCTCGGGTCATCTCAATGTATTTTCTTAATTTTACAATTGAGTTTTTAACAATAATTAAAGAATAAAATATCAAGCGTTTGGCATCTTTAGACGCGGAATAAAAATCTCTGTAATTTGATACATTTTTCATTCTTATCCGTTATAATGGGAAGTAGGAATTTAGAAAAAGCAATATTCCATGTTATTTACCTATGTTCAGTTCTTTCGCCGATTACCCTCGATAGTAATTTTATGAGTTGGCATAAATATATGCATAAATATGCGAATTTCACTAATATATGAACTAAACGTAGAGAATATGTAAAATATGCAAAAAACTGTTGGCTCAAATTTCTCTAATTTATGTGTTTCGCAAAGATATTCAAAAATCGACGTTCTCATATCAATAAGTGAAAATATGCATTTGCTTATAATCCCAGCCCTAATCACAATGAACTCAACAGAATGCTAATAATGCTCGATAATACTGTATTTCTTTTATTTATTTACATATTTAAGTACATTAAAAAATAAATAATAATTGATGAGGGAAAACAGGATGTTATGTGAGAAAACGTTTTTTATTTATAACATAAGAGTATATGGAAAAAATATTTAACTGATTAAATGAGTACAAATTACATTTTGTACTCTGAGAATTTAACTTAGTCCATATGAAACGTTTTATTGCAATTAAATTTTATTATATTAAAAATATATTATTTTATGAAATTATGGTACTATAATTTGTAAACAAAAGTTTTATTAAATTGTGCTGCTTGCAGCGGAAATAATAGTCTATAAAATTAATATAGCCTAAATAAATCAAGTATAATAAAAAGTTCTAGTCGGGAAGTCGGGGTTCTTTTCTTCAATTTTCTAGTTTTATATTAAAACTCAAATTATTTTAAATTAAATTGAATTAAAAATTTAATTTTAGTTGAAATCAAATTCAGTTTTTTTAATAATTAATCTCGAAAAACAAAATAGAAAATATGAATATGGTTTCGAGGTTATCCTATAGTCATAGTTTTCTAAAAATATAATTCATATTTATACTGAGTTGGTACAAAAAAATAAAATTAAATTACAAATTATATAACTGATGTCGATTTGGACGACTTCTGAGCCTAAGCGGTCCTTAATTATTATTTTTAAGTTGAAGTTTAGTTAAACTTTCTATCAATTTAGCAACACCGCATTTGTTTAGAAACTTTGGTTATATTTTAGAAATATTGCTTCAGTATTTAGAAAATATCATAAATTTCCTGTCAAATCGCCGAAAACAAAAACACAGAAGATAAAAATGCCAAAATATTACACAGATCTCTAATTTTAAGCTAATGGTTCTTAACTTATAATATTCGCACAGATCACTCTTTTAAGCATAATTTATTAATAAGAAACGTTTCTTTAATTTATAGTCTAATTGAAATACGCGAATCTTTCCTTTCACGAGAATAATTTTAATAAAAAATATTTTCTAACTGATAACCTACATACAGGTCTCTCTTTTTTAGCAGAATTTATCATAAAGAACGGTTTGTAATACTTAGTAATTGACCTGCGTACAACAAATCTCTATTTTTATTTTCATTGTTTATTTTTGGTGCTTTAATGTGCTGATATATACCTTTCCACTATTTAGACCTAGTTGTATATCAGAAGATTAATCTGGGATCAGAGTTAACCGAGGATTAATTTACAGTTGATCCAATCAGAATAACCAAAGCCTGGGAATTACGTGGGTTCTTGCTCTGATCTGAGGTGGATCTTCTGTTATATAATTGAGCAAGCGTCATTCACATCCAAGTAACGTACGTAGCGGACATACAAGACATAACGCGAGGAAAGTTGAAATGCGTGAAGAAAGTAGCGAATGAAAAAAGAATGAAGTTTTGTACGTAATTGTAATTCTAATATAATATTTTACCGAAGTAAAAAATTTACCGAAAAAATTTTTCAATCAATGAACTTATTTATGAACCTTTCATAATTATTACAATAAGTGAATTTATTAATACAATGAACAAATTCATAAATATAGTCAATTTTAGTTTATGAATTTAAATTTCATTAATTTTTCAATTTCAGGTTTGCGATATATACTTTTCGGTTGGTAAAACAGTCCACCAATTACACTTTTTTTTTCTATTGACATAAGGTTACCGAAAGAGTGAATTTTGTACGTAATTTTCAAGTATATAGACAATTTTTTTACGAATATTTAAACATGTTATAGACGTATTCAGGTTAAAATGTTTAAATTCAAAAACTAAACAAGCTATTGGCTTAGGTATAAACAATTGTTAAATCAAAATTTATTTATCCTTTATTTAGTTTATAATTTGATAATTTTTGTTTTTAAAGAAATAAATTAAATAAATTATATAAACTTGACCATTATTAAAAAAAAACAATATTCTTTATTTGTATAAATATTGTACGATAAAAAAATTTTAACCGAATTTTACCAAAAAGTCTAAACAAGCTCTCAAATATATGTATTAAAAAAAGTCCGAATTTATATTTTTAAATTTTTGAATATTTTTCATTTTGGTATCTATCATATTTTAATTAATTGCTGGCGATTAAACCCGTTTTTATCTTTTTTATCTCGTTAATCCA
This sequence comes from Cantharis rustica, assembly GCA_911387805.1. Taxonomy (NCBI): domain Eukaryota; kingdom Metazoa; phylum Arthropoda; class Insecta; order Coleoptera; family Cantharidae; genus Cantharis; species Cantharis rustica. Next base: position 50,690,438 of record OU426879.1, on the reverse strand, counting down.
TTCACGACCAGCATGGTTTGTTCTGATGGGCAAATCAAAAATCTAGGAGAAAGAAAGAAAGTAAGAAAGAAAAATCTTAACTCGGAACACACACACACACGAATTAGGGATATTAATATATTTTTTACAACTATTACAAAATGTCCCATTGTGTACTACCCGATAGACATCACATGAGAATTTATGAACCCGTTTCCCCTAACGATGACGATAAAACAACAAACATTTTTTGTTTTTATACGATATATTGTTTTAGTTATAAAACATTGTTTTATATTGATATAACTCTTACGATTAGAATGCGACTATAAAGTGAGTTATAGTTTCCCTTGATGGTACACTGAAGAATTATCTTGAAAGTGTTGCAAACATGAGACGTTCATTGCAAGTAGAGAAGGTGAGTTACTTACTCTAATTAATCATCATCTTATTTATTATTTTAGTAAATAATTTATAATTTCATTTTCCGCAATAACGTAATAATTTAAAAATTCTTATAATAGTAGATTATATAACTAGGGCATTATGAAGCTTATTAATTGCGAGGTGGATAGAATGTCACGAAGCGATTAGCCAAATGACATTTTTGTAATTATTTTAATTAATTAATAATAATTATTTTTACATTATTTTACTCTTTAATTAGTCTGTTCGACCCCCAAAACACAATCATCGTCGCAAACAAGAATACGGCCATGGACTTCTCAAAGATCTTGAAACAAGTATTGAAAACAGCATTAAATCTACTACATCTAACTTGAAGGTATCAACTCACAGGGAAATACTTGCTCTGCATTATGAAACCAATATATTTGCCTATGATATGCAAATTGTTGTTCATAATTTGCAAAAAGTTGTGGTAGGTAAATAAAATTCAGCAATTTGGAAAACTACACAAAAATTTTAGATAAACAATTTCAATGATGGAATCGCCGATCCTGAATTAGCAGATGCTATCAGCAAATTCAGTCAATTTGCATATTCACTTCAGCAATGCTTCGGCGATGATCCTGAAAAATTAAAAAATGAATTGAAAGAAAATCTTGGCAAAATTATGCCAGAAGTTCGTAATTTGCTAGCTTCGGTTGGACGGAATCCAAATCACGGTATGGCAAATAATCTGTGGTATAAATAATTCTTATTATTTTTTTGTTTTAGAATACATTCACGAAGTTGTTTCTGCCGTTGATGATATCTTATTCGCTGTACAAAAAATTGAGTTTCGCAATGAACATATAGATGATACTTACGATGACTTGGTAACATACATGGGTAAATTGAAAGAAAAAGTTATAGCTAGAACTCATAGCTTCCAACAAGTAAATCGTTCAGCTCTACGGGATATTAAGTCCTCTGTACGAGAGAGTTGCGCAAGACTGATTAGACTAGTCGTATTTATTGATGCAACGGTAATTAAACTACGGAACTTTAGATATAGAGATATAGTTTTATTCATTTTAGGCAGATAATTATAGCGAAGAAATAAGAAAGGTATTATTGAAAACAGCTTCATCGATTATTAGCGATGTTGCTGTATTTGATTCCGGCATCCGTTCGAAAAGTGACGCGATTTCGATTAAATCGTATAATGTAATTAACACCATCACAATGTGTGCAGAAATGGAAAATGTACTACAACTTTTAAAGATCCAGATAGCAGATGAAGAAGGTAAAGAGTCAAGCAAAATTTCAGGAATTTTGAATTACTTCAGTTGCAAAATAAAAGTAAGATGCGGATAATTACAAATTATGTAAATTTTTTATTTTTCAGTGGCAAATAATCTGCACAGCGTGGTAATGACACTTGTGGTTCATATAGTAGCTGTTATAACACAACTGACAAGATTAATTGAATTGGCAAACAACCAAACCAGTGATGACTAAATGAAATGATAAGCCCGGTTAATGAGTATGGATTTGAATTTTGCTTACTTTCTTCAATTTAATTTGATCTAATAATTTCAAACTATTTCAATTTTATCAAAATTTATTAACTTGTACTCGGATTAATTCAAAATATAATTTGCAAGCTAAAGTTTTATTTAAATTATTTACTATGTACCTATGTACTATGTTTTTAAAAAATGTGTAAAAGTTAGCGTTGACTAAGTAATAATCTTCATCATCCTTCTACAGTAAAGTAAATATACGTCAAAATGTCTAACTTATTCTAAATTTTCAATAACTTTAAGGTTTGATAATAAAAATAAAATTTTTTAGTTGGAATATATAAATAAAACACTTATCAGAATTATATCTGATTGTAGAACTACGCTGCCAAACTTGGAGAATAGAAGCGCTTTGTATTCTGGTTTCCGTGCATCATTTTATTTAATTTAAAAGCAACTAACAGTTTTAATTCATCTTTAAAATACAATTTTATTTTAAAAACATGTTTTAACATTGGTACCACAATAGCTTTTTTATAATAAACGTAGACTGAAGTGTGTAAAATTGCAAATTAACGGTAATGTAGGCTTAATTAGAAAACGTAATAGCACTTTTAAAATGAAAATTGAAGATGAAAAATATAGGTCGAAAAGAAATTTTAGTATAATTATAATGAATGATTTTATTGGTAAATATTTTTGACTGGTATTTGTTAGATCAGTATTTTTAAGTATTTTTGGCCAGTATTTTAAAAAGACAACCGTAGAGAAGGAACGAGAAAACAGACAAAAACTAATGATACTTGATTAAATATAGATTTTAAATAAATGGTCAATATTTATAATAAACCATTGATTATAAAAATCAACAGCTGGTGAGCAAAACCTTCTAGAGAGTTTCCTTATGAAAATTCGTCAATACCTAGACCAAAAGCCTTTAAGTCCTATTTGACTCACTAAAAACCAATAAAAAAAGAGCATAAGGACAAAAGAGAAGAAGAAAATAATAAAACATAATTATTGTTTTATTAATAGGACTTTTCTTTTAGCGGCCAATAATCTACATAATTTGGCAAAATGATTTTGTAACAAAATTTATGTTTGAATTTTAAAAATTTGTTTTACAGTAAGAAGGTTGGTAATAAGGTCGGTGAAGACGCTTTTATGCCAAAAATAGCAGACAGATCGAACGTATAATTTGTTAGTTCGAGAAATTTACTGTATAAGTTTATAATTTTTGAAATATGAATTGATTTTGTTGAAAGTGCTTGGTTTGAAGTTGTGCTGAAAAATATAATTAATAATATTAATAAAAGTGTTTGAATAAGGAAGAAATTACAGAAGATATATGGAAAATAAAATAATTAATTACTGAACTGAAGGGTTAATTCGTTATAATGATGTTTTATGGAATATGTCAATAGAGAATTTGTTGAAGGAACTACGACACCTGGGTGCAGGTATCAAATTTACTCCAACTTTTCTATTTTTGCAAAACTTTCACATGACCGTTTCTGTGCTTCGGAGGGCACGTTAAGCCGTTGGTCTCCCTGGGGCGACAATAATCGCCATCGACAGAAGAATATTGAATACCACTAGTCATATTAAAATTACAGATTTTGGAATAAGTGAAGAATTTGAATCTGATGACCAAGAATTTTATAGTATTTTATAATAACGTAGCAGGTACAACGATAACACATCAAATCATCAAAATAAATGGCAGAAACCTTTGTCCAAAACGGTCAGAGATCTGCTAAAAAAATTATTGCAAATAGATCAAGAGAAAAGTCTGGGGTACATTGAAGCCGATGCCATAAAAAAAAATAAATACTTTACAAATACATGCTGAAAAAAATTTGTGCTAGGATTAGAAGAAACGCGTTTATACCTTAAATTTCAACGGAATGTTCCATAAAATGCCTCTCGAGTCAAAGCCGTTAAAAATAACAATATGCTGTCCAGGACTTTTTGGTACAAAATTTAATTACCCACAAAATTTTATAGTATAATAAATTATTAAACTAATTGTAGTTCTTTTTTATATAAAATACTAATTGAATAAGCTTTGTAAGAAATGGTTTTGTTAATTGCTAATCTAAATTGCTTGTCACAGTTGGTTACCATGTTTCGTCTCCATCTACACAGAAACATCCGACGGGCATAAATCAAAGACCTTCATAAATCTCTAAACTCGAATTTAGTTCAGTTTTTGTGTGACCCCCTTTCCCCCTAAAATATGAACTCTTTTATCGACGACCAACAATTATCGCAAAGAACAAGAGATGTAATTTTAGTTTCAGTTTAATATTTCAATAAATCTGCAATTATCACATCTACCACACATGGAAAGCCGACAGTAAAGTAAGGTTTGTATATAACGTTATGATTAATTTCCTTAACTGTTTTTCTACAATTTTTAAACAACCTAAACGGCATGACATCTTCTCCAAGACGAGAAGAAGAAAGAAAAACTTATATCATACCAGAAAATTATGAGTTTAAATTATAAAATAATAAATAACACTGATTGGCTAAATGTAAATGAATAAATAGACCAATCAACGAACATAATTTCTGACTTTATTAAATAAGAACCTATCATTCTTTCAGAAAAATACTCATAGTTTCAACTTTAGTCGTACCTAATATGGGATACAGCAGAATTAATTAAACAGCTAAACTCAAACACCTATTAAACAAAGGTTAAGATAATTACAGAAAAACAGGCGAGTTTCTTACCTTAACAATTTTAAACACAGTTTACATTTAAAGAAAAATGTAATTTTCAACACTATTCCACAATAATTTACTGCTACATCACTTGAGAAAAATTGTTGACTGATCTTTAATTATTCAATACCTACGAAATAAATCGTACCTATAACAACAAAGAGAAATTTATCAGAATTCATATTTTCTCAGTTTGTGTTTTTAGTCGAACTTACCTTCATGACTGCAGTCCTATCGCAATAAATTATGTTTTTCCTTCAATTCCAACTTAGGGCACTAAACATACGTTTAAACACTTGCACAATTGTTTAACCGCCACGAAAGAATTTGTTTTAATGAACACTGATCACTACTATTAAAACCATAAATTAAACAAAAATTGATTTTCGATTATTTAAAGCTTCCATCAAGCTTTTTCACAGAAATTCGTACTCGACACCACACTTCCGACCGCGAAAACCTGTCGAACAAAGGGCGAATACCGGACTACTTATCTGTAATTCAACAATTAAAGGTTAAGATAAGAATAAGTAAAATCTCCACAAAAGACCACGAAATACTTGAAAAACGGCCAGATGGTAATAATTGCATTGCACTTCAGTTGTTCCTAATATCGGATGCAGTAGAATCAATCGAACAGCTAAAATTCGTACCTTAACAGTTATAAACACAGTCCACATTAAAAAAAAATCTAGTTTTCACACTATTTCACAATAATTCACTTCTACATCACTTGAGAAAAATTGTTGACTAAACTTCAGTGTTGACAAACCCACGGAGTGGACCCTACCTATAATAAGAAGAAAAAAATTAATAGTATTCATATTATGTTTTATTCGTATTTTCAATCAAACTTATCTTAATCACTGCAGTCCTATCGCAATAGTGTGTTATTTTTTCTCCAATTCCGGTCCTGGGCAGTAAACGTAAGTTCAAACACATATTTTTGAACGTCACAATAGAATTTTTTACTATTAAAACTACTATTAAAATCAATATTTTAATAAAAAATTATTCGCGATTATTTGAAGCTTCCATTAAGCTTGTCCACAAAATTTCGTACTCGACACCACACTCCCGACCGCGAAACTACGATTTTTGCATAAAATTATCTGTGGTTAAACTATTTAAAAACCAATATTTATAATTAGAAATTCCACAAAAAAATTTGAAAAACAAAGTAAAATACTACATGGGACTTCTGTTATTCCAAATTAAGAACTGAAGGGAATTCATTAATTAGCTGAAACCTGACCTGCACCAAAAGGAATACATATTTTCGCATAATTGTCAGACAAACCTCGCAATATGGCTTGGTTTGAGTTTTTGCACTTTAAATGAAAATAATTCTTGTAATTTATTTTGTAACCGTAGTAGATTGCTTTAGTACTGGAGGAGCACAAATAAAACAATGATTTTCACTTTAACACTTTAAAATTTTAAGAAACTTTGAGACGACATACTTCGACAGCGTTTACAACAAAACTGAGTGTTTAGTAACTATGTATATCATATTTGATTTCTGTTTCAAAAACTTTTTTTTAATTTAAAAGATAAGGTTTTTGCACATGTGTAAGACGGAAAGTTAAAAAGATTAAAATAATTTGAATTTTATTGAAGCGCATTTAAACATTTACAAGGTGAAATTGAATAATTTAATAATTTTCTGTTCCTAAAATACTTGACGATCAGACCGGCTAAGTTCACTTAGAAGTATAGATAAAAATGTTTTTGGGACCCCTCAGTCACACCAATAACAAAAATTATTTCTGCTTGTACTTTTATTTAACAACAACCTCGGTGATCTTGCAAAGTTACTATTAGTGCTGTAAGCACATTGTTTTACATCAAAAATAGCTTACTAAGGCTTATCTTAGATGTGCCAGTAACTCTGGTTTTTATTGTTGGTGAAGGCAAATCATCAACCCAGAGGGACCGCCGGCTTTACGTGCCCTCCGAAGCACCGAGACGCGCAATCATAAGAAAGTTTAGACTTTTCCCGGATATCTTAATGTCAGCAATTATTCTTCATTTAAGAAACTTTATTTAAACGTTCTGATTGGTTAAGACTGACACACCAATCAAAATATAAACTTTATCGCAAGTTTACATTTTTCAATTTAGCTTGAAATTATAGCATTTTAAGTTAACTTCTCCGTGCCAAGCGTGGATATCTGGTTAATTATCTAAGTATGAAATTTTGAGTAATTTGAACTTTTCATCCTCTCGAAAAAACATTTTATGGACGTCTATGTTTCCATGACTGTCTCCATGATTGGCTTGGAAATTGAAAATAAATAACCGTTAAGTTCTGTTTAGTTTTTCAAACATTATTAACATTTTATAATAAAATAATTTAATTTGATTACAAAATATTATGAAAAATTCTAAAAAGTTGAAACCTATAAGCTAATAAAGAACTCATGGACTCCGTGGCGCAACGGTAGCGCGTCTGACTCCAGATCAGAAGGTTGCGTGTTCAAATCACGTCGGGGTCAATATTTTTTTTTCTCAAATAAAGAAATAAACAAAAATAATATTTGAAGTATATCATAAATCTACAAAGAAGTCGTTAATCCATTCGTGCGCATATGTGACGGACAGATGATACCGAAAGAAAACTATTCAATTAAATGAAAAAGCACTTCAAGGGAAAACTATAATTTCCAAAATATTGAAGACCTTGGAAACCGAAATAAAAAAGTACTACATTTTAGTCTTGCCAAGGTGCTAAGGTTGCGGTGCAAGGTGCAATGTATTTTTTTAGTTTTTATGTTGTTTACTACAATTTAAATTTTTTGTATTATAAATGTCGTAATAATATTATGCAAAAATCATTAGCCGTAAAATAAATTTTACAACTAGAAAAAATAATTCAAAGTACATTGGCGAAATTTTTAAATAACGCAAATTTTATAAATAATTTTCTTATGCAATTTATTGTTCGAGATATTTAACAATGCATTGAAACAATTGGATTACTCCACACAAAACAAAAAACATACTAAAAATATAATAACAGAAAGTACAATATTAAAGTTAAATATTTTATATTATTTAATATTCATTGTGCTTATAAACTAATTTTTCAGAAATATACAATTTAGCATGCAATCTTTGGTAAATTTAAAATACACATGTTAGCAAAAATAAAAGCTAATTAGACTAGTCGTTAGTAAAATATTGGATATGAAAATAAAATTTCTTTACATATTTAAGGGAGGTACTTTATTTGCATATATTACTAGGGCGTGTACGGAGGTGGCGGTATACTGTAAGGTGGGGGCGGTGTGGGACTATCAAAAGCTTCCAGACCATCGTTGTACCTATTTAAGAGACATCGTTCATCGTTGCTATGAGGATCACCAACCTGCATTAAGATTAACGTACAAAAGGTTCCTATTAATACTACCCCACCTAAAAATGGCAAGTTAAAAAGTGCTCTCTCTTTGTTGTGTAGGTTTGTCTTACCGGTAGCAACGATCAGATAAAACCCAAAACCATAAGCAACTGTTGTTTCCACTCCCGGTTGAAAATTCTCAAGAGATTCTTGAAGTAAAATTGTGACATAATAGCATATACAAGTGATTGCCATTATCCAAAATACTAAAAAAGGTCTTGATCAAATAAAACCGATGACATGTTCGGAGAACCCACCTGTACATGTGCTAGCTAAGGAATAACGTCGAATAAATCTGTATACACTATTTTTTGGTGCTAGAATGTCCAGAAAAAGTCCAGCTAATGAAAATATAATTGCCATAAAGCATAATAAAATGATTGTCCTCATTAGATTTGCAATCGTTCCATTAATACAATCGTAAACTAAAACAAATTAAATGAAAACTGGATTACAACCCAGCGACCGAGATCAACTCACCAGAATTGTGCAGGTCGCTGACGGAATAACCGTAGGTAAAAAATTGACCCAAAGTTAGAAAGGGTGTGCAGATACCGCCAGTAATAACAAACCACGGAACTTGCACCAACGACATGCTCATTAAAGTAATGGCAACAATGTGAAAAGTGGCCGGAACCAGATTTTTGTACTGCATTTTGGTGTTTGTCCATAAGGTATTACGATTAAAACACATTCGTGGCATTTTTCCTCTTCCTTAAATAAATAATCCAAAAGAGTACAATAAAATAACAAACGTCAGTGACTTACTTATATTACGACTTTTTTAAATTAGGAAACGAGAAACGAATTACGGCAGGATTGTGGTTTACAGGCCACACACCAATTTTTGTTTTTGGGGGCGGGGAGGGGAGGGGGGGTGTTAATTAGTAGGATAATGGCAAAATTTTGGTGCGGAAACATTAAATAATGTAGAAAATCGCAATTAAAGTTCAAAAATTTTTAACCTCAAAATTAAATGCCATGAAAGTGGGCGTTGGTTAGGCTTTGTAAATTCAGTCCACAGTAGTTATCACAGAACGTTGCTGAAGTTTCGTTGGAAGTAATATAACAAAGTACGTAATCTTACCCCGAGCATTAACTATTTTGTACAATTTATTGATGAACATGTTTACAAATTCACATCGGCGAGAAACCGTTTACTTGACATATTGTGTTAGCAACTACTTGCCGGAGCACATACACATGTACGGCCGTACGTCGGAATTGGCATTCGAAAATATGCTTGATCAGATAGCCACTCGCTTCCCAGTGTAAACAGGAAAACGGTTCTTTTCGGAGCCGGATATTTTTACGGATAGGTCGTTGTTGTGTAAGGCAAAAAAATAAAACAGGCCCGGAGGTTTCGAAAAAAATCGATTTTAAAAATGTAAAATTTACATGTATTTTAGATACACCTTTTAACACGGCTGCATGATTAGCCGTGTTGAGTAAGGCAAAAAAATAAAACAGACCCTCCGGACGCCTTCGGCGCCCTCCGGGCCTGTTTTATTTTTTCACCTTACTCATAACAATTTAAAAATATCCCTGAAAAATGGCAGAACTCGCCAAAGGTGGAACTCGAAAACACAGATCTACGTTTACCTGGAATTCGAGATTTGCCGTTGATGAGTTATTCAAAAAAACAGACCCTCCGGACGCCTTCGGCGCCCTCTGAGCCTGTTTTTTTGACTAACACATTAATATTTTTCAATATTAAAGTATTCCGAAATATTAATTCAAAATCCACCGAAAACGCAATTAAAATTACGAATTTTAAATCTTAAAACTTAACATTTTAATTTGCATGTTGAGTGGGTGGACTATGGTACATCTTGATCTAGTCCACGGCTAAATGCATACCAACTTCCTCCCACTACGACTTGGCGGTGGGGATAACTTAGCATAATATAAGTAAGAATCGAGCCTGGGGTGGGTGGTCGGGATCACACTTCGCTCCGATGATAACCTCAAATATAGCTCCAGAAAATAATTAATTGTGTGGAAGAACGACATTTCCGCAGAACAAAATTTATATTTTCGTATCGAGCACACCTGGAGGCATCTTTCCACCAAGTTTCAGCCAGATTGCGATGTGGCCTGTAATCTAGAACTTAGCCCGAATTACTCATCTTAACATTTCAGTTGGTCCTAAATGATATAGTTTCTAAAATTACTTTCAAATTGTTTGCACTATTTACAAAGAAATTAGGTCAATACGATCATACTGCACTTGTCATACGTAAATAATACCAACAGCAGAAATTGACAAGAAAACCAGGTACAATGCAGTGGCGGCGATAATCATAGGTTTGAAATCAATTTAAAATCGATTAAATTAAAATTAGTTGCAAAATATATAAATTAATTGTACTAAATCAAATTATTATTATATTATCCACTCGTCAAATAAAAAATACTTAATAATAATTATTTATTAATATATTTATTTATATTTTATTCATACAAACAAATACCAACATACTATTATTTTATTTAAAATAATATCGAATTTATATTATCTTTAAAATTGATTCCTACAATTTTTATGCAAGAGTTAAACTTTGGAGATCCCGGTTCTAGATTACAATCTTATGATGTTCGTATGTATATTTTATTATACAGTTGATAAATTTAATTGTGCTCCTGTCATTTATTTGTGTAGGTTTGCAAAGATTAGCTACAGTTTTTGCGTACTCAACTTTGTTCTCAATTTTATTTTCAAACGTGTGGAATATCTCTTCCAGAAACTTTTCAAGAGAGGCATAATCAGGATTATCACTGTTAATGTCGAAATTAAGTTTTTTTAAAAGACAATCTGAAAATTCGTTAATATGTGGGATATCTTCTTCCAATATTAATGTAACTGGATCCATGTGGTTAATTATACTTTGTTTATCCAAATTAAGTTCTTTCAAACATTCTTCTTCTTGAGGTGTAAAGGTGAGCTCTTCGGCTATTATGAACTATGAAACAAAACTTTAATTTAGATTTGTTTATTAATAATAATATGTCAAATTTAAATTAAATAAAAAAAAAACAAAATTCTTTTCAAAAGTTGATAATAACAGAATTTTTGTTGCAAATGTGAAGAACAGAAACTGAGACAATTGAATGATTTTATTAAAAATTGATAGTAGGTATATCAATTTTAAAAAAATAAAATAGATGAGAATTAAAGTTTTTAAAAACAGTTCAATTGGCTGTATAGTTTTGAGTAGATGAATTATAAAATTTCTACCCTGTCCGTTAGAACTCAAAATATAATTTTGATCGGAAGCTGTGCATACCAAATTTCAGATTTGTATATGAAGAGATTTTTCAGGGAGAAATTAATCCAAAAAAAATAGCTCACACTTATAGAAAAATCACTGTTAAAAAACTATACTTTTAGAAACACTTAAATATGAATTTGAGGCTATTAATGAAAAGTAATAGAAGCTTTAAAAAAATTAAAAAAATTAAATATTTCTTACTTTTATGAATAATAAATTTACGAACACAACTAAAATTTTAGACATTTTGATCATACTGTGTATGTATAACTGACAATTATTACAACGACTGTGGCTTTATATTGATGTGAATTTACTCAAGTTTAAATTATAATATTTTACAAACAATTTAATGTGATAATTACTAATGGTAATGCAATATTTATAGAAGTTTTTCATAATTCTAATAAATTAAAATAAAAAATAAAATAATTTAAAATAAATTACTATAAAAATTACTAATAATAATTAATAGTAATAATTAAGAGTAGTAATAATAATTACTACATTTATAGTAATGTAGTAATCAAAGTTATAATTTAAAGTGCATTTATAAAAAATAATTTTCAAAATTTAAAGGTAATTATTTAGTGTTCTGTTCATGTTTATTATTTTTTATTGATTACCTTATCTTAAATGCATTTTCATCAACAATATATATGAGTTTTGTAAATATTGATTGTCAATACCTCACATCAATATTTTATAAATGCATTTTCACACCTCATAAACACCTTACACCATCAATATTAAATTTATTGTCAATATAAACAATTTTTATAAATTTGATTTTAAAATTTTCGAAACGAATATAAAGTGGTAGTTTAAAATACTGCTGTTTTTTATGAATGCCCTTCAATTTTAGAATACATACTGTTAATTATCTAACAATTTAAGTGCACTTTATCATATTTTATAATTAAAATTTTTCGTTCTGCATATTTTTTTTTACAAAAATCGACTTTTTTCAAAAAGTTTCCTTGTGATTTTTGTTTAGTCTTAAAATTCAAAAAAGTTGATTTAACCGCACCGTGTATATAAATAATAATTTATTTAATTATTTATTTGTTAATAAGTATTATATAATATAATATTTACTTATGTATTTGCGAATAACAAAAAATATTAAATAATAATGAAATGAAATTCTCACATATAATTTGATACAAAATTCGATGAAGGTCGTATGAGACTGCATTTTAGTTTTAATTAACTAATTTAACGCATTTTCAACTTCAAATAATAGTAAACAGTAGTATTTTAAATTATAAAAATGTTTAAATTTTTTATTTATTACAGTTATATAATAAATTAGTTTTTTAACTTGTGATATATAATTAAATTCAATAATCTTAGATTGAAGAAGTTATTTAAATAATTTTTAATAATGATTTTATTATTAAGCTTTAATAACATTTATATAATATAATATAATAATTATCCTACCAAGTTATAACAAGTTTAAAATTTTGAGTGTGTTAAGTAACTTCAATGTGTACGCTTTTTCATCTCGGTGAAGTAATTTCGATTCATTATTATCTAATTTGTACTTATTAAATTTAAGATTATGGTAAACTTTAAATTTACAGTTTTTTATATGTTCATTTTATTTTATAAATTATTATATCACCTCATAATATTATTTATTTTAAATCATAATAATTAATATTTTAATTAGAAAACTATTTTGTATCTTATAAACAAATCTGATGATGCCATAAAGCGAAACCGGTTGGAAATATAATAATAAAATTATGTACACATATAATTTCATAAATGTAAAATTTATTACCTGACAAAAAATTATGGAAAATAATCACACGAAGGCTTAAAGGACAATTTAGTCCTAGTACGCAGGGTATGAGTTTAATTACTCTAAACCCGTAAAAGATATAATTAGCTATTACTACTATATTGTATCAGCATAATATCATTGAACTGAAATTCTATTTTCTTTAATATTATGTTGTATTATTTGCAGAAAATTAAAATTTATTTAACAAAACTTATAATAAAGTTTTATTGCGTCAATTCGTTGAGGTTCGACCTTTAACAATCGCGGCGTAATTTTTGCAAATTTCGACTTTTTTTTTGGGAAAGAGCTAACAACCTTTTGTATTTTCTCTCGCGAAAAAACTTCGAAGAGGACTATTTCTATAGCTAAAACTTCAGCTATCCATTTGTAAGTCATTTGCAAAGCCTATGAAGAAGAATACTTTTAGGTAAATTGTTCAATAAAACTTCTTAATGTTAGGAAAACCCTAATTTAAACTTAACCTAAATTTAACTTAAATTTAACCTAAACCTGATCTAAAGTTAACCTAACCTAATCTTCAAAACACACCACTCAGATGTTTTGGGTGGTAGGGTCAGATTTTTACCGACTAAAACTCCACTCCTTGGATGTGCCGGGTATGGATCTTCCGGTCATGCTCCGCGTCTTCTTGATTAGTTCCGCTCTTTCGGGACTTTTTTCTTCTTAGTCTTCTTCTTGTCTTTCTAACTCTTTGTCATATTTCGTCTTCAGGATGGTGGTAACTCTTTTCTTAATTTCTTCCTACCTGCTCGCTTTGCCAAACATTTGCGGAACAAGAGTGTTCTGATTTAGGTCGCTCATGTTAGCTAACCTAGGTTTTTTTCTCGCATCGGCCCATCATGGGCACAAAAAGATAGTGTGACACGCATCGTCGATCACGCCATCGCAGTATTTACAGTCGGACGATGTCGTTGTGTGTGCATCGAAGCCACCACTGCGACTGCATCACCGGATATCGCCCTGAATGCACAGCACACTCTCAGCACCATCTTACGTTGTATTGCTGCATGTTTTGCTCTGTATCTTGCGACTTTCATGACTTTCACTCAAATCAAAGCCCCGTAGAAGATGATCAAGTGTACCACCGAGCGAGACATGCGAGCGAGAACTCTTCGTTTGGAGGTTTGCGGTTCTTGCATGTTGGCTTATGCGGTTCAGCGCGGTGTACGTTCTTTCTGCTCGGACCGCCACCTTCGTCACGTGTTGGACTGAGCTGTTTGTCCGTGTTTGGCGTATATGTTACGTGTTCGCCAGGTTCCCAACTTAACCTAAACCTAACCTAACTTAAAACTAACCTAAGTTATTTTTAAAACCTTTTTTAAAGAAATATTTTAAAACCAGATTATTAAATGGTTTTCATCAGATTTAGTATTCTGATTGTTATACTAATATAAAAGTATTTATATATAAGTATAAAACGATCTAACCAGTAAAGTAAATCTCTTCCAAACAATGTGCGGCACAATAAAAAGAACAATTGGGAACAAAACAAGACGAGAGACGCAGATGAAATTCTACAACACAATGTCTATACCAACTCTGATGTTTGGATACGAATTATAAACGATGTCTAACAGAGACAGATCAAGAGTCCAGACAGCAGAGATGAGATTTTTCCGCTCAGTGAAAGGCTGCACAAAAGCTGACAGAATCCGCAATGAAGACATACGAGAAGAGCTGAAAACGATTCCTCTGCAAGAGAGAATAAAGCAACGTAGACAAAGGTGGAAGAATCCCAAAAAAGATGCTCTACTGCAAACCCAGGGGGAAGAGAGATGTAGGAAGACCCCTAGACAGACAGGCCAACAGACCTAATCCTTGAAGCAGATGATGATGATGAAAAAAAAAAGTTATTAAGTTTTCTACAACAGATTCAAACCGGAACAACGACAAATTTATCAAAAAAGGTCCTAAAAACCATATTTTTTCCTGTGCATCTTAGGTCATATAAAAATTAAAGTAGATAAAATTCTGCGTAACAGTATAGAAAAATTATTGTTCTAGCTTATTTAGTTTTTGAGATGAAGAACTTCAGAGAACTCCGATTTTTATCGATTTTTACCCAAAAAATGTTGGTTTTACTTTTTAATGTATAATTATTTTTTTATTTTCACAATTATTTGGGAATTTATTTATACGATCCTGTTTGGACTATTTCTTAAATTTTTTATAACTTAATTCCAGGGCATCTTAAGAGCAATTTTGATATTAAAATAAACAAAACTAAACAAAATATTAAAATAATGATAATTATTTAATATAATATTAAAATAAAAAATATTGAAAGGCTATTATAATTTTAATACTGCCTAAAGTGTAAAAAACAAAAGTTTTACTAAATATAAAACAAAAAAACCAAATTAAATTTTTGAATTTTCAGCAAACTTTGGGATATTTAAAAGAATATCTCTGTAACTAATGTACTACTTTATTTCTTTTGTTTCTTTATAAATTTTGTTTTATACGTTTTACATTATGGTAATATTGCTTCTGAGGTTTTAAGAGGAAAAATTAAGCTATGTACAAAAATTTAATAAATAACAGAAAAAGATGAAAAAAGATATTTTTTTTCTGATATTAAAGTAAATTTCGTTTCTAAGTAGCTATCTCCCCTTTTTCACTACATAATGACTGGACTATATCGAAGTCCTGGCTTTCTAGTATTTGAATGATATAGGAATCACTTAAGAACAAAGGGGTTTATTACAAGCCAAATTAGAGCGTTTCTTTTTACCAGAAACCACTTTATTAAAATTTACCATAAATTCCATTGATACTACAATTTTGCATTGTTATGTTTTTATATATATTGTTAATTTATTAATTTTAATATTTTATTATTATCCAACCGGTTTCGCTTCATAGCAAAATTATTCAAGAATAAATTAATAAAATTAATAACTTACGAAATGATTATTTTTAATCTTTCATTTTGAATTTTTTTTGCATCGCCATGAATTATAATAATAAATAGTCGTAGGTATGTTTTATCATACAATTAAAAAATTTAATCGAATTCTTTTCAGTCTGTTCAGTTTTGCAATTGACAACCACTTGTTTTGCAAACTCGACTTTGTTTCCAATTTTATTATTAAAAGAATGATAATAATCTTTTAAAAACTTTTCAAGAGAGCCATAATCAGGATTTTCACTTTGAATATCAAAATTGACTTTTTTTAACACGCAATCTGCAAATTCGTTAGTATGTGGTATCTCTTCGTCAATTTTTAATGTAGCTGAATCCATGTGATCAAGTATGTCTTTTTTCTCCAAATTAAGTTCTTTTAGACACTCTTCTTCTTCAGGTGCAAAATAAAGTTCTTCGGCGATTAAAAACTATAACAAAAATATTAATCTTTTTTTAATTCAGCATTACAAAAAGTAGAAAAAAAACAGAAATATTTTAGTAGCGTTTTGCTGAAATTTAAAAAATAACTTAAGTGCAAAATTCAAAATCAGAGATAGTAAATAAAGAAAAAATTGATAAAGTAAACCTAAACAAATTAAACAATTTAAATATTCAAAATGGTTCGTTTGTTCAACTCTTTTTTCAATTTTCTCTTCTCGAAATGTCCTTAATTTTGTATTTTTACTTTTTTAAACTTCAACGTTTAGTTAAGTTATTTAAAAAAAAATTTTTTAAATGGTTTTAAAAAAGTTGTAAGTTATATTGTGGTAACCGATAGTTATACTAAAATAGCCAAGTTTAAAAAAAAAATTATCAAATATTTCTTACTTTTATAAATAGTAAATTGACGAACATTATTAAAGTTTTTGACATTTTGATTTTTGATACTGTGTCTGCAGTATTGTGTTTGGGTGCATACTGGTCGTTAGTAATAATGATTATGTTTTTATGCTGTTGAGAACTTATTAAATTTTATATTATAATTTTATATAACGAAGTAATTAAAAATAAACAGCCATACGTATGCATTGCAGTAGCAAATATTGAAATAAATCTTGTATATTAAAGGAGAAGATATTAGGAGGTATATAAGTAGTATATAAGGAGTATATTAAAGGAGGAGGTAGAGTTGATACTATGGAAGAATTGATACATTATCAGTATTGAAACTATAATGTTCGATTGAGAACTACTACTTGTTATATGAGTCCTGTAGATGCAAAACTCGGTAAATACAAACGTCATAGTTTTGGGTATTCACAAAAAACAGTTCTTTACTTTAATAAACAACTTAGAGGTTTTATATTTTTATAGTAGGTGCCTGTAATGACTAAGAAATTAGTTAATTGATCCTCAAACGTATCTTTAATAAGAGCGACCGCTAAATTGAAAAATTAAATTGCATTTACCTAGTTTTGCAACAGTATACTTTCAAAAACCAAGTTTTACAGCGCTATCAAGAAATAAATTTGTAATAACTCATAAAACAATGCATTTTATTCAAAATATCAACATTAATAAGATAATAATTTTACCAAAATAAGAAAAAATTAACTTTAAATAATTATAATTGAAGCTCTTCCACTGCCGAACTGCATGTTGCTTGGAGCGGAAAGTCGCTTTCCACATTTTCATTCTCTGCTTCTGTGTTCTCACTAATACACTGAACACTGAAACCTAGTTTTGCAACCAATCGTGTATTTTTGATTCAATTTTACATGTTGGAAGGCAAGTTTTATAATATTATCGCTTCAGATTCAGATAGAAGAGATAATTTACTATAAGATGGCGTTCTCAACTCGATTTTCGTTATTTTGCATTTACCGAGTTTTGCATCTACAGGACTCATATTATGTTATTACTTGTTATTATATTCTAATGTATAGACATAATATCTTAATTATATTATCCCAAATTAAAAGTTGGGATTTTGTAAGAACCTTTAAATTGTATAAGAAAAAACATAGCAATATATAAATATTTAATATTTATTTTGTATCAACTACTAAATTGACTGTGTATATCTTTTTTCGTTAGATCTACGACCTGTATTTTCACGAACTACAACCTTGGTGATGTTCCGAAGTCACTACTAGTGCTGTAAGATTATTGTTTTACATCAAAGTTAGCTTGTTAGGCTCATCTCAGATGTGCCCGTAACTCTGGATTTTTATTGTTGATGAAGGCAAATCACCAACCCAGAGGGACCGCCGGCTTTACGTGCCCTCCGAAGGACGGAAACGATCATAGGAAAGTTTAGATTCTCCAGATTTATCTTAGTGTCAGTAATTATTCGGCTAACATACTAGGCTAAATATCGTCTGTCCGCCTGATAATCAAAAAAATATTAAGAAAATTGCACCCATCCTGTATTAATTTAAGATTTCAAAAAACAACTAACTAAAAATAAAATAATATCACTTTAAATTATTAAAATTAAATAATTATAATGCTAAAATTAAAATTTGAATTGTAAATTATTGCCAGAGATTTAATAATAGCTACCTGTCTAACCAAGGGTTTTTCCAAGGTACAACCAAATTTTTTTAATAACCGAGTATAAAAATTTATAAAAATCTTGGTTGATGGTTACCGCAGATTAATATATGCTTGATATGTCTATTTTTTGTACAACTAAATTTTCTTTAATTACGGAAAGGTCTATATACCTTTGAACACTCAATGAACAATTTTGGTTTTATAAAGGTTCTCGAAATATTACCATACCATACCATCTTTGCCATCACCTAATTAGGTCTATATAGGCCTATATAAAACAAAAATCAACTATTCACTTATTTGTTGGTATATCTGTCGCCACAGATAAAAGCGAAACTTTAATCTTGTTAAAAAGTAAACAAAAACGTAAAATACATCAAAATAATAATTTATTAATAAGTACTACATTTGTTTTAATTTTTCCAAACTTCCGACGTTAATCACAATTTTGATCGATGTTCTCATCTAATGGAATTCTAAAACCAAAATTTTCATCGGCGTCGGAACTATGGTCGTTATTTTGAACATTTTGAGTTCTACCAAAAATAAGTTCACCAATGGATCTATTAGTACCACATGTATTGTACGATCCGCATGGAATACATTTTAATGCTATGATATGAAACGGAACAGTGCTGTTTTGGTGACAATCTCTGCAAAGTATATCTATCTTCTTATGTAAATATTCGGACGGCATTGGAGTATTAGCAATTTCAGTATCTAAATATCGCCATGCCGTAGTCATATCCCGAATTGATACCTGACAAATTGGACACGAATAATGATTATTTAGTAATAAATCTTCATAGCAAGTTCTATGCAATAAATGACCGCATTTTGGCACATGTGCAGGAATACGAGATGTGTGAATATCTTCCAAACATATTGGGCAATTAGCACGTGATACATTTTCCACACATTTGTGACCGTTTTGGCATCGCATAGGTAAACATAAATTGCACTTTTCACAATGAAAATAATTGTCGGCTCCACCAACTCGACAAATTCCACAACCATCGCAATGAAACTGACCTTTTAGTATATCATCAAATAAGTTACATTCTAAGCACATGTATTTTCCAAATTTTGTTTCACATTGTTGACACTCGGGCCGAACAAGTTGCCGCGTATCACATATAGCGCAAACAACTTCAGTAATTTCCTTTCGATTGACAACGTGGGTTTCTTTGTCATCGTGACAAAACCGGCAAGTATATATTTTATCGCAACATGGAGTTACAAATTTTAATTTCCTTTGGTAATGACGGCAACCAACTGGTTCCACTACGTCTTTTTGGAGTTGTTCCGTGTTTGAAGCAGGTTCCATTTTGTTTGTTTTGTTTTAAATATTTTGCTTATTATTATTACACGTAATTTTTTATTTTTAATACATTACAAATTCAATGCTTTTTTACAACTCCCTTCGAATAACCAATAACCACGTGTAACATTTGAGTAATCAATAAACGTCTGCCAAATTTTGGATTATGAGCGCCTGCGTTGCTAGTCCCGGCAAAATAACAAATTACTTTCTCTGCCGAAAGATTACAATGTTGTCAGGTCTACCAAAAATTCCCTAAACCGAAAGAATATTTCATTATTTTAGATCGGGAAAAAAATAAAATTTATTTAATTAAATCCGGGAGCAAGGGGGGGGGGGGAGGCAAACCAAAACAGAAAAGTGTTAAAAATAAAAATTTTTTACATTTTAAGTTGAATACTAATTTAAAAACCCTTAATCCGATAAGATAACTTTTTCATAGTTGATATATGAATAATTATTTTTCTCTATATATTATTAGTCAATTAAAACGGATATTGGGTATGAAGGGAAGTAAATCAAACAATATTATCTGCTAGCCGACGTTTCGAACTATTTATTAGTCCATCCTCAGGGCTGAAATATATAACAGAGGTGAAAAAATGTATAAACGGCGGCCATAAGGGATGTTTTTAAGGACCATTGCATGTTTTTACAATATTGTTAATTTTTATGTTTTGACTACGATCGTTGACGCAATTAATTTTTGTATATTCATGTCAATTCCCGACACCATATATGTAACTTCAAACGTTTACCATCTCAAACTGTCAGGTATGTTTACGCCCTTATGGCCGCCGTTTATAGATTTTTTCACCTCTGTTATATATTTCAGCCCTGAGGATGGACTAATAAATAGTTCGAAACGTCGGCTAGCAGATAATATTGTTTGATTTACTTCCCTTCATACCCAATATCCGTTTTAATTGACTATTAGAAGTAAGGGGAAAATTTGTTTACTTTCCATATATATTATTAGATTATTACAAACTATGCAAGTTTTCGTTTAATTTTACAAGTGCATAAAATTCGGTACCAAAATTTACCCTTTCACATATTAGAGTTTTTTACAACTCATGAAATTTCATTTGCACCGCCAATTGATAAGCTAAGACACGAAAAACTCTTGAAAAAAAACATTTATTCCGGTGTGGGAAATTATATGACAGAATTTTTGACTTCTGAAGACAAACCTTCACCTTCTGCGGAGACTAAATCTGCTAAAGAAATAAAAAACCGAATTAAAAAAGAATGAGAAGAACTGCATGCAGTGGCGTAACTAGAAATTTGGTTCGGGGGGGGCCTGCGAGCGCAGCAAGCCGTTTTTGAATAGCGCCGCAGGCAAACAATTTTCAAATTTTCAAGGTCATGCGCTCAATAGAAAGTTAAAAAATTACAATAAAAAATAATTTCTCCGAAAAAAGAGTTTCGTCAGACATTTTTTACGTTAACGACAATAATAATAGTTTCCAATTACATAAATAAACACTGAAAATTAAGTCATAGAAATTATTATTATTATAATATAATTATAATTGTAAAATCAATCCTGTGAACTGCTAGTAAAGCTAAACCGCTTAACCTATTCTCGCCCGCACTATTTCTCAAATTTGGCTTTATTCGTTTTAAGCTGGAAAATGTTCTTTCTACAGAAGCTGTAGTAATCGCTAATGTTCCTAAAATAATATATTGTCGTGTTTCAAAATGCTATAAAAACATTAATCTTATTATTTTGTAAATTATTTTAAAGTTTGAGTTTGTTTTTTTATTTATTTATTTATAATCATGTTGTATAAAATAGTTTGTTAAATTTGCTGTATAAAAGAAAGTGGGGAGCGTAAAAAAAGTGGGACTTGAAGGTTGATGTACGTTGTAGGACACTTGGGCTGCGGCCTTGACGTCCAGTAGAGCGGACGAACACCATTTCCGCAATAATTATAATTGTTAATTGATTGAAAATAAATTAAGTTAATTTGATTTGATGTTTTGTTTTAAATTAATAAAGTGAAGTGCCACAAATAAAAACTGAAGAATTTGTGATAAATTTTGGTAATTTGTTGAAATTACAACGCAGCAAAATTTGTTTGAAGCCAGCCGGAATAACATGTGCGCTTGGAATACCACATGCAAAGGTAACAAAGTTTGAGCATATTTAAGTTTACAAAATTTTAAAAATTTGAGGAGTCTCATTGCTACAAATAATGGATGCTCAGCTAAGAATAAATTTTGGAATTAAGCAAAGTTTAATAGATTTGCATAGCTAGAGTTATCTCAATATATATTCGGAAACATCAATATTGAACTGATTAAGAGCTTCCATTGTATATTTTGGAAGCTCTTTTTCATGGTTTTTTCATTTCTGATGCGAAATCAGCCATTTGCCTTCAAGTATAGTATCATTAGTGTCTTGATATCTATACATGGTTTGAAGTCATTGTAAAATTACGAATTGATAATTTCGGGGGGAGGGGGGGGGGCAGCCCCCCCCCTTTGGCTACGCAATTGACTGCATAATTATAGAGTGGAAGAAAAAATTGAGTTTTGGACCCCAAGTTGAAACAAAATACTACTCAGGATCCATTTAAAAAATTATTGTTGGGTCGTATAAATTTTCTGCAATTTGCAATTTATGGCCAAATCAAAGAAATCTGAAATCATTCAGAATTCTTTAAATGAGAAACCTTGGGAGTACGCTTTTATCAAATACGAGAGTGAAAAGAATATGGTTTGTGCCTTGAAGCATGCAGGAGGTACGAAAATTGATGGTCGTAGAGTATTGGTGGATGTAGAAAGAGAAAGAACGATTAATAAATTGTCACCAAAAAAATTAGATGGTGGGCTAGGAGGACGTAAAGATGAAGCTGTTAAAGACATTAAGAATTTGGAAAATGACGGCCATTGAGAATTCAGTATAGTGAGAAAAGAAGAAGTCGATCGGGTTCTAAAGATGAAAGTCGAAGACATGGATGAAGATTTCGCCAATCAAAAGACAGGCATGGATTGAAAAACCCATAGTTAAAAATTAAAAATTAATTTTCTCAGTGCGAAAGTTACTTCCAATTGTTGCACCAAGTCGGAGCTCCATATTTCTTCATCTAACAAGTGTAATGATTAGTGTTGAACTTGAAAGCCTTTAACCCCAAAATTTTAGGTTTTCTGCTTTTTTCTTGTGGTAGTCATGTGAGACTGATTAGCACGGATGTTATTCTGTGAGTGAAAAAAATTTATCGCAAAAAAAATTGAAAATAGAGGTAATCTTGCTTCTGAGCGGGAACTGAATAGTCTGGCTACCTAATTCACGGTTTTAGGGTGACTTGGGTCTGCGAAAATCTTTTGAATCAGATTGGCTGATTTGAGTTTCGAAGTTGGTGCCTGCGAGACATTAGTCAAGGGAAGTTCAAAATTGTTTGAAAACTTTTTTCCGAATACCCTGGAGTTTATTAATAGATTTGGAGGTCATAATTACACGCGCATTTCAGTGAATTGCACAACTACAGTTTTGGCGATAAAATACAAATACAAAGTAGTAATATTTATTAAGTTCAATATTTATTTATATATTTTTTAAGATTCCAACTCATTACAATAATTTAGCACCTTTAACATTTTATTATCAACAAATAAAAATTTTGATAAAAAAACTCCGAACAGTTTAACTGCTGGAAAAAATAAATTAAGTTTCTATAAAACAAAAATAATTTAGCATTCTGGGCAAGTCGTCACATTACACAAAATAATATAATAATAAATAAGTGTTGCCACTTTACATGTAAAAAAAATAAAACAAAAAATGGGATACTACTAATAAAATACGCGCCAAATTGGCATTAAGTATACATAAATATTTTTGTAATAATAATATTGGGTTGTAAAATCGTATAAAAGTAGCAGTTTTTACAACTAAAGTGAGAAACATATTTCTAAAACTAAAAATAATCAAATCAACAACAAAATAGTTACGTGGACATTAATGAATCCATCGGAATGATAAGAAAAAAATTTAAGTTGCAGAAATAAAATAATTTTAAAATATTTACAATTGCAAACTTCATTTCATAAATATTTTTTTCTTCAATAATCAGTCTTTAGAAGGCACATAAATTACATTTCTTCTTATAATAAATATAACACAGTTCCAAATTTTGATGTAGGAATCAATTATTATCAAGATTGATTCAAAATTAGCAAAAAACTAGGCAGTATCAGTTAGAAGTAAATAAGTTGGTATTCCGCATTCCGGACTTGCAAACAGTTGGCAGCGCTTTGTATCCAGTAATTTTAGGGGAACACCCCGTTTACTTGAATTTACGCGACGTCTTTTAAACCGTTTGAAAAATACTCACCAAATACAAATTTCTTATTTTATTGCTAGTCGATTTATTCGTGAAGAGTATCTACAGATATGGCAAAATCGCGATGAAAGCTGGACATCCGCGAAGAAGAACCCATTTTACTAACAATTTCGTCTTTCAGATACGTCAAAACTTTTCTAACTTCGACGCTTTGCGGTGGCGCGAGCCTTAAAGATTCCCGCACATCGATTAACGCACTCTCATACAACTTCAAATCCAACCTCGCTTTTGCTCTCGCGTAATATGCTTCATATGATTCCGACTTCATGCTCAGAACTTGATTGGCTAACTCGATTGCATCGTCTGGTTCCTGTACCAAAAAAAAATTATTCTATTAAAATTATTCACCCAATCTCGTCACAATCGAAACTTACGTTCATTTTGCGCTTACACCTCGATTGGTTTAGCAAAAAATTAATCCTTAGTTGACGAAACGTTGAGTTGTGTTCGCCTTGGTCATCATTGGGAAACTTTTTCAAAGCATACTGATACCTATGGGCCGCTTCTCTCAACCTACTTTTGCGATACAAAATATTGCCATCTTCTAAAAGCTTGTTGAGCAAAATAAGCCTAAAAAAACAAACATAAATTTCGTTTAAATTTAAAATAATTTCGCAAATTCTTACATTATTTCTGGTTTGCCTGCAGCCATAGCCCACGTAGCTGGTCCCAATTTTGCTCCTTTCTTCAAAAAGCATTGAACCACTTGAATATTTCGGCATCCTATTGCTCTATCCAAAGGTCTCATTCCATTTATGTCGACGTGTTCTATTACCGCTCCTCTTTCTAAAAGAAGCTGCACAATCGCCGGATTGCCTTGAAAGGCAGCTAAATCGAGAGGCGTTCTTCCTGTTTTATCAACGTGATTAATGTTTGCTCCTTTATCTAACAAACTTTGGCACGACTGAATTTTTCCTCGTAAACATGCCCAGCACAACGGCGTCAGACCTTCTTTATCTTGTTTTTCTAATTCTGCACCTTTATCGAGTAACAATTCTATCAACGCTGCGTGTCCTTCAGAAGCAGCTAACATCATTGCAGTTCGTCCTATTCCATCACATTGCTCTAGAGCAGCATTATTTTGAATTAATTTTTCGGCAATTGCCCAATGACCTTCTTTCACGGTCAACAGTAGCGGAGTAACTTCCTTACGGTTGGTAATAGATATGCTGGCTCCACGATGAATAAGTGCCGTACAGACGCCATGGCATCCATTGGTAGCAGCGATTGTTAACGCCGTTTCTCCGGTTAAATTATCAGTTACGTCAACATTAACTTCTGCCATATCCAATAAATATTCCACAATTTCCGTATGTCCTTGACTCGAAGCAGCAACCAAAGCTTGTTGAGCGGCTTCGGCCAATTCCACGTCTTCGGGGTTTTTTGCCACCCAATCACAAGCCAACAAGTAGCCTACCACGTTCAAAAAACCATTCCGCGCGGCGTGAACCAACGCACACTGTCCCGCAGTATCCGGATGGCCAGGACTTGAACCGGCTGCTATCAACTGTCTAACCACATCGCAATGACCCTTAGCAGAAGCCAGAGACAAAGCAGTAGAGCCTTGACTGTTTGTCAATTCAACATCAGCGCCAAATTCCAATAGCAACGATACCATAGGAACCATTCCCTCGCAAGCGTATATACAAAGAATTGGCGCGTTTCCCAAATATTCGGAAATGTAATTTGGAGACGCTCCAGCTAACAATAACAATCTTGACACCTTAACATTCGGACTATAAATATTACGCAAACTGCAAATCGATGCGGAAACATCATCAGCACTTTCAGCCACCCAGTGAGCTTGTAAGTCTCTGGACGACAAACTGGAAAACGTCATATTTCTATAAACGTGGGCTTTTAAAATATGATGTCCTAATTCTAACAATTTTTCTTGATCCAAAGGTGCTTGCACCCTAGACAATCGGAATGCGATACCGGAATGTCCAGATCTTAAATCGCACAAAAACTTCGTGCTTTCGTTGTCGTCGCGACGAATTAACCACTCTCTGAAGGAAGGATGGAAAAACATGTAAGTATTATCCAAACGCTTAACAAGAAAACCCGATAAGAGTTTAAACCTTTGAAGAAATTCTTCCCAAGGTAAAAATTTGTCTACTAATAATGAATTTACGGAGTAATAGATTTCTACCAGCGTCAAAGGATATAAAGCAGATAAGCAGACGCTTAAAATGTGAGTCACTTTATCAAAAGAACGGACGGTAGGAAATCGAAGATTAAAATGTAATAAGTAAATTTGAGCTAAATTAACTGGAAGTACTTTGTAGCCCGAAGATTTGGCAACTAAGTGACCTCGCTCTAATAAATCTAAAGTTAGTTTTGCAAACAAAAACGAACCTTGACTCAAATGCAACAAGTGCTGGGAAAATTTATGTTGAGCTATGTTGCCACTTTCAACTTTTCCAGGAGTGGAGATGGTAACGTTGTTTTGAATACTGGGACTGTTTTGTAACCTGAAGTTTATATAATCCAACATATCTTTTTGGACATTATCGTTGTTTCCCTTGTCTAGACTGATTCGAGTGTATGGTAACTGTTTGGTAAGTTCTTGGAACTGAGTGCGTACCGTTCCGACTACTTTTAGCCAGGACGGAAAGTTGGGTGTGTGCTTTAGTAAAAATGTTGTGATTGTGTCGCCGTGGTCCGGTTTGTGATACTCGGCGTCGCAGAGAGCGTCGATGAGGATGACACAATTTTGGCAGTCGATTTTTCCAACTCTCTTCAAGCTGGCTAGAGGCTCTAAGATTCCTCTGTTTAAGGCAAGATCTGGGTTGGTGATGCACTCCTTCAAAGAAACCACTCCTTGAAGATGAGGTTCGTTGAGTAAGTAGTCGCGATATGCGACCAATTGTGGTGCTTGACACAACTGTGCGGCAAGAGAGTGTATAAAGTCAGGTACTAAGCAAGTGTTATTGTTGTCTGCTTGACAAAAGTGATAACCCACGACGTTCGCAGACAACTGTTTAATTCTTTCGGAAACGAGATCGATTTGGTAGTAAATACTTTGAGGGATTATTTGATCGGTGGAACGCTGGTACGCTAATTCTTTTCGCCTTCCAAAACAACTGTATTCCACTAATTGCAGAATCAAAGCTGTTTTTCCCGTTCCTGGATTACCGGTCAAAAGGACTCCTGGACTAGATGAATCTGTTGGTAAAATTTAGTTAGAAAAAGTTTTAAGGTTTGTGCCAATTAAAATTACGTACCAACAATATTTTCAATTTCTTTTATCAGCCAGTGTCGACCCAAGAACAGAGGGTCGGGTTCTTGGAGAGGGACTTCAAAAAATAACGGTTTTAGGGTTAGTTGGGGAGTTCTATATTGAGCAAATCTTATTTTAGGATCTATAGGTCCTTTAATTGTTCCGCTACGTGCCGATCTTCTGACGCATGTTCGCCTTGAATTAAGCAAACTCAGATCGTCAGGATGTTGTGGAGCTAAAAAATTAAAATTGTAAATTTGGAGAGAGAAAATTGAAAAGGTGTTACCTGTCACACTATGGCGTCTGCTTACAGGACTAGAGCTGCAATTACTCTGTCCTGACATAGACATGGACATTAACGAACCGACGCTTTCTGAACTTGGATTATGCCGATGCTGATCTTCTGAGCTTCCGGTTAATGTGGATACTGGACTAGTATTTGTTGAGACCAAAGTTGCATTATCGTAACTTACTAAGGAGGAGCAAGACTCGTGAGTATTTCGAGGAATTTGTCTTCTAGATTTTCTGGCTTCGTCGCCCAATAGAAGACCCAAACGCATGTACATATCATTTTCTGAGGATTTTTTCTTCGTAAGTGGTTTAACTGTTCCACCTTCATCATCTAAAACAGACAATGTTATCAGAAAACGTTTATTTGTCAATAAAATTGAATGCAATCATGTTTTTAGTGCTAAATTATGCTGCACAAAGACAATGGTGTACGAGTGCACTAGTAAAATATTCTAGAAAATCAAGGCCATGCATCTTGATCATAAAAAAAACACAAAAACATAAAATATATTAAATTCGTAATTCAGTCGTTTTCA
The DNA here is from genome assembly GCA_911387805.1 of Cantharis rustica. Taxonomy (NCBI): domain Eukaryota; kingdom Metazoa; phylum Arthropoda; class Insecta; order Coleoptera; family Cantharidae; genus Cantharis; species Cantharis rustica. Next base: position 50,662,198 of record OU426879.1, on the reverse strand, counting down.
GGACAAAAATTTCGAAGTTGTTAGCGTAAAGAATTTTTTGAATATACAATTTTTTTCTGGGTTAAAAATCAGATCGGAATCAGGATGTATGCTCAGATGCACTCAGACTTGCGATAGCCATGATCAGACTGAACTACTGCAAGATTGAAATGTTTCAAATGCAAATTTGTCGGCATTGCATATTTCCTTAGGCGACGTTATTGATTGTAGTCGATTGTGGTAGATTTTTATAATAAGAAGTTGACGACTAGAAATGTGGGGCCAATGATTCTACTTGTATCAAAAAATATTAAGTAAATATTCGGATTGACAATAATTATTAATTTATAATTTAATAATTATTTTGTTATTGCCAGTAGCTATTCGATTCAGTAACGATTCAGCATTAAAAATTCTATAAAACAGTTGATTATATTTATTAATCTTAAAAAAACTAAAGAAAATCTGAAACACTGATATATGAATTAATCTTGATAGATATCAGTTCAATTGACACTATTAACTGAAAAAATAAAGTAGTAAATGTTTTGATATTATCAAATCGTACTGCCTGGGGGGTATTCCATACCCCCCAGACCCCCCGGTCAGGAATACCATGTTTAGTATTAAGCCGCACTAAATACTGCATTGATTCTGTAAAATTCCGTATATTGATGAAAAAGTTGTTAATAATGATAATTATAAATTCTACAAAAATTACTCCGCGGTTCAGATTCAAATTCGAGAGGAGAGTCACAAAGCAAATCTTTACCAGATTTTCTCGGATTTCCCTCTGGGTTGTCTCAAGATTTCCTTTCAAAAAAGTTGAAAAAGCAAAAAACACTCATCGAATTTTCTAGATTTTTTCTGATATCTCTATGATATTCTTAGATTTCTTGAGATTTCCTTGAATTTAGTAAGATATGCTAGGATTTCCTACATCTCCTCGAATTTTCTACTTTGTAAGAATTTCCTTGAATATTCTGGTATTTTTTTAAATTTCTCTACTGGGAGGGAACCAGGATATTCCTTCCTTGGTCCAATTCTAAATTAATAAAAGAACCTCTTATAGGTGGTGATAAAAAAAATCTTCTAAAAAAAATTCCACTAAATTCAAAGCGGGGGTGAGAGGGGGGGGGGAGTTATAAACAAATTTCTACATTCAAATGGCCACATCACATTGATTTTTTAGGGTAAACTTTTTAGAAAACCAATTCATATAAACAATTAAATAGGTTCACATAATTATTAAAATTTATTTTTATTATTAAATAGGCTTCCTGATTGTGAGATATGAAAGTTTAGATAGGTGACCTTCCATGGACACACATACACATCGTTGTTGGTGTAGTTTCACCTTTAATCGTACCGATATTCCAATTAACGAAATTAAAGAAAAATTCCAATTGACGAAAATTTTCCTATCTTATAATTTACGACCATGAAACTTTTCCTGGGCATAAACGATCTTCATCAAGAGTCAAATTTGTACTCTGCAGGACTTTTTAGTTTTATTGTCGCCAGTTGGCACTTGCAATTGGAAAACGTGATTTGTGTTCATCACTTTTGAACAATAGCCTCCTTCTCTACCACATATTTTTTCTTTTTAGCTAAAGACTTTTCAATTTAGAATCAAAAATATTATTTAATAGCAGATATCAAATATCGGAACACCCTGTATCCTAGAGTCGGCAAAATAAGTCTGGCATCTGGGGGGCAATTACCCTGGGCGCGTCCCTGAATATAGCCCACGCCACGGTAAAAATAACCCAATATACCCAGACTTTAAGAGTAAACTAGAGAAATGACCCAATTTATTGTTCATTTTAGGCTTTCCCATGTTAGAACATTCAATAATTAGAAAGGTGACGAGAAGGTTTATAAAAATAAATTCTCTAAAAGGTCGTCACAGTTTGAAAAAATCTCGAGAGCAATAAAAATAATTTCTTTACGCTAACTTATTAATCTTTTAAACTCAATTTATGTAATAAATTATATAAGGTAATACAGAATGCATGCAATAAATTAGAAATCAAGCAAAAATCGAAAACACGTCTAAATAATTCCGTGCCTGCAACTAGTTGACTGAGTCCGGTGCTTGCGGTGGAACTACCCGCAGACCATAAAGAACGAATTTTTCCCAACACAACGCTTGGCCAATGTCGATTTTCGTTGGAGGTTGCCGAAGACGTCATGGAAGCTATACGCAAAAGCAAATGGTTAACACCCTAACAGTTACCAGCGACATTTCCATAAATTAAAAAAAGTTACTAAATAATTCCTCTTTGAATAATTTAGGATGCATGTTGGCGCGACAATATTGTATTTTTTGCAACCTACACAGAATGTCGCGACTGTTGTGTACTCCCAACAACGGATATTGCAAAAACCCACACGTTTTCCTATAATAATTCCGAGATCGAAATAGCCACGTAAAAATTAATTACCTGATAGTGCAGCATCTCCAACAGCTTGTCTGGCAGCTCGCTGTGCGAACGGACTTCTTAACGCTTTCGGGCTGAGAAAAAATTTTCTTCGCGATTGCGGAGGCGTCGGACAGCTTTGTGTCATTATTCCTTGATCTGGACGATTTCTAGGATTCGTGGGTTTCGTTTTGGGAAGTTTTTCGGGGTGTCCTAGTTCGCTTCCAGAATTTGCAAGATCTTGTCGGCTCTAAGAATATTTGAAAAGTTATAAAGAGAACTTTTTTCCGAAATTTACAACTTACTTGCATGAAGGATGTGAAATGGCCGTTGGTTTTAACTTTAGTTCTGGGTTGAAGACGATCACATTTTTCAGTCTGATAGAGAGGATACTGATTGGAATCGGTATACAAAGTTATTTGGGAACCACGGAACTCGTCATAATCTGTTTCGTGCGGATACGTTGTCACTGTAACAAAAAATTTGATTTTGAAAATAATTAATTGGGTTTTGCTTTGTTACTCGTTAAAATTTTAATTAGTAGTTGCGTAACGGCAGTAGCAAAAAAAATAATTAAAAATTTAATCTCGTTTACGCCTTATTGTGGTACAACAAATTATTGGGTTCGTTACATACTCATTATTTTTATATTCGTAATTTGTATGTATGAATATAATTAAACCGACATTTAGTAATCATCTAAACTTCTTGTATTGAAGATGATGTTTAGAAAAAAAAGGTGAATGGGAAATTAAAATAAAACATAGACGTAGCTGTCAATCAAATGAATTTATCTCGGCAATATCGAAAGCTCATATTACTGTTATAAAAAGATCAATCATCTAAAGTAAACTGTAACGATCGAGTATTGAGCCAATTATCGATAAATCTATAAAATTAAATTAATTGCTCCAGTCGAGTCGGGTGTACAAAAATTTTTCTTAGCGGTTAGCAATCAGAAATTTTACTTCATCAATCTCGGAGTACTTTTGTTATAAATTGAATAAAATTTTAAATGAAAATCTTGATCGAACACGAATTACATTTGAGTTTATTGCTAAGTCATTGTTGCACTTTAAGGGAATAATGGACTTGATTTGTTGGATCTTTCAGAATATATCAAACCGAAGCGGCTTTATCAGTTATGAACTTTTTATTATCTCCATTTGCAACAAAAGGAAATCAAGATGTGACTTTCATCCTGATTGGAACGAACAAGGAAGTTGCTATGGCATCGAAGTTTACAGGTTTGGACAAATCATAAATTGATATTTACCATTTGATGAATTTAAACACAATGGACACGATTCGTTGCTAAACATGCAGGAATAACAGCGTTCGTGTCCACAATTATCAATTAGTCTCCGTTTCTTGCCTTTGTCAAAAGGCATACTGCAGCTTGGACAGGTTCCACCATTACTTTCAGAATCTAAGAGTCGTCGAATGGCCGCCAAGTCTGAAAATAAAAAAGGAAATTATAATTAAGCCACTTCTAAACTAATTATACATAATAGGTACTACACATTCTTCACTCAAAGAGTGCGTTATTAAAGCTCCATACAAGTTGATGGACATTGGAAGCTTCTACGATTAGCTAAGAAAGAAACCTGAACTGCAGCTCGAGCAGTGCTTTTCAAAGTGTGGGTCGAAACAGATAAAAATTCGAATCGAGAATGATTTTGAAAAAATTAAACCGGATTCGTTGTGCCAAGCTGTTCTCCGGCCGACTCTTCACAAAATTTTCCACTTACGGAAGTTTGAAAACACTGGTACAGAAAATTTTGTACGCTCCTGCGACCGCAGTATGTAATTAACGAAGCGGCCGTTTCTTTGATATTGCGTACAAAGCATTAATAAAAATTAATACATAACTCACCTCGGAATTGTTTACAATAAGTGTCATAAAGGTGCTATATTTTTAAAAAGAAAGTGGCTTGAAAAATTGTTAATTAAAATTATTTCGAGTAGATTTAAGGACTTGAACCGATAACCTTTAATAATATTTATTGCGATTTCTAAAATAAAACTTGGAAAACAGATATAACAAAGTTCGAATGTAACTTTCCCATTTTAAAAGCATTTTTGCAAAATAAGACCAACGAAGGTATAGCACAATCCGTTCTATCATTTTAAAAGCTTTTTGAAAAGTTATAAATTTTTCAGTGCATCTCTCGTGTTTAGATTTTGTGACCAAATTGTGATACATTGAATTATCCTTCCCTTCAAATCGTAGATTTTGGTTTGGCTTCTTCGTTCGTTCCGGTTTACTTTAAATTTAGAAAAAGTAAAAGAAAGGTGTGGGTGAATTAAAGATTTCCCACACTTAATAGATCACGATGTGACTAACCCATGATGTTCGTTTTAAAATTCATTAGAAATTGTATTATTATTTTAATTAAAGCACCAGTCGCACCACTGCGACGAGAAAGCTGCTTTATTTTTGATTATCTCGGTAAAAGTACGCCATCGTTCGGTGTATGGCAAAGCAGTGTAATTCTTGAAGACATTTTGAAAATTTCTCTCGAGAAATATTAATTAATTCATTTAATTAAGAAAGGAATGCAAATTTGTTATTAAAAGACCGTCATTTGTATTTTTATATCATTTTGAAATTAATAACAAATTGAATATTATAAAAAGTAACCTGTTTATCATTTAAATAAGAAACCTTTAATTGCTTCATTAATTGATAAATTAATACGTTTAACCAGTTAGTATATGAGAATATTTTAATTGCATAAAAAATATTTAATTGCCTGCAGTATAAATTGGAGTGCAAATTAACAAATAAATTGCAAGACCGAACTAATGGATAATCTAGATCAAATAATTTTTATTGAATTTATTTTTAATAGACCTGTTGGTATCGATAGTCAACAGCGCTGAACACAATTTCCTCAGAGAAATCTCAAATTCCCCTGAAACCCGGAGAACCGCTAATATTCCAAAAATTAACTTTTTAAATTGCCCGAGTTTTATTAAGCCGTGGTGAATGAACTCGGCGCTAGCGTAAGTATATTTTATAATTTTTGAAAACGGTAACCAGTTTTATGACAAATAATAAAAATATTGTCTTCGATTTACGGTATTAAAGCTTGAACAGTGCTTTATGCCTTGATTGAGGGCAAAGTAACCTCGATCCTAAAATACATTCACTAGAACACTTCGTTCATCACAACATAACAACTAAATGTAAATTAATTGAGCCTCGCCATAGAATTCCAGCCGTGCAAAACTGGATCTAAGAATATCTGCACAACAATGTTGCACTTTTATTCAAGTCAACTTTAAATAATTTCAATTAGAAAGAGCAACGGTCCGTTACAAAAAGTAGCAAAAAATACCAGATCGAACTAAATCGATTGCCCTCAAAAGAATGAAAATCCAATTTGGTGGAAAATAAAACAACATATTTGGTTCTTCACACCTCAACGTATGTATCTTTGCTCAACACGTTTTCTCATTTAAATAAATTAGTAATATTAATATTTGTCAATACGTATGTTTTACATTTTTTATTTTATATTTATTCAGGCCGTAATTTGCTATCGATTACATCTGTAAGCTGGCGGTTAACACTGTCCGAAATTTAAAATGCAATAATTTTATTTGAATTGCTTGAAGTAAAATCCTTGCAAAAAATTAAAAGCAGATTAACATTGCAATAGATGAAGTTGGTGTGAAAAACTTTTTATTTGTAAATGATTTTAAAAGTTTAATTGTCTGAAAAGTAGTTGACTCCAATTATTTGTTTGGACTACACTTCAACCTGTATTAGATTAAATAAAGAATTTATTTCTATTTAATTTATTAATTTCTAATATTATTTGAAATATTGGCTACCAACTACCCAAAATATAGATACAATATTGTATCAATATTGGTGATAACTGATAATAATTACTATTGTACCGGAAGATATTCCATACCCCCCCCCCCTGCCGATATATGTGTGCATGTTCTGTGTGTAAAAATAACAAAAAAACACAAAAATATAGTGTACATATTTGTATACGACTGTTGTTTGGCATAATTTGGCATTTGTGTTACTAACAAAGCTATTGTAGCCAAAATCATATTAATATTACATTTCGCAAACATTCGCTCTAAACAACAGATTGAAGAAAATAACAAAAGTTCAAGCGAATTGATGATACTCAAACTTAACCGTTTTTAAGTTAAATTCGGTTATAATTACCGTAATCCAATTTAAAATAAAATTAAAATATGATTATATCAGTTGCACGAATAGAAAACAACTGCGGTCAGCTCCACATTGCTGCGCCAATTTACATCGCGCACACATACCGTCAACAGAATGGGCTAAACAAATTGTACAACAATTTTTCTCTTAAATATCTACATAACCTGTTTTGCTTGCAAATTAACAAAAGGTATACGATTGTCTTTCCAAACGATCTTTGGAGAAAAGAGAAAGGGAAATTACCTCAATGTAGTTTTATTAAAGCCGTATATAAAATTCAAAATTCGTTTGTTTATTTACAGCATTGATGGCTGGCTAACGAAAAGCTTAAATAACAGAAACTTATATAAAACGTTTATAAATAAAAAGAAAGTGACTGAAGTTCTGCTGAATATTTTGTGCCGATACTTACATAATAAGAAAATCGAGAATGAGATCGAAACGTATCATTCGATAGAAATGTTTTGAATGCTCCGATTTTATTTTATGCTAATTGACCCTGACCCAGGCTGTTGTTACTTTGGAGATTTCAATGACCTATTCAATTGATACAATTGTACAATTAATGTAAAATAATTATAATTGTTATTTGAACGAAAAGTTGAAATTCCCATTAAAGTCGAAATGCTTTATTCAATTCGTTAAGTAAATTCTAAAAGCTCATATTCATTGATGTGAATGCTGAAAATCCGCACAGAATACAAATACGGATTGCATATTAAGCATAGCTGACTTAGAAATTTAAAATAAGATGTAGAAAAATAGCTAAATATAAAAAAAATTTATTTTACATTCTCTGAATAATTCTCACGAAATCCAAACGAATGTGTAGATACTTAAGAACATAAAGAAAAAAATTCAATAAAACAAAGCAAGAGAAGTTATAATGCAAATGAAGAAAAATCTAATAATAATAAAAAAGAAATTTTTAAATCGCTAAGTTAAATTATTATTATTTTTGTTATAATTTTAAATAATACCTATTGTGGTTGCCAGTGCATCCGATTCAAAATTAAATTCGTAAATCAGTTAATTTTTGTCCAAGACTCAAATTTCAACCCAAAGGTTGAGAAGAATAAAATTAGAAAAACTCTAAATCTTCCAAGTGATCTTTTGTGGTCAAATCAAGGATTCAGTAGCTACGTTCGGTGGTTAGCTTGTTAGCATTTCTATTGATGATTTAAAATATGTGGTATATAAAAAATGCCAAGTTACCTTTTTCTTCCATTAGTTACCGATAGTTACCAAAGGCAAAAAATTGAGTCTATATAAATCCATGCCGGTACGAATATCTCAGATGTTTTACTTCGACATGCCATAGCTGAGAAAATATTCCAAAGCATTGAAATACTTAAGTACCAATTACAATTTATTTCCAGTTTCAATTTTCTAGTAATAACTCTCAGCAATTATACACACCAATTCATTATTTTATTTTCTATTTATAATTCGCTTTCAACCTATTGAATAACGGCGGACGAACTGCACATCAATACTTGACACCACAACCAATTTTAAACCAGTTTTCTCACAATTATCATAATGTAAGTGAACAATTTCGTTTAAAATAAATAATTTCGAAACATTGCAAATAAAATAAAAAATTCCGAAACGAAAGAATGTGGCGGTTTCAGTATAATCGCCTGTTCTGCACTTGCAAATACAAATAAATGAGTAATTAAACAATAAAAATATTTAAGATAAGATTGGCGCCAGTATTATTTTAAATTAAATGTCAAGCATACTCCGATTAGTTAAACGACTTATCAGATGTGGGTTTTTTATTCGAAAAAATTGTATAGTTGGATGTTAGTAAACGAGTGATAAAATTTTGCTGTACTGGTCGCAAGATGATTCCACTTCTTATGGAATCTAATTTTTCCATTTGTTCAGCGTGTAGGTTTCTCGTTGAAGACAATAATTACTTGAGAAATTACCATCAAGTCAAGAAATAATTTATAATGAGTGTATAATATCAATTTTAAATGGCTATCATGCTTTTGTTTTCTCGTCTTCCAGATTTATATCTAACAACATCTACAGTCCTTACGGAATTCTATTACAAGCTGTGTTTATGTCAAGTCATGTTTTATATGAAACCCAATATTAATTAATAGTAAAAATATTTCAAATAATTCCAAACATGGAATGTAGTCAATTAATGGTCGTTAAATAATATTGAAGAATATTTTATACTAATGAGGATCGTACAATGCTTTTAGCAGGTATCTCTCCACCATTGTGCCATGTGTATACTATATATTTCTGAATATCATCTTTAATTTTCTGAGGGACGATTGCATCAATGGTATTTAACTTAAACGCCTTGAAAAAATCTTAAAATAATTCCGAGATACAGGATTTGAAAGCGCAATAATTTTCATGGGATAAGATCTCAAAATTAGTCTGCTACTTATGTTACGATTCTAATTAAGATTTTTGAAAGGCTTTAGTGGTCCATTAAAAAAAAATTATACTGACATTTCAATTTTTCAATGTCTTGTTGGAACAAGGCAGCTGATCAATAAATTAATCAACTTATAATCTCATCAAAATCGCAGCAGGCATTGTTAGCATGGTAAATATGTAGTAATAACAAACCAAAAGAATATGTAAGTTATCTTGAATACAGTTATCACTCATTAATTACACAAAAAACAGTAAATTATAAATGCGCTAAAATCCAATCAAATATTTGTTAGTCCGGACACTAATCGGCCTTATTAGTGATTTTGTTAGAGGAGGTTATAAATAATAATTGTATTTTGGAGAACGTAAATCATCAGGTTTACATTAAGCTATACGCAATTAAAAGCGTTAGGTTTCTCTTCTTTAATTACTAATTTATTGTTAAAAATTATTAGGTAACCGAACAACGGGGGTGCACTTAAAGAGGTTCATAACCTTTCACATGTTAGAAATAACAGAAACAAAACTTGACGACCCACCTACACGTCACCAATCACCCACTGCAAAACCCACGTTTTACACTTGTTATTTCCAATTCTTCACCTATTCGCTTATTAGTGTTGCTACTTTCGTTCCACCGAAATAGGAATATATTAACATCAGATGCACTGAAAGTTGTTGACCTTATGTTTTCAATTAAATCATAGGTTGATGAGTTTCTCAAGTCTAGACAACACAAAATTAAGGGTGAGCTTTTGACTACTACTGTTACTTCGACTAATGAAGAGTTCTCATCCCAATAAACAATTTTTGTTTTATAAAGGTTGTCAAAACCTAATTAGGAAACTTTATAAAACCAAAATTTTTCATTGACATAGCAAATTGCCTTGGTGGTTTGCCATTGCCTGCTTTGGAAAAACAGTTAAAACAAAATTTTTAATTTATCTGGATTCGATGGTTTGCCATTATTCATCGATAAGAGATAGGCAATAAATTTCTTAGATAGCAACTTAAATTTTCTAGAAGCGTGGACGAATTGGCGCCAATATTATAAAGCGGAAAATTTTAGGATCCCTTTGAAACGATTAAGTACAATAAAATGCAACATAGATAAGAATAATCTAAATTATTACATTTTTAAGATAATAAATTAATTATTATATTCCGAGACAATTAATTTAAATTGGATGCATATTTATGAATTCAAAAATTGATTCCAAGCAAAAATTCAATAATAAAATAAATATTTTTCTGGAAATAATTGTGTTTATGCAAGTAGATCTGTGGTTAGAAATTGAAAAACTGGATTTAAATAAATATGAAAAAGCAACCTATAAGTACTTAGGACAAAAGAACATTTTAAAATTGCCAGAGGTTGTTAATAAGTTAATTTTAATGCCTATTAAATCAGAAAAACTGTACCACAGGGCGGTGAACCGAAGTCTGATGTAATCAAACCAAGATGTTGTTCACGAGAAGGTCTGGGGGGTATGGAATACTCTTCAGCCTGACCAAGTGTCAAAAATAATACGCAAAATAAGAATAAAGAAGTAACTGAAATATAATAAAGGCAAGCTATAAAGTTCTTAAAACAAAAGAGCATCGTAAAATGACCAGAGGTTGTCAATAAGTTAGCGTTAATAACCATAAAAACTACATCACAGACCAAAATCTGATATAAGTAATATGTTGGTGATCAGAGAGTCTGGGGGCTATGGAATACTCTCCAGCATTACAAACAAATTAGGAACTGATTGTAAGCTATTTAATTAAATGTTAACTTTTTTACATACATCGATTATATACTCGGTTGTAAAGCTATTCCCCTGTATGATTTGATACTCCCGCAGAATGCAATTAAAGACCGACGGCACCAATATGCTTTAAAGATTTAACAGACAATTATATTATATAAACTATTAAAATTTGCAGTAATATAAAAATTTATTAACTAAATTTAATAGTCAAGACTACAATTAGTACTTAATATTTGTTTCATCTAATTTTACTATTGGTTCCAATGAAAAAGTTTATTGTATTTATGAAAGTTTTATAATTAATTATTTAATTGGCAAAATTTTTTTCAGTGTACGTAAAATAAAAAAGAAGAAATATTGTTCTTGCTTCATAGTTTCCTTGTAGCAGCTTTTCAAAAGCGCTGGTTTTTAAAAAAAATCCCTTATGGAGCAGCCTTCTAGCTCTTATAGAGTCCTAATAGCGATTTTCAAAATTCTTCTTATTTTATTCTGTTTTAAGAATTTATTTTTGCAAATAACTCCATTTTGGTTCATCTGAGCTACAAAATAAATAGAACTTAAAGTACGAAGCAGAAAATTTGCCATATAAACAAAACAAATCAATATATTGAAATCTGTTTATTTTTCGAGATATGACATTTCAAAAAACCCTAATCTACATTAACTTTAGGTAAACATAGCAAAATGTAGTATTTTGAATATTTGAAAAAAGGAAATCCTTTTATTTAATAAAAGTAAACACAGAAGCACATATGACCAATCCTTTGGTCTTTCAAACCGGAGGGTCTGCGGGGTATGGAATACCCTCCAGTACACCAACCAGTAATGGCAGGTTTCATAAGAGTATTTTAAAAATCTAACGTAATTACAACATATTGTGATAATTATAATTTTAAATCCGTTTTGAAAATCAAAACTTGTTTGTATAATATAGCAAATATTGTAGTGCCAGTTTAAACCCTAGATAAACTAAACGAAGTTTAAACTTGTTTCAAATCTTTTGCGATTGCTTAAAGGTTATATTGCAAAAAAGTAACACATCTTTAAATGTCGTTAGTGTAATTATTGTAATAAGTTCTATGTTAACCAAGGTAAAAGAAGATGTACCCGTATAATTAAAAATTGGCGAATCAGTGATGAATTTACCTAAACGCTTACCAAGTTAAAATTTTTATCCTTCGATATAGCAAAATCCCCATGTGGACTTAAGAGTCCACGATCCAAGATTGTAACGTTATGATACGGTTTAATGCGCATTGTATAGAAGCCATGTAACATTTTTTTAAATAATTTAAATCTATGACATTACTCCCCAAACAAATCATCGTCGTATTAAAGACTCGCAAATAAATGATATAAATATCAAAAAAGTCTTTCAGGACGACCTCGGTTTCGGGCTTTTCGTTTGATCAGCGACCGTAAAAATTTCAAGTTTTTTGTCTAATAATTAATTATTAATTTTAAAGATGCATGAAAAGACCAACAGGAAAGACCGCCCGAGCGTGTTTTTCCGCATTCTGCACATTGTCGGATCGTCCCTATTACAAGAGTTTGAAAACCTCTGGAATATAAAAATATACGCACTGCACTGTAATTAAGTATATTAAAAATTGGAATGTATTAATTTTGCACTTCGCTATACTGTAATCAAAGGGGGAAACTGTAAAAAATGATACGTGCTGCGCTAGTAATACATGAGCCAGTTTTCAATTTATTAAATTACATGAGTTAGCTCTTCATAATAAATAAAAATAAATCCCCGTGAAAGCATCTATAGACTTATACTTAAACGAAGTCATTCCAAAAAACTAAAAATACACACATACAGTCCGGAAATCTAACAGTACCATCAGGCACAATTAAAAGCCAGTTCGATCATTTAATAAGCACGGCGATAAATTATAAATTACGTATTTAAATTAAATATAACACAAATTTCCGAGAAGTACTTTATATAAATGCAGATAATTTAAAATAAGAATTGATTCGCTTTACCAATGACTTGTAGCAGTAAATGTAAAAATAAGTAGACATAAATTTTATGTCCGACCCGTAAACTTTATTATGGAATAAAATAATAATAAATTATTGAAGCGACGACGAAATAATTATTTATTAGTGTACTCAGATCCCAAATTTGGCAAAATAAAAAATAAGATATAAGGAAGTTACCATCGCCGGGCGTGGCTCGTGCTGGGATGGGTGACCGTCTAATGTCGTTGTTAGAAACATCCAGCACCAGTTAAAAATAACAGGACAAGAAAGAAAGTATCTCTATGATGTAAACTGGTGAAATAAAAAAGTGTCCAATTTTAAATCACCCTCAAGACATTGTTTCAGTTGAAAACAATGAAGATTCTTCTTATTGTGTAATTAAAGACATAAAAAGATTCATCATCGTTTAATACTGTAACGTCATGAAAATAATTATTGAACAAATTACTCAATCAAAAACAAGACTAAATAATGAATTAGCTGAGTTTGCATATGCACACTTTCTGATTAGTTAATAAAAAAAAAGTTAATACATTGACGTTACCAATCTATCAACTGTCATGTTCAAATATAAAGCTAAATAAAAATCAGATAAATACTTGTTCTTGTATGACTGGAAGCTAAAATCTAACTCAACTTCAAGTACTTAGGAAAATGTAATTGTATTTAATGGTAATTTCAATTTTGACCTGGTTTTGATGGTGAACCGAACACAAACCTACTTTTATCTTGACAAAATGTTTTTATCCAATCAACGTGGATGGATGGCAGCGAATGAGTTTTCTTTGACAAGTAAAAATTACATCATTACTTTTTTTAAATGTGACGCAAAAATATCAATGGCTTGTAAATATTAGAAATAAGGCAAATATTGGAGGAGAAGTTAATATTGACCTAACCGTTCCTACAAAAAATACAAACGAAACGCAAGTAAGAATTCTTTAGTGTCGAAGATTTAGAATCTATTGTGTCCAAATTTAGGCATTAGCGCAGATCTCCTCGAGAGTTTTGACAAAAACCGTGGGATTTGAGATTTTAGGTATTTTAGTGGTCGTTTAAGTAGATGTTTGTTTTTATCGTAATTTTTTATAGCATCAAAACTTTGCTCTCCATTTGAAGATACTCACGCTTCCATTCGAGCACCTCGGGCAAAACACGTGATGGTTTATTTACAGTTGGATGTTTATAGTATGCGAGTTAATAAATTATAAATGAAACTTATATGGGATGCACGAAGAATTAATTATCACACAAGCCACCCTCATTATCACTGCTTATCTTCATGAGCTTTATCTAGTCCTGATAATTGGGTATACCTGGTTTAAATTTATAACAATTTTATCACGAAATGTGATGAAGTGCTTGCTTCCTTCAAGATACAATAGAAAAAGATTAAAATTTGGGATGGTAGGAATGTCGGTGGTAGCAAGGGTCGACACACTTCCAAGATCTACAAACCATGCAAATGCAGGAACCAAAAGAGAAAAACAAAGAAAACACTAGAATTACTTTAAATGTGAAAAATAAACGTGTAGGTAAAATTTGTTCATCAGAGCCCGTGTAAATATGGTAATGTTTGAATTATATCACTCGAGATTTGCAATAAAGACTTAAATATTTTTACAGTAAAACAATTTCCATTAGTAATATTAAATGGAAGAATGTCATATTTATGCCAATCAAGGTGGATTGCTGAACAATCATACCCGACAGATACTTTCTCTTATTAATAATTTTCACATGCTAATAATTCAAATACTTTTTTGTGGGTGTTAACGTTGAATTGTTTTCTTCAATTAACGATTTTGCTATGCTATCCATTTGCAATTTGTGTACCCGCATACAGAATTATCTAATTGGCACCTCGGTATTGTCTAGTAGGCTGCACACCATAAATTTTAACCAATGCGATTAAGAGGGAATAAATCAATAGGATAGGATTATCAGATGTTCCTGTTTTGAGTTATATCACTTTTGTACCCTTTACTTTTTCGTTATTGTCTTTTCCATGTTTGTGTTAAAAAACTAAAAATTTTACTATAACAACTATAATTAACCACAAGAAGTTCATTGGCTTTACAGTAGAAGTTCATTTTAATTAATAGTATACATATTAAATAGCGCGGGAAAAAATATGTTATTAATCACAAGAAATAAATAATCAGTTTACTGTCTGCGATCAGAATTAGTTCTACTTTCTTTTAATTTAGTACTTATCATTTACTAAGTGATGTACCAAATTCACACTTAGCATTTATGGTTTTGCGAGAACTTTAATAACACATTCTTTAATAAGGTGCTAACCTTGCTAGATGCATCAACTAAACTTAAACTTTAAATCAGAGCAGTATAGTAACCAAACCGCGGTTTCATGCTCCGTAGCCTGCCAATTGCTGCTGATACATAATTACTGAGGTGCTGGAGGGTATCCATACCCCCCAGACCCCCCGGTTTAAAAAATTAAATTTTTATATGTATATTCTTGCATAGAAAATAAGCGAAGTTTTCACTCTTCAGAAGTACAGAACAGTACGCATCGGGAAATCTGTGCGATATGGAATACTCTCCAATACTCAATCAATATTATAAGAGTTAAGAGACTTCTCCGAGTGTGAGAATTACAATAATTGGCTAACTTGAACCGGCATTGAAAAAATGTGAGCTTTAAGTTCAATAAAAATTGAATATAATAAAAAAAAATTTAATTTTGATGTTATAACGAATTTTTACTTCAACCCAATACATTTACTACTGTATGGTCTTCAGGACTTTTTTCTACATGTAGATCACAGTTAAATAGGCCACCTATCACCAAATAGCAAAAGATTATCTTGTTAAGCTCCCAATCCAATATTATTTTAATTGTTATAAGCCTTTAAACCAATAGGCACATTTGCTAAGATTTTATTCCATGTAAGAGGCTGTAGGACATAAATCTGGATGATATGCTAATTTTTATTTGATTTGTGATGCTTTAGATAACGTTTTGTATTTTTCTCAAAGGTTGCAGCAGTAGGGGTTGTCCTATTTCACCCGTTACGGATTTGTATTCAATGTAGTAGATTTACTTACTCCTAGCATTGAAGTAGAAGTTTTTAATACCTGCGTGTGGACATCGTATTCTGTTTTGAGATTCTTTGAAATGATTCTGAAGGTTTATCCTTGTTTGATGAGAAATCTGTTATGGGTAATGAATTTAATTTGCATATTTTCTATTTAGCTTCGTTTTATAATGAAGCTGCTAATGAAAGGATGAAACATTGCCCGAGTGGGCAGGATATAAACCTTTTTTTAAGCAAGTGAAAACTCCATTGTGGTTTACTTTTATGCTTCCGAAAGGATAGAAAAATTATGGATGGTATTCGTTCAACAATAAGATGTATCTTCTTGGTGAGTGGTTTATTAACCCAACACTTCAAGGTGTGGTTTAATAAGAACAGTGCCGTACTTCCACTTTTTTATTACAATATTTTTATTTGAGATGTAGATTCGTACTGGATGACGCTCAATTCTTTGTAAAAAATTTTTTTTTTTTGATATGCGGTCTCTGTTTTAGACGTTATGCCAAATTGCAAGATTGGTGTAATGCATAGGTAGTTTGATGTTAAAAGTTAAATTGTTGGAAAACAATTACAGATTTTCAAATTTTGAAGATGGAAAAAGTAGTGGTTGGATTATAAACCATAGTTTACAAACCAGGTTTGCGATATAAAGACTGTATAAGAGGTAAAGCAATAACAAGTGACAAAAGGGTAGTGAAAAAATATTTAACCTAAAAATTAAACCAGTATAATATTGAAAAAATGAAAAAAAGTAAACGCTCCACTAACTTGGTCAGACAATATAACGAGAACCAACTTCCCTATATGGTAAGAACGATTTTAAGAGCTTTGGTGGCTGTGATTGATCCAATTTTACATAAGTAGAAAATTCACAATATCAGATCTAACTCAAGACTATTTTTGAACTTGATTAATTAAGAAAGAGTTTATCGTGTATCGACCAAGTCATCAAGCAAAGTTTTGGCTTTTGGGTTTGCACCGGTGCCAAATTATTCAGCCAGCAGCCACGAAGATATTAATTTTGCTTTTTAAAGTACCAACTAAACAAGTTCCAGGTTGGCAATTAAATTGATAACGATCTGTTTATGTTTCTTCGTAAAATGAAATAATTAGAGAAAAAAATGTTAAATTTAATTAAGCTGGGTTAAAACGTAGAGGTAATGATGGCGTGGGTATTTACTCTGATTGTTATAGTTTTTAGAGCATTTTTAAGTCGTCGTTTTCTTCATAGTCAATTATTTTCAAAGAAACCACAAGTGGTAAAAATTTTAACGATACATTCGCTGCGGATGACAATAATTGTACAGTAGCTTCGTGGGAAACTTTGACCCTAATGCAACACTTCCTTTCTTTTATGTTTCTTCTATTGTGTTTCGATTAAAATTATTGTTTTCTTACTTGGCCGTTTTGTGGAGAGCAGAAAATTGCACACGCAATTGTTTATTAATAACGATTCTTATTTGGCACACGATAATGAAATTGAAAAGCAATGACTGGTTCGAATTTTACATGACTAACCGACACCCACACGAAAAAATATTTCCGGTTTTGTCTGCAAACTTTCCTATCGAAAAAATGTAAACATTCTGCTGGGCCGATAGAACTTTTTCCTACTCACCCAAGACTGAAAAACTTAGGCCACTTCCTGGTCTACTCTTGTGCACTTGACTCGTCATCGTGGTTAACGTTTCTTAACATGCATCTCAGGGGCACTGAACTGCGCCAGTGCATTTCAGTGTGAGTTGCATTCTGCGGTTTAGATTTAATCAAAAGTTTAAAACACGAGATAATATCATTTTGGCATCTATTGTTTCTAATCTTATTTAAAGAATTTCCCGTTTGTCACAAACACCACGAACTATTTAAAACTTGGCAAGGAATTTCGAGCAGAAAATAAACCACCACACAGGACTAGGAAGACGATGATAGGTACTTAATTTAATCGCACTTTTTTCCACAATCGCCCAAGCCGAATATTATTTTTAAATTTGCAGGGCAGATTTCCACGCCTGGATTATCACAGTTTAATTAAAGCGCGAGCAAAAGTCGCGGTTATTCGAAATTTTTCACAAAATCAAGTTTTTGCAGCACTTGTTATTCAAGTTTTGTAACACCAAAACAGAAAATTGTTGTTCAAATTTTTTTTTTCAACTGACCAACGTTTTGACTCTCGCAATAATTTCTTTTTAAACAAATTGTAATAACACAAAAACTTGGTTTTTAAATTCACAATTTAAACCGTTCAATTTAGCGGTTTGGTTCCCACGTTTTTTTGAACGCTTCGCGATGACTCACGTCTAGAAACTGCCCAACATCTTAACGAACGAGATGCGAGTATGCGACTGAATGGTTATAGAATCTCGACACGAAGTGGGTCTGTTGTATATTCTATGAAATCTTATTTCCACTATAGTCAACCTATCTCGAAAACTATCAATGAACTCGACTATTACGTTATAATGCTCAATAGATAATGTGGTTATCACATCATAAACTACAGGTATTGAATTATTAACCTTTCACAATTTTATTATGTTTTATGATCAAGGCTAATATTGATTTTGGCTCGAAACTAAATTATTTGGGTGAATTTTCCGATCGAAAAAATTAGATAGTTTCTGATCGATCATTGAAGTCTCCAATAAAACCGCATCAAATAACTGCCTATTGGAGCTCATCCGTCGAGATAAAAGAATTTGTAATTAACTTACAGGTATTATACCTTTGGTTTCAGACCCATAAAAAAAGTTAACGAGTGTTCTTCTACCTGCTCCAGCCGAACGCATCTCTACCTGTGAACTTTAAACGTGGTATGAATGCTATTTAGGATTTCGGATTTCAGGGGTGCAATGTCATATAAAGAATTTTATATGTAAACTAAAAGGAAGCCGCTGTAAAACTAAAACGTAATTACATGTTTTAATAAATTAACCAAAATAAACAAACACTCCAGATAAGAATTATCACTTTGTACTTATCAGGTTTTGGTGTTAAAAGTAAATACAAAGTAAAAACTATTACTTTATGGATTTTACCACATTTTTGGAACCACTTCGCTAATTATTGTGCAAACAGGAACTCAAGGTATATAATTCACGTTCCAAACCCATGCATCATGTAAATTGGAACAAAATTAAAAATACATTTTAACCAAGGTTTCATTTAAAATTTTTAACATTGTGATAACTAGCTTAATGGCTCACGGTAGACTTTTTGGCTTAGGATTATCTTTCTATTTTATTTATTGGGTAAACATTGAAAAGGTATTATCGGTATCTTTCGTGTTCTAGATTTACTTGGAAAGTTTTTGAAGCTTTCGATAGCTTTGATGCTGTAACAACATCCACATTCAATTATAATAATAATATTGGCAAACCACCGAAGTGAAATTTAATCAGTAAACCTTCTCTAAATAATTATTTATGTAAATGTGATTTTTTTGCTCAATTGGGAATAGTTTTCACATAATATATTTAGCAACATTTAATAAAAATAGAGAATACCATCAATAAGGGGGGGGGGAGTGTTATAAAATATACCCCAGCGCTGATCCCGTCAGAGAGTAATATTCCTGTAATAATCAAAGTTTTGGCTAAATTTAATTTAATACAAATTATTTGATAATTTTGTGAATTTATTTTTGTGCCTTTCTTGTTCTTTATTTTTGGTTGTTCTGTGAAATAACATAGATTGCTTTTTATAAAACTTGATTCTCTATGCAGAAAATCGTCTTATTTTCAAAAAAGATATGTACAAAAAAACAACAAACCTTCATATTTCTCAAAATTGTTTTACTTAATTTCATCTGTAACTTGAAAGCTACAGTTTTCAGACAATAAAGGGTTAGAATCTAGTTTGTAGATAGTTCAAGATAGTATATGGAATCATTAACACTAAAAAATCAATGATTTTGGCACTATGACCAAAATTTGAAGATTGAAAATAATAAATTTCAGTTAAGAATTTTTTTTAAAATGTGTTTTTCCTTTAAACCCAAAAATACCTTGTTTATAAAATTCACGATTTTTTTACCATCTGGAATCTAAACCACGCTCAATATATAATACTAAATCATACCATATCTGATCGGGGGTTCTGAGGGTTCTGACCCCAGCCATACGATTTAATAAAATTAAAACGACATTAAAAACCGGTAGTGTCCTTTCATTGGTTACTACAAAGAAGATGGATTTACTGGTTGGTTAAATGGATACCGGTATAGTCACATAAGTGTGCGAGTTATAGATTGAATTTTTTATTTCCATAAAAAAAAAATTTTTTTTAAATAAATTGGATTTCCAAAGATTTAAATTACAGTGACTACAATTTTAGTTACTCTATGGTAATTTATTAAAAGTACGTCTAATTTAAAAATATATTACGCGGTTTAATAAACTTTTAAATTTAAAAATAAAATTAGTATTATAATTTTCATATTAAAGCACTTAAATTAATAATAATTAAGTTAGTGTGTAAAAATCAGACTAGAAAAACTTACAAAATAACGGTAAAAATTAAAAATTAAATAGAATAAAAATTAGAATATTTCTTATTTACGATTTTTTTCTCAGATTAACCCTTCCCTAAACAATCCACAGAATGACAAACCAACAAAAAAATATTGACAATATAGTATATTATACACCAAGGGAGTAAAGGGGATATTTTAGTAGAGAAAACGTCATTAAGTTGTTTTATAATTTTTTTTGCAAAATTACAAGCCAGTCCTGATTTTTTAAAACTTTCGCCAAACTGTCTGATAACTTATTAAAGCCTCGTATACTTAGAACTTAAAAACTATTAATATTATAAGAGTAGCCAGTAAAGGTCGGCCTACGGCTGCTTTTCTGCTAGGATGCTCACAGACCGCAATATTAAAAGTTAAGTTAGATATTAGTTATACAATATTAGAATTTAAGAATTCCGGAGTTACCTCTGAGAAAATTTCGGTTTCCCAGGTGTTCTGGAAGCAGTTTTTATAAATGAGTAAGTCAATCAGTCTAAGCGGCTTTTTATAATTAAAAATATAAAAACTAAACTGGACTTTCGACCCTCATTGTATTGACAGTATTTCACACAGAAAACTAGTTTTTATAAAATTGACATGATCTTCTAGAAGTAAAACCACCAAACCGAATATAAGCTTCTCAAAATCTTCTTCGATATTGGTTACTTAGTTTATCAATACTTAGTAAATCAATAGTTTTATCATATCAACAAAAATGTCCATTGATTTTCAGACACGTTTCAGGCAAGGTTTTATTTCCTTTTTTTAAATTCTTAGAATTAATAATAATATTTATCTTTATTCACCATACGATAATAATATGTATTTACAACTCTTGTCATTGTCGCAATGAAATAGAATTGTAAAGTTAGCTCTCTCCGGAGGTAACTACGACTCGTAAAATTACCCCATCATATTCAAATGTCAAACTATTGATACGTTTATTCAAATTTCTTAGATTTATAGTCTGCACAAAGACTTGACACATACATAGGTCATTCGAATGCTATATATTAATTGTCAATACAATGTTTTATAGGTAAGTTTATTAATCATTGGTAATGAATTTGATTTAATTGCATTGAGTTTTGCATTTTTTTGCATTTTGATTTTTTTCAACCCTTACAAATAAAATGTAGCTGTAAATCCGGGAGGTCTGGGGGGGGGGGTATGCACAAACTAATAAATAAAACAGTCAATTGCCATTGCTAGAGAATACCAGACCCCCGGTTACTTATTACTTGCTTCATTAATTTTAATGTAGATTCGCCGCAGGGTCTGTCTGTAGTTTCTATGTCTATGTTATGGGAGTGATACGGATGCGGAAATAACCACCAGAGATTATGTAACTTTTAGCTGCAATGTAAGTTCTTTGCTTTTTCCAAATAGTAAAGTAGTAAATCCGGACACACAAAGATTTTCTCCAAAGTGGATCAATTTTCTTCTTTTCCTTTTACTTAACAACTTAAATCTACGATGTGCACCGGAAAGCTTATCTAAGATGTGTTCTCAAGTCAGTGATCTCAATGTCTATACAGACACCGCTGTAGCAGACTCTAGCTGTTGGTGTACTAGTGCGCTTCTACGGCATATTAGTATACGTATTAAAAATAAACAAAAAAGACTTTAACCACCAGCAACCTTCTCAACCAACTAAAACAATAGGTGAAATTGAAAGGGAAACTAAAAGCAGCAATTAGTGCATCTTCTTGCAGGTCTGCAAACATTTTCTCAGATTTTGACAGGATGCTGCAAGTTAAATTAGTATTTGCATACAATGGTAATAGCAGATAGACCAGTATGTCATGCATGTAAGAAGGCAAACGAGACAGTGGGATTTACGCTTTGTCACTGTCTTTTTATAGCAACAAGAGGATGTGTACTAGGAGACTTCTGGTAATATATGGCTAGGACGAGTTGGAATGTTTTGCATGAGATACATAGGTGGCAGTATGAAAGGTTCATCGCTCTACTACTTAGTGGCAAAAATAATTAGTTGGATTCACTTCAAATTAAATCAGAAAGAAATAATGGATCTTGAGATATAAATTGATCTACGTCGTGAAAAATCAATATTAATGATTAATATATGAAATCTGCATACAAGGCGATTTCCAAAGTATATTAAGTAAGCCGTTTCGATTATTGTCCCACTTACAATGCCGTATTGCAAAATATGGATCTAAAGGATTTTCCAGAAAGTGTAGGATTCGATTTGTCACCCATTCAACTAGTGCAAAATGAATTTTAAGCATATTAAGATGTACCTACCTTTTAGCTGTTTTACATAACGAAAAAATAAATTTGTTCTGGTTGCGTAAACTTTAACGAATTCTGTCCATACCATATAAGTGTAAAAATACGAATTCCTAATTATCGCGATAATAAATTTAGCAAATTAATAGATATTAAATTATATAAAATAGCAGGTGCATTACTGAAAATAATTTAAATAAACGTTTAGTGCCCACGCTTCATAATTTATTCATACCAAAGTATAGATTTACGTAGGTTGATAAAAAATTAAAAAGCAAATGAACGTTGTAAAAGTCGTTTAAGAATCGACGACGCTTTGTGCAAAAATCGGTTAGGTCACTTGGCGAATTATTCAGCCTACTCTTGGTCAAGTGGTTATTTAACGCTTGGTTATAAGTTTCATTCACAAACAGAGGGACGTAGGTGTTAGAAACGGGTTCCAATGCAAATTAAATGCAAAAGGGAAGTCGTCTACCCACACTCATCTAACTCACTCCGTATGAACACACGCTTATATTGAATAAAATTCAATATAGCCAAACTCATTGGTGTAGAAATCATGAATGAAAAATTATATTAATTATTAAATTTATGGTCGCGAGAGAAATGGCAAAGGTGATTGTGAATAATTATAAATTTCTAACAATATTAGTAAACAACTTGACGTAAAAAATTTAAAATTTACTACTATAACGACCAAGGTGTAACTTATATTACCGTTTCTTTCTCTACATTTCGCCATACATAGTAGTCGTAACCGACGTCAAAACAGGTGTTCAATGAATAACTTAAAAATTGTCGTGTTTGATCATTAATTATGTAATTAACGCCTACACATTATAGCGCTTTTTTCTAAATGTTTGGCCAGTATTTACGATTTGCAATAGCTCAAACAATAGAAAAGGTTATCTGGCCGAGTATCGTAAAAGGAATAGTTGAGGGCCCGAATGTTGTCCTTGAGGAACGCCCGAATAGAGAAGCGTTTCGTTGCCATTATTGTATGGTATCATTATTTTCTTGTAGTTGCCCACGTGGGGGAGGACGCTAAGTGATGAGGTCAGAAGATAACAAAAACGTGGAATGAAAGAACAAATTAAAAGTGGAACAATGAAAAATTACACTAAATTAGAAAGTTGCAGGTTTCCTCGGTTGTTCTCTTAAAATCGAAATATTTCACGTTGTATCCAATGGAATATAACAATTCAAAATGCCATCAGATTACTAACCAACTAATAGGTTTATTGTTTATACAAACTTTTATTGTTATTTTATAGGTGTGGACATATTTCAGAAATGCATGCATTTTCCAGTAATATGCAAATTTAAAACGGAAACAATTAATAACAGCGCGTACACATTGCAGACAGACAACATTTAAATAATGTTAGCAGCTTATACTTTTATTTTAAATTAAATAAGAAACAAAGTACGGGCAAGTGGTCGATAGCTCCGAGCAAGTTACGCCGATTGAATTACATTATTATTTGTGGCCTATAACTCAGTTGGTCATACTAATAATCATCAAGTTTTATAACGCGAGCGAGGCTAAATAATCGTAAAATTTAATTTCTAAAAATAATTGCATCAATAATTAAAAGTATCGAATGCGAAATCGTAAAGCCGTTCATTCATAATCTTAATTTTTGATTCTTACGCAAGTTTTATACGATCCCGTAGGCGTTTCGTTATTACCTATAAGCATAACTTTATATTTATTATGCAGGTAGACTGCTTTTTCCAAATTAAAATATTTAAATACTTTTTTAATTTGAATTGCGTAGGTTTTAGTGTTTTCAACTCGTTTTTGTGCCGATGTAAATTATTTTTAGATGTGCAAATAAACTCAACAAACGCTCTTTGTTGAATAAATAAGGATACCAACATTCGAACAATTGCCAAAATATAATTTCGTTAAATTTTTGGGCTGCTAATTGTTTCGATGTTGCGGACATTAAGCATGAATAATGAACAATTTAATTAAGACTGAAGGCCGAGTTCTCCAATAATTGTTCTCGACAATCCTTTCAATAGATTTTATGTATATCAGCTACTATACAAAATTAGTTGAAAATTTTTATTCCAATTTCCACGTTAGAAGCAGTGGCGTATCCGCGCACGTCAGGTTGGAGTTGATCCTTCAAAAAAAAAAAAAAATCGTCGGAGCATTGATCCGTTGGACTACTATGTAAGTCAGCTGGCTCTTTTGAGGAAAAAACGTAATAGATGCATTCGCTTCATTGCGTCCAATTATTTTGAGCCATTTTTTCGTCAGGATGGTATTTTAAGATCAGAAAGCGTTTAAGTCTTGCACGGCTATTTATAAACCAAGTCTTTACTTTCAATTGAAAATCATTGTTCAAACATTGTTTAGTTGGCTGATTATAGTGTATGGTCTGTATGGTGGATATCCTTTTATGGCTTAAACTAGTATCGACGATGGAGCCTCTGGGTATACCAAGACCCAGACTTTGAGGCTGGTGTTTGTCGATGACTCACGAGGGTCAATAAAGAGCAAACCAGCATTATTAAATCGTTTTAAGTATTTTACAAAATTAATTTTATCAATTAGTTTGAATGAAACAAAACTGAATTGCATTGTATGCAAATGAAAGTCCAACGTCGCCGTGTAGGATGCAATGTTAATTCGAAAAATTAACGGAACTCGACATAAGGCGCCGCTAATTAGCATATGGGCATTAATAAGAAAAAAATTGGGATAGTTGATACTCAAATTGAATTAAAATAATTAAGACGATTAAACATTTGAAGAATTAACATTGTGGTGCTGTCTTTCTGTCTAAAAACTAGAAGCACGAGCTCTAATCAATTAGTGTGTTTGATTTATTTTCGCTAATCAACATTTTTTGCGCGATTTAATTAGTCACCCCGCTACGCCCGCCGCTGGGCGAGTCATAAACTCCATGGCCTGAAAATTTAATTTATGGAATTTCAAGTTACTAAATTAATTAATCACCTGGGTATTAATTTTAAATGTTAATTGAAAATTATTTTTTAAGAAAATATCTGCAATTTGATATCGGCTATTAGAAAAATTGTAATAAATATTGACAGATGTTTGTAATGAGTTAAATTTTACCATAGTGGTTTTCGTAATAAACCATCAAAGTATATTAAACACTTTAGACTAAGATCTAATTATTTATTCATGTGTAAATAAATTAAAATCGATCGCTTCGCATTTTAGATCTCATTTGAATATCTTATTAACTACCGTCGAGTAGACAAACCAGTCGATGCCACTAGTTTTGGATAATTAAAAAAATCCAAAAACATTTGTATTTTAATATGGTATTTGAATACAACATCTAAACTACACTTATTCCTGACCTGTCTCATCGGTGATGCACTCCTTATAAAGGAAACAAGCTTGGTTTGCAAAAAGAAGTAAGTTTTCCAGTTCAACGAACAACTACATTATACTTATCACACATAATTTTTCAATCAGCCATATATTAATGGAAGAAAACTGTTTACGAAATTTTATAATCGGAAAAATGAGATAGCGTCGGTCGGGCATTCCAATAAATTGAGTCGTGACTGAGACGCTGCATTGGGCGGATCTAATCTATCAAGATCAATCGTTTCTTTTATCGAAATCTTCCATTACAATAATTATGATGAATGCCGACAAAAATGGGCTGATGGTAATATGCGCATCCGGTCCCAAAAAGATATCCGGATTACCAAGATAGAAGAAAAAGATATTACGTGAAAAAGTGGCGAGAATTTCAGTTCATAGGTTAATGAAAAGGAGGAGGACTATCGAGTCACGAAGAAAGAAATGAAAACTTGTGGTGCAATTATCCGTAGAAAAATTCGAATCACGTTATGGCCTTTTATTATTATTTATTTGTTCAATTTTATAATCCACTTAAAATCTTCGAGGTGTAAAAGTGAAACACGATAATAAATTTTGTCACGTATTATATTATCCGTTCATTGAGATTAACCTACTTAGAAGAGAAATAGGTAGGTATGGTATGGTGGAAGATGGTATTTGCATTTTCAAATCATCGTCAACTTACTCATAGTCTGGGAACGCGAAATGTTCGGTTCGCTTCTAAAATTCGTTACTACATACCGAGACTCAACTGCATCGTCGTAAAAATAGTTGGCCATTAAATGATCACAAGAATTAGATAATTTTATTTTATTTTTGCAAATTATGTTCTTCGTTAAAAATATACAATCCGAGGTGGAATTCCTTTTGTAGATTAAGTAATACCCAAGTGTTGAAAAAAAAACTGGAAATGCAGTTTACAGTGGAGGGCACCCCGTGGTGCACATTAGGGTACAAAATTGTAGATCACAAAAATGTAACGTTAGAATGACCGCCCTGCTGTTGAGACATAATGAAAGGCAGAATCTGAAAGCGGTGTCTTTAGTAGGCGGTTAGAAAAGGCAAAAACTACAAACAAGATACAAAAATGACTGACCCTCCAGTTATTCTAAGAAAAATTAAATTGTTGTGGGTGACTGCTCCTTTCTAAACTAAAGGAACAACCTGGTACAAACTTGTCGCAAGGCCTTTCTCCTGTTTTAGGAATTTCAAGAAAAAAATGTTTTTCCATCCAAGTTTCACTTCATTTTAAAATGTCGTTTAGAAAGAGTCACGACTGGAAGTTATACACGCGACCAGAATACGAATGCATTATAATCTTGCATTCGTGTCCGATTACAATCGTGACCAACATAATCTGCATTTTGCAGTCACCTATGCAAATCTCTGCTAATCTAATCCGACTTTGTAAGCGCCATTTTAACGCAATGACAATTTGAAGTGAGCATAACAAAATGCAGGATAATATTGTACAGTCACGCAGTTCTCGATTTTCAATCAGTCACACCAGAGCTGAGCTTTAAATTTTTTAATTGAGTATTATGTAAATTTGTTCATGTTTCTCATAACTACATATCATCGCTCACAACTATTTTTAGCTTAACGACGGAATGACAATTTCAGATGTAAAATTAGACGAACACGATGAGAAATATTTTTTACCGGAAATTGGTGTGATACGGCTTCGTGTCTTTTCAAAGCATTGGAAATCAACCTAATAACATCCTGTTTTTTTGTTCATTTATTTCGTTCCTAACTGGTTTCTACTTTAAGTTTCTTGATAAATGCTACGTTCTTCGTTTTCCACCGCTTCTATACGCAAAATCTTCATTTTATTTGAAAAATTTTAAATCTTGCGCATTTCCACCACAATGTTCTCGGTTGTCATAGCAACATGTATAGGTATGCAAAATATTATATGCCCCCTATGCAAAATAAATCAAGAGTCGTACAGAATAGTCGACTCAAAATAAAATAAATTAATATCACCTAACCACAACCCAACTAAAATTTCAAATCAAAACCCAACATAGGCAATCTAACCGAAGCTTAACCTAACCGAACCCAATTTGGAACTAACCTAACCCAAACTAACTTATTTTTGTTTTAATTGAAGTACTAAGTTATTTTTTAAATCAAAGATCTTGCTCTGATGCATAAACCTCAGAAAACATATATAGGTATCCTTTTCGCCTGTTAAGAAGAATAATGTTTTGAATTCAAGTTTAAAAAAAAAATTTAAGTTGTAAAAACACAGTCAAACAACACTGACTACTGCACTGTTAAAAATCAAGAGATCAGAAGTGAAGCAAATTTTGGCAAATAAAAGCACTTTTTAGACACCAATGTAAATTTAGGAAAGACAAATCCATGATAAATGCCCTAAAGAAAATAATAAGTCCAACAAAGAAAGTAAGACCTAACCTTGCATTAGGTAAAGAAGATTCCGAAGAAGGTAAATGGTAAAATGGTAAATTTGTAGTAAAATTTGAATGACATTAAAATTAAGCAATTAAACTATGAACAATAATCAATTTTAAAGTTTCGATAAATTGTTTATTCTGTTGACGGTGCGTGTGCTTAACGTAAATAGCTTCAGCACTTGTTTTAGTTGGGAATCCGCCCACAGTTGACTTCCAGCTATGGTATAGATAATAACATATTATGAATGTTGTACTGTAAATGTTTAAATAAATAAATAAATGAATTTATTTAAAACAAGATTTCGTTATTTATAGGTAGACAAATTTAATTTAAAAACAAGAAGATCCGTAATTTTCGAGTTAGAGCAGCTTCAGGAATATTTTTAATAAGTGGAACGCCTCAAAAATACTCTCTCTAAGTAGATCCGTAATTTTCAAGTGCAATTTATGCCCAAAATAATTGTATAAATATTGTCGTGTTTCGAAACCATAGAACCAATTTCATTTATTTTGTAAATAATTTTAAAGTTTAATTTTGTTTTATTATTTATTTATTTATAACATTGTATATAAAAATGTTTGTTAAATTTGCTATGAAAATAAGGTGGGGAGAACGAAAAATATAAAGTGAAGAAAGTAGGACGCGTCGAGCGGACGAACATCATTCCTGCAATGGAAATTAAAATTGTTAATTGTTTTTTTTTTAATTTAATAAATAACTTAGGTTGATTTGATGTTTTTATTTAAATTGATAAAGTGCAGTGCGAATTGTTAAGTAAATTGGAATTGTTAAAAAATTTGCGATAATTTGGTCGATGCGTAAAATTACATCGCAACAAATTTGTTTGACAAGACGCCAGCTGGAATACCATATGCGAAAAGTCGAATACCACATGCAAGGTAAAACAAAAGAATGAGCATTTAATTTACGATTTAAAAAACAACTTAAGAGCTCATAGCTATTAAATAATCTGTGTAACCTCAGCAATTTTCATAAAAGGGTGAAAATGCATAAATTTGCAACGTTGGGGGCATAACAATATATAGAAACAGACAATCAAATAATTGGATATCATTTTTAGACATTTTTTACCCTAATTTTTTGATGACTTATAAATTTTTATGTTTATATTTGTAATTTATAGCATAAACTTATAAAAATAACATTATTATTATTTATTTGCATCTGCCATAAGATTCCACCACTGTTCTTTCATTCTGGACTTGGTTGTAGGTATTTGATTTTTAACTGTTTTGGTTTATTCGTAAATAACTCGGTTGTGATGACACAATTAATTTAATTTCTCATTCAAATTGTACTACTTAAATTAATATTTTCTTTAGAGCCTTTTATCATTTTGGTGACGTCAAGTAATCTTAATGTGACGTCGCTTGTTATCATCAATTCCACGATTAGAATATTGTTACCCACTTTAATTTTAAAGTGGCTATCAAGTATTGCTTTGAAGAATGCTCCAAATGATATTATGTTGCCAAGTGGAGTTTTCTCGAAAATGGGAAAAGGAAAAGCCGACGTTTGATTGGTACAAATCCGTATTAAAATTTTCATTTGCCTAAACTCGGCTCTGGAGGTCAGCTTATATCTACGTAAATTTTTTTTTTTTTTTTTTTTATTTCAATTAATATTTACAATCTGTCATGTATAAAATAACAATAAGTAAATGGTGTGATACAATAAGTTAGGGTCATGTAGAAAATTTTCCATTGAAAATTCTCCTTCTGCAATATATTTTTAAATGTTACTTGTTACACAGTATTAGCGGAATTTAATTTATTATGCAAATCGAGTTTCTAAATCGGTTATCATGAAACGATTGAGTCGTCTTATTTCTTGTGTGTTGTCTAGTAATGCGTTGGCGAGTTCATTAGGATGGTTTTCCAATCTGTTCTTATAGTTTATGTGGTACTTGTAGATTTCTTCCCGAATAGAATTTAGGTGCAAGTCGTGTTGTATGACATAGTTGGGCACATACCACGGTGCATTTGTAATTGTTCTAAGTACCTTGTTTTGAAATCTCTGCAAGATTTCGATATTGGATAAACTGGCAGTCCCCCAGAGCTGGATGCCGTATGTCCATATGGGTTTTAGTATAGTCTTATAGGTGAGAATCTTGCTTTCTAGAGATAACTGTGACGTTTTTCCAATCAACCAATACATTTTTCTAAATTCTATACCAAGTTGTTTACGCTTATTGAATATATGTTTTTGCCAGGTAAGTCTTCTGTCGAGATTCATACCAAGGTATTTTACATCTTCAGCATGTGGTAAAAAACAATTGTTTAATTTTACTAGAGGGCATGAATCTCTCCGCATTGTAAAAGTGACATGAGTAGACTTCACTTCATTGGCCTTCATTCTCCATTTTTGTAGCCAAACATGGATTTTATCAAGGTTATTTTGTAAATTTCTTGAAGCAAGTATAGGGTCGATATGGGATGCTAGTATGGCCGTATCGTCAGCAAATGTAGCTACAGTTGTTAATCTCGTAGTCGGAAGGTCGGCTGTATAAATTATGTAGAGTACAGGTCCCAGTACACTACCCTGTGGTACTCCAGAGTCAACCGGATATAAACCAGTGTATTCGTCACGGTGTTTAACCAAAAAGTATCTATCTTTTAAGTAAGACGCCAGTAATTGATAGAAGGGGTGAGGAAGAGTTTTCTTTAGTTTGTAGCACAGGCCATCATGCCACACCTTATCAAAGGCCTGGCTTATGTCCAAGAATGCAGCCGAGCAGTATCTTTTGTGCTCTAGATCGTTGCTGATCTTTTTTACTACCCTGTGTATCTGTTCTATCGTACCATGTTGGTTTCTGAATCCAAACTGGTGGCTTGGTATAAGACCTTTTTCATCTATTACTGGTTGTAGGCGACGAAGAATGAGCTTTTCAAATATTTTTGAAAGCACTGGTAGCAAACTTATTGGTCTGTATGATGCCACTTTTTGCAGTTCTTTTCCTGGTTTTGGAAGTAGGATAATTTGATAATTTAAAAGTAAAATTATACAGCATCAAAGCATTAAAATTAATTTTCTGAAAATTTTTCAAGGAAATTTATCGCGAATTTTCACATATAAACCAGGTGATTCATCAGCGAGACTCCTTATCATAAAAGAAATATTTATAAAATGAAATTTATAAATAAATTTATCTTTCGTCGGGCTACTTCACCATCCATAAAATTCTGTTTAATCATCAAAAGCATTCCAATTGATTAGAAAATTATGCAAATCTTAAAAATTGTGACTAACTTCTTTATCGCAGTGAAATGTTGCAAAATATTATGAAATACTTATCGACTTGGAACAAAATATCGTTTAAAAATTCTGGGTACCTAATCGTCTTGTTATTACACCTTCCATAAAAATATTTGCATACGATAAGATTGCCTGACACAGAAGGGCTTTCATTTTGCTAATAAAAATATTTGATAGGATAGATAAAGTTTTAGGTCATTTTGTGAAGATTAGCGAAAAGTTTTGAGCAGGGAAGAACCCTAATCCAAAACGATGGATACGAGGAACGTTCAGAAATAACTGGTGCGTTTCCGACCTTGCTATGATACACCGATTTAAATAATTTGATTATAAAATTTAAAATATGCATTGGGACGTATAATTAATTAGAGCTTAGAATTTATTGAACAGCGTTAGACTTATTTACCTAATCTATCATCTTAATCTACCTGTATGCGTCTGCCATTAGCGTTACCTAATTAACCATTAGAACATAAATACTAAACAAAACGACAACCTAGTTCTTGTTATAGCATTTTCCTTTATTTTTTTCCGATGATGAATGTATGGTACAAATTCTGTCTGCCCAAAATTTGCTTCCTTATTGATAATTAGTTGAATTATTTATAAATAAATATAGGAACGTAGAAGTTTTTTATATTTTATAACCTTCCATTCAAATTAATATAAAGCAAGTTTAATTGCTGATGAGATAATAAAAATGATTTAATAAATGTTAGAACGCTAAAATGTTTTTCTCTTTTTTCTTGTAAAACCCGACCGAGTTTTCAAAGCGGACATCTCTTCTTGACATGTCATAAGTAACAAAGATCTGTTGCAAGTGTCTAGCTTTGGAGTGCAAAGTGTCTGATAAAAAGAATTATAACCTTGCTTTGTAAATTTTATTTTCTGCTTGATGGTCGATTATGTACTCGCATTGTTATTTAAACCCTAGTTTAAAGCCCAGAAAATTTTTTGCTCGTTTTCGTAGCTCAGGAATTTTGATAAACTCTCATCAGATAAGTGGTTTGATTTGAGATAGTAAAATGATGTAATGTAGCGAATTGTATCAATTTGACCCAATTGGTTGTTTATAAATAAATATTTTACCAATTGTAATTTCAGCATGGTTAAATGATTAATAAAACTAAATTAGATTGCGTCTTGGCAAGCAAATCAAGTCTTGAAATTTATACTCGAGCAATTTATTTTATTTAACTTACCTACATTCGTTTTATTTTGCAACATATCACCATTTTACCGTTTCTTTAACCTTTCACAAGTGCTTTATAAACACACAATTTTTGTTTTATTACAAAATTTATTACATATTCAACGGTAGGTAAGTAGGTATTATGGATGTTCTTACCATAATAAATAATATTTAATATTTACCAAGTTGTCAGTTCGGGGTAGTCTGGCTACATCTAATAAATGGGTAACCAAGCAAAACTACTAAATGCAAAAATATATTTGAAGAACAAAAATAAACCAACAAAGGAGAGTTCAAAATGAAGCTTTTTATGGTAGAGAAAAAATGTACATTAAAAAAAACTTTGACCTAAAAAAAGTCCTTTACAAGGATTCTGTTTCATATAATCAGAGTTTGCGGTTGTTGATCGGCTTCCGGTAGCACTTTGAAAGTTAATTTCAAAAATTGTCCCTGCTTCTCCAATTTTATGCTTAGGTTTCTAATTTTTTCCCATGAGTCCTCGGACCGGGATATCTGATGAATTTGGCGTGTGAATAAATAACAAAAAGAGCACTGAAAGGTATTCCATCCTGAACCATTCGGATTTTATCCACATATTATGTATACATTTTGTGCTTTAAAAAGCTAGCTTTTTAATAGCTTCTTCAGAAGAAGAAGCCAAGTATTATCACCTACTGCTTAACTTGGGCTCCAAACCGCCATAAACTTCGTTTTGAAAATGATTTTTCAGACAGATTATACTTCGGTGGTTTGTCATTACTTTCCAAAGAGAGACGGCCAGAAATAAAATTTGTACTTTATCTGAAGGCGTACCGGATATTAACCGGAACAAAATATGATAAAACAGCAATAAAAAGAAGAAAAATATGCGATTTTTCTTAAAAAATGCACCGGTTCGATAAAATACATCAGCTATCCCTATACTTTAAAGTCTCACCCACAGCATCTACTGAAATCTGAAAAAATTAATAAGTTTATGGGTTTATAATAACAATATTATTGGGGCTACACATTTTAAAAATAAGACGAAACTGATAAGCCCGTTGATAAAATATTCACAGCACATCACTAGATATGATTGTTCGACCTATAAATGTACAGAGCGCGAATCTAGTTTCTAGATTTTGGCTAGGAGGGCAAGGATAGATTCAAAGCGCACCTATATCGCTAAATCAAATCCCAATTGCAGAAGAAATATTTTGACAGATGTAGTGTCATTAACTCTGGCCATAAGTTCGTAGTCTTTGCATCATCTACAAATCCAAGTGTGTTAAGATGTTTGCTTAATTTGCAGTATCCAGTTCTGATCGACTGTGCGAACCACTTCTCGACAGAAAACTTGATATTCAAATCAAGTTTGGCAGAAAATATTCCAGAGAATGATCTTACGAGGAATGACCTTCATGACCGTCCCATTACCCATCGCCACTGCTAGAAAGCCATCCCTACCCACAGGATTATAATTTTTCTTTCGTCTTACAAAGAAAGATTAGGGAAATGTTTGAAGCAATGGAGAGAGAAACGTTTACCATAGGATTAACGGTGAGTAAAAAAAAAACGAAGTACATGAAGCGTGATAGAACTGAATATTACATAGGACAAAATTTCAAGATCAACTATCAGTCAGTTTCAACTATCTTGGAGTAATAATAAAGAAAAACGGCGAAAGATACGAAGAAATAAAAAGAAGATAAACGTCGGCAACAGAGCCTATTACGAAAACAAGATCATGTTTACAAGTAAATAGCTAATAAGAAGAACAAAGATGAAAATCTACCAAACTCTGGTAAGGCTCGTGGTCGCATACGCGTCGGAGAAAATACATATATGTCTGCAGATAAGAAAGAGAAATTCAGAGTCTTCGAACGACGGATTATAAGAACTATATTGGGACAAAAGAAGGAGATCGACGGAGAACAGAGAGCCTTGATGAACCACAAGATCATAAGATTAAGCGGTGGAAAAGACATTGTCAAATACATAAAGTCACAACGTCTTAGATGGTTGGAACACGTCATGAGATCCGTAAATGCAGCGGCAATAAAAGCGATAACACTATGGAAATCTGGAGTTAGTAGACCGCGAAGAAGACCAAGGATTAGATGGTTGGACCAGGTGAAACATGATTTGCGATAAATGAGGATCGATGGCTGGTCAGAGAAGGTTCTCGATAGGCAGTAGTGGAGGGAGGTAGTAGAAAGAACCGCAAATCACCCAAGACTGTGAAGAAAAGACATAAAACATGTAACTTAACATCTTGTAATAAGGGGATTAATCTATCCCAAGAAAGGAATTTGTAAATCTCGAAGAAAATAGCGATATTCTACTTGAGAATATATTGTCTGATACTATAAGCCTGTTGATAAAATATTCACAGCACATCACTAGATATGATTGTTCGACCTGCAAATGTACAGAGCACGAATTTGTTTTCTGGATTTTAACTAGAAGGGCAGGGATAGATTCCAAAGCGCACTTAGGTCTGTAAATCAAATCTCAATTGCAGAACAAATATTTTGGTAGGTGGAGTGTCACTGACTCTAGCCGTGATCACCCTAGCTTTTGCATCATCTACAAATCCCAGTGTACTAAGATATTTGCTTAATTTGCAGTATTCAGTTCTGACCGACTGTTCGGCAGAAAATATTTCAGAGAGTGATCTTAGAGAAAGGCCTTCTTGACCCTCCCATTACCCTTCGTCACATCTAGAAAGCCATCCCTACCCACAGGATTATAATATTTTACTATGACAACAAGAAGACATATTTCAGTATGAGCGGTTAAGCGAGTGCTTCAAGTTTAAAAACCAATCAAAATTCAGTAATACAATAATAAATACCTTCCTTTAGATTAAAATGAAAAGCAGGTATAGCCTAGATTATAAACTCTATTGAGTGCCTAAATAGTTGCTTTATTCGCTGAACTACATACACCCCGGTGCGTACTGCCTTGACATATCAATATTAGGTATACTTATTCCGGAAAACCAAAAAGTTCCCGTTATTTAAAATCAATTACAGAACATGAATACAAACTTTCAGTTCCTGTAAAACCCAGTGATTTGTTTTATCGAAAACCATCATCATGGTATCTAACGGTCCACTTTACCTTATGATTTGCAAAAGTAATGTAGTAACTGATGTCATAATAATTAATTACAATTATTATTATATTAATAATTATATTCTGGTTTGAGAGAGCGGTGCTTCTCAATTTTGTTTGAAAATCCACTATCATCATACAGAGATCATCTGTTTTTGAAATTGATTAAATAAAGACTTTATCTGCGGGGGAGGGGGGGGGGTGGATTAGATAAAGCAAATAGAAAATTTTTTAAAATAAACGTTACCATAATTTTTATGCCAAACAGTTTAAATTTCGATCAAAAATTAAAATAAAATTATACTTAATAGCTGATTCCCTAATCTATTATTTATTTAAAAATTCCAATATACATACATAATATTATATAAATATAAATTGTTATATTTATAGCAAAACTATGTTGATCTGTATGTCGTTGACAGCAAAAATATTTGCTTATTTTTTGATTGCTGAAAATACATAGATACTTATAATAAATATTAGAATTTTTTTTATTATTGTGATTTGTAATTTTCACATTGGTACATAGGTACAACCTACAAAAAATTTAAAAATACGAAGTTTTACAGTAAAAATAACGAAATTTACCCCACAGAAAAATATTTATATTTTAAATTTTTGTAAATAAATACGGTGGGCAAATGCTACTATGCTAACTCGGGTAGTAGAAACTAGCGCACAGTTTGGAGTTCGAAAATTAAATTCGATAAGTTAAAAGCAACAGCTCGCCGGTTAAGTATAAATAATAAAATTTGTTTGTTTATCGAAAAAATGTAAATTATTATTGGTTATTATAAACTTTACTGTTTTTGTATAATTCATTGATAAAACTTCAGACGAGATTTAACATGCAAATGTCATTAAGAGATAACCTTTCGTTTAAATCTAAACATGTTAGCTATTTAATTTACAATAATCTTGCTATAAAATTTCATAATAGGAAAAGCAAGTAAAAATAAAAATAAAAGTTAAAATTTACGGTTACCTGAGGCTAGTTCATCGTCTTCGGCGAGGGTGATCCTTTCGGAAGGCATTTTCAGTATATTTTATTTAGCATAGAAGCACATTAACTTAATACATTATCGTTGAAATAACCAACTAGTTTTATTGTTTCCAGTCCTCGTATATTAAATTTTTGCATAAAAGAAATATTGCAAATTCGACATTTTTATAGTATTATTATGCTTATTACATGCATCCTCTATTAAATACAACGACAGGACGTAAATGTAAACACGATGTCACGAAATTTAAATTCCAACAATTATAATGGCAAATCAAACTTCTTTTTTTATTTAATCACATTTGTATGTAAACAATATCATCCAAGTATACCCAAGTGTACACAAAGCTCCTTTTTAGCAAATAACTACATTTGTCAACTTTATCCTAATTTAGTCAAGAAGAATAATTTAATCACAGATTACCGATCAAAACTGCACGTATACGCGATTAAATCGTTTTTTTTTAATCACTCACTTCGTGAACCTAATTCACGTCGATCCATTTACAACTCTCACACCGATACGTTTCAAAGAATACTGACATTGATACAAGTTTCGTCGCACAGTCAAGTGCTGCCTCCCGGACTTGCAACGGAAGACGCCCGTCGAAGTTGTCCTCCACTCCAAGAAAATTGCAAATTTATTGTACTCGATATAATAAATAATTGCGTAATGTACTCGTATTTATAAATCTGAATAAGACAACCTCGCCAGCACGATTTAGTTCAGAGATAATGCTGGTGAAATAAGGTCTTCGTCTCGAACAAGACACTATCCTGATCCATGGATGGTTTAAAGTATCAGTTTCAGAAACCCTTCTTTGTCAAGAAATATCGTTCGTTTTAATTCGTCGATTTCTGTTTATCTTCTAAACTTATCAAATATTTGTTATCTATTTCAGCCATCCCAAAGTCTTTTGGACAATTTTTTACTGATGCAAACGCGCGCGTCACACAACAGATAACCTAATAAACACTACATGGCGTCCGATAGATAACATTGGCTTTTATTTATAAAAAACTATGTGTACTACTAACTAATAAATAAAGGAAATGCTGTTTTTGTTGTTCAATTTCAGTTTAATTAAACCGATGTCGTTTCCGGAATTAGTATTAATGCGATATAATATCCTGATAAAGTAGCTCTTATGAAATTATAAAATTAACGTTAATTTAAAGTAGTAAATAATTGGAATAAATTAAACAGATGTTATTGGTGGATTGGTTTAACGCAGAGACTAATGTATTTCATTTTGTAGAGTAGGTACAGTATGGCGGAGAAAGCAGCAGGAAGTCAATCATTGCAATATTTAAATTGCGAGGATAAAAAATTCGATCAAGATTATTGTAGTTAATAACAGGAGCTAAAGTAAACATATACGAAAAAACTCTATAATTGTTTAAAACACGCACGATTGGTAAAATTTAAAATTTGAGACGTTTCACCTAAAAGCGCTATTAAATGATTAATGGGCACAGTGCAGGGAAGCACAAGTAAACTTAAATATCGTTAAATTAAATTGACTACTTATTCAATAATGGTAGATACCCGTTTTGCACCTGTTAGTTTGCACCAGTGCTACCATCACACCACAGTTAAAAGCAAGTAGCAGGCTAAAATGAAAACCCCGATGGCTTCCACGATTCGGTTAATTATTGTTTTCGAACTGGTACAGCAGCATCTCTTAATACGGACCTGACTAATTATTATTGGTGTCTTGTGCTGGTAGAAACCCGTGTCTGCCATGTAGATATTACTGATAATCTCAACAATTAGCTAATTACATATTTTTATTTAATTTATTCTTTAAAATAACACACCATTACAATCAATTATAAAATAATAACGAAATTAAAGATAAATAATGGTGAAAGCTGAAAAGTTTAAAAAAAAACAAGAATAACGGTCGAAAAATTGCCGATTCTCCGTGCAATGTCCCTTTAGGTAGATCTACTAGGGTAAGTATAGAGTGCAGAAGAAAATTGGACACGGGATTAATTCTCCCATTTCAGGATATAATTGCACTGAAATCTTCGATACCGGAACTGATTTCAGACTTAATTTGGGCTTTCGGTTTGTTTTTAATTATATGAATTAATTGTATTTTAATTAGCACCGATGCAACTTAAAAATTGATTTTTTTAAGATTTTTGTTTTATTTCAATAAAATTTAAAAAAACAAGTTTTGAATTTAACATAAAATAATATGTATTCTAAATTAAGAATCTTATAAAAATTCTATGAGATTTCCATAACTCGAAAATTGCGAGCCTAGAAAGGCACAGATCACTGAATATTTTAAACTTATTATTAAAAAAACTCTATAGAATATTCAGAATTCAATAATTATTACAGATCTACAAAACGCAGATCATTTTTTAAAGGAAACGGAAATGAAAACGGCTATTGGCTTGCGAATGCACCGCGGCAGGAGGCCGCTTTTGAGCTCCTTCGTCTATGGGTAGCTGTGACGTTGAGGTTTACAGAGTCCGCTGGACCCTCTGATGTTTTGCCTTTGGGCTGGGTCTTGGCTTTGTCCGCGGCTGATGTCGCCGGGTGTTATCTTCCGTCTGCTTTTACGACACTTGATGTTCGACAGTTACGATGAGTGTTTGACATTTTCAACTTGCTGCGGTTTATCATGACTTAAGCCGCTTGATTTCTCAGACTGCTTATTATGGCAGCGATTTTTCGGCGCTGATCTCGTGGATTGCCAGCTGTGCCGTTATGGTCGCGATTATCTGAGGTGGGATCTTCATTGGATTGGTTACTGGTTACCTCCCTTGGATGACGGTGAGGAGGGGACCAATTTGTCCTGGCGTTTTGGTTTGCCCCGGTTGGATTCCTGTTTCCCATCCTTGGCTTAAGAAATTTTTGACATCCCCTGTAGCTGGCTGGATGGGGCCCACCGCAGTTTGCGCAGATGGCTGGGGTCTCCTTGGGTTTGACGCAGGTGTTTGACGCGTGCCCATTTAACGTATTTTGGAGCTGAGCGACATTCTCTTTGCGAGTGTCCGAATGTCTGCCGCTTGTGGCATTGATCTATCCTGAACTTCCTGTCGGCGTTTCAATGTTAACGTCTATGTCTAGGATTTTCTCTACCTAGAAAATCCTTTTGCTTGGTTCGCCTCTCGGTAGGGTAACTAGTAGTAGAGGGGGCGGTTTTCTGGATTCGTACGACGTTCTGGATTTCGAAGTTGCGTGTTTCTAGGTCCTGCTTGACAATGCCCGTCTCTATCTAGTGGTGGATACCCCTAATCACAACCTTTAGGGGTTTTTCCTGTGCCAGTTGGTGGGTGAAGTACCCTGCGCTGCCGGGTGGCAAAGAAGATTCCAGGATCCGGTTGATTCCTCTGTAGTTGTAATTTCGCTGGGAAAGATTGCCAATCAGGTACGCATCGTACCCTCTTGTATTGGAAATCTTTTTCCCTGATCTTTGTAGCGAGTGATGGCCATGCCACTGCATCCTTCAGCGTAATAGGCGGGATCTTGTCGGGGTCGTTTCGGTACGGGGTCTCTCGTTTTGGTTGGCTTCAGTTTACCAACTGGCGTTGTTTTGGGAGAGCTCACTGGAGTTTTCCCAACTGAGAGCTCCTCTGCTACTATCCCTGTCGGGTTTTTGGTTGGGGCTTTGTCGGGCATTTGTTCCATGGCTTGAACCTATTTGTCAGGTGCAGGTCCTCGGTGGACGAGTTTGTGGACCTCCTTGCCCTCTTCTTCCGTACAACCTGGAATTCCTCCTCTTCCATCTCGTTCCCGGTGTTGGTGCTGGAGTAGCTATCGCTAATTTTGTTGCTTACCTCCGGCGATGGAGGGGTGGACCCTCCCGATAGGCTCGCAATTTTGTCGTCTAGCTCGCTGGCTTCGGACATCATCTCCTCCATTGTTTTGGTGAGCTGGGCTCGTTGACTCAGCAATGTCGCTAGGTACTCAGAGTCATCGGTTGAATCGCGCCGGGTACTTGGGCCTGGTTGGGTTTGGTTGGCTACCTGCTGCTCCAGAGTACGGTCCTGCGCTCGTTTTTCTAGTACTATTTCGCGTCGTGGGAGTTCTTCGTTAACCTTTACTGGTTCGTCGAGTGCGGCCATAATTTGCGCAAGAGACATTGATCTACTGGGCACCTCTGCCGCCCGTCGCTTTGGTTCTCTTGGATTTCGTCTCGTCATAATTCGATTATAATTAACATTAAAGCAGAAGTACTGTCAACAGAATGAGCTATCTTTAGTTTTTCTATGCAAAAATCAAAACTAAGTTTTGAAAAAAAAACTAAGTTTTGATTTTTTGATTTTTAAAGTCTTTAAGATCGATTATTTTCTAAATTATTCGATATTTGAAGTTCGCCTATAGTTGAATCGCTCATTTTAATGTTATCTATCAAATTGTGAAAAAAATTTACTTATCCCTATAATATCTTTTGGATGTTTCTTCTGCAATTGGGATTTGACCACCCCTGGTTTATACTCTGTACCCAAAAATAATAATACCCTTACAAATTTTCAGATTCCTGTGACTTACTTTGTAGATTTGTATGACAAACAGAGAAACATACAGACTTTTTGTTTTATGTAATAAATTACTAGATGATTAGAACGACTCCGAGTCACCATGACTTTACGGTCAACGTTGAAGGTAGTTTCTTGAATGAAGTGATGAAGTCTTCAGTTTTTTGCTTGTATTTATAATTTTTACTTGCTAGCAAACTAGAAGGCATAAGATATACATATTATGAAGTACTATACAGCACTAACAAATTAATATCTCCCAGACCCCCAGTCTGGTTAAGTTCAGCTTAACACAGTTTAAACTTTTATTATAAAACTGCTTTATATTTGTGAAAAATGTTGGAAAAATATATATGCTTTGTGTTATATGCTCTGCTTTTCTTTCAAGTTTTTTAAACCAAATAGTCATTGTCAATCGAGTTGCCCACCATTCAAACAGTCTTCTTCATGTGCTATATTCGGTTTCCCGGACGTTGGCAACCTCTCTCCTATGTTTGTGTTGTGCGTTTGAAGTATTATCACACACATAGGGGACCTACTGCTTAACGCGGGCTCTGAACCGCGGAAGTATATACACTTCATCTCCAGAGAGGATGTACCAGGCAGATTACACCTCGGTGGTTTGCCATTGCATTCCGAGGAGAAACGGTCAGAATAAAGTTTTACTGAGTTTGGAGTCTAACCAGGCATTCAGCATTAGCAGCTGACGACTGTCTCATTCGAACAGTAGAATCAAATAATGAAATATATTGTCGTGTTTCGAAATGATATAAAAACATTAATTTTATTATTTTGTACATTATTTTGGGGTTTGAGTTTGTTTTATTATTTGTTTATTTATAAACATGTTGTATAAAATTGTTAGTTGAATTTGCTATAAAAAAGGTAGGGAGAACGAAAATTAAAACTAGAAAGAGGGGGACTAAAAAGTAAGCAGTACGAGACTTGGGCTGCGGCCTTGACGTCGAATAGACTGGCGGACAAACACCATTTCCGCAATAATTAAAATTGTTAATTGATTGAAAATAAATGAAGTTAATTGATTTGATGTTTTGTTTTAAATTAATAAAGTGAAGTGCAAATAAAATTGAAAAACTGGAAGAATTAATGTAAATTTGGTCGTTCAGAGCATTAAAATTGCATCGAAACAAATTTGTTTGACTAGACGTACCGAAGCCAGCTGCAAAATAGACGTGCGCTTCCAATACCACATGCAAAGGTAACAAAATTTAGCATTTATTTAATTGGCAATTTAAAAACAATTTGAGGAGTCTTATTGCTACAAATAATGGATGCCCAGCTAAAGAATAATTTTAAAAATTAAGCAAATTTAATAGATTTGTATAGTTAGGGTCATTGCAATATATATAAAAAAATGCAAAATAATAAAAATTAATGAACCATATAAACAACAATTCGAAAAACAAAATTATTAATTTATTGTTAAAAACCATCAAATTTGCTAAAAGTTTCTACCATTGACACTAAAACTTAAAAAAGTAGTTGATGTTGACACATTGTCTGGAATGGCAATCCAGACTGCTTTGTTCAGCAGACAATAGAACAAATTGAAGTAAAAAAAAGTTATTTAGAATTTGAAACTTTGTATAAAATTTAATCCAAACATTAAAACTACAACCCCGTTAAATATAGGTATTTTAGAACTACCTCATGACTTTGGACTAACTGAATAATATCCAAATATCAACCAAATTTTAAAACAAAAATGTAATTATAAAATATCAGTGGCGACTACTACTGGGAGGGTTATGGGGCGCCGCTCTTCCAAAGCATAATATTAAATTCTTAAATTAAAGACTGGGAATGGCGGATAACAAACCTAAAAGAACTAAATAATTTGCAATTTGCACAAAGTGTCTAAATAAATAAATTCAGCGAATCTGAGGTACATTATTGTAGAAAAAATATTATATTCTGTTTCAAAACAAGTTTCATAAATTACTATTTAATTTGAAGTTGCACGAAAAATTATTTCAGATAATACAAAGTGTACAGAATGTTTTAAAACCATTACAAA
The DNA here is from genome assembly GCA_911387805.1 of Cantharis rustica. Classification (NCBI taxonomy): domain Eukaryota; kingdom Metazoa; phylum Arthropoda; class Insecta; order Coleoptera; family Cantharidae; genus Cantharis; species Cantharis rustica. The sequence continues at coordinate 50,618,704 of OU426879.1, read as the reverse complement.
TTTATAATTCAGAAGTTTTATATTATGTGTTCTTCTGAACAACCTGTATACGGTAGAACATTACAAGTTCGGGCGTAAAATTCTTGATATTTTGAAGCCAAAATATTCGATTAAAGAAAATTATTAAGTTAATCTCATTGAATTAAAAAATAAATTAAAAAAGTGTAACGACGTAGTTTATGTAGAACCACGTTAAACTACAGGATAAAGCTAAACCTATTGACATTTACGGTTGTACACAAAAATTTATAAACGACTTTTATATTAAAGTACTTTTTAAGTATCAACACTTTTTCATAAAGTAAAATTTTTATTACTACCATCTTTAGAAAACCACAAGATTGTATCTTTAATGCTACTAAAATCATTTAAGATGTTGCAACGAAGTGTGAGCTTGAAATAAAAACTTTTTTTGAAAAATCAAAGAATTTTAGAATACTTGTCTATTTTTTCGACGACTATGTCCTGTAAAATGTCCTCGTTAGAATCGTTAGGAAGTAAATCTATTTTCGATAATATAAAAAAGACTAATGTTGATCTTTTAATCTCGAGTGTGAAGTTTATCTCCCAAAATAGACAAAAGGGATTAATAAGCACCATAGTCCTGTTATAAGCTATTTTGTACTTGTAAGTGTATTCAAAATGTGAGCGTCGACCGACCATCGAGCGTCTTGAAAAATTACATGCTGAAGCGACGACGATGTTCGATGCTAACATCCTGATTGTACCTTTTTAATCTATTAGAGGTAATCACTTCGTACATACGAAACGCACTCATATTAAACGAAAATAAATACTCAATGATTTTGTAAAATCGAAGTGAAAGTTTTTAGATTTTTTCAACACTGATAATAAAAAGTAAACAAATTTATTATTTGTAAAAACCGTGAAAAACAAATTTTAAATTCTCAACGTTATTAAAAAACAATAAATAAATTTATTAAAATTTTTGGTTGCGAAATCACCGTTATCGAAATAAATTTTAATTAACGCCGCCTTTATTTTAATGGTTAATTATTCCATAAACCATAATTACAAAAAAAGAAAATCAACAGTTTGCCTGCTTTCGTATACACAAACACTTAATTTAATTTTTATTTCTTTATGTAACAACTTGGACTTTTTTGTGTTATTATGGGCCATTATCATTAAAATTAAATTACAAATTTATTTTAAAAAATATGCTCGCATGGAATCATTTCATTTTAATTCGACCAATAAACTTGTGTCCACATTTGAGAGTGCTTAATCAAGAATAAGCTCTGCCAAATTACCAAAAAGGATTAATAGTTGATTTTTATTTTAAGTACGTAATCCATGTTCGTGTGAAAGAAAGTTATGAAAAATTATGACCTTTCTAAAGGAATTAAAGTTAGACAAGTTTAAAAATTAAAAATACTACAAAAGATTATTTTAATTATACTGACACTTTGGGCGAAGAAAATAATCTGAAAGAAGCTTTAAAGTCTTTGAAAGCTTCAAAACTTAATCAAGAAAACGCTGACAGTTACGATTAGTTTTGCTGCTTTAAAATTGCCTGTTTAATACATGATAATTACTTTGAGTTTCCTTGGTTATTCATTCTCTTATGTAAACGATTCTAATGGGAACTGTACTATTTTAGGTCTACGTAATAACAGAGAACTCTATTTTTCAAAATTACAAATCGATAGGTGATGTGATTGTGTTTAAATTGTTCGTATAGAAATTGGTTTTGAATTGAAAGTTTTTGTGTTGCACTTCTGAAAAGGCGTTAATTAAAACATCACTCAAAATTGTAACCACATAATTTGTAATTCGAAACAGCTATATGTTCAAGATATTTGAAGCCTTGTCTAATTTTCCAACTTTGATTATTACTTTGACTCGGTTTCTAATTTTATCACGAAGGTGGTTAATAAAGGAAATTAACATTAGTTCTGGGAAAATCCAAAAGTAATAACTATTAAATTAACAATTAAAGTTAGGTGAGGCAATGCACACTCAGAAGAAAGAAATTTGTTATCTCGACAAAGTCGAATAATTCCTGTGTGAAATTTAAATTAAAAATTCTCTTAATCGTAAGACAACACAAGAAAATATTGCCATGGCAATATGCATTGTTCTTTCATGTAGTGTTCCATGATAATGGTAGATGACAATGCAAACTTCAGTGCCCCTAATTTTTTAATATTTTGTTTTACGTATTGTATAAATGTAAAAAAGAAATAATCGAGACCGACCTGACACACCGGCTCACTGAGAATTTGCCCCTTTAGTAAAATTTTACATTTAACGACTGAAAGTAGGCAACTTACATTACATTAAACTTATATGTGTAAAACATGATTGAAAGTTTAGGTTATGTTAGTATTATTTGTTATAATATTTTGATTTATTCCACATTTAATCCGCAAGATAATAAATTAAAGTGGTAGTTATACTTAAAAAAATGTAGAGAACGAGAAATTTACTCATTTTTACGGAACTCTGTGAAAAAGATTTTCTTGGTCAGCAATGGTTAATATAAAACTGGAGGGTTTCATCCAGCTTTTCAAACCTATACAAAAGTAAAAGTCGATGCAGGATGAAGTCGCTGCTTTAAATAATTTTTAACCTTCAATCGAATATGCATAAAAAAATTAAGTTCACGACGTGACAAGGGAAGTTACTGGCAATATTTAAAAAAAAAACTGTTTACCTTGATTTTATTAAATTGTAACATAAAATTATTAAAATATTGTTCATTTAAATGACATTTGAGTTTTGTGAAATAGTTGTAATACATAATTATCGAATTTAAATTTTTTTAAATTGATAGCAAGCAAGAAATTAAATATTTTAGGTGTAACTGTGATTTTGTTTATTACTAAACCGTTGATTTTTAATTTTGGAAGAGTTATGGAAATACCCCCATTACCCCCTTTATATCTACTCTTGTATTGCAGAAAACAATAATTGAAATTTTTTTTAAATAACTTAAATAATTCAGAACCTAACGTAGAATTTTCGTAACAATTCAGTAGTGGTAGCAAAATGTACTTTCTAAGACTTAACTTTCTTACATCAATACAGATCTGAAGAGATGAATTAAGTACTATAGCAAAAATGGTGAACAATATTGGATTTTTTCATTCGATAGATCAATATCAAATATTCTGCATTAATACAATAGAACACACTTTGAAATTTATAAGAAGGCGATGGGTTTAAAAAAATGTTTGAACTCAAATATTACAATAATCAAACCTAACAAAATAATAAAATATTTTAACTGTTAAGTAAAGAATACATACTACACAGAAAACATTATATTTAAAGAACACTAAAATGACAACAATTTACATTTAACAGGGTTGAACTTAGAATATTTGAATAAACAAGAAATAGAATTCTGAAAAAATTACGCTATAGAAGTGATAAAAATTACTTTAAAAATAAAAAATGATCAAAAATAATCGTGAAATAAAGGCCTTTATATTATGTTACAGAGTTTTTTATTTTTTCAATTTTTTCCGCTGTTTGAACACTTTTCCACTTTTTGAACTGTAGTTACATTGGTTTGTAGAAAAGAAAATTGAATTTAGAAATATTTTGTCGTTTTAACAATTTTTTATATTTTAATATAATAAAAAAATCGTTTGTGTTTTACGCCGATCACTTTTGGTAAATATCAATATAATATTTGATATCTTTCGTCGGTGAAAAGTTACTAATTGTAGAAAATAAAGATTAAATTGCATAAATTTGCACTTACAAGAAAATATCATATCAGAGATATTAGTAATCAGGATGCCAATTTATTTGGTGATTTTAGAGAATTATTATTATTTATAAATTATTATTATTAACTTTGCTTGCTGAAATATCAATTCAACTAAAAGTGCTTTCTGTATTTACTAATTTTACAGCAAATTTTCTTACTGGGTCCAACAGAATTTTTAGGTAGGTTTTTCCAGCATTTTCTTTAATTCTATACGGAAAATAATCAAAAAGAAAGCATTTTAAATTAAATCGTCTGTATCTGGCTGGACAGGTAGACATTGGGGACTTGGAAAAATGAAATTTTTAAACAATGAAAAAATGTAGAAGTGTCACACGAATCTTACGTGTAACACAATGATGTGTCAAAAATGAAACTGAAACAAGAACTCGACAGTGTTTTAATTTGTATTTTAACGTAAAACAACTTTTCATATTAACGTCTCGATAAAATCGATAATGATAGTTATTATTTAATATATCGTGATGTTTATCATTTAAATCGATCGGCACAACAATTTATAAATCTTTTAGGTATTGCCCGTATTTCTTGTCGGTTTTGTAAATCACCGACGTTTTTAATGTGTTTTTTAAAATTAATTGAAATAAATTATGCTTTATTATAGGTAAAATATCTGGAATTGCACTATTAACTTATATTTTCTCTCCCAGGAGAGCTTTCTTCAAGAAAAAGGTACAATAATGGCACATAATTGATAATATTGTATGAATTTTATAAATTTACTTCTAAAAGAAATAGTTGTCGGAAGTCGACGATATAATAAATGATCAATTATTATAATACATAAAATGCTTTTAAAAACAGCAATGTAATTCTGATAATTTATTTCTTATTCTTTCATACCGATAATAATTGGCCTACAATTTGTAATTGTACGATAAATTCGAATACAACCTTTCAACATTTTTGTTTATTACCCGTGCCGAATTGCACAAACTCTTTAATTTTACTTTATCTGCTTAAACTTATTAAAGAATTTTTGATTATAATCGCTTTAATATTTTATTTGCATCATAAAGGTGCAATATTTATAAGAAAAAAACTTGTTTAAGTTTAAAAAATAAAATTTACTTTCTCTATAATACCTGCACGCCTGATTTAGCGCTAATTTGTATAAAAAGCTGGATCAATTTGCAATCATAATTAGTAAAATATACTAAAATTACATGAAAATTGGAAAATTTATTGCGACCGAAGTAGGTAAGCAGGTTTGTTACGTGAAATATGCAATAAATTATTTTTTTTATAAACAGTACGTATGCAAAATAAACAAGTAAATTAAAAAAATATATATCAAGAGCCACGTAGCTGTAAACGATATTTAACATGTCATGAAGTATCGATTTGTTAAAATTTCCAACTGCTTTTGAATGTGTAGCAGTTATTGAAGATATGTTCTGGCATAATAAATTTATACTATCGCCGTCGAAGAAGGAAGTGTTTTACAATGATATCAAATTTAAAATGCAGAAATGCTTAGTGTCGCCGGTTCGCTAGTTCAGTCCTAGTTATTGATGCGAAAACCCAGTTCGGATCTTGATGCGCCTTGTACAGCTTACAATTTTCACACCAACCACATTTTTAGAAATTATTACTTTTAGCATATAACATAAAAATATTTAAACTTAAAATTAAAATCTTGATTATTTAATATCTTTATTCGTTAGTTGAAATAGGTTAATCCAAAAAACTGCAGTGTTATTATTTTTTAATCCCTCGACGGACGTTAAAAAGGAAGAGATTATGCTTTTAACCTGTCACAAAAAATGTGTGTGGATTTGTAATTTGTAGCAAAAATGTTTTCGTTAGTACCTCAGATTAACATCGGATTGGTGTTTTTGTCGTAAAATAAACCTATTATAAGTTCCCATTTTATTTCTGTAGAACGAAATTCAAATCATTCTTGAAATTTTAAGACTACTGATATTTATTATTATGACATGTAACTTCAACATGTGATTCGTTTTTATATTAATACTGAAAAATGTATATGCAACATTCAATGAAAGATATTTTATGTAATGTAATTTGTGATTTATGACTGCAGAAGTCGACGTAAGTGTTTGTTCATTGAATCAGTTTCGAGTTCAAGTAAAACTAGGTTGGTTCGTTTGCTTTTCTAGATGGGCACATAACAAAAATTTCATATTTTCCATGATAATACAACTACAAGTGAAAATTGAAATTGTATATTGCATATTAAAAGTAGAAAGTGAATCTTTCGTGCTCTGGCGCGTAGAAAGCTACCCCTCGTCTCTAGACGTCCAGGCATAAAAAATTATATGATAAAATCCATTATATTGCAATGCTTTTTTTAGCAAAAAGCTATTTTCCCAAGCATTCCAAAGTGCTTCAAGCTTGCTCCTAATTGCGGGAGATGAGATTGTCGTATCTCAGAGTGGGTTCTCAAAATAAAATTCTAAATAAAGTTCTGGGTGCCAATTAAAAGATGCAATTGTTAAATAGCTTGTCCAAAATTAAACTAATATCAAATCCAGATTAAAATTTCAATGCTTCTCAAAATTTAAACCAAAAAAATTTCTTGTCAAAAATAAATTAATTCTTCAAAAATATTCACTTGCATATGATAATCAAAAATATTATACTTAATATTCCAAATCCAAATTAAATTCAATGTAAAATAATTGTAAAATTTTATTACTTCTTAAAAAGGATCGAAGTTTCGATTCTTAGCCTTATCCAAAACGTCGGCTTATCTATCGCACCATTTATTCCTACAAATGTAATTTCTAATTTTTCCAATTTTAAATGCAATTCGTGTTTATTATTCGAAATATTCGTTTTCGTAATCAATCATCCAAATCAATACAGCCACTCATAAAAAAATATTCAAAATATTACGCCGTAATGCACACGCATAAAATCACTTTATTCAAAAATTCAAAGTTATTACTTACAACTTCAAAAATAAATCTCACAAAGCCAAAAATTAACGAGCCAAAAGTCGCACCGCCAACTCTTGTGGCGACTCGTGGCAAAAATCCTCCTATCTCCGTCAATTGCCCCCACCTCTCTAATTTACAATGTTACCATTTAAACTTCATAAAATCAAATCTTCTATCAAAATGAGGAACTGTCACGTGTTCTATCCCACGATTTTAACTTTTTCCTATTGAAAATAGGTAAAAGGACACTTTTCTAAGCATACTAGAACAAAAATTTTGTTGGATTATAAATTAGTTCTCGAAAAAATCGAATTTGAAAAATTTAAATTTACATGTATTTTAGATACACCTTTTAACACGGCTGCATGATTAGCCGATTTTGTGTAAGACAAAAAAATTTAAAAATATCCCTAAAAAATGACAGAACTCGCCAAGGGTGGAACTCGAAGCCATAGAACTCGTCCGGGTGTCGACATCGACTGACACAACATTAAGAGTATATCAAAGCACACGTACCGTCAACAAAATGAGACCGTCACCGACGAGACCGTACCTCAACGTGAGACCGACCGTCACACATCGGGTATATCATATTACATTTGCCTGCTTTTCGTAATTTTAAAATGCCCTTATTTCGACAACTATTGCATAACCCAAAAAAATTTTTATGTTAATAAACTCAGAAAATTGTCCTCTTTCCAATGGTCAATAGGAAAAAGTTCAATTCTTGGGATAGAACACGTGACCCTAACCTCAAAATGTACCGGGTGGGTGCGAATCACTTTCAAACACGACAATATATTCATAATTTTTCAATCATTAGGTACTTGTGTGTAAAAAAAATTTTTTTACTTAAACACTTTAGTATAAGAAAAAGAGCCCTAAGGTTTCTACAACGGATTCATACCGAAACAAGTGAAAATTGTTAAAAAAGGATCACAAAACCAAAAAATCTTAAATTGTTCGTTTTCTGTACAGCATAAATGCATAAAAAATTTATTATTCAAGTCTATCTAGTTTCCGCATTTTATAGATTTTTCCCCAAAAATTCTAGTTTTTAGGTTTATGTTAAATGTAGAATTTTTTTCTGTTCATCTGATGAAAAAGTGATTTACAAATAAGTAAAACTAGACTTAATTATCTGTAAACCTATGGATAGAACAACTTTATAGCTATAATAGAGCCCTAGCTAGCTATAAACTTTCAAATTTGATCTTTTTTGACTTTTTTGGTTATTTATTAAATTCTTATTATTATTCTTAAATTCAATTCTTAAATTCTTATTAGCAATATTAACATTACCCAAAGTAAACAACAACAAAAATGTAAATTTTACAGTTTTTTTTATCAAAAACTAAGGTATTTTAGGAAGTCGTTTGTTCAAAACTGTTCGACTTACTGCTCAATTTCGTTTTTCTTTTTTCTAGATGTAAAATTTTATTTTCTATCTTTACTCAATATAAATTTTGTTCCTAAAATGCACCGATATTGAGCTATGTGCAAAAATTTCATAAATAGCAAAAAAGAGATCAAGTCAAAGCCCTATAGAGCAACAAAGTTATTTTGTTCATAGATTTACAGATAAATTTAGGTCTAATTTTACTTATTTGTAGACAATTTTTAAACCAGATAAGCATAAAAAGACTAAACTGAAAAACATAGAAAACTAAAATCGGTAAAAATTTGGGATTTATGAAGAACTACATTATTATATCTCGGAAACTAGATAGACTTGGAAAATAATTTTTGTATACTTTTGTTCAGAATTTTATCTGCTTTAATTTTGATATGAACTCTTTTTGGCATAGGATGTACAGGAAACGGCCAATTTAATATTTTGCGATTTTTGGGACATTTCCTAAAATTTGATTTCTGAGTTACTTTCATTTATTTTCACTACTAGGTAAAAAATAAATTAAAAACAAAAATTTTTTAATACATTTAAGAATCCCATTAAAAAATAATATCGTGTAAGTACGTCCTGATTCTTTCATATTATTACTGTTGCAGAATTACTACCGAGGACTGCCAAATAAGATAAATTTTGAGGATTGCAAGATTGTTTGATCAAAATGAATACATTAAACTGCACTCTTGGGTTACAACAAGGTTACAAGATTTCCAGATTTCAAATTAAAAAACTACCGCAGACTTCCTCAAATAAACAAGCAAGAAAAAAACTCATCGACTTCTGAAGTATATCAATATTCCTCTGGATTTCCTAGAATTTCCACCGATCTCCTCAGATTTTCCTAGAGTTTCTTCTATACTTCTTGTTCAACAGACTTCTGTCACACTTAAAAAGCAACCTCAACAGCAAAATATTATTTGATCTAATTGAATTTAATTTTAAACAAAAAATGTGGTTACAGTAGCAAAAAAACTTTATTGATGCCACTTCTTATAAAAAATTAGTTACCACTACCAGACTAGTTTTGTTGCAGATTTATTAATTCAGTTTGAACTCTTAAACTTGAAATGTTAATTTAAAAAAAAATTCATTTTCAAAAGTGCGAAAAATAGCGTACAAACCACAATTCTAAATTGTCTGGATATGGTGAAGGATATAACATTTTCCAGAACAGAAAGTCGATGGTTATCTACCACAATAAAAGTTTTTCTGCAATTATTTTTGGTTACTGGTCTTCTCGGTTTTAATTACAGAAGGTTTGTGTGAATTTTTTTTGATTAATTTTGTTAAATAAAAGCTTTTATTAAATCTGGGGAAATACAAAGTATTCCTACCCCCCCCCCCGGCGGTATCCAACTAAATATTAAAGCACATATTGCAAACTTTAATAAAAAAATGTAATATATTAATTAGAATAACACGATAACTCCACATTTCTAGTTGACGTCGCACCCTATGAGATGTAGCTTGAATTTACAAGGGTGTAACACTAAACCAAGGTTTTCCATATGACAAATTTATTAAAAAGGGTTATATTTAATCCTACATTAAATATTTTTATGATGATTTTTATATTTGCGTAAATAAATTTAGTTTTATTTATTTATAACCAGAGAGTGGGGCAACAGAAAATGTAGCCCTCCAAAATTAAAAACAACAAAAGTAAAAAGTTATTACTTCAACAAAAACAAAAATGGAATTTTAATTAAAATTCAGCATTTTTCAGGACTATTTCAAGTTGAATCAATGAGGTTTCAGCAAGCGATATTAAAGCAAAATTACCCGATATTTTTATACTGCTGTACTTTTACTTCGCTGTTTACTAAATCCCCGATTCTTTCGATTTTATTTTAATACCTAGCACACGTGTTGATTTTTTTAACCTCCGGTAACGTGCCTACTTCAACATGTTTTCACTTAGCACGTGCTACCAGAATAAAAAATTGTCATCAACAGTGTTTTTCAAGCACTACATACCCATAGGGGTGGCTTAAAAGGCGCGACAGTTGTTAAGAAATATTTTAAGATTTATAATAAATGATTTTTATTAACTGAATCGGTAAGACTAAAGTAGGGGAGACCGGGTATGGAATACCTTTCGGTGTCACAAAGCAGTAATTGAAAAAGAATTTTTTAACACCACATGTGGGTATTATAATGCTGTTAAATATTCATTTAAAGAAATTCTCCTTTAATCATTGCTTTGTATAAACACACACAAAATAATATACACAGATATATCATCATGTTAACCGGGGGTCTAAGGGGTATGGAACAGTAAAGAAAGAAAATCTACCTAGTAATATTGGAAATTGATAGATGATTTATGTTTTATTTATTAATGATTATTCAAATTGGATTATTATTTGTACAAAAATTTTATTTGGAACAATTTTTAATGATTTAAAAGTATTTATTTAATGGAGCAACGATTTAACTGTACGGTATGTACAATGCACGGCTTAATTTTTGATTTATGACTTCAACGTATGAAATTTTTTATGATTGATGTTATTAACATGTGATAATATTTGTAATAAGATTAAAAATTTTTTTTCATTTTAAATTAAAATTTAATTCATATTTTACTTTTAATACAGACAAAAACTGTTTAATTATAATGATTGTAGTTTGTTATAATCTTCAAGTAGGTAGAATTTGATTGCATAATTGTTCAATTTTTTCAAGTTTGTCTGAAGAAAATTCTGAATTCGAAACAGGGTGTAACAATCAGTCATACAATTAAATAATTTTTGTCCTAATCCAAAATACGTAAATTATGAATTGAATATTTTAACATGAAAAAAAGTTGAATAAAATAATTTAATTTTTCGATATACAAAAGTATTTATTTAGGTTCTCTAATTAAAAAAAAATAAGTAATATTCTTGAAGCTAAATTTTAGTTCAGTCGTATTCGGCGTTTTAATTACTAATTCTAAAATAGCATCAGAATTTATTAGCCATTTTAAGGAAACTTAAGACTAGAGAAAACAGGAAAACCTAGCCATAAAATAAACCACATTTATATTTTGGAAACATAATAGTTTTCTAACCCTAAGCCAATAAATAGTGTGACTTGAAGAAAATCGTTCTAAAATCAATAATAGCATAGGAAGATAGACGGAATATAATTATTGGTTCGTTTACCTTTGGTTTTAAAAAAGTAATAATGCATATTTACGATTTATGAAGCACTTATAGGTACTACGTCGTAATTGAACATAACTTACCTTCTTGCCATACTAATTCTTGCTCTGCAACAACGGTATCATCATCTGACCAAAGAATTTCTTCTGTGGATGCCGCAATGCTATCACAGTCCATGTAGATATCAAAATTAACACTACTGCGGAATGCCGTCATTTTATCGTTCGGTTTTCAAATCATCTGAAAAAAAAATGGATTAATTTAATTAAGCATTGAAGTTAAAGAAGAACATTTTGGGTTTTCATTTGCAGTGATGAAGACTCTCGACCAGGTTACGTGATCTGACGGCAAAATTGAGAAGTTCCATTTGAAACTGCTAAATTCTGCAATGGCAAATAAAATTTTATGTGATCCTGATAAAACATTACCATAAAAGTAATTATTAATTTATGAATCCTCGAAGAAGTAATTTTGGAACTTTAAAATTCATCTCAAGTATTTTAAAAGTTAGAAAGTTGTTAAAAAAACGATTAGACTTTAGCAGCTTTTTTTACTCTAATTACAAAACTCACATATAACTATAATGGGTTTGCGGACGCGGGTAGACTTAATTCACCATTAAAAGAAAGCTTTACATAAGCTCCTTAAACAAAGCACGCAGTCAGCAGTTGAACCAGCAATTGGGATTATCTCCCGGCTTACATTTTATTGTATAAAACTAAATTCTCATTAGTGAGAGTCCTCAATTTTACTTTTTCTTCAAAAAAGTCAGTCGCTGGAAATTTTTTTCTAATAAGAAAACGTTTTTTCTTCGAATCAGCTTGATTGGGGTTCGCTTTCGATTTTTCGCGTAAATATTTAAATAGTAACGTTTTCAATTTTATTAAAATAAACAAACTCGTAAAATGCTAATACTTGCGAGTTCGCAGGGGGTAACGCTGCTAAAGATAGCATAGTCAGCCAGCAGTAAGAGGAATTCCTGTAGCTATTTATATCTGTCTGGCATCGCGACGCTGCTCAACCCAAACTGGCGTCTCTCATTCTAGAGGTTTATCAGCTTATTAAATTTTTATCATTTGCCTATATTATAGCAAAAATCGAACGTCTCAATAAATTTCATTCGAAACCACTCGAATAGTTTTATAAAAAAGCTCTTCTGCGAGCGCTGCATTTTTGTAAGGAATAACAAAATGTTATTACTTCCATTGGTTTACACCGCCAGACCCGTCGAGTTGAAGTTCCCGAAGACTTCATTTCCCTAAAGAAATGCCTGTAGTAATAAAGTCCGCCTCCCAAATCAAATTTAAAATTAACGATTATTGTGGTTGACGTAAATTTTAAAATCAAAGCTGTCAGATCTAATTCTTTCCGATGCCTAATAAATGGACCCACTTCAAACAGATCCTGGTAATCAATTACAGGACTAGCACCGTTCCATCTTTCTCAAATTTATGTAATTCATCCACCTTTCCAAATGGATTTCCGATTACAACTTTTTAGTTAGCGAAAATACAAAAAGAAGTATATTTTTAAAAATAATAACCACGCTCAAAGCGAAAATTTCTTTTATGGAGTATCAATTTCTTTTCATCATCTTTCCTAATTTATAGTTAACGTCAACATCAAAAGGTATCACTTTAGAACTGAAAAGCGCTTTCAAAATTAAATTACGGCACAAAGGGCAAAAGTAAAAAGCGTCATGGTTTATGATGACATTGCAAGCTTACCGGAAAGCGAGAATTTCTCCGGAAGCGACGTGAACCGTCGGCTTCAAAATTTCCTTCATATACTTAACTTTACATGAGACAATTATAACGCTATTGTTTGATGTTTCCTCAAATTCCAGAAATTTATGTATGCTTACCAAACATGACTTTGTGTAAACGCACTAATGAGAATGTCGAGAGATTTTCCAACTCGAAATTTAATTAAAGAAAAAATTCGTTACTTAATCAGTGAATCAACAAAGCTGTGGGCTTAAAATTTCAAAGGAGAACGGTGATATCCTGACATTTTAACTTGAAGAATTTCTATAATGAGAAGCGGAACTCGTGATTAAAAACTGAAAAAAAAAACAATGGAAAACATTGGGAGACGAACCCCTGTTTTATTTCCTCACTGTATCTTGATGTGTCACTCACCCCGTAGCAGGCGTCGCAATGTACACTGCAGCTGCCAGATAACGATAAGATACCTCAACCTAATATATTTCCAAGTTCTACCTTGTTAAAATTATTGAAATGCAAAAGTAGATTTTGCTTTCATGTGTGTCTAGGTAATCCTGTTATCTGAAACATTTTCTCGAAATTGCATGTTTGGTTTACTCACTAAAAGTATCGCGTTTCATAAACGTTGTCTATTTTACCAAAACGATTCAATTTCAGTTTGCGGTTTTCTTTACTTACAAAATTTCCTACAGGGCCTTATATGTGCATACGCTTGATGAGTTTGGAGTACTCTTTAGAGTCTGTTTCTAATGAAGCGACTAGTATTGGATTACTGTTTCACAAAGCAATGGCGTACAAAAATACTTTTAATTTCAAGCTCCGAAGAGGAAGACCCAAGTTGTTCCTGCGTAAACTACCACGTATATAGGAGAAAGACTTCATCCCGAGAGACCAAACCTAATGTTAGTTTCGGTCTCGGTATTTCAATTAACCAGATCCTATTTGTCTAATGCTCTATTTTAACCACGCCACTGCTTTTTAAGCCTGCATTACATTTACTTTTAATGTGCACTTCTGCTGCTTTATTTTCAAGTATAACCTACATAGATAAATGATAGATTTCGCCAAGTTTTAATTAATTTTTAAACCGAATTCTCAAAAATAAAAATCGTAAAACTTCTCAAAAAGTTAAATTAAACAGATTTAGAATATGAAGCTTTAAAATTAGATAACTGGAAAATGAGATTTGCATACGTTTTCAGGTTTTTCATAAACACATAATTCTTAATTACATTACCAAGTTAGTCAAAATATTATTGCAGTTTCAAAGGGTAATAAAATTAATCACCAATTTTATGATATTAATGAGGGCAATATTTCCGGTTCAACTTAATTGACGAATATTGTAAATTTAAAATATTAATTTAATTACACTTAATTAACAAGAAGGAAAACGAGGTTTTTTGCAGTCGTCGTTTAATATTAATAAAGGCAATTTGTCGAAAATTGCAAAAGTGGAGTATAGGGTTGAAGTATCGCAAATTCCTTCCCTCTATTTGGAGCAAATCTTACAACTTTTGGGGCGTGTCGCAAGGGTCAAGGCGTAATAATTGCAAAAATATTTAATTTCGTTTCTTCGGATAAAATTACCCAATTTAATATTATGAAAAAAAGTTTGCATGCAATAAAAGAAAAATAAGCGAAAAACCAACCTTGATTAATATCCTTTCAAACTTTTGGAAAAACTTGTTGAATCACTAAATCTTTCAGGTGAACACTTAAATAAATTGGAAATAGTTGTTTAAATTTTCCGACCGAAAACTTAGAGTAAAATTCAGGACTTGGTCCTGTAAGACTCCAGGGTGAACTAATGGAACCATCAGTGCCTACAGGGATATATTTAAAGTTTTGTTCGTGAACCTATTTTTAGCATAGGAAGTTCGAGTTTTTTCATACCGTTTTTATTAGCGGGTGCTCTTCTCTATGTGCACATTTAGTTTTGAGTTCGTTCACCGGTAGATAAGAAGTAATGTCACTCGTGCCATAGGTTTTGCATGTTGAAAAACATAATGAAAGAGGGATCTTATGAGCCACTAAAATTTTAGGGGAGACTTGCGTCCTGTTAATATGAGAAGACATTTGGTTCATATTCCTTAATTTAACGCACACGCTTGTGTCACTCATCCGTTGACTTAATATTTCAACTTCTAATTTTTTTGGTAATTTGGGTCTTCTCGTCATTTTTACTTCCGATTTTCGACGTCACAAAATTTGTATCAATGACATTTTTTCTATTTTAATTCATCATACGTAGTTTAAGTCTGATGTGGAATCTAAAAATAAAAATTGCGAGTCCACCTTTTTTTTTCATAAAAATTAAGAAATATTGCGCAATGATAGATTTTTGAAATTTTTGTTAAATATTTAAAAGTAACCTTTCCGAATAAAAAATGGATAATAATAATTAAAGCTTTCCAGCAGTAAAAACTCGGAATTTCGCGAAGTTTCTTGAAACATTTGAATTAAAAGAATTATAATCCGGTGCGTAATAAAATTTTTATATTCACTCGCAACTCGGTAATCAAATTATTGTTAATCAGTTTTGCCGATAACTTATTGCTGATATTAATTATGTGACGTTTTTATTTAATTTTCTTGAAGCCCGTTTCTCTTTTATAGCTCATTAATTAAAAGTATAGGAAATAGGTTAAATGAGTAGTAAATTTCTTTGTTTCGTGATGATAACTTTTAATTGATTTTTAGTAAACTTCATGAAGTCTATTTGGCGCCCTTTATTGTTTTTATCGAGCCAATATTGTGTTGTGTATTTTAATAACCATTCGGTTTTTTGTGAAAGTTCCCTTTAGCTGTTTCTCTTTGTATAAAAAACTTTTCATAATCAAAAACATTCACAATTAAAATAAAATTGCCAGTTAAAACCAAACGAGTTAGCCAACTTCAACGAGATTCAATTTACTTTTCTTGTTTGGCTAAAAAATAATAGTAAGAATGTCATCAGTTGGCGCATCGCAATTCTGCACACTGTAATACCTGTTTAAGAGGTTCTAGTATCCGCGCACGCTATAACAATTATTCTAAAAGTACTATCTTGGACCAGAGTGAAAGTGTCACCATGTACATCTCGTTGATTTCTTTTAGGTTTTCGAACGCCTGTCACATAATGCAATATTTTCTCTATCACGTGCAGTTCTGGAATACTAGACATAGGAAAAAGACCAATTTTTAAGGGTCGCATGTGTTCGTAAATGAGATATACGCATTATCTCTGAAGGTGAAGCTACAGGTTAATTGAAACCTTAAAGAGCAAAATAATCAAGCATTGTATATGTGCTACATATATGGCGATGCCGAGTATTTTGTTCATCCAAAAAGTTATTATACAACGTAGATACCTAGCAAAATTGCCTTTCAAGGTTCAACGCTGTGGAAGGGTCGTGTTTCTTAAAACGTGAGCATCCACTCGAATGTATATGTATTTATAATGGTTATATAAGGCCCTTATACTAACATAAGCTTCATGTTTCAAGGCAAGTATCTGATATTAAAGCAAATATTCGCGTAATTCATTATTATTTAATAGCTAACTATAAAATCAAAGTTACAGGCTGAACTAAATCTTTCTATCGTTGTATGCTGTTAATAGTTGTGTGGCGAATGAAATCAAAATATGAAAATAAAAATTAAGGAAATACGAAATGTATGGAATTTGAAATTGAATGCTTAAAAATCAAATAGGAATCTGAGACTCTATAAGGCAAAAACGAAAACTGGTTAAAGCATAATAGAATAGTGCTGCAAAGAAAATTGTGCTACGTGTCAAAAATATGACAACCAAGAAATCAAACTTTTAAGATGAAAACTTAAACTGTCCAATAAAATAAAGTAAATGTAAAAGTCAAAAAATTATCATAGAATTCAGATTAAAATCATTCAAAAATCAAAATATATTTAGTGAGGATAAGATTTGTTGTCTAATTGGAAAAGGTAGGAGTTATAATAATATTAGATCCAGATTACAGCATAATAAAATTAAAACAAAATAGAAATTAAAAGATAAAACAAAAATTTCTTTTATAATAAACTAAACAAGTTTATGGACGTTGTTATTAATTTATAATTTATTGTAAAATAGATTTTACAGTAGAATAGAGAAAATTTCAATTACGTATTTAAAAAAATTTAAATTAACTTTGAATTTACAAAGCAAGGTTGGAACATTAAAGGGAAATTGTTTGTCGCATGTGGTTAAAACTGAACAATTGCTAACAGATTGTTTTGAAGAACAGATAGAAATAACTGAAAATTAAGATTTATAGGGAAAAGTACGATAACCTGTATCGGCAATTTAAAATTTTTTTAATAAAATTATGGTAGTTGAAAGCGTAAATTACAAATTAAAAATACACAATTTGGAGGATCATTAGTAAATAGTTGACTGTTAGCTCTGCTATACTGCTAAGAACATATTAAGAATTTATTTAATGGTTAATTAAAGCCTAATTTAACTTAAAAACAAAGACGTTGTCTTTCTAGGTCCAAAATTTTCGAGTTAGAGCCGCTTCAGGGATGATTTTAATAATTGAGTAATTTACCGTCTTACTATCTGCCATTTTTGAATGTAATTTATGCCTAAAATACTTATATCATATGAAAACATGTCATGGGCGGAGCAGCCCTTATATCAGCAGCCAATAGAAAGCATCCATGCGGTTTTTGGCCCGTTTTACGCGTATTTTTGAATCATCCTTAAAATTTAATATCAATTTTGGTGATTTACGCTCTCGACTTAAACATAATAATGTTATTAAAAAAAACGTATTACATTGGTTACACGTACCGTTAAGTAAATTAAGCTAAGCCCCGCCCACTTCAGACAACCCACCGTTTTTTATGTAAAAAAATCTAAACTTTAATAACGATTATTTTCTGAATTAATCGATATTTGAAGTTCATCATCCCTTTAATCACTTCATTTTAGTGTTATCTATCAATTGCCGCCGCATTTTTATAAATTTTATGTTTATTATTTTAGACTTAACTACTTCTGCATTAGTTAGTACCTTACCTTCAAAGTTTGAGTAAAACAGCTACAAGTTGTAAATATTTTTGTATGAGAAAAATCACAAGCTGTACAATTAAATTTTAAAACTAAAAAGAATAATAAAATTAATATTAAATTAATTAAACTAAACAAATAATGTTAAAATAATGAATTTTAACTGTTTGGTAAAGAATGCATACTTATATGGAAACATAATATCTAAAAAACACTAAAAAATGACAATAATTCACATTTAACGAGTTTGAACTTAGAATATTTGAATAAACAAGAAATAAAATTACGTTATAAGAATGAAAACTTTGTAATACGATATAAAGGTCCTTATTTCACAATTATTATTGATCATCAGTCGTATTTAACATAAGAAAGAATAATGAGAAGCAAGAGAAAATTTCTATAACGTATTTTTTCAAATATTCTAAATTCAAACCTGTTAAATGCGAATTATTGTCATTTTTTAGTGTTTTTTAAATATTATGTTTCTATGTAAGTATGTATTCTTCACTTAACAGTTAAAATTCATTATTTTAACATTTGTTTAGTTTGATTAATTTAACATTACATACTACTAATACCACAATAAATACTTGAATAATTCCTTTTTTAGGTTATTTTTCTATTTAAATTAATATTATATGTAAAGAAGCCCCCGCCTTTCTTTTTTATGTAACGTATCTCTGACCGGTTCATTTTAAGTTGTCATTACAAAAATAAGATTGGATAGAGTGATAGGCCGGTGCGGCCTTCAGGCCGCACAACATAATATATCTATGTCTTGCAGGTAAAAGGAGAGAAGGAGATCTTTTAGTAAGTTTAATGGATTAAATTTGGCCAGGGTTGGCTAACCAACTTTTCTTTTATGTTTCTGAAAATACACACTCGTAAAAATATTTTTATTAATTAAGAGTGATATAGCACTTGAGGTACATTAGAAAACAGTTTCTTGTGCTTCCTGCAAAAATTAAAATTGTAGACTTATTCCCTTTTGCCTTCCAGCAACAGAAATTAAAATGTCAAAAATTAATTGTAAGTTGTGACAAGCCTTCTTCCAAACCAACGATATACAGTTGCTATTTGATAAAATGTTTGATATCCAAAACTTTTCAGACTTTACAACTCCGAATCCAATCAAGTTGAACTTGCTTTTTATAACAAAAGTTACGTTAATTTCAGGGGTTTTAACGTTAAACATGCCTAGTGTTTATTTAAAAATTACAATTTGATCTTTACACCGTTAATGGTATTTTATACAATTGGGAAGGTAATTATATTATGTATGCAATCTGCTGTAATAAATAAAATACTTTCACGGTTTTAGAATAAATACATCTCTATGTACTCTGATTTTTTTTTATGTATTGTCATGTTCCGAACCAAAGTTTTACCTACCCTGTTAATTTGCTATAAGTTTTGATTTTTTATTTTATAAAATATTTGAATTTGAATTTTAGGAGGTAAAACTTATACTTTTTGAACTTGAACTTTTTGAAATTATATTCAAATACAAAATAAAATTTTAGAAAATATTTAATTGGAAAAAAAAAAAATTAATTAAAAATAAAATGCTGGGGGCATAGCATAATTGGCACCCAGACGTGGGGCTTAAAACAATAAAAAATATCATAGCAGTATATTAATGCTATATTGAATGGAATTTTAATGTAATGCATTTGTTTTGAAGGATCAAATGCGCATTGTTTAATAGAACCTCCGGTTTTTGAAATCAGAGGGCTTCGGGGGTATGGAATACTCCCAGTATCCAAGTAATTGTATTCACAAAAAAAATTATTTTCATAGTAGATAACTTTACGCCATAAACTGAAATAGTTAAATAGGAAATTATGAAGTTAATAGAGTATAAAATGAATTATCCAGAATTTGCAATATAATAATATATTGTTTTGTGATTTTGTAAAATTTACCTATCCTTCACAATCTTTTATTTTCCCAGCTAGCTTTTACAGTGGAGAATAAGAAAGACGCTCAGTAGTCGGTTCCTGCAAATCACCCCGCTTGTCTTGCGAGCAAATAAATAAATACTCCAAAATAAATCTTTTTCAAAAATAAATTATCCAAATTTAAATTACATTCAATGCAATGTAAAACCTTACTGGGCTCATACGTTTAATTTTATGCGTATCCAAAACGTCTTGTTATCACCATCTGCCACTTCCTCGTACAAATGCAAATGTTGATTCTTGCAATTTTAAAACCAATTTTAAATTTTATAATTTCAATCACTCTCTTCAAATTTTATCAAATCAATCAAATCTTTCCAAATTAATAAAAACCAATCAATCTTCTACCGCTCGGTAGCAACTTATCAAAATTAATCCAAATCAATTCCAAATATCAAAAATATTTATCCAAAAACACGCAATAATGCATTCGCATCAAAATTATTTATTTAAATCAAGTCAAAATAAAATATTACTCACTATTCTCAAAATCACAAAATCTTATATCAAAAATCTCAAAATTCAGCGGGCATACAAAATTTCGTACCCGCTGTCGGCCATAGTTGGCATACGAAGCCATTATTTATATCCTTTCTCCCCACTTTGCACTTTTCCAATTCAAACGTTTAAAAATAAAATTAACAAATTATTACAATTTAGCACAGGGTGGGTCGAAATATTTTGTTTCGCGACAATATGTATTTTAAATGCATTGTTCTGTTTGGGGGAAAGAAGCAACCCCCTATCTCCTCCATGAATAATAATAAATTCTAATGTAATCATAATATGTACAAGTAAATCTAATACATTGCGTTGGTTATTATTACACCACAATAATTATTATATTATTATTAGTATAGTTATAAAACTAATTAATTAGGTGCATTAAATATTAATTGATAATTGTGCCTATTGTATTGCGAGGTTATTAGTTAATCAACAATCAAAACCGATGCATTCTTTTGTGAATTTATATTAGCAATTTGTTATGTTGGGCTGATTGTTGTTATTTTTAGGCGAAGTTATTACTACATGTGATTGATGTTGATTTTAATTTTATCTACACTGTAAAAAATTGGTGTAATTTTACCTGCAAAAATCACCCAGTTTATCCAGAGTAAATTTACTCTAAAAATGATGTAATTTCACGTTTTACTCAAAGGAGATGTAAAATTACCCGGAAATTTTTTAGAGTGTATTTAGACACACTGTATCCGATGATGATCACTCGTGATGAAACGCGTTACAAGTTATCTTAAATTTGGTTTGTTATTACATTTTAAAGGTTGCATCTACCATTACCAACCATCACTTGATTTTATTATCATAGTTAATCTGTGTCTTAACTGCACAAAACCTGAGTGTTTTGAGTTTTTTCAAGTTTATTTCCAAAACAACCGTACAGATTGACTTCAAAATTTGCAATTATGCTGATGGTATTCTAGCTAAGAGCTTGTTGTATTCTTTATTGTACATTTGTTTTAATTAGAGCTTTTTGCTAAAACATTAAAAAAGCTGAGTTGAAAGCCGTATTAAAAGATTGGCAGTAGGCAATATTGTTCAAGTTAGTAGAAATTGCAAGAGCTATTACTTTTAAAATAGTTATTTAAATTGCAGGGTGTAATGTAAACTTTAAAAAGCTTCAATATACACAAGAAACTCTATTTTTGAACAAAAAGTAAACTTTTTTAAAACTTGATCGTGTCTTTTGAATTTGAAGCCGTGAATTTTGAAGCTTATGCAATTATTACACTACTTTTGGAAGCGGTTTCACGTAGCGATTGTTACATCAACACTCAACAGCTTTCTTATTGTATCAATAGGGCTTTGTCGCTAAGGGTTATTAACAATAATTTCATTTTCGTCCGTCTTTTTAGCCTCCAGTTTCTTCGGTGACGTTTAAATCGTAACTGCAGCTTAAAACTTTTTTTTTTAATCATGATAAATATAAAGCTTTTAAAAGAAGCTCCTTACAGTTGTGTAAATAATAAACAAGTGAACGTTGACGCGATAAAAGATAACCGCCCGAAATTGTTTGGTTTTTCTGAGTCTACGTGGGGTGTAATTTTTATAAATATTTCAACATGAAAAAGTATTTAAGCCAAACTTTTTATATCGTTTACGTTGGTAAAAATGTTAAGTAAACCCAAGATTAGTTGATATAATGAAGACACGTAGCTGTAACTACACCAAAAGGAATTAGGGCTCATTAATTTATTGTCGAATGGAATAATCTCGAAATTACCATAAAATGTATGAATATAATTGACTAACCGATCAGGTAATCTGTAACTGGAACATAATTCTCAATATGTACCAAGTTTGCAAATAATAGAAGATCAATATTATGGGGGATTAAATTATCCCGATAGTTCCAACCCCGGTTTCCAATAGCAACCTATATAATTAATAAAATTATAGTTTAGCGTTAGCATATGTGAACAATCGTAATATCAAAATCGTGATATTGTATCATTTTGAACGGATGTAATATACGATATTCGTATGCAAATGAGAGAAAAAATAATATTTAGCATAAACATTTTATGCAGCCTCTAATTGTACGCGAAGGTGTGGTTGCCTATTCAAAAAATGCTCAATTTATTTGCCTCGCTTTCCGGCTCCATTTGAAAACTTTTAGAAATTCCCATTTTTATATTAAATTTTTTAATGTACTTTTCTTGCACACCTCGCAACACAAAAAGTGAAAAAGGGACACAATTATACGTCTGTAATTTGTTTCGTAATTTAGAAGTCGTAAAAAAAGTACGTAAAAGAAAGTAGTCTTTGCTTAAGTAGGAAGTAAAGCGCTGCCGGAAATTGAAGTCTGATTTCACGGCTGACGCTCTCGAAAACCGCGGAATATATATGAGAAATCACGACGGTTTTGTACATCAGCAGCTCTGCTGAAAATCTTGCAGCAAGTTAAATGCCGGTCTTTTATATGGAGAAATACAGAATAAGACAAAAAACCACATCCTAAAGCCACGCGTTATAATTTTTGTACTATTTTTCAAAATTACAATTTTATATTTCTCGCGTTTATTATTTATTCATGACGACATCGATTTTTAAATGCAGCGAATCTCTTCGAAACGAATAATCTTAAAATTGTGGAACGTGAAATAATTATTACCAAACAATTACAACAATTAAAAAATGCAATTCACAAAGTTAAATTTGCTGGACACTAATCCTGATTTATTACAACATACATATAATGAATCCACAAAGGACACTAAAAATCTGCGAATACTATAGACAAAATCCTATAATTTACAAAGGTTAAAGCTCTCTGGAGAGCTGATTTTTCTAAAGCCATGATTTATTACATACATTTTTAGATATTCCTCTGCTTAATTTATGGATATTAAATCAAAGTGGATTACTTCTGCAACATAACTTATATCATCTTTCTTTGTTTTTTTTAGCCACTCACCTAATGTTAATTTTTTGTCTAGTATAGCTGCTAACTAAAACAATTTTTACTGTGACAAAACCAGGACCAAATCGATGCATCATTTTGTCCTTCAGTCTAGCCGTGCATTGGGAAAACTTTTAGAAACGATTGACGTTGATTTTATTATAAGAATTTCAGAAAAGCAATTTTGGAGCAAAAATGCGATATATTATGTAAATAGTTTTAGAAGAACGGTGCATTTATTGACGAAACGTAATATATCGAGTACATACGGACTTTATATTATCCTTATTGTGAGAGTGAATCAACTGATTGGAGAAGGAAATAATAAACCGAGAGTTAAATATATCAAAAATTCTCTAATAAATACTAAGAAATCTCTAGAATTTTTTAGATTATACTTAAAGGTCATTTGAATTCTGTGGACATTATTAAAATTGCTTTAAAGAAAAAGTAGTCAAACTAGACAAATAAATTTTCCTGTATCGTCCTTGAGATTCTTCTAAGAGTGTTATGGAATTTTTTGGAAATAATTTGAAATTCTTCAGAATTCCATGTTTCGTGTATAGTAGAGTACACAAATATTTTCCTCTTGCGAAATACATTAGAATGCATCAACCATCTTTAAAGGTTTCGTCCTCCCATATTTCACATTTATTATCAAACCCGCTTTGATAATAGCTTATAGAGTCCTTCTGGAAGTATTCCTGCGTCGATTTGTCCAGATTTGTCTACAGTGAATCCAACCCAATTTTCGTGTCTTTAATTATTTTTTCTCTGTAGTACACTGCCGAACCTTCTATTTTTATCTGCTTTTGGTCCAGCCACCTTATTTCTTGCACAGCACAATTCCTATATTCAACCTGTTTAATTAATTCTCGGATAGTGAATACCAGGATAGTAGTACTACTCCGGGTCTACATAAACTTAATCCATTCACAAATCCAAATCGTATTTCTTTTTCCCAGCGCAATTGTCGGCTATGTAAGATCAGTTCAAATCCGACAGATTACTGATAGGATTCATAAAAACATCCTTTTCACGGAGTAAGGTCGTTAGCCTTACGTCCAACCCTCCTCCTTTATCCGGGCTTGGGACCGGCAGAGACAGCTGTTGAGCTACTCAATTCACTCAACAGACTGCCTCAGGCGGAGTTAATATTTTTTTTATTTTTGCTTTACTTTTACGTTTTACTTTAAAGCTTCATAAAATGTTCAGGGAACTGTCAGAATTTCCTCATCACGAATTGCAAAATTTTAACTGCGCTATAGGAAAGAGGATACTTTTCTAAGCATATTAGAACAAAATTTTTCAAGGATTATGCAAAAGTTTTCGAAAAAAATCGATTTTAAAAATGTAAAATTTACATGTATTTTAGATATACCTATTAACACGGCTGCATAATTAGCTGATTTTGTGTAAGGCAAAAAAATAAAACAATTTAAAAATATCACTGAAGAATGACAGAACTTGCCAAGGGTGGAACTCGAAGCCATAAACCTCGTCCTGACAACAACATTAAGAGTATATCAAAGCACACGTACCGTCAACAAAATGAAGTGCAGGAACGGAACGTGCGAGTTGACCGTGGCTCAACTCGTTGCAACGGGGTGTATCGGGTTACAACTACCTGCATTAAATAACTTTAAAAAGCCTTTTTTTTCGGAAATTAATGCATAAACCTTGGAAATTTTTGTTGTATTATACTCAGTAAATTGTCCTCTTTCCTATAGTGCAGTTGAAATTTTGAAATTCGTGATGAGGAAATTCTGACAGTAACCAATGTTCAATATCGTACAGTAATTCTAAGTAATGCATCGTAATTTTGTAGTCAGTCAAAATACAGTAAAAAGTATGAAAAAATGGATTTTTTTGCAACTTTCATTTTTTGGGCTCAAAAATTACCAAAACGGTTTTTTTTTCGTTATTTTGTAATCCTTTAAAATAGCTCTGGATTTTTATTATGCAGATCGATATACTTTGATGAGTAGAGTTTCTGATAACGTATCCGGAACCACTGCAAACGTCTTCATGGCAGTTTAATATCAAATTAAAGCATAATTTGAAAAATCGTGTAAATTATACTGTAAAGGTTGGTGAAAATCTTGGGTTGTGGACTTAAATAAAACTAGTATGTTGACCCGTCAATGTTTCGGACAATTTATTTGTTCATCGTCAGGACTGTAACGGTAAGGATTTATAATTTTGTAACCCAAGATTTCCACCAGCCTTCTACATAAATTTTGAACTAAGAGTTATTGTTTAATTTGTAAAGCTTTACAGCGGCGTAGCCAAGGCCCCCCCCCCCCAAATTAATAATTCGTAATTTTACAATGACTTCAAACCATGAATATTGCAGTGTTACTTCTTAAAAAGGTAGTTTCTCACATACACTTCAAAGTGCTCCTGACCAGCCGCTTAACTGCGGGAAATGAGATTGTCGTATCTTAGGGTGGGTTCTCAAAATAAAATTCTAATCCAAAAAAATAAATAGTCTTCCAAAAATAATCCAATATAATAATCAAAAATAATATAATTAATATTCCAAATCTAAATTAAATTCTATGTAAAATAAATGTAAAATTTTATTACTTCTTAAAAAGAAGTATAATTATATTATATTAATTATATAATTATATTATAATTATTATATTATAATAATAATAATTTCTATGACTTAATTTTAGTATTTATTTATGTAGTTAGAAACTATTATTGTCGTTTAAAAAATGTCTGACGAAACCCTTTTTTCGGAGAAATTATTTTTTATTGTAATTTTTTAACTTTCTATTGAGCGCATGACCTTGAAAATTAAAAAAATTCCTAGCTATGCCACTAAAGCTTTATAAAATATTTAATATTGCACTTATAGTAATTCTGAGTACGGCTTTAGGAATTACCTTTTTGGGTGAAAAAGTATCAAAAAGATTAACCTTTTTTAACATTGGAATTCCTTCTCGAATTCTCTGGAATTCATTTGGTATTTCTTGAAATTCCAAATCTTTTACATATTTTCAGAGATATACACCCCCGTAATAAACTATGTCTTACAGTATAAGTACAGGAAAGAAATCGAGGTCCGAACAATTGGAAGATCGATAGACAGTAAAATACTACAGAACTAGGAAAATTTGAAAGCACAAAAGCAGAGGAAATCATGGAATACTTACAAGGGAAACGTCAGGTATGCGAAATTTTGTTTTGGTTTATACTTATACTACGTAAAGATTACACCTAAGACATTACGTGAAAGAAATAGTAGCGCGCCATATTCAGCCAATTTTGAGAAAATTGAATTTAAAAATTTCATCTTTTTGCCTCAAATAACGTGATAAAAGATAAAACTTGCAACAAAGGTTCCGTGGTAACGTGGTAGAGTGATGGCTTTAATAAGTGAGGGTTCGAGGTTCAATTCTAGCATCGGTACTTTTTTTTTTCAAATATTTTTTTTTTAATTAATTTTCTTTTTAAGTAATATGTAAATTAACATATATTTAATAATTATTCGAAATTATTAATTTTTCAGATCTCAACATTCGGACGATATCGTTTTGTCTTACTAACAGTATTTTCAAACATTTCTTAAATTGATTATTATTCGAAACGTTCAAAAATTTTTGGAATTTGTTAAAAATTATATTTTTTAATTAAATAAGTATTTATTTATATATTTTTCGTATTTTATTTATATATTTAATAAGAAATGAAAAGTTACATAATTGATTAAGTATTTACATATTATATGAAGTATATTATTATTATACATATTAATTATTTTCTGATCATTTTACATTGTATAATTTTTTACACCGACGTTTCGCACGATCCCGGGTGGTATTTATCGTAAAAACAGGGAAAACAGTAAGTTTTACGGGATCTAGTAATTAATAATTAATTAAAAATTAATAATTTCGAATAATTATTAAATATCTGTTAATTTACATATTACTTAAAAAGAAAATTAATTAAAAAAAAATATTTGAAAAAAAAAGTACGGATGCTGGAATCGAACCTAGAACCCTTGCTTATTAAAGCCACCACTCTACCTCGTTACCACGGAACCTTTGTTGCAAGTTTTATCTTTTATTATTTAGTTATTTCGTGCAAAAAGAAGAAATTTTCAAATTCGATTTTCTCAAAATTGGCTGAATATGGCGCGCTACTATTTCGTTTACGTAATGCCTTAGGTGTAATCTTTACGTAATGTAAGTATAAACCAAAACAAAATTTCGCATACCTGACGTTTCCCTTGTTAGTGTTCGCTGTTTCAGCAATTCGCGGTCTAAGCTGCATGTAGAAAGCCTTTTTTGTTTGCATCCAGATTATCTATCACTTTATTTTCAGGAAAATGGGTCGGTTTCTAAGCTGAAAAACTAGTTTTCTGAGGTAGAATGTAATACCATGATGTCGAAGCTTCCTATACTTACACAAAGAATAAGAATAAGACATTGTTAATTTTTTAAACTCACTATATTACTTACCAATTTTTGAGAAGGCCATGGATCCAATCGTTTGGCCTAGTAGACCGTTGGTAAAACGTTATTTCCATATGAAACCGAAAACCCAGCAATATTTTTCTCTAGACCCGAGAGCTGCAAAGCAAAAATAGAATCTACGGGCACTTGTGCGATGTTGGATTTGGATCTCTTGCTGATTAACATGCAAGGTTTGAGAGTTGATATAAGATTGATCGATTACTATTAATTTTCATGATGGTCGACCCGGTGTTATCTGCTTGACGGAGCAGATAATTCTAATTTTAATAAATTTAATATATTGAATTAAATGGTAGTTGTTGTAGAGAACAAAATATTGCCAGGCAGAAATATCTATCGTAATAAAATCTGCCTGTTTTCTTTGTACATTATTTCAAAGAATAAATTTCATATATAGAAGGCTAAGAAGCTCACCAGTAAAAATTCGTGTCTTTGGGTCTTGATATTCGCAGGCGAAGATTTGCCAAATTACTCGTGTGGCTATAACATTAAATAAAATAACATGTGCGGTAATTAACCCCGTGCAGATAAATCTTATCACATTTCTACCACCACTACCTAGTAGAACCGTTTGCTTGCCTCTTCTTTTTTGCGTAAAACCCCATCTAGGCCTCATAATTTTTATTTGACTTGTTATGGAATGTAATTCCGAATATTTTTTCAAAAAATGGATTCAATACTCAAAAGTTTAATTATTATTGTGAGGAATACTTTTTAGAGTTTAGAGAGTATGTAGATACATATTTTTATAATACCATTATTATGTAAATTTCAAAAAACGATTACATACGACATGACATCTAATCTTCATAAAAAAATATATTAACAAAATGTAAAAGTAAAAGTTATTTGAAAATATTGAATATCCTTTTAATAATACAATGCAGCTAAGTGCTTTTACTCTTTTTGTCAAATTTGCATAAACAAATTTAGCTGAATATTGTAACCTTGTTTAAATTTTAATATATCTGTAGTATAAATATCAAAATAATGAAGTTCTTAATATATTTTCCTGAAATTTTCCTTTATATTCTTATTTGTGCATAAAGCAAAAATGTCACTTTCAGTTAATAATTTTAGAACCAGAATATATTTCTAAAAAGGCCAACAGATTCGTGCATTCGACAATTTCAATTAAATTACTTATCATTTATTTACATTAATCTTAATAAGGGAACTGCCCTTAGCATAAATTTAAATATCATTTGAGTTGTAAGTCTGCTAGTAATAAATATTTTAAAGATGGAAGAATTTCTAGCAATTTATTTAGTCTTTTGAATTGCACATTTTATTTCGAAAATAAAATAAACTCGTTAAATTTAAGGCCTATTTTAGATTTAAATTACGACTTATCCTTTAGGATAACTTACTAATTAATGGTTCAAGTTTTATCCGATATAAACCAACTATAATATCTACTATTATGTAAGTCAAAGAATTAAGGATACAATTTTCGTTTTATCCGGATCGAGTTAATCATGCTCGCTGTTATAGAGCAGACTTCCGTAGAGCGGCAGCCATTGTTTTAAAGTTACCGAAGAAAATTTTATTTTTATTATATATATTATATAATATAAAGTATTTTGTGAATATTCCCGAAAAGTACACTAACTTATGGGCTAATTTTAAAGTAAGCCATAAATTATAAGAAATAACATTTTGAAAAATTTCACAAAAAGTTCTACAAAATTTCAGCGTTCGAAATATGGAAATACACACATATAAATAATAAAAAACACTTAATACTATAAAATGTACGATATTTTATGTGCGTTGCTTTGCTTGGCAGTCACGTTAAGTAATTCGTCTTCATATTCTCAAGAAATATACGAAATATGGCTGGGCGAACTTTGTACAGAAAATATAATTAAACTTAATGTATTTTTAAGTTTCAATAGTGAAAATCAATAATATATTTGAAGAAATTTTGTAAACAGGCGAACAATCGACAATAATCAAAAAACATCAACTTTGGTATTTTGGTAGACTAATTGCACAATTAAAATTTAAACAACAAAGTGATTGTATGATGTAAAAACTCGTTATGTATAAATAAATAGTGATGGTGATTCAGAGATAATTATTAATATTTTTATCTGACACCTTAGTATAATAGACTCCTTGAAAACTTTTTATGTGTAACACGAGATCTAATATTATTAAAAGTAAGTTTGAGTGTTCTTGGAAGCACTGTTTTAATTTTGCTATTTAAATGGCATTTAAAATTCCGGTTACCGACATTAAATTATTAATTAATTTATATTTTTTACAGAACTTCCTTTAATGGCTCGCGATAATGCGTAGATTTCGGTGTCGTCTACGTAGAGATCCATGTTTGTATTTTCGAAAATTGGTATATCAATTAAATTTTATTGTCTTTATCATCAATGTTTTAAATTCATGCTTACATTGAGAAAATTAAAAAGTTAAACTTGATCGAATGAGATAATGAAACTAAAGCTAAAGTTCGGTAGAAGCTGGAGCTTTTTCAATAACTATTAAAGTGTTGAATGTTACAATTATCTCCACATTTTTCATTTCGTTATACGGATGACCAAACCATATAACATTTCAAATAGAATAGGTATAATTTACTAACGGTTTCCCCACTCGCACCAATATCAAGTGATTTTAAAATCCATCGGTTAACTTGCAAATTTATTCTCGTACCTGCTTTGGAAAGTCATACTCGGTTACGAACGTGTTTAATTAAACTCAATTTTTTGTATTGATTGGATATCCTTTGGTTGATTTATATAACGGTTCAACTCGAAAGCTCTCGAATTATTTTATTAACTTTTTCATCGCCGATTGGGTTTGTCAACGTGAACACATTCAAAAATTGAGAGTAATTAAAACATTTTGCTTTAAATTACAGCAGTTTTCAAAATTTATTGCACAATTTTTAGGATAAAAGCTGTTGAAATTAAAAAAAAGTTCTGAGATACTCACAACAGTGATTTGGTGTGATCGCAGGTTAAGTTGCAGACTTGACGAAGTTTTTCGGCCAGACTTATTTAACTGGTAGAATAATAAAATGTCGAGGTGAAAATATTTTATTTAAAATATTATTTTAGTGTGTGTGTTGAGTACTTCGTTGATGAGTTTTTATCAAGACTCGCTCGTTGCTCATTGTTTAGTTCCACTCTTCAGTCGTATAGTAATTTAACATCTTCATTATTAAATTTTATCGTTGCATTGTACAATTTTATTTATTATTACAATTTTATGTTCTAAAATTACTAGGTTAATTTTTATTACGTACCAGCATGTGCATGATTTACTTCCGCGAGAGAAATTTTAAAAAAGGATAAGTGCAGGAGCATCAGGAATAATAAATTGAAAGTTTTCTGCAAGCATTTATTTGAGTTTGTTGTATCACCATCGAATACAGCCAAACATAAAATGATGTTCAGCTTATGTAACCTAGATTTACACAAAGAATATAACTCAAAAATGTTTTCGTCGGAGTTTGAAAAGCAAATATTGATGAATTTTTTATAAAAGAAAAGTTAGCCACAATAGAAGCAGATGTGTTTCTAGTTTTAGTTACTCACACCGATTTTTAAAACATTCTTCCAGATGAAAACTTCATTTCAAGAATTTCTATAAAAGATTTTTTTTTGAAGTTATTACTCTAATGAGCTTCTTTGTAGTTTGTATAATTACTAAGGACGATGTTAAATGAATTTCATTGATAACACATTTAAATGCAGGATCGAGTTTGAACCCACAGTAAATTCAATAGTTTTCTGCCTTCTCTAGGTCTAACAACACTGCCTTAGAATGAATAACAATTTCCTAATATTGGCTTCGCAATATTAAACTAAAGTAGATATGCTCATACTAAATTGTATTTCCAATAATATCCCAGCTTTTCCAACACCGTTTCATTATCAAGGCGTCAAATGCAGTTATTGCCACATTAAATTACGAACATTGGATTTGATTTAATTAAAATCAAAATTTATTTCAATACACTGTTGTTGAAAACGACAAAATAAACCATATCAGAAAATAAAGGTCGGTGTATCGATGCATTTACAGAATATAAATTAACCTGAGCCATCGCATTTCCTTTTTATTTAACAATGACAATTTTTTAGGATGAAGCTTTTAGTTCAATTCCTAATTTACCTTCTCAGATGTTTACGTTTGTGAGTGTTTCTGATTTTGGAATTTAAGCCTATCACCCCGATCTTTTAGCTATTTCGGTTGGTGATTTGATAAAAAAAGCTTCTTTTCTTTTTTGATCATTTTATTGAATTATCTAGCGTTCGTTATTTTTATCTGAGTGAAACTAAATTTTAAAATTCACTTTTGGGGTTGATTTTGTCCATGTCTACTCCATATTGCGCGTTTTGGAAACAAAATTTTGTGGTATAGGCATTTCTACTCCTTGATCTATAGGATGGAGTTCAATAAGGTCTTCTTTAATATCAATTGAATGATGTAGTTTCTCCAAATCGAATTTTATATCTTTTATGTCCACTTCATGTTGAGATTCGTTGGATATACTTTCTTCTTTAATATCACTTGAGCGATACAAATCTGCTATGTCTGATTTTATGTCGTCCATTTTATTTTTGCAATCATAGTATTTTGGTCGTCTTGAGTTTTAATATTAATAATGTGAGGTTACGTTCTCTTATTATCTTCCATTATTGTTTAAAGTTTTGTACGAAGCAAACTTTTTACTGTGGTTTAACTAAGAAAGCATTGAACTTAGAAGAAATTAAATACAATTAACTTTAACGCCGCAAGATAAGGGTTGTATCGTCAAATCAAAATAAAACCCAGTTTCAACAACTTTGGTGATTGCTAGCTTTAAATGTAACATACAAACTTTATTCTAGTCTGAGCTTTTACAGCGTTCTTTGAGAGACGTGATAGCAGTATCTGACTTATTTCTAAAGCTTGTATCCCTCGCCAAAAAGCACTAACAAGCTAAAAGGATAGCAATAAGTTCGGTTTATATGGTGCTACGCCTCGAGTTGAAAAAGACTGGATTCGTAAACTTTCTTAATTTATTTCAATTGATGTTTTCCAGATAGTGTAAATAAAATTTAACTTATTTTCTCTACGGTTATTTTATTATTAAAATAACAAATTTTTATTTTACGCCCGTTTACTTCAATTAATTGGGCAGTTCACTTCGGCAAAGAAAATAAAAAATCGAAAATCTTCCGGTTTGCACGACATTTATAATAAGCTACAAAAAGACGGTGGTGACATCTCCCAACGAGTATATTTATTAATTACTCTATTACTAAACTAAAGATAATACTTTGTGTAAGAAAAATAGCAGAAAATGCTACATCGTACTATCCTGGAGCTATTTTACCTTCGTGATTAACAACAAACCGCAAGAAGCTATTGCGATAGCTCAGAAAGACCATATTTGTACTGCAACAGATCCTCAGTCGAGGATTTATGGAGGACAAAAGCACGTGGAAGGAAATCTAATATAATTAACAAACAAACATCTTTACAAATAAACAGAACAATGAAGGTAAATGATATCTACTGTTATTAACTACCTAAATATATGATTTTTCTTAATTTAATAACGAATTTTATGATCGATTCAGTAGCGGTGTAAAAAACTGCTAATGTTTAATCACCCTATATATAAAATATATTTAAGTATGTACCTGGTTTAATAAGTTTAGTTGTTTAGTTTAGAAGTAATTACTGACGTAATGATGGAATTAAAATTTTGAATCAGGAACCGGTAGGTTTATGTATGTCGTGGTAGTACGCACCGGAGGGTCTGAAGATATTCACTAGAAGGAAAATTTTGAGACAGTTAGATGAATGCTGCTGTTTCAACTAATAGCGTCGATTTTTATTTTCTTAAAAATTACAAATGCAGTATTATTACTATTAGTTTATTTTTTTAAGTTTAGTTTTATTAATTATTATCTATTTAGTCAATCAAAATTAGTTACCTACTATATAGGTAGTAAAATAGTAAAATTTAAACTTTAACTTATTATTTAACTATGGGGCCAAACCTTCAATTAGGAACTCATTTCCATTTACTATTAGTTTTATCTTTACCCACTTTTTCAATGTTGAAATAAAGCAGGTTTTTTCTTTTTTTTTGTTTATGTTGCTCAGCTTTCTACAATTTCAATATTATTTTACATATTAAAAAATTGACCAGGCTCGGAAAAATAAAAGGCGAAGATTAGCAAAAATTTATAAAAATTGAAAGACGGTGACGAATGGATAAAGGGCTTTTTGGACAACAACCTAAGAAAGGAACGATGAGCGAAAAAAGTAGAACAAAGTGAAAATTTTTCCACTGGAAAAAAATTTACTTTCATTTTAACATTGTCAAGAGGTTCTACGAGAAAAATTTACAAAGCGACCGTGTCGTAAAGAATCTATCAAACTAATCATAAATTTGAACCGATGTATTTTATTCTTTTATTATCTGCCCTTTCCATTCCGAGTTGACTTTCTTTTGTAAATAGCAACACAGTATTTCTTTTTCAAGTGACTCGTTTCGTTAAAATTCCGTATAAACAATAAAATTTATCTCAATTTGTCGAAACGTATTTTAATTAAATCCAGTAAACTTAATTTTAGAAGCCGAATTAAAATTTTCAATTAATCTGATAATCTGATTATGGGGTAGTTGCAGAAAAGTGTGACAAGGAAACTTTGCGTTGTATACTTGTTAATTTGAATGATTATGTAGGTAAGAGTTACATTGTAACCAGTTTATCTTGGTGTTTAAATATTAAGGCGCATGTGTCGGTTACAGCGTCACGACGCTTCCAGGTTCCAGTATGCTTTTAAAAAGCTCTCGAACGGGAGCTTTTAGCATCGACTCTTAAAAGTTTCGCTGTAAATTCGGATTCGAATAAAATGCTTGTAAGCAATTACAATGTAATTAATTTTTAATTGTAATTTAAATAAAAAGTATTCAAAAAAATTAATTAAAGTAAAATCCATTGTCGGATATACAATATTCATGCAGATGAAGTTTGCTGGATTGCATAAAAAGTTATTGAACTTTGATGAATAATTAAAGTAGACGGGGATTTTTAAATTTTTGGTGTCACACTTTCCAATTTCGAGAATTTCATGTAAATAACTATCGATAGATAATAGCATCACTTTTTAGTAAGTTTGTGACAAATTGGGTTTTTTTTCCACCTCCTCACAGTATCAGAACAGGTGTTTACCTTGACTATTCCGAATAAACTGGTATAATTTAGAATATGCGTTCATACAACTAATTTTACGTGTTCGCGTCATAAGTGATGAGAAAATTGACGTGCTCGTTAAATAATGTGCTAAGTGATTAATAAATCCGCAATTGACAGTTTAAAAAATGTTTTACAATTTAGTGTACTTGTTGTTGTTTGTTTCCTCGATAAATTGCTGTAATCTGGAACAATTTTTTGCCGAAAAGCAAGTAAGCGTCGAAGAAAGTGCGTCCGCATCGCAGGTTGTGTTTCGCGGTTTTACCAACGCCGCGGTGCCGACGCCTCCAAATTATCAACTAGGCGCCTTTAAAGCAAATTTCGAGTTAATAAATACTTACAAAGGCGCCGAAGCACTTGACGTCTGGGTGACCAGCAATTATAGGTACTTAAATATGATCTTACTATTAAGTAACACTAAATTATCGTCATATAATATAATAATTGATTAATTACGATAAATTTATCTTATTTTATTAGTTTGTTCAACGGAAAACATAAAAGAGATTTAACATTCTTTATTTAAATGTATTGTTAACTCGGTACCGGTTTTATGTTTTAAGTCAAAATTATTCGATTCGTTCAGCAGATTTATTAAAAATGATTGTTGTTTGTTATGAACCCAGTTGTGTAAAGGATACATTTTATGCAGTAAACATGAGGGCGACATCAATATTAATCAGCTTGCGACTTCATCCCATTTATTTAACACAATCTGTGCTCGTATATTTAACTTTTAGCGCAATACAACTTTGCTAGATTAACATGCGTCAAAATTTCATTCCGGAAGCAAATTAATCAATTGACAAGAATTAAATTATTTTGAAATTAATCTGCACGATGACGCATTTGTCTCGGAAACTTAACGAAATGGCCCCGTAAAATCTTATTTCTTTGCTTAGTTTTTTTTGCAACTGTGAGTAATAAATTGATTTAGCCCATTTTTTGTTGATTTGAATACTTAATTGATCCAATCTGACACAAATGGAATAGAATTCCATTCAACTTCTAAATCTTGTTTGCCAGGCGAACACTAGCAAAAATATGTAAAAACTTCGAATTTTTTCCACACAATCTTTTATGTTTGTGTATAAAAAATTTATTGCAATAATACTACCGTATTTATCAAACGATCAAAAATGGAAAATAGAAATACTGCCGAAAAGATAGGAATTGTTGAAGTTAAATATGACAAGAAAAAATAAATTTTTCCAAAATTGAGATCCGATCAAAATATTTAATATAAGCAATGCTACCATGATTTATTCTAGAACAAGGGTCGGCAATGCGGCGCCCACAAGAGGCTTTTATGTCGCTGTCTAGCATCCAGGTTTGCTATTTTCCTTATTCTAAAATTCTTTGTTCCTGTAGTATACTTGATTTTCTTCACGTACGTTTATAGTTGAAAGCAAAAAAATCCAATAACACTTTTAAAAATATACTGATTTGATTAAGGATTTCGACTATTAAAACTTCCAAATTAAAAAAATATTTCACCTGCGGTTTGAACCTCAGTTGACGCTTTAGATATCTTATTAAAAATGTATCAGGCGCTACACTTTTTGATAAAAATGATGCCAGCTGATGTAGCTTACGTAGACCCTTTGAATAATTTTAGAAGAGTGGTTCTACTTTAAGCAAATCCACGAGAGAGTAGCAATCCCCATTTTTCTAGAGAAGAAATTTACTGTTTCCAATTATACTGAAAACTATATTGTGGACTAAATTGTATTAGTATAAGATTAAAGAAAATTTTAACTCGATAAAATTTGTTCTCGTTGATTGTTTTAGAAGTAACACTGAGGGATGTGTACTCTAGGGAAAGTTTAGAGGTTTCCCAGAGGGTTCTCTTGACCCAATATTGCCTCCACTCAGCAACGTCATGAAACTCAGGTAATACAGTTGAATACTCTAGAATCAGAGCAGTGGAGAGTTGAGAAGTTGTCAGACTGTGTTCATATTGCCCTGTGTAAATGTACACCTACTCGCTTTTGCAAACATAAGAGAAGAAAGCTTAAACTGTTTCATCTGCAAAATAGTATATTGCGCTATGAAGATAGAAAATGTAATTTTCGGAAAATTGCCGAGTTAGGCAACTGTGTAGTCCGAAGGTTGTATACTAAATTTGAGAGTTTGGGTTCCTTGTATTAGTTATAGTATCTTAGCTCTTCGTGTTTATCTGAAATTTAAAATTCTGAAAATCTGAAATATATTTTTATTTACAATATTACCCATCTTAATCCGTATAAAACAACATGAAAATTATTTGTAAAGTTCGCTTTGGAAAATCCGTGCAAGAACAAAGTGATGGCAATTAAAGATTGCCACCATTTTATAGTCTTAAATTTCTTGTATTTCAGCTGCTAGTGGTCAGATTATAATTTTCTTTTCTTTGTAAGAAAGCTCGTATTAACAAGAAACTTTTTCTTAGTGTGTATTCATCAGAAAACCCTAAGGATTGTGCACAATTTTTAAAATTCTTATGATTTAAGTTTTCTTATAAAAAGCAGACTAATTTTTAAAATTTAGATAGTAACTTTATAATTAAATGATTTGTACAAAATTGTTTCAAATAATGCAGAATTCTGTGACTTTAGATTACGTCATTTACGTCATTTACTTCTTTGTCTTTTTATTTAGTCCTGGAACAAAACGAAAATGTATTTGAAACAACATCGCGTAGATGTCACACAATTTGACATAAAAGCAGATTATTTAATATAATTTATAGAAAAATATCTGAAATACGTAAATTTAATTAAAATTAATCAAGCGAAAGAGTCGAGCTACGCCGTGGTCAGACATTTTAAACTTGTTGAGAATTTGTCAGGAATAACAAAACATGGAATCTCTTCTGCGGTTTTTCATTCAATTCAAATTTGATTACATTTTAGTAGTCATATCTCGTTAATTGTTACTTCTACGTAAATATCGGCAAGGATAAATTTAATTATCTTTAGTTTTGTACTAAAATAATTTTGTCCTAAAATTTACCATTTTCGAGAAAATCGCAATATATGACTTTAGGTGCAATATAGCAAGGCTTCCACGTGGTTCCTTTGTGGCAAACCTTTCTGAAATCACATAAATGGATCTTTGTATGTATCAGCTACACAAAGTGGTATCCTTTTATCAGGAAACATGGGATCGAAAAATTTATGATCAAAATTTGTTTAAACAATTAATCATCTTTTAATGCTGAATGTTATCTTTTAATCAATTTAACTATTTTTGCGTTCATTATAGCCTAGAATGTATTATAAATATGTCAGATTTTAATTTGACAAGATAGTCACGGAACAGTTATTAAAATAAATTTAATAAAATTATCAATGCAAATATCACACGCATTTGATGTTGATTTCTATTGAACACTCATAACATAAATTACAATTAAATGCATTTAAGTTAGACAAAAATAAATTCGTATTTGATATTTAAAATGGAAATAATGTCTGTCCAGGAGCTGTATTTTCAACGTTTTGCTTTTTACTCAACTAACTTAATCAGTAGAATAGTTACGTTGCAGTTCACCATTTTATGTGTTATCTAATTTACATTTAATTAATTATGCTTTTATGTATGCATTTTCATTGTATCAGTTTTTTTAACATACCAGGTTTGTGACATAAAAGGTTAGCTGTAAAATACCAGAAGTTATAATGTATGATGCTATTCATTTTATTGCAGCAAATTTTAAGTTTTTAACTTTAAAACTTACTTTTGCACTAATTTTTTGATTTCAAAAAACTTTTCGTTATAAACTCATATTATAAACTGCTTCTATTTTAATATTTTCTCATATATTTTTTGAACATTTTATTTTACTTTACAATTTATAGGACCGGATATATTTTAAAATGGACCTTCTTGATCTTTACATTGCCAACTAGCGCCTAACCAAATATTTATATTATATAACACACAGCGAAACAAATTTTGTACTTTACACTATAAATTATAAATTTGTAGTTGTGGTACGGTATTTGATTTTGTTTAATTTTTCAGTACCTTGTACAGTAAAACCATGGTCCTTGCTCACCGTAAAAGTGTTGGTTCTTTTACGGTACAGTTCTGTCGTACTCTTTTAAACAAATAGAAACACCAATTAGCTCAGCATTGTTGGATATGCTTGTGTAATTTAAAATCTTTTGCTAATGTCGCTTCGAGCAGAAATATACCGAGGGTGAGATCATCTCGCGCTATTTTTATACCAGCTTGTCTTGAAATAAACATTGTATGACAGTAAAATTTGACTCCTACACTGTAGTTTACCTAGGGAAGAATAGAAGAAATTCTTGTACCTTAAATTATTTATTTAATGCTAGCACGCGTAATAATTTATTAGATGTAAATACAAAAATACAAAAAATGCTTATCGTTTACCGAAATAAACTAAAATAAATTAATTAGCTTTATTTTAAAAAACTGGCCGAATCTTAAACCGGGTAGATTATGCTATACTGTAAATTCATCCTTATTTCTAAAGACGACACTGTTCATTTTACTAAGTAGGTAGATTGTGCCGCTGCTAACACACTTTTATCTCTGCAGTAAAACCTCTTGCATATTTCAGCTTGGCAATGTGACCTTGGCCAATAAAAGTCTCACCCTAGTTACTATATTCTAGAATATTCTTTAGGTGTCATATATTGCTGATGTACTTGTAGACTAATTATTAATATATTTATAATGTCTGTTTCTATGGTTACAGCATAACAGCGATAGCGAACTGATTTAATTGTAATAATTCATTTTAGACTGTAAGCAATGATATAATACAAATACTGTAAAATATAATAATAAAGGAGTGGAAATATTTTATTTTATTACTTTTTACAAGATTTATTAATTTAATTATTAAGTATTTCATACGATACTAATCCTTATTTTAAAATACCTACTTATTCAGAAATATGATTAACTTAATTATGTTTTTAACCTTTAACCGGGATAAAATTAATTTAATTGTCAACAATAAACATGATCAAGCAGAGACTATGTGGGTTAAGTGGCACTTCAGATGAGATTTACTACTTCAACACAACTTTCAACGTGAAGCTGTTAACATTTTTGTACTTCGATGCGAAAATCGATTGCAAATTTGATTTCAGCATTTCAAATATTCCTAGTCGAAGTATCAACACCGCAACAGTGATACATCAAACCGCTACTATCAGAGAAGTTCTCTCATAAATACTACTTTATTGTCGCAGATTCCAGCAGATCTTCTGTACTTCTCAACATAATGTACAATTTCTTGTTTAATAAATGTATCGTATTATACGCCATCATGAATTCTTTATAATAATTAAACCTAAATAATTAGTTGTGTTACTCGTGATTAGTAGAGTTCATTGGATTAAGTTTTTGAAATAAACTGGCTTGTGGGAAAATATTATTAAGAAATACATTATAAACTTAGCCAAAGACCTATGTAAAAAGGTACGCGGTACGCTTCGACTTAATGGATATCCTATTATTGTAACGTAGTAACGCCTGAAATATACACCACTTGAGCTTCATGAATGGCTCTAGACACAATATAATAATATGTACATTGATATAAAGCAATACAAAAATAAGTGTAGCCTATATTTTAGTCGTTTCTACGTCATCGCTAAAAGACTCCATTAGCTTACATTTCATGAAAACTGAAAAAATAAAGTTTAATTAATTGAGTTGTTTTGGTAGAACAACACAAAATATTTCTGTGATAAGTTGATGTCTTCAGAATGTAATAACTTTCAGACAAGACATTCGCGTAAAAGAACGACATAAAACCTAAAATTTTATGTTTGGAAAATAAATTGATTACTTTTGGTTTTATGTTTTGATAAAAATCGTCATAGCATTAGGATTAAAATTAGTATATTGATCTTTTTACAGTATTAATATCATGTGTCTTGAGTTCTATTCTAATCCCCTTCTCAATTTAGAATTTATGAGATAGGGTACTTTTATGATGTGGTTAGTGGTTAATTAAATGTCATGATATTTCTTTTACGAGCTATTTTTTAGAAAATTGTTAATTTTTCATTTTCTCAGAAAAAGGAAATCCTGATCAGATGACTCCAACAGACCAAACCACTTAATAACCCTTTTCATTGTTGTATTCCGCTACGAACTCAATTTTGTTGTTTTCCTTGCAAATATTTCGTCAGCAATCGTGTTCCTTTATGAAATTTCTATATAACAAGCTAGTCTTTGAAAATCCCTTCCAAATTATTTAATTTTTCGCAGATATAAATTTTTGCTTAACAAAAACGTTATTTATTGCCGAAGACCGCTCGTCCTTCGTATAATAATTCCTTCAAACCTTCACAAATAAATTTCGTACTAAGTTCCTTCTTAATTAACAAAATTTCAATCTTACTTTTTACAAAGCTATATAGTCCAATTACAAATTGAAACTTAAAACCATTAACAAAAAAGATTTGGATTTTCTTTTAAAAGCAAACTTTTCAAACTAGAAAGAAAATGTTCCTGAAAATTGCTAATTACTTTACTAAACAAATACAGGTCACAAGTTTTATCCTTTTGTAAAACTGTTTCGCTTTTGGAAGGTTATACACAAGTTCGTGTGTGCGATAGCAATATAAATTCTTATTTGTCTTGGCAAATCGCGACAGAACAAAAGTTATCACGTTATTCGTTAAATTTATATTTGCAAAATAAAATTTTAGCTTTCCCTAAATAAAATTTATAAATATTGCGCGTAGGCAACTAAACTTGAAATATATTTTTCAAGTGCTTCTTGTGATTGACGTTATCCAATTGTTACAATATAAAGAGTGCTGCCGAAAGATGAAAATAAACTAAATTTTCCCCTCATCACGACGTGAATAAATTTAATGTTCCAGTTCTGCTAATAGAAGTGGTTTCTCTTACTTTTGTAGCCTTTTTAATAAATTTCGCCAAATAAGCTAGTTTGATTTGGTCGTTAAAATGATAAAAGATGTTGTCGCGATGTGAGCTTTATTTTTGAATATTCTAAAAAAATATCAAATTAAAATTGGAACATAAAGATATTTCAAAAATAATATCGTTGGTAACTTTAAAGTTTTAACGATTGAAACATGATAGGTTTCAGATATTTAATAATCGCCTTATACTTGAAACTTGTCATCATTAAAATTATCAGAACGAAATCGAAATCCTTTTTAATATCAAAGTAAGATTAATTTATTGGACTGTTCCTTAATATTTTATTTTTGGGGGATATTTCTTTGATAAAAATAAAAGTTTTGGGAACAACAAACGTAAGTTTAATGGAACATTATGTTATGTATTTCGAATTTTACCAATTGATCTGCTGTATGGTTGACTTATTTAATCATGAAATTTATTTTTAACCCCAACCAAAACGAGGCGGGTATGTGAAAGGATATTTACAAAAGCTTCATCTGCAAATATTCGTGCTAAAAGCGTTATTAAGGCTAGACGTGTTTTTGAGTTGGCAGTATTTTTGCCCCACAACTTCAAAACTTTCCGGTTTTATCTTGCACAGAACAATTATTTGTATATACTTTTTTTTAAAGGAATTTAAACTCCACCTAACAAGAGAAAAGTAATTTTTTACTCGCTTATTTAAATAAACATCAATTTTTTCCTACACTATTCGTAATAACTTCACATGATCTGTTATCTTCGTAAAAAAATTTTGACTGGCTCGTTTTCAGCACGGAGAGTTGCTGAAAACAGTTCATAGCTTTATATTGAGATACATTGAAATTTATCAAAGAGAAATTTAACATAGAAATATACATTGACATTTGCAAAGAGAAAGGATTTTAATTTGTAAAAAATAGTTTTAAAATTATTTTTATATTTAATTTCCACGTTAGACTGTTTTATCAAATCAAATAATTTAAATTGAATTTGGTTTACATTGTAAAAATTAAATAACTTTTAGCATTTTTCCGTTTATGCTAAACTCTTGTGCGATTTATTAAAAAAACAAATTATAAAATTTTTTTTGGTGTCTTTCCATACACCACTGTGGCGAACGAAAATGTAGAAAAGAAATTTAATTCGCACCCAAAATTAAACTATATTGTAGACGAAAAAATCAAATTAAGGTAGAAAATTTTGAATAATGATAAAATTGATGTAGT
Source organism: Cantharis rustica (assembly GCA_911387805.1). Lineage (NCBI taxonomy): Eukaryota > Metazoa > Arthropoda > Insecta > Coleoptera > Cantharidae > Cantharis > Cantharis rustica. The sequence goes on along the minus strand of OU426879.1, from coordinate 50,575,513 downwards.
ATCAGATTTATGTTATATAATTTAAAATATTTTACAAAAGCGATTACAATACAAACATGTTATTTGTCAAAATTTAATAATTTACATAATTTGACAAAATATTATTTGCATTAAAATTCAATGTTTTAGAAAAAACACTTTATTTATTTAAAATATTCATTTATTTACATATTTATTTAATATGTAATTTTCTAATAATTAAAATATTTGTGAGGAGCTGCTCAGATTAAAAGTCAAGTCAAATGTTTTATTTTGTGCTAAGTAAGCTATTGCCGGAAGGCTTCCGGCCCATCCTCGCCCTTGGCAAAACTCTAACAACTTTCCAAGTTTTAGCATTTAATCAGAACTGTACCCGAGTTGTATCACAACTCCCTAGTCAAAGATCCAGGACCACAACAGGCCAGTATTGATTTTCAAATTCCCATCTCTAAAATCAGAAAGCCCTTGTTGTTAGCAGAATCCTCATTCAAAGGTAATCAAAGCAAAGCAAATTTTCAATTATTAGCTGTTAGCAGTGTCCCCCCCTCCCCCAATTTTCTTTGTATTATAATTTTCTAACTTTGTATTAAGCGTTTGACTTTGAAAATTTGAAAAATTTTCGTCTGTGACGCTATTACAAAACTCGCTTTGCTCGTGCCCCCCCCCAAATTAAATTCCTGGCTACGCCACTGGCTGTTAGCTTTTCAGTATGATTTCCCTCAAACTACGCTTTCGGGACATTAATATACAATGACTGCAATCAGTGAATATCCGAATATTATCCTATTCCTAGAGCTGTTCATTCATTTCTTTATAATATTCAGTTGAATATCTTTCAGGAAAACAAATACCGTCACGATTTTTTCATTTGACTTGGACTAATCTAATTGTTCATTCACAAACTCAATTAGCTTTACCTAATCTTATAAATAAATTTAAAGAGTGACGAAGAGCGCAAACCGGTCAATGCGGTTTCCAGACCGCACAACCTAGACAATCGAGTGATTTAATATTAAGTCATAATTTATAATATAGATAATTAAAATAAATATATTATTATGTATAGGTAAATAACCTGAAAGATATTTTCTAACATTAGTTTTCTTTACAAAATCAAATTAATTACTAATCCAAAAGAGACATACCTATGTATTTTATTATTGCTATTTCAACTACGATTTTATTTTTACATTTTCTCTAAGTTCTCTTGCTATTTTATCAGTATCTAATTCTTTTTGTGTTGTTTAATGTTTTTCTTAGTTTATTTTTAATATTATGTTTCAATTTAATGAATTGTGACAAAGATGCGATAATGTGGAAACCAGTTTAGAAATATTTTCCATATTAGAAATAGCTGTAAAATTAATTAAATATTATTCGACAAATATTACAAATATGTAGGTAATAGAAAATGTTGTTTCTCCTATATCTCAAATATTACATTATATCTAGTGATGCTGGTGTTTCCCCTTTTCAATCTGAAAATACCTATCGCCGAGATGTGATTTTCTCATCTGTTAAAATTTTACTTTCATATAATAAATCTTCATCCCTATCTCCAAAATGGTATAAAATAATACAACCCCAGCATTTCCGCGACTCAATTTATATTTAAATAAATTAAATTTCCTTTTTTTTCTATTAGTATTTTTACTGGTGCAAGGTTTTTTCAATGTTGTTTTTATATTAATTCTTACAGCTTGTGTAAGAAAAATTGCGCATTTATCATCCGTATAGACTGAAGATACTAAAAAAGCTGATTGATCGATCATGCCGAGCATCTACTAATGCAGATGAAGCGGAATTTTAAATAATCTGTCGAATCCCTTGACGTAATAACAACAATGGATAGACTTCTTTTGTTTGGAATAAAAAGTTAACTTTAAGTTAAATAAATTAAAAGGAAAAAAGTTACTTATTGGATGGAATAAATTGAAATAGATTTAAAAAGAAAAAATTAAATTTTTAATATTTTTCAGGTGGCTTTTCTCTCAGAATGCTGAATTTTTGAGTTCCAATAAAATCCAAGTCTTGAACTTTTCAATCTTTGATATTTGTCAGCCTTAATCAAAAACAAATATCGTAATATTTGGGTCAGTCATATCGGATAAATTCCAATTTTTCGAATCGAAATGGATTAACGGTACTATTATTGAAATTAATTTCACACTGAGCATTAATTTGTTCAATAAAATAAGCTATAAAATTTTAAATAGTTTATGAAGCTTAATATGCATGAGTAAAACTAAGGAATGCGTAGATGAAATGCAGAAGGAAATAAATTTTATGTGGTAATGGAAATTTTCTCGTTTCAAGTTAAAATAAGCATTAAAACAGTACAACAAAGTTGAAAAGTTGAATATTGAATTTCTAACTTGACTTTCAAAAGAACCAAAAACCAAAGAGAGAGAAACAGGAACGTAATTTATTAGTAGTTACAAGTTTTCTAATTAAACGAATTTAATTTACACAATTTCGAGTCAAATGCAAAAATTCTGTACATCTACCGAAATATTCAATTTAATGCCGATGATGCCGGTGCTACTAATGTTGCGTATAAATATTTCATAAAAAAATATGAATAACGTATCATTTATCTTTTCAGACATATAAACGTTTCGTTCCTTGGCCGAAATCCAGAATGCGATTCCACCATTGCAGTTCCAGAAGAATACATAATTTTTTGCAATTTAGTCGACAAGGAACTCAAAGCCACATCCATTGCCAAATGGGACGAAAACACGGACCAGAGAGTATGGACTGCTTTAGGTAAAGCGTTTTTTCTATAAATTTTCTTATATAAAATAAATTGAAATTTATTTTAATTTATACATATACGAGCCATGTTAAACGCAAAAGCTTTTTTTTATGGATTTAGCGGTCGTTTATTTTAAACACTGCACCGACTAAAAAATCTTTCGGGCTGTTGAAATAATTGACTTTTATGAAAACAGCTCATTTTATTTATTTAGAACAAAACCAATTAACCTAATTAAATTAAGCGCACATCTGTGGAACTGCTTTTGAGTTTGTTATCATCTGTAATTTTGAAATAAGCTTTTGTATAATACCAAATTTCATTTTGATATTAAACTAACTTTGTTTGTACAGTGTAATTTAATTTAAGATTTGCAACGTAAGCTACGTATTAAGCTACTTAATCTAGAAAATTTATTGTTGAGTATTTTCAGCGCAAATTCAAAATTAAAAGCAATCTTTATTTTGACTGTTGTTGGTTTTAAGGTTGGAGTAAATGGAGCGATTGGTCAGCCTGTAGCGTATCTTGTTCAGCAGGAATTCAGCAACGTGTGCGGCATTGTCTTTTACAAAAATGTCCGGGATTTAATGTAGAACAACGGCATTGTAATCTCTTTGGGTAGGTTCTCTGTTATTAAACTTAATCTCGTCTAAAGCTGTTTGTTAGACTGCTTTCCCCTAATCTAATTTTATTCTCCTTTGACTTAATAACTTACTTCATTTAATGGAGTTAAGATTTATTTCTACAACTTTTTTATATTATAAAGATGCTTGGATACGGTTAATCCGTTAGAATTAGAAGAGCACAAATACTTCCACCCTTCAAAGGATAGGTGGCAAAAAGTGCCTGATAGACCGACTGCCTGGCGTCTCCGACCCAACTCGTATATCTGGGTGCCGTCGTCCCAACTATTTGCCAACGTAAATGGACGATCGTTTCCTAAAGAATTCACCCTTTTTATTACACTCAGACTTCAGAACGATGTAAGAAACCTCTTAGAAGTAGAAAATTTAAATTTTCAAATTAATTTTGCAGAGCACCATGGGAACGATTTTTAGTTTGAGATCCAAAAGTAGGCAGGATACTTACTTATCTTTGGAAGTTGCAGGATTTGATTTTAAGTTAGTTCATGCGACTGGAAATGGGACAGACGTTGTTAGAATTCCAACTACTTTAGCAGACAAACAGTGGCATCAAATTGCGATTGGGTAAACTATTAAATAAAACTTTCTGCTTTTTCTCTAAAAAATGTTGTTTTTTTTAGTATTCGTGACGACAGCGTGGTGGATAGCTACATCGACTGCCAATGGTCTCGAACTGATGTATTAAGAAAAGATGCGATTGATATTCCGGAAGACTCTGATTTGATTATCGGTTATTTGTTCTCGGTGGGTAAACCTAAATGGAAGTTTTTTGTAACACTAACTTTGATCAATTTACAGGGCGATTTAGAACAAATGTCGATTGTGTCGGATCCATCTATGGTAAGTCTTCAATGTTCCACATCTAGAACGCCAATTATTGATCCCAGCGTTAAAGACACCACTCGAGATAAAACCCTCAGGAAATCTACAAAAGAACATAAAAAGTATCAAAGTGCTCATCGTAAGCGCAAGCAATTAAAAGAAATAATAAATGCAAATTGAACGTTAGGTGAATAATAACAAGGATGATAATCACCTGTCGGGAATAGACCAAAAATTGTCGAGTTTATATCGTACATAAATTAATTGTTAAATGTCTTTTGTGACGCTTTTGCATTTCGCAAGTTGAAAATCAACGATTTCGTAAATTGGTTTATTTAATACAAGGGTAGTTCAAAAGAAAACTACATTTTACCGAAACAGCATTACATTTTACATTATTTGTTAAATCATAAAATTAATGTGATACTGCAACAAAACGCGTTATTTTCGTACTCTTCCAGTTTTCTCTTATAAGTTGAACCACCCTCGTAGATACTACATACTTGACGTACTAATTAATAATAAATTATTAATCTTGCCGTAAAATATTAAATTTATGTGTAAATAATGTCTATTAGTTAAAATTTCGAATATAAAAATCAAAACTAGCATAAGAAGTGTTCGTCCTATATTTTTATTTGTTTATTCTTCATCTCAAACAAATTATCAAAATATTATAATGTGGTAGCGTAAAGTGTACATAAATTTGACACGCACAATAAATACAACATGTAATAATTTGTTTTGATAAAATTTTAATTTTAGTCCGCATTTAAGTACCTGTTTGACAATAGACACTTGTTAAAGTTTAACACAAAATTTTTCAAGGTATTATTTAAAAATTTTAATTTGGTTAAGAAAGACAATAATATTTATTCGGTACCGGATTCAGGTAGGATTAGTGAATCCTTTATTTTTGGAGTGCCAAAAGAATGCGAGTGATAGTATATACCTCAGTCCGGTTCTGCGTTAAAATTTTTAATTACTCTGTGTAACTCAAATAGAATTATTGTAAAAAATAATATAGACTGTAAAAGCTGGTTGCCAAATGTATACCTAATAATAATATTAACAATAAAGTGTTAAATACAAACTTTTTTGTGCTGTAATCTTCAATTGTGTATCATGCATATAATAATACGTAATACCCTTCTTATCAGCTTAGTGCCAACAGTGTTGAGTTGAGGTTTCTCTCCCTTATCAACTTTGCTACTATTATGAGAAGGTTTGTTTAGATGATAAAGCGTTAACATGAATTTTGTTGTACTATTTTACACTGTACTGTAGTACCCTGGATACCTTTATTATTATAAAAGTTTAATATTTGTTGAACGCCACCACAGACTTATTATGATTATGTATTTCATTTTCACTATACCGTAGAACATAATCAACTTTCTAACGCTGTTAGGTTCTAACTAAACAATCTGTTTGGTTAATTCGGCATGGATATTGTTATCTCCAATCTAGATTCGAGCCCTAGAGTATTAGCTGTACACACGAGCGATAAACCAACCGATCTCACCGACGCAATTCCTTGTATAATCTCTACATGTGTTAATAATTTTTGAACCGCTGCACCCTTCTCCTCTGTAGAAAAGTGGATCAAGCTACAAATTCAAAAATTGATTACACAATTACCCTAACCGAGATTAGCACTCAGGCACACTAAAAAAAACAATATGACAACGTAATCTAAATAAATGAAAACTAAATCTTGAAAAATATCGCGGGTGCTGTTCCAATAATCAAACAGGTGGTAGGTTAACTGGACTCGAGCAAATTAGTGTCGACAACGCAAAGTAAAACGAAATGCCAAAAAAATGAAAATTGTGATTTTCTTTTTAGTTTGTTAGTTCGTAACCAATATTTGCTTAGCGAAAAAAAATTATTTAGTGTTATCTTAGCTTGAAAAGCATTTTGTTCAACTATGGGACAAATTCTTAATCATAATTTATTATGTTAAAATGGTTTTTGTTTCATCCTACTCAAATTTCCACTTGTTGACAAAAAAATAACCTTTATATCTCTGCCTTTCAACAGTGATACACCTACGGTAAACAAAAGTCGTATTTGATTCAAAAAGCCAGTGAAATCAAAATAAAAGATTTTTTGCTGATAATAAGATACTTTATTGATCTATAATATTTAGATTACCCAAGCTGTGCGGCCTGAAGGCCGCACTAATCCTTCGCTGTCCTAATTCTTTTAGATTAGTAACTTAAAATGAATAAATCAAAGGTAAGTTACGTAAGGAAGAAAATAAATATGTAGTTTTTTATATTACTGTGATACAAACCTAATTATTATAAGAGTGCATTCCAAAATTATCAAAAATACGAGTATTTAAAAGTCACTTCCACAATAAATCAAGTGATAATTATTTTAATAATAAATTGTGATATCTTACTAAAATAATTTTTTACTAATTACCATCGATTTTTATAAATTTATTTTACATATCAAAATCACGGCTAAAATATTAAATTTTCAGATTAAAATTAAAACTGCTTCAAAACAAATCACACAGTAATGTAAATATAATAATTCCAATATATGAAACTATGCCAACGTTGAACATAAAACCTAACTAAATTTAAAAAAAGAAATCCAGTTAAAAAATTAAATTGAAGACGGTAAAGCAACCCATTCAGAAAACACAATGCTAGGACTCTCTGAGGACGAAATTCCAGCTCAAATGCTTTGTGCATTTTAATGCAATCAACGCTGAGGTATAGATCGTTCGAAAATTAATTTCAACATTCTACATACAATAATTCAAATGTCATCTCCTTTGTCAATTTCATGATATTGTCCGGATGACCGCAGTTCTTAGGTTTCTACACACTCTTCTGGTTTTGCAGGTAATTTTAGTATTTCATTAACCAATAAATCGCACAGCACAATAATCTAAAATCTTTAATGTTTGCTTCTGTTGGAAAGTAATTAAATAATAATTAATTAATTTTAAAGTAAATATAAAACAGTAAAACAATATAATAATATTATTAATTCGTAAATTAATATGAGATAATGGGACTACCTTATCGATACTTCGGCACATATTCAATTCACTACATATACTGATATGACCCGAGCTATTCATATTTATAAAAAAAAATTGCTCAATTCCAAAATTACTGCTTTGCTCGGATTCATCCATTATTTGTAGCTGTGAGCTCTTGTAGTTTTTAAAATCGTCAATTAAAAATTAAAAATTCTTAACTTTTCTTTGTAATCTGTGGCCTTGCAAGCGCACATGGTCTTTTGCAGCTGGCCACGCCTGGTTAAACAATTTTGTTGCGATTTAATTCTTACGCATCGACCAAATTATCACAAATTCTTCAACTTTTCCTTGTTTATTTAACAATTTGCACTTTACCACAATTAAAATTAAACAAAAACATCAACTCAACTTAACTTATTTATTAATTTTCATTCAAACAATTAATAATTTAAATTTTGATTGCGGGAATGATGTTCGTCCGCTAGTCTACTCGACGTAAAGGCGTCAGCCCAAGTCTCTATTCAAGCCCCTCTCTTTTCTACTTTTTCGTTCTTCCCACCTTATTTATACAGCAAATAATTTAACTAACATTTTATACACAATATGATAAATAAATAAATAATAAAACAAATTTAAACTTTAAAATAATTTACAAAATAAATGAAGTATGAAGTTATGGTTTTCGAAACACGACAATACATATTATGTAACTCTTCCTGCCGAATTGTATATCAAGACACAAAGCTATGTTTATTGCTTACTAATTATTTTTTTTAATTTGATTTTGTTGATATGAACTTACATGTTTATCCTGATAATTCTTAAAAGAGTTTTTTTCTCGTTTTTAATTCTAACATTGCGCAAAAAGACAAAATTCAATGAATTCCGCTAAGAAAAATAAAAACTGACAAACTTTTGGTTGCGCAGTAATGTTAGTAATTTTCTGATAAATTATGATTTTCATTATTTTAATGATGGCAATTAAATTTCAATTTAGTTTAATTTATTTTTGCAATAATAAATAAAAAGTCACTAACGTTACTAGGCAACCAAAAGTTAATTAGTTCTTTAGTTAGTGTGAAAAGTGAGAAGAAGTAAAAAGGCAGGACCTTAGCAGATTAAAGGTTAGTTAGTTCGTCCATTTAGGTAAAAAATTAGTATAACACTTTTGTTATAATAAATTAGTTTAGAGCAGTGGTGGCAAACTATGAAGGTTTTAGAAATGACCCACGCGTCGATTTTTATGAATTTATTTTTTATAACACAAAAATATTAAAAAATCAAGGTATAAATATCTAATATCAAATTTATAAAAGATAACATTTCCAAGTCGACCCCAGTATTAAAATTTTACCTACTTTTCAAAAAGGTTTGCCATCACTTATTAATAATACAGATGTTAAAATTTATAGAGCATCCAAAATTTCGAGTAAAAATTGCTTAAAAACGGCGATAATTTATAGTTAAAGTAGTTTTGGTATAATTTGTACTCGAAAATGGCAGATCTAGAAACATAGAACTCGGAGTAGCTCAAAGAATTAAAAGCATCCCTAAAGCGGCTCCATCTAGAAAATTATGGATCTAGAAAGTTGCAAATCTTTGTTTTCAAGTTGTATTTTACAAAATTTAAATATAATTTTTATATATTTATATAAAAAATTACAGTCCATGGGAAGCTTAGTAACAAAACACGTCAATATATTGCCATGTTACAAAACGATTTTGATCAACCCTATACTCTTTTAGAAAAATTTTATAGTTGTAATTCGATTTGGTAGTTTTAGAAAGAGTGCAAGGTGGGGAATCAGGTAGTGGAGATAAGAGCTTTTTGCTAAAAATGACCGCACGAGCCGGTTGTGCGTGTTTTGGCTCTTGAGTTTTTGATATTTTTTAAATCGATTTTAATGCGATTGTTTTGCAACTGCTATATTTTATGAATTATTGTTGAAGAGATTATTTTGAGAGTATAAATTTTGATTTGTAAATTAGATATTTTAATTTTGGTTATTAAAGAATAGTTATTTTTTTGGTAAGCTGTGTTTTTTTTATAAAATCGTGTTTTGGATTTTGAAAGCTATTAGTTTAATTATATGGGAAGTGATTGAAAATAAAAATAAAAATTTAAAAGACCGGTGGTGCAGCTTCATGATAGGAAATCGTACGTTCGATACTGGAAGCAGAAATAATTTTATTTTTGAATTTAATATAATTGCGAGTGAGATTATTTTAAAGAAGAAAAATTTGAGACTGGAATTAATTATTATTTGTGAAAGAACCCTCGACCTTTGAAAATTCTCAACTGCTCCCGAACGTTAAAGCTTACTCGAGCAATACAAGTGGGTGGTAATTTTTAGACAAAAATATCATTTCAATATGTAAGTTTGCATCCAAATAGTACTCATAGAGGTATTATAAAGGTATGAGGTTAACCTTTGTCTCATGCAAATTGCATATCACAAAAAATGCTTTGTCCCAAGACAATCATCTGCGGGTAATGCAAAACACCAAATAGTTACAATGCTCAAAAACTAAACTGCACTTTAATTTGTCAGTTTTGTCATTGAAATTTTGCTGCTCAGCGCCCATTACATAGAAAATCTACTAGCTTCTATCAAAATTAGACCGTTCAATGGATTCAAACGGAAATGAATTCGATTACGCCGACTTCCTTGCCGAGTTAATGTTTAACCACATGCAAGCTACAAAGTTTTTTTTTACCTCATCTGATTCTATAATAGGAAGAACTGAATAATTAAATAACGTTTATAACAATAATGTGTTGGTCTATCTGAGGGCCGAGATCTACATTGCAAAACAAATTTAAAACTGAAACGCAGTATGAAAAGAACAACAAAATTTGTGTACTAATTACAACACAAATCGGATTATTAATAAAATTACCATCAATCTATCAAATTAAAATTGAACAAGATAATCTATAGCGTCGTAGTAGCACTGTTGATTCGCAAAATTAAATACATGTACATGATGACGTACCTTAAAACAAACAAAATGATAAATTATGATGTAGTAATCACAAAATGATAAATTATGATGATAATTAAATCTTTTTGAAAGTTTAATTTAATTAACTTAATTTCTCGCAGAGAACAAACACTTCGAAAAACCAGCGTTATGAATGTTTAAAATAAAGCAATTAACTTATAAATATAATTATTTTAACTATAACTTAATCGGTCATTTGGTTGGTGATCTTTATTAAAAAAAATCATAATTATGACCCATAGCTTATCAATCTGTTATCATTTTTACGATTTCGTCAAAAACTTCGATTTTGATTTTAAAAGTAAATAAACATTTATACATAATTATTTCAGTTTGAAAAAAAAAATTAATTTAAATACAACATTTCTGAACTTTGTTTCTGCAACAGTTGAAACCGGTCTGAAATTACCAGACGCACGCGCAAATGTCATCTCAACTTGCGCATGCGTCTGTTAGTTTCAAAACAATTTAAACTGCTGCAGAATTTTCATCAACTTTATTACACAAAGTTTAAAAAGCACTGGTCTGGAATATTTGTTAGTGGCGAAGTATTCCGACTGCTAGCTGTAACTTTCAACAAATTATGGCGCTTTCCGACTAATAAATCAATTAACAAGTAAGTTTTAGTATACAGAGTTACAGAGTAGCTTTACTAATGCATATTAAATTGCTAAGCAGAGTGCAGTACACAAAAGTAATATTTAGATATTCATGCCAGCAGGATTTCAGCTACTCGATAACCTTTCAACTCCTGTTATACGATTAAGTGCCTATAACGATTTAGTTTTTCCATAACAACTGCAATTGCAAATTTAGCACTCGGGAAAAATCTTTCAAGCTAACTAAACACATTTTTGACCCACATATGCTTTTATAACAATTTCTTTTATAAATTTTTTGGTTATCAAGAAAAGCTAGAAAGATTAGGTCTAGGTCATTTTTTAATAAAACTATCCAAGATCAAAGACGTCAGATTTTTAAAACATATTTTAGGGACGAAGGTAAAATAATATATGCCTTGAGATTTGTTTGCTTTTGTGATATTTACTGCTAGTATTTTGTACTTGTAACTTTCTTTCGGTCTGCAAAAGCAATTGCAAATCGACATTAAAACTTTTGATGCCCAAAAATTTTGCTTTCCACCAAATCTCTATAAAAAATAAAAATACTGTATTTAGATTAAGTTACAATTTTATTTTAGTTTAATTAAGCTTAGATTTTTTATTTTAGTATTATTTGAAATCTATTTAATGTGATTCAAAAATTTTAGCTGCGACCATCTGCCACCTAGAGCTCACATTTTTTAAACGCGTTGCATATTTAATTAATACTACGTTTAATTAATTTTATACATATAAGGTATAAACCTGCATAATATTCACCAAAAAAACTCTTTTAGAAAAAACTAGAAATTGGAACTTCGACTTTTTTTAATTTATAAATATATAATTTTAAAATATAAATAAAATTAATGAAGTGTTACAATTGTCTGGTCTGCGTAGCTTCCCGCATTCTCTACGTGTAAACGTAATATTATGTACCCTATACATTCTCTGAACGGGTGAGAAGTAAGAAAATGTTTACATAGCGTTGGGATGGATCGGGGAATTACTACCAAGGAAACATCACATCACATAAGCCTTGATGAAATTAGAAGGACAATTCTTGAAAAACAAGGTTTCTCTCTATCGAGCGTTTTTTGCCACTTTTGGAAAGAATCTGAGAATTTTAATTAAAAACTAAAAGTCCTTATAACTACATGTTTTCAAATATATGAACATTTTATTCCACTAGGTGCAGTTCTGGGCAATTTTTCTTTTCATCAAAAGAAAAATATTGTATCAAGTTACTCCAACCGTGGGGGTAAATTTATCATACCATCCGGAAAAGTTAGCATAAAGAATGAGGAAAATGATTCCTGTAAATTTTTCTAAAACCGAAACATTACATTTTCAGAAATATTAAAATAATTTCAGTAGAATATATGCATTTAGTTTTTAGGTATATTAAAAACCTAAAAGATAATAGTGAAATTATAAAATTGCCTTCAAAGACAATTAGAAATGAATAATGTAAAACTCAAGGAAATTAAATCTTCCACTCCTTATGATTTTCTTTTAAGAAATTAAGAGTTAAGACTTCAAAGTAAACAATTATTAATTAATCAATATTTTTTACTTTTAGTTAAAAAAAATTATAAATGTGGAAAACACTTTTCCAATTATGATGTCCATATTTTGCTTCCTGCTTTATCGCACTATAAATTATTTTAGGTGATTTCCAATTAAATCAATTCGAGATAATCTAAAAAATAAAGTGCTTTCCAAAAGAAAAAATTGGCAATAATTCATAACAGACAAATAGATAGGTAATAAAATTATTAATTAGAGTCCAAATTACAGTAGTTTCACCAAGCAATATTTAGAGAATGTAATGTTTACAAGAATAATTTAATTTTAAAACAAAAATTTACTTTTCAAATAAAAAAATAAAAGCTTATTGTGTTTCTGTTAAAAAATCTGCTTATATACAAAATTATTATAGTGTCTTAATCTTCCAAATTGTGTAAAATAATATCTGAGTAAAAAAGTAGATATTTAAAACTTTTAATTAAAATATGATACAACCTGAAAATATAGCTATAATGAATATTACGAGAAGGTATATTATGTAGTTCAGAATAAATTTGCATTGCACAAAAATAATCAAAACTTTATTAATAATAAATTAGTTTATCTTTCCCAAATTTAAATGTGTGCAAAGTTTCATACATTCTCAAATAGTTTTTGTTTAATTAACTGCATCCACGACAATTATATGATTTATTATCCCAACTTAGATAATTATTAATTGCTGGTAAATTCCGAATAAAATAATCGATAAAAACTCATCGCGACACTTTTGTGCGGAGCACTTTATAAATAAAAATCAAAAACGATAATTGCAAAAATGCATCCCCGCAATTATAATTTTTATTTTACTTTACCGAATAATATGAATCCAAACTAGATGTTGTTTAAAAAGTAGTGTACTTTAGGTATAACATATAAATGGGAGCTTTTAAATTTTTTATTTCTCTTCAATAATTAGGACCTTGCTAATCTCGTTATTTTTTGTTTTTAGTTTTTCCTGAGATTTCTAACGAATCAACATTTTTAATGTATACCTAAGGACATCGAAGGAACTTTCTAAAACTCTATAATTTATGAACTCTAAACCAGAAGAAAAGCGTAGATTCGGAAATTTTAAAGTAATTTATTTGACATAATAATATAATATATAATAATATATTAAAGTGTATACATAATATTATTATGTATAAACTTTATTGACAACTGCTTCAGTTTTTAAGTTTGGAAATTTTGTTTTGCTTATCCATACAGAAAAAACAAATTTTACGCATAATAAACTGGCTGGGCAAGTAGTGCCGCTAGTTCATAGACTCCTGAGTTTGAATTTAGTATTTTACATAGCTTTGAGGCTTCAGCCCTTCTCTTGTAACAAATGTTTCCTGTTTATGTAACCGACGCATATTTTCGGATGTTGTAGATTGCGTACATTCCTTCCTTCGTACATATTAAATCAAAGATTCGTCAAAACCCTTATCAAAAGCGATATATTTAAGCGTAACAGAGGTATAAAATAATAAAGCAAAGGTAAATGTCTACATTAACGCAAAGTACTAAACCAGCAGTAAACCATGCGTGATAATGCGGTTGTATCGCAGTTTTAGAATTTAGATTTTATCGTAAACAAGGATAATACAACAGTTGTATTTTGTTATACAGGATCTCGAAGCTACTCAACAAAATTATTTAACTTGACTTGTTGACTTTTCAATTAAATAAATATTATTATAATCAATAAAAATTCATCGTGATGTTTTTAGTGCGGAGATACATGAAAAATTCGTCTTCCCAAATATATGTTTTATTTATATTTATACGGAATATACGCATAACCGTTTGTCTAGTTTCTAATGTAAAGTTGGTTTATGCACGACGCCGTCAAATCGCAGACAGCACAAGATAAAGCATGGCCGTGGTTTAAATTGGAAAATTTCAATAATGCTATTAAAACATTGGCAAAGAACTTTAAAAAGGCGTTTTTAGCTCTTCGCTCTAAAAGCGATAAGTTAAAACAACCGCCATTGGCTGATTTAATCAAACTACAATTATTACAGGAGCTTATACTATTAATACTACTATATTTATATTCAGTTGTGCATGACGTAACTTTTAAGTACGAAGATTTATAGTTAATATAGAAACTTAATACTAATTAAGCTTTGAAATTCAGAATCCTTACCAATATTATATCTATACTGGTATTCAGAAACACTACTAAACACTACGATTATGTAAAACATCATACATTCCTGTATGAATCATTTTCTAATCTTTTATTTGGAATTGCTGGGAAATGCAGTGCACCCATTGTACTCTCACCTGGCGCAATGATGTGAACATTATTGTTTACATTATCAATGTAAAGCATGTGAAATGCACAGATAGGTGATAATAATTTAACAAAAACGATAAATAACTTTTACAATGCAAATAAAGTGAAGTCATACGAAAAATAATAAATAACAGCAATAAAATGGTATTTTAATTGAAACATCACTTTCCTGTCATATCCTAACAATTAAAATATCTACTGAATTCATAGGAATACCGGAAATAAAGCACCAGACTTCCTAATACGCCATATGCAGGTATTAATCGATATCTATATAATTTATAATAATCTGAACCACAGGTATTCACTTTTGTCGATGAAAGACGGAGAGAGCAAAACGTCCTTCACAACAGAACTGCATTCGATGCTCGTAAATTGATCCATCAAAAGCACATAACGTTGAATTTCACAGCTGACTCCGTATAAATTTAATAAAAATAGTTGAAGTAAGCTGCCATAAAAGTATAGACAGCGTGGCACTTGTTTTAAATGTATAAACCAATTCAAAAAACACAATGTGTAAAGAGTGCCATCTTTCATATCGCTACAGTCTTCGTTTTAGCCAATGTTATTTTATTTCACTAGATATTAAACGTAAAAATGATTACTATAAATGATTATGATATAATGATTTATACCTACTACGTAGACAATTTACTAAGATTATAAAATCAATAAAAACAAAAAATTATGTATTGATATACAACATCAGTTACGGATAACTGCAGGTGGTCTAAAATAATTTAATATCTAATTAAAAACTTCTTCCTCTTAATTGTGAACTTCGTTCTGTTATTACCATTAATGTACCAAATTTTACACTTGGCTCTCATGGTTCTGTAAGCACTTAAATAATATTCTAGTAGGGTGCTAACCTTGCTAGATACATAACCCCTTGATCAAACCTTGGCTTTAGATCACAACAGTTCAGTCGGTGCGATCAATCATGAACCGTGGTCTCTCCGCTCCGTAGCATATCAATTTAAGCCTTATACCACACTACTAGTTTCATTAAAAACGTCATCGCAATAATCAAAAATACAATAACAGGCAAACTTACAAGTTTCACGAAAAGGTGAGGCCTAAAAGGCTACAAATGCAATCATCTTCATCAGCCTTTGAGTCCATTCTTGAACCATCGGCTTATTTCTCTGTCAAAAAAAGTTTCAGCATTCAGACCCCACGGTTGCTTAAGCCGGATTGGGTAATACCTGTAACCCTGTTTTCAATAGTTGATGATGGCAATCATCAACTCAGGGGGACCGCCGGCTTAACGTGCCCTCCGAAGCACGGAGACGATCATAAGAAAGTTAAAACCCTCCCCGTTTTCAAATTAAATAAATTTTGAACAACTACCACCGCAAAAATTAATGTAAAAATAAACATGTGCTTTAATAACAGAAATTCAACTATTTAATAATAAAGAAACACACAGGGTACATTAAAATATAATTATCTCGGATTAGAATTTAATTAGAATATATTTCTATTTTTTTACAGTAGCACTACAACCCATAGTGGGTTTTGGCTGACCACTTCTTTTTATGAAGAGTTTTCAAGGCAGATTACCTCGGTGGTTTGCCATTGCCCGCCGAAGGACGACGGTTAGAATAAAGTTCTTACTTAACTCGGACTTGAACCAAGCATCACCGCTTGGTAGTCGAAGTACGTAAGCATCAAACTGTAACCGCATCCTCAATATATTTTTATAATTTATATAAATTATTCTGAATTCATAGAAAGAATTCATAAAACTCTAATTCTAATTAAAAATTGTAATTATATATAAAAATAAAAGAATTATAAATTGATTAGAATTTATAGATTGAATTTCATTAATAATTAAGTATATATTGTCGTCTTTCGAAACCATAAAAATCATAATTCAATTGTTTTGTAAAATAATTTTAAAGTTTAAATTTGTTTTATTATTTGTTTATTTGTATCATATTGTATAAAATAGTTAAAATTTTGCTATGTAAATAAGGTGGGGAAAACGAAAAATAAAGTGAAGAAAGAAAGGCTTGAATAGAGACTTGGGCTGACGCCTACACGTCGAGTAGACTAGCGGACAAACATCATTCCCGCAATAAAAATTTAAAAATTGTTAATTGTTTGAAAATTAATAAAATAACTTAAGTTGAGTTGATGTTTTTGTTTAATTTTAATTGTAGTAAAGTGTAAATTGTTAAATAAACAAAGAAAAGTTGAATAATTTGTGATAATTTAGTCGATGCGTAAAAATTAAATCGCAACAAATTTGTTTGTCCAGGCGTTGGCAGATGTGAAACCCATGTGCGCTTGCAAGGCTACAGATTGCAAGGAAAAGTTGAGCATTTTTAATTTTTAATTTACGAGTTTAAACTTCAACTACAAGAGCTCATAGCTACAAATAATGGATGTACACCGAGCGAAGAAGATTAATTTTGAAAATAAGCAATTTTTATAAATCAGTATAGCTTGGGTCCTCTCAATATATACTTATTTTATAAAATTAATTTACACATGTTACATGAAAATAAACTAAAATTATTATTGTTAATAATTATATAATAAATTAATTTTTTAACTTGTGAAATATAATTAAGTAATCTTGGAATGAAACGATTTTTAATAATGTTTTTATTAAGCTTTCAACGTTGGTGAACAACGTTGAAATAAATAAATAAATAAACATTGTATTAAAATATTCTGATGAAGACGTTCACCAACGTTGAAAGCTTAATAAGAACATTATTAAAAATCGTTTAATTAACTTGTTCATTCCAAGATTATTTAATTGTTAATAATTATAGCCTAATTTTACTTAAAAACAAATTCTTTCTATTTTAGTAACCAACGACTTACGGACTGGGTCATCTTCAGAGATATTTTTATCAGATGCATGGACCCAGAGACCCATTCGCATTGAATTTTGGTATTTTCTGTCGTTTAGGGTGAATATTTTTACTACAAATTTTTAGACGTAACAACTTTTATAACTTAATATAAAGTATCTAAATCAATTTTTACGGTAGAAAAAAGAAAACATATGGAGCGAAAAAAAGGAATACGAATAGAAAACTAGCAACAGACAGATTTTGTAACAACGAAATAAAAAAAAGCTACAAGGATGCGGTAAAGAAACTAATAACATATAAAGAAAGAAGCAATGATATGGAACAAGAGTGTGAAAACATCACAAACATCTTAAGAAGAAGTGCAGAACAAGTAATAGGCTACACAGAGAAGAGATCAGATAGGAAATGGTTTGACGATGAGTGTAGAAGATTGTGTGACGTAAAGAGAGAAACAAGAATGAAATGAGTAGCAACGAGAAAAAATGAAGACTTGGAAAGTTACAGAAAAATCAGAAAAGAAGCTAATAAAACATATAAAAGTAAAAAAAACCTATGGATAAAGGAAATTATTAAAGAAATAGAAAGAAGTAATAGACAAAATAACAATCGTCAATTTTATGAAAGGTTAAAGAAACAAAAAACTGGAATGAGGAACAGTGAAGGAAAGTTGGAAGATGACATAGAGAAAGTAAAACAAATATGGATGGAACATTTTCAGAGACTGCTAACTAGAGAAGATGAAGGCGAACAATGTGAAAGAATAGATGCAGAAGACCAGCAAGTAGATGAACCAACTTATGAAGAGGTAGAGGAAATAATAAACAAACTCAGAAATGGAAAGTCTCCGGGTAAAGATGGTATAAATGCGGAATTACTCAAGTATGGAGGTGAAATGTTACACGAGGGATTATTTAAAACGATAAAACAAGTATGGCTAGAAGAAAAAATGCCCAATCAATGAAAAGAAATCATAATAGTAACCATAAGGAAGAAGCGAAATGTGGAGAAATGCGAGAAGAAAAAATTAAAGGATTTTACAAAAGGGATAATTGGGGAGTATCAATGCGGTTTTACGGAGGGAAGATCGACAGTGGACGCAATATACGTACTGAAACAAATAATAGAAAAGAGCTATGAATACAACATCAACACGTACATTGATTTCAAAAAGGCATTTGACAAGATAAAAAGAAATAAATTGATAGAAACCATGCAAGAGTTTAATATTCCGAACAAACTAGTAAGAATGACGCAAATAACTCTGGAGGAAACCACAGCCTGCATAAAAACTTTTAGCGATGAAACCAATAAGTTCACAGTAAACAGCGGTGTGAGGCAGGAAGATGCAATGTTGTCAACATTGTTTAATCTGATTCTCGAAAGGATCATCAGAGAACTCGAGACCAGAAGAACAATAATAAACAGAGAGGTGCAGGTGATAGCATATGCGGATGACGTAGTAGTTATATCAAGAACTAAGAGAAAATTAATTGAAACCTGTAAAAAAAAAGAAGTTGTAAGACCTATGGGATTACTAATTAACAAAGATAAGACCAAATATATGAAGTGTCCGAGAGAAAATACAAAAAATGGATTACAGATAGAGAACCACATGTATGAGGAGGTAGATGATTTTAACTACCTAGGTACACAAGTGAATAACAAAAACGAAAGACAAAAAGAAATCAAAAGAAGAAAACAGTTGGGTAACAAAGCATATTATGCTAACAAGCAATTACTTGGTGACAAAAGCTTATCAAAGGGAACCAAGATCAAAATATATGAAACGTTAATAAGACCAACACTTACATATGCGGCAGAAACTCTATGTGTAGCTAGGAAGGAAGAAGAAGAAGAACTACGAGTTTTCGAAAGAAAAGTATTGAGAAGGATATTGGGACCAAAAAAGATAAACGAGCAGGAATACGGACCCATGATGAATTTAGAGATTCTGCGAGAAATTGGAAATGAGGATATCGTGAGAATAATGAAATCTATGAGAATAAAATGGCTCGGACACGTGATGAGAAGCAACAAGGAGACAATTACGAGAAGGATCACAGAATCGAGGCCAATGGAGGACCGTACAAGAGAAAGACCTAAGGTTCGGTGGTGGGACCAAGTAATGGAGGACATAAGAAGGATGAGGGTCGAAAACTGGAGAGCAAAAGTAACCGACAGAAAAGCGTGGACAAGAATTACAAATGAAATGAAATCAGATGTTAGAATTTGAAATGAAATGTAAAGTGAATGGCGACTGAACCATCCCAATAAATGGTTTTGTAAAAATCTCCGCGGAAATAGCTAATATTCCGACAGGAATGATATATGCTGTATTATTTTATTATTATTTATTTTATCTTACGAATTTTTTGCTCGCGATGAATGAATTAACGTAGATTTACAACGACGAATAAAACTTTTAATTTTTATTACTGTTTATTCAACTTGCCGGTTTAAAAGGTTGCAGCTCCCTTGGGAACCATTTTAAAACATTTATAGCAATTTTTTCATGAAATAAGCGCATAAGGAATCACGTCTTTTGTCTTGGCATGTACTTGTGTAACATCCTGTATATATTTAAAAAAGTTTGAAATGAATTTTGTTGGGCTGCGTCAGATGGATTTCATATTAAAAGAGTTCCGAGGTGTATGTAATTACAGTATTAGAAACCACGACACGTAGACACGCGGTGCTTCTTCTGACACAACATAAAAATTTAAATACTGCAAACGCAACAAACCTTATTTGCATCAAAAATACAGAACTTGCGATATCTTTTGAATAAAACGTAAAATTTTGTATAATAATGCATTTTTAACAAAAAAGCTGACTAAAAGCTACTGAAATGTGGCGAATGTCGTAAAGTTACAGCAAATAGCACAATAAAAGTTTCTATCCTTGGCTAAAATGGAACTATGTCGTTTAGCAGATCCTGAAACGAACAGACTGGGTGGAGTTTTTTGGTATACGCATTTTACCCTGATTTAGTGTTATATCAGATAGGGAAATGAAATTCAATCAATATTCGAACACATTTGTGGTATGTAGAATACGCTCCCAGAATTCAAATTCAAATATATTTATTAATATTGTGTATAAAAGAACCTATGCAATTTTCAACTTATTAAATAACATTCAAAGTACAAAAAATTAATAATACTACATTTTTTAATATAAAATATTTCGTAATTATGTATTTATATCTTTGGGAACAAATTTATGATAAATAAAAAAATGTTTTATACAATTATTTACAATACACGAGGAGACGATTGTTCAGGAAGCAATTTCACAAAATTTAAAATTACTTTCTAAATAACCCTCGTATCTAAATTATTATTGTTGTAATTAAAAAGTATAGTTGCACCGTTATAATACAGCAGTCTAAAAATTAGTTTTTAAACCTAATTAGCACACAGTAATAAAAAAATACTTATAATACTTAATTTACACAACATGGAACACCCCGTATAAATATGTACAAATAAACCTAACGTTTAACATTTTTAACAAAAATCACGGGTACGTTTCCGAGCCCCTCATATAATGCGGCCCTGCTAAATTTACATAAATAGCTTCAGAAAACGCAACATTTATAAATGTTGTCTTTTCATAATATAAAAAAGCTCGGATGAGAAATTGGTCATTTGCAAGTCTTCCTAAAATATTCAGAACAATTTTTATGCAAGTCGCTTAAAGTAAATTTTTTTTATCTAAACTAATTTATTAGGAACAAACTAAGAAACAATTTAATTAAAAAAATAATTATTGTAAAAGTGCTTTTTCAGCAAACTGCGCTAAATAAAATTATATTTCAGTCAATGCCTGTCAATTTTCTAAAACCATTTCAGCATGTCTTTTCTTATTTTGTAGATCCAATTCATCTCGAGAACGGACGCGTTGTGGTTTTTAATTTCCTCATTTGATGTAATCCGTTTATTAACGAAACGCATTTTTAAAATGACTGGATAAAAGCCATTCTGCTATTTCTAAATAAGTTAATTTAGAATTTAATTAAATTTGAAAATAGTTTATCGCACGAAACGTGTGAATTTCTAATCGACGGTACGGTATTTCTTGTATTTATTCTAATTTAAACAAATAACAGTAATATCACACAACTGTATGACTAAGAAACGAACTTAACTAACTTTTTTGAGTCCGATTAGGTCACATTTTTGAGAATCCAGGGCACAAACTTTGATATTCGCGTGCACACTCCAGGAAGGTTGGCCTCAGCGCACCCGATACCCCAGGAAATTATACCGGCAAGAAAATACTTTCCATCTTTTCCTCGGACTTGTAACGGACCTCCCGAGTCACCCTGACATGAATCTTGACCGCCGGTTTCGTGCCCAGCACACAAGAATATGTCCGGAATAAATTCGTGTCTTCCTGCACGCAAAAACATGCTCTTGCAGCGATCGTTACTCACAATCGGAACTTGAACCTGAAAATTTATAATTCGCATTAGAAAGACTCTTAATCAAATTTTTAAAATACCCACTTCTTGTAATACGGAAGGTAAGGTTCCGCCCTCGCTAAGCCGTCCCCATCCCGTAACTGTGGCATTTTCTCCGATAAGAAGATCATCGGAAGCTGGTAGACAAATCGGGGATATGTGTGGAGCAAATTCTAAAGATTTGTCCAATCTCACTAACGCTAAATCATACTCATAAGTAAAAAAATTGTATTTCGGATGAACGACTTTTTTAGCGACACCTCGTTCCACGTAAGGCAGATCCTCTTGAACGTTGGAAAAATCGTATTCACCAACACGTATTCGTATTTGCGACGTTAATAAACTGAAAAAAAATAAAGTTCATAAATAAACTTAACCTTCCTTGCTACAAAGTTAATTATTCTTCATCAAAACTTGAGATAATGTGGTTAATTATGAGAGGGCTTTTCCTTTTCGCATTTTTAATTCCATGAAAGGTGCATGCACATCGGGAAAGAATTTTTCTAGGCTTATTGTTCCTTTTAAAACAACTAGGCGGTTTTAATTAAGGGAAACTTTTTATTATGCAATTTTAATTAAAATGATGTCAAAATATTGTAAAGGGTAATTTATTGTATAAAGCTATTTCAGTTATTCTAACATCTGGTTTTTGTAAAGATTGAAAAAATGTAATATGATTGATTATTTGTGCTTTATGTGATAAAATTCAATACTTACTCATCTACACAATGGCCAGCAGTTGCTATCCAGTTTTCATTTAATATCGCTCCTCCGCATCTGTGTGTGCTTGAAAATCCAAAAAATGAAGTTCTTCGAACGGAAACCTAAAAACGGAATGCTGCATCATAAATTTTCGACATTCAAATAATAATATGTTCTCGGGCTCGCATTTTGGAAATTCATTTCAATAATGAAAAAGAACGATTAGATGGTTTTACATGAAATACATTAATTAAAAAACAGTCAATTTGTAAGTCAAAAGCGTAGGCCTTAGATTCAAAGGTTTATTATAAACCACCCCGGGCGTGTTGTACTTAATTTACTACAACAGAGCGAGAATTAATTTAATGTCGTTTGAACTTTGCTATCTCCATGAAGCCTCTGCTGTACGCCAACAAAATTGGTACGAAATTGTCATAAATTATCAAAATATAAAAATAAAAATATAGAAGCTATATAAATGTGTTGTCATATGAGGGGTGATAAAGTGTAGCATTAACACGGGTTCGGGTGTTAAAAGCGATTGGTAATTTCTTATCTTACCTGCCAGGGCCACCGTCCAAACGGTGCATTTTTTCCACCAACGATCCTGGTTTGGGGTTGAGGAAACAGAGGCGGCAAACCGCAACCTACATTCATATTGCAAATATTAAAAATTACTTTTTGACCCTTAGAGCTTTTCAAGCTCATAATTTTAACTGGGATTATAAATCAATTCCATGTTACATAATTTTTATATTTTAAAATCGTTTATATATTGTCGAGAGACATTTTTAAATTTTAATAACCTGGAAAATATGATGCATATTTCATAAATAAAAGTTTAAAACTTATAATAGAGTGGATATTCTCGTTGAAATATATAAAATCAATAAAAACAACAAATGGGGAGGTATTAAATTTTCCAAGTTCGTAATTTAATTTTGTTATGCATTTATGTTTGTTAAACATTTTTATTAATTCGATACAGAATTCACTTAGGAACATTCGACAATGTTAAATTTTCCTGGATGCCTTTACACACAGCGAAAAGAAACAATTTCGACCAACAGCATCGGATTGCATTTGAATAAATTATACCGTCTCGAAATAAAGACTCAACTGTTTTAAATGATAATTTATTTAAGAAATTGTCTTCGTAAATACCATTCCACGCTACATCTTCGTTTGCACTTAAATTCACTTGTCATCATACAATTTTTAAGACAAAGCTAAATATAGCTTAAATTGTGATATTTTTCCCAATTGATTTAGTAAAATTTATTAAGACGTCTAATACTCTTTTGTTAAAAATAAAATACAGTTTTATTTCCACTATCACACATTCGCTCTTATATCTTTAAAATATCTTGACACGTATTTTCCTATATATTGCAGATCACATGTTATCTTATCACCAAGAAGTTTGGGAACAATGCGCTAAATGGGATTACAAAGCAAAAAACAATAAAATGCTGCATTAGCTTTTATTGAATTACATTGCAAAGTAATATATTTGTCAAAAAGACAAATTCAATTTGCACGTTTGTCAAAACGTAAGATCAACCTTTTCCACGCCGCAGTCGATTTTTCGAAACAATATCTAATAAAAACAAGTAAGTAATTTTTTATTCTAAATATATTTTAAACCACACGAGAAAAACATCTATCGCATTCAAAAGTAGATACAAAATCAATAGTTTTAACGTTTGGAGTAAAATTGCTTTTACTTCAATCAAATTAAAATATTTAACTTTCTAATTCATGGCACATCTTGGCGCCCATGGTTCTGTGAGCACTCGAGTAATATATTCTAGTAGAGTGCTAACCTTGAAAGATGAATAGCCCATAGATCAAACTTGAATTTAGATTTTTTTATAAATGCCCAAAATATTTACAGTACCGTACCTGTACAGTACTTTCTGTATTAAAATAGCAAAAATACGATTGTTTTTCAAATTTTTTCTCGGTGTTCTCTCTTGGTCTCTTTCTCTTCTTTATCTGCCCAAACTAATTAGTTTTTCCACCCTAAGCAGCCCTTACCGGCAGATATTTTTATTTATTGTTTCTATGATGTCGTTGAATAACTTTGTTTCTTACTCCTTTGTTTATTTTCATCTATTTTTGGCTAAATTTTTTTTCTGATTTAGCATTTTTCCCCTTTTTAAATTCATGATTACAACAATTTAATTTTAATAAACTCAATAAAAAAACAATTCATTATATTTATAACTTTGTTAATTTGTATTCATTAAAATTCCACAGATAAATTTATTGATTAAAAAACTAAAAACGGTGTTTTTAGAAAATGCGATTAAATTTTTCAAAAATATTTTCTAGTTAGAATTTGGTGTAAAACAAATATAATATTATTAGATATATAGGGTGTTTGAAGAGTTGATGTCGTTTGGGCTATTGAATTTTCAAAAAACAGAAGATAAATTTATTATTAAATTATATTAGAGATTTATTATGATTGCCAAGTTTGAGTGTAAAAATGCCTTCCAGTTGCTTATACACACTTACACAATTACTTAGAATGTGACCCCCATGAAACCCCCAGATCCCCCAATTACAGAAACCCAAGAATTACGTGAATGCTCCGTGATTGATTTTATTAAATAAAAAGTTTTTGCTCTGTTTGTGAACGTATACATGTATATGTTGCGGCAGTATTCTCCAGTAGAGTCTGGGGGTATAGAATACTCCCCAGCATACCACTAAAGGTATAGAATACCATTAACGGTAGGAAGTTTTTACTCTTTCAGATCATGGTGTAAAAAAGATGATTATGTACACGATAGTCGATCCAAGATATGAATAATATAGGTGGCGCGTCGTTTGGGCAAAGTCTAATTTACACCGGGAAACTTCAGAAAATTTAAATAGTACTTATTCTTGTAAAAAAAACTAAAAAACTAAACCAAATAACTACATCTATTCGATATTACATTTAACTCTGTCCACGTCTATCTTATTTATGACTTTGCTCGGTTCAGTTTAGGCTGCACACATAACAATTCAATCGCGAAAATTTCGTTATTGTAATACCGTCTAATTTCAAAGCAATTTCATTGGTTAACTTTTAGAGGTCGTCGCATTAGTACAAATTCCAATATTTTTCTTAAAAAAAATGGACTATAAGAATTTTTTTATTGCACACAATTAGATAGGTACTCTGACTCCCCCCCCCCCCGATTTCAGAAATTAACAAGTTTTGTGCATATTATATGATTAATTTGACTACACAAGAATATATTTAGAGAGTTAAATAAACGAGAAGAGTACCAGGAGAAAATAGGTAATTTTCTTCAAAAATGGCACTAAATCCAAAGAATAAGACAAACAAGATCTTTTTTATGGTTCTGAAATGATCAGTTGATCAGTTGGAACAATTTCCAAAAATAAACAGATAATTGAAAACTTAAATTGTATTTTATTTTCAAAACTACGGTTTTCATCTTTATATGCACGGTTACTCTGAAACCAATGTACCGATTGACTTGAACTGTATGTTGTCTTAAAGTAGACATCTCTAGTATTAAAATGAACCCAAATTCTGCTAAGATGTTCAAAATACAAACTAAAACCTGTAAAAAATAAAAAAATCTTGAAGTCAAAAACTGATATAAAAAGCCATTATGCTAAACAATATTATATTCTATTAAAAATAGGATTTTATTTTATTTCTTTGTTTTTAAATTCTTTCTTATTTGTATTTTGTTATTACCATGCAGCAATAAATCCACATTAATGAAATGTATCCAAAGAGTAAAAAATATAACTATCATTAAAAAATTAATTTTTTTCTTTCTTTAAACTTGCAGACTAACAAATAAGATTATTATAAATGTATTAAGTTAATACAAACGAAACATCATTACTAGACTGACTATATTCTTAAAACTTTAAAAGAATTACTAATTGATCACTCTCTTGAATACACTCAAACGAATAAATTAATTCAATGGAAACAATGGCAAAGTCCAATTAGATATTTTATATATTGAATTTTATGTTAAGAAATAAAATATTTTATTTTAAATAATATAAATTATTCTTTAAATTTTTATCTAATATTATTTCATATTTGAAAGGATGATGGTCAAATCTCTTTCGGTGGATTGATTGATTGAATGGTTCATTGTAAATCAATTACGGACTTAATTGTACTCAATTGACGAATTCGGCCATTAATCGAAAATCCACTACAGCTGTGCAATTCTTCAGACCGATATAATTGGAAATAAAAAATCTTAAATAAAAACCAAATATTGAATCTATGAAAAGAAATTACCAAAAATAGCAGATGAAATTTTT
The DNA here is from genome assembly GCA_911387805.1 of Cantharis rustica. Classification (NCBI taxonomy): domain Eukaryota; kingdom Metazoa; phylum Arthropoda; class Insecta; order Coleoptera; family Cantharidae; genus Cantharis; species Cantharis rustica. Next base: position 50,548,512 of record OU426879.1, on the reverse strand, counting down.
GAACCTCAAAAATGAATTTGTTTTAGACTAACCTGAACGGATAAAATAAAAAATAATAAATATAAGAAATTCGTAAAACAACGCAACATCTTCAATGCTGGTACAAACTTTTAAAAAAAGATCGGTAGTAACTATTGGAATAAGTTTTCAAAAATTGAGAATCCAAGCTAATCATAACCAACCAATTAATATTGATCGATATAAAAGTTGCAACAAAAAAATCTGCATTCATATTTCAACCTTTTATATAAATTAACATGTGATTTTAAATATTAATCATGTTTTGAAAAGCTTGCGAGTATTATTTGCAATATTCGTTTTTACATAAATATTTTTCATTTTATCTTAATCTCATCTGAAATTTGTTTGATGATATGGTATCTAATTTGATCTGAACTGTCCGATAAACTAGTAAGTTCTTCTCTGAAGTTTTGAATTCAAAAAAATTAAAAATCGGTTTTTAAATCCACAGTATGTTAATGTTTGTCAAAAAATTAAGTTAAAGCCAGGGCTAGCTAACCAATTTAACCCAGAATTTCTTTAAATTCCACCGGCGGCGATCAAACCAATCCATATTACTGTGATTGAATATTTCATTGAAACATTAACGTACCGACATGTGAAGCTACTACTTATAAGCAGCCATACAACTGCCCAGCTCGACATTGGCACAGAGCTTATCGACTAATGACGTAGTTTAAGCAGAACGCCGATATGACGCATCTGATTGGTCTAGCATAGTTTTCATAGTTCTGAACCAATCAGTCCAATCAGTTGGTTACGCGATATTCGGTTTTTAGCTCTTTTGACTGAAAAAAATTACATGAAATCGGACTAAAAAGTTTCTGTTACAACCACTATAATAATCTCACGAGCTGTTAGTGATTTAAACTTACTAATGATCGAAACTAATAGTTGGAACTCTCTAATTACACAGATATGTCTAATCAGACTAAAACTACTTATAGATTGGTATAGGACTAAATATTAAAATATTAAAAATATCACAAGGCTTACTCGGGGCTTCATAATATCTAACAGCTTTGCTATTGCTTTGCTAATCTATTCTACGTTTCCTCGCATTTTGCTTACCTTCGGCTGATATGCTTAAATATCACAAAAGCATATTTTGCATTTTGCAACAAGATAGCCTACAATCTGTCTTGATTTCAACCATCCAGCCTTCTAAATTTGCGTTCAATCGTTATTGTTAGGGTAATAAGACTTTTTTACTATTTTTTTATAGATTTGTATGTGATATTTTCAATAGTTTGTTTTTCTTTAAAAGTTTTCTTTTTTCTTTTTATATGTCTATCAATTCCATATGAAGTTTCTATCATTAATCTTCTTTTTCAATTTTATCTGTATTTTAAAAATCGTTTTATGAATATTGCTACTTGATATTTATTATATAAGAAGCATACTGGGTCCAGTTTGGATTTTATTGCATTTATGATTTTTCGCTTTTTTGATCTACCAAGCGTATATTTAAAGTTCTACTTTGTGCTCTCCGAATATTGCTTCCGTTATCGCCCTTGTAGGTACTTTAATCTTGTAAATCAAATCAATCAGTTTTCAACAATTTCTTATAAAAACGAGCAAAATTTCTACGTTGATTGTACTGGTGATTTTCTCACTTGTTTTTAACTTAACTTAAGCTGAAGCGGTAGATGTAATAAAATAAAATTCGATATTAAATTTTCTTTAAATTAAATATCTACCCTGTCCCTTAATAATTAATTATTGTAAAAAAGATAATGCCAATTTCAGAATATTTTAATACCTACATTATTATAGCCGATTAACATTTTATTTGTAATTTACGACAAAATTGATTTGCAGCAGATAATCTGTCAATAAAGCATTTCTCTCTTATCAAATAACTAAATACAATAAGCACGAACGGGTTTTAATTATTTACTTGCTTATTCAACTGTGGAACACAGAAATTCACAATAATTAAATTATTAAGTTTTCGGTACGTCATCACAAAGATAATCTTATTTATAGTTAAGAAAGTCTAGGACTTAACCGCATAGTCACTCCAACGTTGAGAAAGTGGATTGTTTCCTTGAAGAGAAAATTTTAAATTGAAAAGTTAAAAAATGAAAATTATTTTGTTATAACAATTTTATGTTTTCAAAGAACACATAATAAAAGTTCCTTATTTTATGAAAATAACCTCTTTGAAGTAATTGTTTCCTCTTTACACTCTTCCAGCAAAATAATCATTTGCATAACTTTTCTGTGTGTTTTCAAAGCTATTATCGCCATTCTTTCGCTGTGTCAAAATACCAGACTATTTCTTACAATAAATAATTTGCGTGAATATTGTAGACGAGAAAACTGATTTGCAACTCTCAGGCGAAAAATGAGACGTCAATTATTATAAAGCTGCACCCTTTATATGATGATAAGCTTAATTATCACAGAGAGTGAGTTATTACAAAAAAATTTGAGGATTTATAGATAGTCCAGATTAGTCAATGCTATAAAAGCAATCTTTATTGCTATGCCTACATTTTTTTAAACTGATTAACTGTATACTAGAATTTTAAATATCCGTCATATAATGCAGCAATTTACATCAAAATAGCAAAAACAAGTTCTTCCTTGATAACCATCCTTGTAATATTGATGATTTTATATATAATATTTTAACGAGTTTTACAGAAGCTCTGTTTACTTTGTAATTAATCCATTAATAATAAATTTTGAAGATCATTTTTCCAATATCTGCCAATATTCTCATAATTTAATTGGATCTTGAAATTGTAAATAAAATTTAGTAATTATTGTAAATTAATTTCCTAGCAATTAAATTACCTTTGAATTCGAGGGAACAACTCCACTAGAAAGAATTGAAAAACTCATTGTGTAAAAAATAAATTAATATTTATTTCTTTGAGTGTATAGAAAGTGTACAAAGCGAACTTCGTGAAATTAGAAAAAAAAATTAAACAAAAAGTAAGCTCATTCTTTTATATAAATTTAAGATCAAACCAATTAACTTGTCAATTGATTTGCACTGTTAAATTTAAAAATCACGTTTACTTTCTTTATTATTATTGATGTGTTATTGGTTCATTTGATAACTAAATTATTATTCTCTTTAGAGACTATTACGGCGAGAAAACAACTTTTATCTTATGGTAGAGGTGCGGGTTGCCTACTTACTGTTAATAAAATTTACGCTACTTAGCCGCTTAATCCGATTCAATTACTTATGATTACGGTTCCATGCAAACAAAAGAAGGGTTGAATTCTTATTGTATGTTCAACAAGAATTTTTCACTACTTATACGCGCTTTTATAATTTGTCAAACTTCCAGTGAAGCAAATTTACGAAATTTACGCTACTTAGCCGCTTTGCAATTCAATAGTTTATGACGACGGTTCCATCGAAACAAGAAAAGACTCGAGTTTGCAAACATACAAGTATATTATTTCACGCTATCTCATGTGCCTACAAGTTAGAGATAATGGAACTCAAAATAATAGAACGCACGAAACAAAGGGAACGAGATATCCCATAAACTTTCCAGAAACGAGTCAAAAATAGCAGTTCAGACACATAAAAGAAATGGAGAAAAACAAAAAATGCGATTATACTTAAATATATCAAAAACAATCTCTGTCAAGGAAGCCGTTTCCTACATCATTAGCTAACAAATGTGTAATCAATAAACACTTATAGAATGCGTATTAGGGTGTTTTTCACGTTTATTTGCTTAAATAATCCGTAATTTGAAATATCCAGAGACTTATTTAGAACAAACGAACAGAGGAAAAGTTGTAAAACTTTTCTAATTTTTCACAAAAGAAATTAAAAGTACTTCTAGAGCATCCTGTATTAATAAAAAAATTTAACGAAACTTGTTTCGCCTGGGGAAATATAAAAACGATTTTTAGAGTTCTTAATTATATGTTATGTAATTCTTACTAGCCAATTCATTGTTGGAAACGGAAACTGAGCTAAATGTGGATGTTGGAGTCATGTCGGGTTGGATTATACTTTTTAGCGATGTCACTTCGGCGATTTTTGTAGTTAGTTTTGGCCTAAAAACAGAAGACTGAGCTGGTTTTCTCCTTTACCTTTTTGAATATCACCTGAGAGTGGTAGTTGATCTGGAAGGTTTAGCGCTAAATTTAATAGTAGTTTTGCTTGTGGTTGCTTGTAACGGTTTTCTAGAAGGTTTTAGTTTACTATTAATTGGTTTTGCTTTTGTTTTAGTTACAAATCCTGGTTCGGTAGTTGCTTGCCATTGTAAAACGGTAGGTTTGGAGATGGAATAAATTGAGTTGTGATTGAGCGACGTTATAAACCCAGGTTCAGTCGTTACCTGCCATCCGGGTTTGGTATAAATTCCCGTCGATATGCTGTTGTGCAAGGGCGAAAAGGAATCTGTACTCATCGGTCGAATACTTTGCCGGGGCGGCTGGGTAGGGCGTCGCGACGAATTGTTTGGTTTAGCGTCGATGGGTCTAGATGTCTCTCCGTACACCGGTCTTCCTCCTTGTGGTTTACTAAAACGCTAAGAATTATAGAACGATACTGAAATTTTCGAAATCATTACCTGGTCGGTTTGACTTTATGATTTGGATAAGATTTGTCTATGCTATTAATACTATGACTAGAAGCTGTGTAAAGTATTGAGGGTTCGTTGTGTGGACGTTGTTTGGGTACTATCACATTGTCGGTGTCGTTGTGGGCACAACAAGAACCGAACATAAAGCTATCGACGCACATTCCTATGTGATAGCCTTCCGATTTTATGCATTCCCAAACGAACATGCAAGTCCCTTCCAAGTTGTCAACCCAGCAAGGCTTCGGACTAATTTGGTATGCTGCAAACAATTTAATGATGTAAATTTTTGTAGCAACTTTTTTACTCTTAATGTAACTGGGGCGGATAATCAAGTGCCGCACGTTTTTAGTATAATTAACTGTTACAGTTTACGATTTTATTTGCAATGATATTGTAATTACAAGACTAACGAATGAATAATGAATAACTGTTACAATTAAATTTAATGTAGTGAAAAAGTAAACCTAATTTTTTGTTTAAAAAAAAAAAAGTTGTAGTTATACCCTGTCCACGTTGAGTAGATCGAGCAGCATCGTTCGGGAAGACGGGCCACATTAAAACGGCCCCCATAACCGCCACCCAGAGCATACTTGGTCCTGCAAGGAAAGAAAATCGTAATTAATTATAAAAAGTAAATCTTATTTTGATGTGTTATATAATTATAAATCATAAATTATGAGTGGCCGAGTTGTGCGAGATCATCGGAGATATAATCTATAATCTTTAAAACCGCGTTAATTGCAATTAGCTGTCTTCGTGTAGTTTAGTTATACATTGAGTAGTTGGTTTGGATCTTGTGGTATGCAAACTGGTGTTGAACAAGTTCATTGGTTTGAATACATTTCCGCACTTTAGCTACTCATCGTTTTATTACTTGTTGATGATGGTAATCGATGCGATTTACTTATTTCTACAGGTCATCATCATAATACAAGTCATCATTATTAAATGTCCAGTAGCTGAACACACACATAATGGTAATACTACAAATTACTGTAATTGTATTCTTAATTTCTCTCGGCGTTTTCACTTGTATTATGGTAAGCTCTAAGTTTCAATTAAAGCATGCACATTAAAAATTAGACTACGCTTGATTTATTATTATTTGGACAACCATTACTAAATTTTTTATTGGTTTAATATACTTATTATGCATAATAAATAAAGCGAATGCACTCGAGTATTTTCTAAGTGCCAAAAAAGGAGAACGAGCAGTGCCCGAAGGTGCGCTTTATTTAGGTTTATCGTTGCTATTGTACGGTTATGAATGCTGTAATAAACTTTTTGTAGAAAAATTTGACAATCCGTCACGGACCGTCTATCATGTGTTATATTTATATCTAAATAATAAAATTAACCTTCATAAATCATTACAAAATTATTTTTATCTGATCACCCTGTACATAAACTTTTTCTTACACTTCCAATTTATTCAAAAAAATATTTTATCTACAATTTCACTTCTATTCCAAATGGAATTTTTATTTTAAAAGTAGAAAAATTTATATTAAAATAAAGAAAAAATAATTCAAAATTACAATTGTTTCAGTTTAGATATCAATTGAAACTTTAAATTGTGAAAAGACAAATACAAACCTAAGATTCACTTTTTTTGAGAAAGCATGCAATTGTTTTACTTTACTGACACCGGTAACCGACAGTAAAAGTAATACATATTAGATGATAAGAACTTGAGATAAGTTATTATGCATAAAAACGATAAATAATCAGTTTAATTCCAAAAAATACGAATTTAGAAAAAATAAGACAAGAAAACTAATTAATCATCTTGTAAAATACGGATATCAATTTAACATAATTATAATAAAATTCGTTAAAGATTATACAGACCGACAAAAAACCCATGTTCAATTTTTAGTTAAATGCAAAACACATAATTAATATTCATACTAAACAAGTGTTGTTCTAATAAAATTTAAATAAAAATAAAATTAACTCTGATTTATAATCGAAAATTGTTATAAATAACATAATATTTTAAGTATTCAGGTTATAAATGCACATCCTTCCAGATATGAAAGTGTAAAAGTTGTAAGCTGTTGAGTATTTTCTCAATAACATTTTTTTCATAGGGCCCTGCTGTAATGCTCTGCTAGGGAGTCTATGTTGTGTTAATTAATAATCATAGTAAACAAACATCAACTTTTTTAAGAATTTCTTGCAATAATTCATAGTATATCGGCTTAATAAACGCTATTTGAAAAATAATGTTTCATTATTTCGAAGCAAAAGTTACTTTTCTTCTTGCGGCAACCTGTTAGCCTTTATAAATATTATCCATATTATCTGACATTTTGTCGCACTGGTAATTCAGCGGCAGATTAACAATAAAATCACGGGCCGAAAGCCCGGTACAAAAACTTAGAATTGAGCTTTATCTAAAAAAGTCGAAGAAATGCAGTTTCCCTGATTATCTTTTATTTATATTACTTTATTACTGACGGCTGAGGGCATCAAAGTATGTTATTGTTATCCTTAATGTAGTTGTTTAATAAGATTTTTAACTTGTAAGTTAAATTCTCACCCAAAGCATACAAACTAAAATTTAAAAACACTTAACTAATTCCTTTTTGGTCAAATGTAAACTTAATATGCACTGAATTCATATTCAAAACTCACTTTAGGGATAAAAACGCTGTAACTATTAGTGCTATCATTTTTTTTCAAATAATTACATTTAACTTAATACTAAAAGAAAAGAACATAAGTTATACTGTTATACTGCCGGGGGGGGGGGGGATAGTAATAGCCATAGTCATCAGTTAAAAAGATAAATTTTCAAGCCGTTAAAATTGTACAAGCCGGACCTTTTAGAGTACTCCTTGAAATACTCTCCAGCCTCGACATAATTTTATACTAATTAAATTAATTATAGATTTACTTTACATCCACACTATAATTCTATTGTAATTCTACATTGCTCATTTTGAACTGAAAGGGTATTTGGTACCTCCAGATCTCCATGACCTCTAACAGTTCAAACTGTATGTTCTCTCTAATCTTTAAAATCAAAAATGTCATATTATTTTGATGACTTAACCCAGTGGTTCCCAAACTTTTTTATCTCATAAACCACTTACCATGTTTTTCGGTTTTGGGTAGACCCTCTACTTATACCTGGTATTGATTTTTCAAATTAAAACGTAAAATAACTAAGCAAGAAATTAATGTTTTTAGTGAAAAAGATGAACCCGATGCTTTATTAACAAATTTTCAATATTTGGCATCAATTTAGTTAGGTTTAATCTCAAATCTCCTCGATTAATGATATCCAGTCTGTTTCTTTTTGTTGTTAGGAGATTGGCAACCGCGCTGAAACCCCTTTTCACTAGGTATAATGAGAAGAGGTTAATTTAAATTTAACTCAGGGGCGTATCAGGTGCCATAATAGTTTCTGCAATAGTGCCTGCTACCACTTAGGTAACTACTACTACTAAATGAGATCTACTATCCTCTTCTTCTCAGTCCTTGGCCCTACATAGTAGACGTAGTAACTACTTCTTTTTTTTTTCTTGTCAGATACTTCGGTAGTTTGCCATTGCTTTCCGATGGAAGACGGTCAAAATAAAGTTTTTACTCCGTTCGGATTCGAACCGATGATCTCGGCTTAGCAGTCGACGCACATAAGCATCAGGACGTAACCGCCTTCAATCCACCATTCACTTCAATCTAATATCGTTGACCCCCAATTTTTCTTTTTCGCTGACAGACCATTTGCAGGTCGTCGTCGACCCCTGGGAGTCGGTATAAACCACTTTGAGAACCACTGACTTAAACTATCGAATGACATATTCTAATGTGGTTCAAGAATTTTGCCATGAAATTCAACCCCTCAGACTCGTATTGACATAAGAAAGTAAAAAATTAAAAGTGGCAGAAATTGTGACAATAATTTGTTTTTCGTTCAAATATAACGCCAGGACTACTATATCCTGGCGAATATAACAAATAAGACATTTTCAGAGTCACTACCCTAACAGAACGACAATGGCATGCAATTTAATTTACTTTATTATAAATAGAATAAATTGTATTAATTTTAATCGTTTGCAGTACTGCCAACTGTTATTAACTGCAGACCATAGTATATAATATTTGAACGGCCCAGTATAAATGTTAAAAAAATTACTAAAAAAAATATACTGGCCTATTATGTCGGCTGGTTCAGTCTGAGCTTGTAAACATGAAAAAATAATACCAATTATAGTACTCGAGTGACATATCACGCGATTTGAATGAATGAAAGAGCTGGATTCTCAGCTGTCTTAGTGGAATAGATAGTAGTAGATATACATACATGTACATTTAAGAAACATTTAATAAAAGCTTTTAAAAAAAGTTTGTGATACTTTTCTATCCGTTATCAAATTTATGACTGTTATATCCAAAATGAATATATTGATATCCTTGCAATATGGTTTATAGCTTGTATGTGACCTATCATCAAATGGAATCTCGGCACATCAAAGCGATATTGCTTGAGATATCACTGCAATGCATTATAATATGATAGTTTAGTTTATAGATAATGGTTCTAATATATTTTAACTAAAAAAATTAAGTGTTCCGTGGTTAGAATTCCACGTTATGATGAAGGTGCTAAGGATTTATCATAAGTATTATAAATATATATGAAAATTCGGTGCATAGAAAATATTCTCAATATATTTCCTGAAGTTAGATTTCCTGTTAGAGAAATCAAACGGATTATGATCTAATATTATAATATGGTCAGTACTTAGTAAGTATATAATTTACTGTTAAAATAGTATATTTTTGAAAATTAACTTGTGTTATTAAAAGCATTTACATTTAAAAAATATTTTCATCAAGTTAATAAAAATAAAACTTATCCTATGTATATTTTAATTTACTGTTACAATAAATTGTAATAATTGCAGAGATAACCTGTCTTTCTCCTTTTAATTAATTTTAATTTACTAATGATTTAAAGATAATATGCTTGCGTTATGTAAACTTACTATTTTTATTTTTATTGTTTTATTAAATTTATTGTTATTAAAACCTAAAAAAAATAAAAACAGTGTTTTCAAATCAGAGTTATCAACCGATACTAAAACACCAGCCAATACTATGGGGCTAGAATAGTATTTCTAATAAGATGTAAAAATTCGATGCAAGTTTCTATTTCAAACTTCGACTTTGCTTCGAGTTCTTAAATTTTTGAATAAAATTACAACTTACAACTTCTAGTGTTTAATTTATTTAATTTATCTATACAACACAAATCTTATGTAATTTAATTACTTTTTAATTAACTTTCTAAAACAAATATTGTTTTTCCTAAACAACTTGCAATGATTACCTACCTAATAAGAACAGGAATATATTATATTATATAATATATTATATTAGCAGCACCCTACCTATTAGGGTGTAGGACGATAAAAGCGCAGAATTCAAGTTTTACACTAAATATGCTTATGTAATATGAAAGAGGACATTATTACGAAAGCGAATAAATTGAAGATCTACGTACATTTTTCCTTAAAATTAAGAAATAATTAAATTTAAAATAGTAACCGAAGCAGGTATAGCTGCTATAGAAGAAATTGATTTAAACAATTTTTTGTAAATGTAATGGAAATATTGAAATAAATTAATTTAATAAAATAATTATATAAATACAATAATTAATTGCTTTTGTTCTTGCTCTTCAATAATATTTAAAAACTCATGTCCATACAATAATATTTCGTGAAATGCCATATAGTTGTTACCGTAAAACATCACAATTTAGTAGTTGCTACGATAGCGATAAAAAATAGCAAGAAGTCATTATATTTAACAACTTTGAATTTTACAAAACAGCATTTTCTGTTATAACAACTACTGACTTATTATTGAAATAAATTAATTTAATAAAATAATTATATAAATACAATAATTAATTGCTTTTGTTCTTGCTCTTCAATAATATTTAAAAACTCATGTCCATACAATAATATTTCGTGAAATGCCATATAGTTGTTACCGTAAAACATCACAATTTAGTAGTTGCTACGATAGCGATAAAAAATAGCAAGAAGTCATTATATTTAACAACTTTGAATTTTACAAAACAGCATTTTCTGTTATAACAACTACTGACCTTTCACTTAACAATTAATTCAGTTGTTATAATTAACAACTTTTTTTAGAAAATTGCACCGATTATGCAACTTTGTAATGTACCTACACCTACATAATGTAAATAACATAAGCATAATAATTATTGGTTTGATAATGATGTATTAGTCACACTTTATTGTTGGCATTTTCCGTTTATAACTAGCGAAACAAATAATCTAGACAGTCCTCGGTAGTACAGTGGCAAGTATAACCCAACTGCTAATTGAATTTGGGCGACCGGGGTTCGATTCCCCGCCGAGGAAATTATATTTTTTTTTTATTTTTGATATGTTAATTCAATTATCTCAATTGATTTTTAATAAGCAATTATAGTCGTTTTTAGATAAAACCTTTCAACATAATTCATACTGATAAATTGTATTGCATCATAAATAATTTAATCAATAAATTTGTATTTGCTAGATTTGTACATTACTTGTAATAACAGAACAAAATCTTAAATTAAGTAATTAAAAACTGTATTGATTTGGCTTCGTATCCATCCCGCTGTCCTTTCGTCCATCTGTTTGTATAATTTTATTTGTTTAAATATTAGTGTCAAAACATTAAAGCTAAAGATTATCCCATTTAAAATTAAAATTTTGCAAACTGGAAATCTTGGTTTTAAAGAACCAAAAGCAGAACCTTCAAACAAATAAAACTTTTCTATATATTATGCACAAAAAACCACCGAAAAAAAATAGACAAACTGTACAGGTGCTGCCTTTGTTTTTTTGACAATTTTAACTTATTTTACATTTTTTTAATTTTTCAAAATAATCTCAAATTTAATGTGAGGCTAAACCAGTTTAACTTTGTGTTTTACCGTAATGACCCGTATTTTGTTCGCAAAAACAAAAAAATTATTATGAATTACTGGGATATGGTGAGGCTGCAGTAACTGAACACGTACGTTGGTTAACATAATATATTACGTAAATTAAACAAAAAAATAAAACAAAAATTAAAACTTCATATGGTATTCTGGACTGAAAATAAAGCATAATATAACAATAAAGTAAAATTTGTTGAATTTTATTATAATTTATCAAAATTGTTGACATTGTATGTAAACAAGAGTAAAGTAGAACATTTTATGCATGATTAAGTTAACCAAATGAAAAAAAGTATAATTGTTTTACGTTGCAGCATATTAATCCACCTTTTTGTTTCGGAAATATTCAAGCGGCTTAAAAATTAAATACTATGTTGTGCAGCTCATAAAAATGTTTTATTTTTAAAAATAAAGTTATAATAACGTATCGACTTCCTGGTACTTTTGTTAAAACTTAAAGCTACTGCTTATTTACATAACTGTATATTTTTATTTATATCAGCCAGATAATAAAAATATTACCTAAGGTTAAAAGCTATACATTCTAACATTTTCATCTTAGTGCACGTTTCCTTTTCTAAAGCTCATTCATTTTAATTCTATGTTATTATTCTATTAAACAGCAAAGGTTATGCTTACATTAGTCAATTTAAAGATCACCGAAAGTGAAATATTGCAATTTCCTTAATGAAAATGATTAATGTTTTCAAATAAATAAATGTCGAATCTTATTTACATAAGAAATAAGGATTTCTAAAGACTAATGACTGGAATTTCTGTATTAGTGTCGTTTTTTAGTATAATTTGTAAGCATTTTTATCTTTATGACTCATTTAAAGAACTTTCTTATATAATTATCTACATCGTTCTTACTTTCAACATTCTTTGTATTTTGTTGAAAAAGTATTATTTTTATAATGACCACATTATAAAATTTTAGAATTACATTATTTTACAAAAAAAAACTATCAACAACTGTCCCCGGTCATTTACATTGATGTGTCATGTAGAGCGGCCTTTATTTTATATTAAAACTTGGGAACAGTTTTGGTTGTGCAGACCGGGGCAGTTTTTCTGTATCTACCGATTAATACGTTTGTAATTTTCAAATTATTTTTTTTTTTCTAAAATTACTAAATATCCTCAAAATTATTAAATTAAATTAAACAGTTTTCGCAAAATTACACTAAAATTCCATCAATTATTATACAAATTTAAAAATCAAAACTTAAGACACCTACTTCCTAGCATCCGTTTAAAAAATATCGAGCTGGTATTCTACCTTGGGGCCACACACAAAATTGTACCAGAATCTCCTGAGTGCGCGGAAAGTTTGTTTTTATTTTAAGAAATAGGACTGAATAGATAAATTTTAAATACATACTTAATAATTATTATAATATTATAATATTATGTTACCAGTTGCCAATATACCGAACAATATTTTTATATACACCTGAAGGCACAAGTGACCCCTTTACTCTTTCAATTCATGGAGTAAAATGGACAGTTATCAACCATAATAAAGTTTTCCTTTTAATACACAATTTATTGATGGAAAACCCTAAGGGCCCCTGATTTCTGGGACTGAATTTTTACTTGTATATGATTAATTTTATTAAATAGAAACCTGTAATTATTTCAGAGCAAATAATCTTTATGTTGCAGCAGGACACACCGGGGGGTCTGAGGATGTGGAATACCCCGAAGTCTCAACTAATTGCATAAAATAATTTCTATAGGACGTGAATTTTTATTACAGGTATATTACAACAAATACGCGTTATTTCAACGATGCGATTTTTGACGTAGTTATTATAATGGAAACATTTTCTCCAATTAATTATTTAAGTCATTTTGTTTAGTTGACATCAGATTAATAATACCTTTAAACGCCACGAAAAGGTGCGATCGGTATTCACTAACGTGTAAATTAATATGTCATTTAAATAATATTTTATAATCGATCATGACTTTCAGAAATCTAATCTGTTGAAGTGTAGTGTTATGTTTTATATTTTGTACATTCTGCAGATAAGTGGTTTATTTACTTGTCCGGAAATAGCTCTGTTAATTTTTCAACGTCTTTGAAGAGTAAATGTACTTTTGAGAAAAAATTATTACAAAACTCATAGCCGGAAACGTTTCTTTGATCACGCAAAGGAATCTATTGAATCATGGTTTCACAGTAAAATCTCTGATTGATTCCGGTTTGGCAGCAACACAGCAAAACCTGGTATTCTAAACCCTACAGCAAACATCCACAATGCGGACTACCAGATTTTCTTCCGCGTAAACCTGAATTTTATATGCGAGATTTTTTACGTATGGGCTGATCCACCTCTGCCTATCCAATGATAGAGATACTGGCTTGCCAAAATTATCCAGCTATACTGTATACAAAGACCAAAATTTTTCGTTCCTTACGTAGCGCACTTCCGATTGGTAATTTTTTATTCTATCTACACATTGGTTTCATAACACTCTACGGCGGCTTCTGAAATTTGGAGGAAGGCAGCGTCAAAGTAGCAAACCTATTTAATTTCCGAGAAAGAACAGAGAATGACTTTGAACTATGTTTTCAATTTCAAGATGAAAAATTGTTACTTTTCTTTCGATGAAAGTAATGCAAGTCATCAAGAGGAAGCGGTGTAGGCTATTACGTTCGTCGTTGAACTCAGTCATCCTGAGTTTGAATTCCGGCCTGGCCAAAAATTTGGAATGCTCTTTTCGTAGTTTGGAGCCCAAGTGAAAATGTAAGCCCACGTTCTAATGCACTTGCAAAGAATTTGAAACACTGTTTCGTAAAAAAAAGACGTACAAGATTAGGGGTATATGACTTCATCGTATCCTTATAGAAAAGTCACAATTCAATTCATTTACAAGTCAACAAATTCTCCAGAACAGTCACAGGCTTCATTTACTATCCATTACTTCATATTATCGTCTCAGTTTTTTAAGTAATTTAACTGAAAGAAAATAAAAGTTGTTTTCAAAATTGCATACAATCAGTGAACTTGGTTTATTGAACCAAGTCTTTAAATACCTTAGAGGTAATTTTTTTAACTCAGTGTAGAATTTACTCAAAATTTTTAAGAGCAACGCTACTGATACAAAATACATCCATGTTTTTGTAAATTTTCTTCTGTTTCACTAATTGGATTGGATCAAATAATTATTGATGATTTTTAAACGAAAAATGTCACATACAAACTGGCGATTGAGTGATCGCTAAGATGATTTAGGTTTCATCGCACAATTTATCCTTACGGTTAAATTATTCATTCATGATTAATGCATATAATAAATGCGATCAGTTAGATATTAAAAAAATCGTAAAATATTTTAACACATTGCCAAACTATAAAATAAAAGTCGTAAAATGAAAAGTATGAGCAAATCTACCGATTAATTAGACATCATTGGTTGCAGTTCATTAACGCTAATTATTCATACTGCTCTGATAATTCCTATAAGCCTAACATTTGATTTTTATGTATAATCTGTAGATAACCATTAGAACGAGTTTTACAATAAAACTACATGAATAAAATAACAATATACGTTCACAAGTTTGTAAATAAAATATCAAGCTTCAGTAATTTTATGTATTTTAATGTTTACGCATGAAACCTATATTTTCAGGTCGTTGAAGGAAAAAAATATTGTGTTTGCTTTAAATTAAAATTGCCTCAATTATCACAAATCGATAAGGTAAATCAATGAAATACAGCAATAAATGAATTTATTGATTTATTTAACCGACATTGTATTTGAAGTGGTAATAAACCAATGAACCGATAACTGAATTACGCGGTTAAGTAGTAGTTCTGTTTGGATTTTGATGTTGTACATATCGTGGGCATACAGGAAAAAGTGACTATGTCAAAAAATTGCGAAAATAAGTTAAAATGATCAAGTACCGTAAAAATATAAGACTCAGGTCTAGAAAAAACGTCTATGTTCTAATAACGTATTGAACATGTTTTATTATTCAAAAACAAAAATTAAAGTATTATAAAGCTGATTTTTCGTAAAATGCGAAACATTCAATTTAATTTTTCTCAAAACTCTATTTTTGACATAGTCACTTTTTCCAGTATGCCCACGATATATGGTACTATTTAATTAACAACTCAATAAAAGTTGCGTTATTTTCAATTAAAATTTTACTAAAATACAACAGCCTTCCTAACTAATTTTAAATTTTATGGTAAATTAATATGGGATGTTACTTTCAGTACAGCCCATAAAATTTCATTTATTGACGTTTATACTACTTGTCAAGTTACACTAACCCACAAACCCGGTGGAATAAAATTTGCATCTTTCATAATTTTTCAGGAAAATCTAAAACCGATTGGTATTGCGAAACCATATGGTTATTTAATAATTCAACAGCAGACTGACCCAGCTTTGATAATTTAAATGATGAACAGTTCGATTTTCGCTCTCCGAATCCACCTCATTTCGTGAAAATCTATTCGAGAATTTTAAACGTATGCAATAATAAAAAGCCTAAAAAGTTTATTTTTACTCACATCCTGCTTGTAATTTTTTAATTTTTTTCACGGTTTGTAACGCCAAGAAATTATTTACTTCTTGTTGGTAATTCTTGCAAAAAAGATGATCGATTTCTTCATTAGCACACTTACAGATGTTACAAATCGTATTTACAACTGCATGTAGGCGATCAACAAGTAACTGAAGTGTAATAAACCCAATTTTTTAATTGCGTTAACCGATTATAAAATATAAAATGAATAAATAAACAAATTAAATGTTGAGGTATTTTAATTATCTTAAAAGCTGCTGAATACAATACAGAAGAGGTTGTCGTACTTTAAGAAACGCAATTTTAATTAAAAAAATACGAAATGCTATACAAGTTGTTCCAGTAATTAAAAATATAATTCGTAGTTCAACCAAGAAAGGTCAGAAAATAATTGTCTCCAGACTGCACCTGCAACGTCGCACGTACCTTTAAATGGTTTAAAACTTCATACTCATAGAAAAACTTAACCCTCGGTCTTAGATTTTCAACCCCCTACTCTGCACCTTACAAAATTTCAGGTTTCCGAGACTTACAGTATAACACGATAAGGCACAAACTTTCTGATTTATGATTATTACAAGATCAGGCGGCCTCTGGTCGTCCTAACCTTGTAGTTGACAATTAAGGTGGTTGTCCGGTCCTCGACAACACATCAGTCAATTGCAATCCAAATTTTTAAACTGCGAAGCACATCTTAAGCCTCGTTCAGTTTCAACTATACAAAACGTACAAATATTTTCTGAGATAAAATGATGCGACGACAGTGCAGCTTCGGGGTCAAGAGCCACAACATTACTTTATGCTTAATATTAAAGTTCAAAAATTTCAGAAAAATAATTGTGAACATTTACATAAAAATAAATTATTTAATTAGCGCTATCGACTTGTTGTAAAATTTGCAAAATAGAAAAAACAGTCGTCTGATTGTGTATCGGTCAGTGTACTCAATGTCAGTGAGTGTTAAATAAAATTCTATTTTTAGGTAGAACTGTTAATTTAAATCATTTACGTGGTTGCTTTTATTCTCATTGGTTCTGCATTATTAAGGTGGTATAGACATAATTGCGTTCTTGTAGAGTTTGCATATAGTTGATTTGCCTGTGAGACTCCAACAGGCCAATAAATACTTTTGTCAATGGTATCTTTATTTCTAGAAGCTGCGCTTTTGCGTTACTAGGGTCAAGTCGTCCGCGTGTATGTAGCTATTTGTGTTTGAGTGACTGGGTCGATTGTTCACTTCAAAGTAAAATAGCATACTAATTAAAATACTTTGAATAAAGAACTCAATGAAAACTTGCATGTCTTCATTTCTAAATAATTACCTAAATAATTAAAAAGTGCGGATGCAGAGCGCAGTTGTGAGAGTAATATTTTAATCAACAAAAATTTCTTAACTTTTTATTTATGAACAGAAAATTATAGCTAACTTTTTCCAGGCATTGATAACAATTTTGATAATTTTTAAGTAAAGCTTAATGCCCTATCTTCTTTTTATTAACCTTCTTTTGAGGAGTAATTACGTTAATTTTTACCCATTTTCTTCCCTATTGTCCAACCTACGAATTTTAAACCCTGACCAAATCTGGGAAGAAAAAGTAAGGGAAGATTAACGGGAAAAAATTTACCCAAAGTTAAAAATTTAAATGGTCATCTATATTTATTAAAAATATTCTTATTTTTCTTACATAAAAATTGCATAAAATGTTCATCTTCTATTAGTGTTACTGTTATATACTAAATATTTATTTTTAGAGCATTTTTTACAATATTTTTAGCCAAAGCGGTGGATGGGAGTAATATGTTAACTGAACCAGTCCAGTCAACTGGAATCTACCAGCTCTTATCTGAAAAATCCATATTTCAAATTCAATTATTTCGAAGTTTAAAGAAAAAATAAAAAAAAAACCCTATATGTACTTCTTAACGGATCTTCTTAACCCTGTGTTCCTTAATTATTCGTAAAATTTAGAATTTTGACAAGAATCTTTTAATGACCATAATATAGAGAAAATCAATAATTTTAACCATATACAACTCCAGATTAACATCCTGAAAAACCCTTCAAGTACTTTCTAAATATGTTAATAAAAAAAGGCAACAAACGTTAGAGAGCTAAAAGAATCTATAATTAATCCTCGAATTATAACTGAAAAATTTAAGAAGCTAGAAGAAATAAATTAAAATATTTACAAAATGTAATGAAAAGAAACGATTTTTTAAGGTTGACGAGCAGTAACAGGAGAACTATACGCCTGAGAGAAAAAAACGCAGAATAAATATTATTTTAGCTTAAACACTTAGCTATCTGTAAATGGTCAATAATTTTTGATTAGTTTAATTTTGTGGAAGTTATTGATATTTGAGTGTTTAAATATGACACATACACGCCTTAAAATTTTGCACAGAAAATTGAAATATATGCAAATGAATTTTGCGATTGCACTATATCGATAAAGATAATTTCCGAGTGCACGATTATTTTAAAGCAAATTTATTCGACACAAAAATTTAATCAAATTTGTTCTAATTTAACAATCAAAGTAGTTTCGATAACAAACAATTTTATTTGCATACAATATAAAATAATCTGTGAATTAAATTTAAAGAAATGAGAAGTCATTCTTGAATGAGCTTATTCATAATTAAACTTTCTCTTAATCATAATAATATAATTTTTGAAAGAAATATGTAGGTGGATATCATTTGCGTGTAAAATAGATTAAAGAAATTACTTTTTTGAAATAATTAGGATATCCTATCCGTGCAAGTTTTTGTATGACGTACCAGAGTTTTTGTTGAAATTTTTCTTTAATTGGAAATTATCAGCAAAGACTCGTTTTTTACTTTTTTCTGAATGTTTAGGTCATTCAGAAATAGCTAAGCGGCCATCATGAAAAATTTTGATAAAACATATAGGTATAAGAAGATAGCAAACTAAACGGCAAGAGCAATATCCAGTTCAACCTGAAAACGATATTATGCTTAGAAAAATTATGAAAAGAGTTTAAACGTGGAGACTTGAATGCCAAGTCACGTAACAAACCCGATCATTTTAGCCTTATTTCTCTTAAACACTGCATGATTTTAAAGTTAAAACAATTTTTACATTATCCGTATAATAATCTTCAGTTAACCGTTACATAAGTGTTAACTTGACCACACTCAATAACGTGTTTAGTCGTTATTTAACAAACTTATAGGTAAGAAGAGCGTACTTTCAAATTTTTCACTGGACCTTCAAATTCAACACAATTTTCATGTCATATGAACAAGTGAATTAATAGCACTTTTACCGTTTAGGTTTTTTATCAACTAACATTTAAAATATTAAAATTAATCAACTAATTGTGTAACGGTTAAATTTACGTAAAGTCGCGTGATATCGTAATTTCTTTCAAATACTTTTGTGTAACTGTAACATCAGAAAAAAAGATGTAAAACAAAATAGAGGCGCTACTAATTACGTGGTATTGTTCCAATTAATTAATATTACCAAATTTTGTCTCCAAATCCTATGTCATAATGTAGTCAAATTTCACTTTTGAATTAAGACAATGTACCACAATACATCGTTACGTAATCCCAATTAACTTATACTTTGTTTTCGCTGGTGCTTTAAATTTCACTTCCAGTATTTAAAAAGTAATTAAGAGAAATTTAAACTCTTACCGATAGCTTCTTCATGTGTCATCCAAACTTTTGAAAACTCACAATGGACGAAAAGTTTTTCATTTTTACCGCTTATTTTACTTTTATTTCTACACAAGCAGTAAATTTAACGAACCGTCTAACGCTGGTTTTTTAAAATGTCGAAAACTAATTAAAATCAGTATCATTGTTAATTTAATTTAGTGAAATCAAATCTTACGTGAGCATAAAAAATCACTTAGGGTTTGTTTTCCGGTGTGTGTCGAACAAGAAAAAGCGTTCGCAAAGCGAATCGAAGTGCGAGTGAGAATAATCAAGAAGTACTGACAACACTCGAAGTATCTTGGTTTAACGGAAAAGACGACTCGACCTCGACTGAGATTCTAAGATCATTTTAGTTGGAATATATTGCGGATATCCATCTATATCCATGTAAGATAGTATCACTGTCTTGTCAAAGTTGGTGTTCTCAATAGGGACATGAATAAGAAGCGTTTCATGCATTTCAATGAATTATTGGCTTATTCTCGACTCTAAACCACTGATTTTATTTATCATAATAAGAAGAACTTTTATCATATTTTTAAAATATTCGAGCTTCCTGTTTTTAAACTTAGTTTGCTACATACTTGAATTGCATTATTTTCAAACATGTATAATTTGAAAGTCAAATCCTAGAGCTAAGTACAGTACGATTGTATCAAATGCAATTGATGCAATTAAAGTTACACAACTTTGAATATGTAAATTTGCCAGGTTTAAATTTTTTTCCGACTAAAAAGGCATTATTACTGCACATGGCAGCCGGTAGATATTTCAAAATTGTACCCTGACCGGATGATTGGCGCTTGATCAATGCAATTAATATTGGGACAGGTGAAGCCATGTTAATTTATAACCACAAACATTTAATTACCTCATCTGTAAGTCTATCTTACAATTTTTAATAAAATTATGCCACCCACTTTACAGATGCCATTTAAGATAAGCCTGTTTTGCAATAACTTTTTAATTAATTACGGAACCGATAAACAATATAGAAGATTACGTGATAATTTAATGGTTTTTATAAATTACGCCAAGTTTCAGTTTTATAAAATTTTGTACTACTCGAAAAAAAAATTTTAAAAAACTTTAACATTCCATCGAGTACAACACAAGAATCCAATTAAATTTTGTAACGCAACGTTTATTTATAAAAAAAAAGCAGATATTTTACCAAAATATCATTTGGTCATTACAGAAGAATTATAACTCGTGAAAAGAATTTTCACTTTTCAGATGAAATTGGATGAGGAAATGCCTAACATAATGACAGAATAAATTGCTGTATCATTAAGTAAACTACCAAATGGTGCCGAGACATCTTGAAGAATTAATAACAGGTGTTTAATAGAAATCTGAGTACCCAAAGATTGAAACAATGCTTCGATGTTTTTGTTGATCAAAGAGGAAACAAATATAAATTAAATAATATTCCTGCAATATTGCGCCAATATCGCGCTTGATACATTTTGTAATATTATTAATATACCAAACAATATTGATGCAATGTTAATTTTTAATAGACCAATATAGAGAGCTAAACATTTAAAAATGTTGTGAAAAAATAATATCAGAAATGTTGACAAGCAAACTAGAAACTAGGATGATAGGTAGTAAAAATATTCTTTAAGAAAGCAGATTTAATGATCATGATTTAAATATGAACAATTTTAAAACAGCTGAAAATATTATTTTCGATCCAATTCTAGCAATGATCTTATATCTTAAACATTGAAAACTGATGGGCACTGCTCCCACTGATGGATTAAAACTTAAATTCATAAGATTTTAAAAGATCGTTGATACGAAAAAAATGAAATAATCAAAATTCAAAAATAATAAAGCAATTTAATTTCATGACGTTAAAATTTTTTAACCTAAATTTATTTAAGCGCTCTCCCTCCTCCCTCTTTGGCACTAGCGACTTACTGTGTAAATATAATACGTAAGGTCATAGTCCTACGTAAGGGCATAGTGCAAGACATCTTTTAATTTTTTCTCTGTAGAAGAGATGTCTTAGGTAACCGTTTTCCTCCTCTGTTAACATTGTGAAAAGTTAATTACAATCTTACATATCACGGGTCCGCACAGGGGGAAAACCCTTCTTGGAAATCTCTATAACCTTTAACTAATTAAAAGAATTACCAAGAAAAAAAAATAAAAAGACCTAAAAAGCAGATTTTGAATGTTACTACAAAATTAATATAGATTAACGAAAAATTATAATAAATTTGCTAAATAAATAAAAATAGGTAAGTTTCAAACAGCTTTTTGATTAAAAAGTGTAATTAAATTCGTGTACCGATGTCATATTACAGTTTTGTTCAGATGTATAGCCTTTTATAATTATATAATAATTATACAATTAATTTAGTACATTTCGAGTAATTAAGCATAAATAACTAGAAGGTCAGTAGTGAGTCATGAAACTCGATTGCCCAGAGTGTGAGGCCTAAAGGCCGCACTGACCCGTCATTCTTCCGTAACCTACCAATTTTCTTTAAACTGCCAATAAAAATTAGAAAATAACATATGGAAATGTCAGAAATGACATTTAATCAGAATGGTTAATACAAAAATATGTTTATTGTGGTAGCATGCGAGGCTGCATATTCTTTTGAAAGAGTATCCCATTGGGAAAATGAATTTAATGAATATTGTGCACTATATACTTGAACAAACGCAATAATTAAAATATTATCATTACAATATAATCAATATTAATAAAACTACATCTGATAGTTTATAAAGGTACCTACTGCAGTAGAGAATAAATTTTTTTTCATCATACCAACGCATTTCTTAAGCATATTTGTGGACTTTTTTTATTTACCGATTTATTTATATTGTGGTGTTTCAAAGCGATTCGCACCTACCCTGTACATTTTGATGAAAAATTTTATTTTAATAATTTTACGTTGTAAGATTGTGAAATTAGAGAAAGGTGGGGGCGAATCGAAAGAGAGACGAAGCTTTTTGCCACGGGTCGCCGCAAGAGTAAGCGGTGCGACTTTTGGCTCGTTTATTTTGACGTTGTAAAATTTATTTTTGAAATTGTGAGTAGTTTATGATTAAATAAAGTAATATTATGCGAATGCATTATTGCGCTTTTTTAGAGGTATATTTTTGAGATTTGGAATTATATTGGATTATTTTTTTGATGAGTTGCTACCGAGCGATGTTATTGATTTGGTCGATTAATTTGAAAGAAGAATGTTTGGAATGGTAAATTCGATTTGCCTTAGAAAATTGGAAATTAAAATTATTTGTAAGTGCGAGCGTGTGGCCAGATAAGCCGACGTTTTGGATAAGGTTAAAATCAAGACTTCGTTCCCTATGAAGTGAAATTTTATTTTACATTGAATTTAAATTGGACTGGATTTAATAATTTATTTTGGAGAATTAATTTTTTTGGATTAGAAATTCATTAATTATTTTTACAGAAGATTTATTTAGAAGAAGTTATTATTTTATTTATAGAGAAGCATATTTTTTATTGATATGTTCGAAAATTGGTTATAATTTGGATTTTGTTAATTGGTAATTATATTTGGAAGTTATTATCAGAGCATCTTTTTGTCGCACGGCGCAGGGACATTAAAGCAAATTTTTACCTGAGATACGACCGTCTCATCTCCCGCATTTGAGAGCAAGCTTGGAGCACTTATAGTGCATGTGAGAAACTACCTTTTTTTGAAAGGATCACTGCAATATATTGCTTTGATATTTTCTTGGTCCAATAATTTTTCAGAATATTCTAAATGTAAAAGTAACTTTTCACAAAATATTTAAAAAACTGATTTATTAAATAAAATTGATACTGGTATCTATTTGTCTGATTATAAATTGCAATTGTTGCTTTCTTAATAATTTTTTAATTTAAATTTACCCAATTCTACCATAATACAATTAATATTGGTTAGAATTTTAATATTATTATCAATTCTGATCGTTCTTATTTTTTAATCAATACTTAGCTATGACAACAGTTTTATTCCTCTTTCCAAAAGCATTTAATTATACTTGAAGATTTTAAATTCCCCTCCAATATTTAATAAAACCAACTTGGAACTATACTTGATTCAACGCAGAAAAGAATTTTGAAAATCGGTTCATAAATGACGGAGTTCTGAGGTAACAAACATAAAAAAAAAATACAACCTTCTCCTTTTTTGAAGTCAGTAAAAAATAGTAGAAAACTGCCTACGCATCTCAAAATTTAATAAATAGGGTAAAGGCCACTCTACATAACACAGAATAGCTACCATTCGGGTACCACACTGGTCGAGCTGCACACTGAATAAGTTTTACTGTATCCACAAATTAGGAGATCAGCGCCACCAATATAGTAAATAAATGTTTAGATTACATTATGTACAAACTCTGCCTCTCTATCTTCCTGTAACTACAGGAAACCATGCTCCAATTGCTCCCTTTATTTTATCAACTTAATATGGTAATCAATCAGGTTTCATACCATTCGAGTTGCACATCACTCGAGTTCCATACCAATCGAGTTATAAAGAAATCCGAAGATCACAATTATTTTTTAGTGTTTTATATTTAGTATCTAACTTGTTACCTGTTAACTAAATAATTGCCAATCCGTCAATAAAAAATACATAATTTACTGAACTTTTAATTCGTGTTTAATTCACTTAGATTGTACGATAGAAAACAAAATTGAATTAAAGAATTATGATAAAAAAGAGAGATCAGTGGGAGTTACTGAGATTATAATTATGTTAAGAAACAACTTTTTTATAAAAAATTAACGCTGAAAAGAGGAGATCCGTGAGTCCCACTTAGGTTAGATTCTAGCAAGAAATTTTTATTGAAATATTTTACAGTAGCTAATTTTCAACAGAATTAAAAATAGCAGTTTCTGCAAAAATGATATGAAATTTTTTTTGGGTAATCTCGAAACTAGAAAAATAGTTAAAGCTTTTGTAGTAATACTACATAATTTTGCAAAAGGATCAGATAAAAAATCACTTTCACCCATAGCTTTATTAGCTTCACCTGATAGTAGTGACGATTTGGACAAATTTTGTATAATTATGTTATAGTATATAGAGCATCGAAAAATAATAGAAAACCCTTATTGTTTTTATCTGCTGATATACGGTTTTAAGAGGTGCAATAGTCCTCCAAAAATAGAGCGAAAGTTCGAATTTTTATGAAAAAGAAATTTTTTCATTTGAATGAAACCAACGCAACGCCGAGGTTTTCATTTTAAAATAATATATACGTATAATTTTCACATCAAGTCCTTTTAAGTACATAAAAATTCAAAACTTCGATTTTAACTACAACAATATAACAATTTTTAATAAAGTTATCAGTGGAGTGAAAGGGGGTAATAACAATTTACGAATAAAAAGAAAGAATAAAATACAAGAAAAACATAAAAGGAAAAACTACAAATAACTGCACCTGCATCAGTTCGGTGTATGGAGAAGTGGAAAGAGAAATAATGTTTTTCAGTAATAGAGTAAAAATAATTTTCAGTACTTTCGATAAAAGTTATAACGAAATAATAATTTTGTAAATGAAAAGTACGTAGAAAATATAGAACAAGTTTGCGGTATATGTGTTTATGTAAATGAAACGATTTATCTAGGAGGTTGTCGACGGTTTTAAATAATTAGCGGTTAAGGATTTCCTTGTGCGTAAACAAACAGATGAATGGGAATTGTTGGCAAAGAAGTCATGATATTAACATTTTACTAAGAGTTAACACAACTAGAAAATACCAATTGTCCATTTGTAGAATAATGTGTAGTAGATCTTCGAATAACATGAAAAGCTTCTACGCGTGCAAGCATGAGAAATCGTCTTGTCAATGAATTTCTCAACTTTCTTTATAATGGATGTAGTGGAAGGTAGGTACTTGGTCAATCAGTCTAACTACGCTATGTTGTTCTTTCTAAACATAAATTTTTTATTATAATATTATAGCAGGTTCAAAAAAGTTTTCCTAAATTGATTGGCTCGGGGCGCATTTTTAAAAAATGCATTTGACACGATTCTGTTGTGTTAAGCAAGCCCTCGTGCTTAATTTTATGTTTATTTTATCATCGACTATCCCAAAACATACCTGACAAACGCTTTCACTAATGGATTTTATTATAATAAATATTATGATCATCAAGGTTGGTTAAATCGATCGATTTAGATAAAATTAACAGATTGGTCCATTACTAGTAGTTTGAACTTATTTTCAAGCAACACTGATTACCTACTATTTTATGAATATCCAGGTCGTACGATTAAACACGGTTCATTTCAAAACACCATAAATTCACATTTTATTAACAAGTTAAACCATTAATTTTATTTATTCAATAGTGGATTCTTTCAAGCAAGTACTTTATAATTGACCTGATACTACACACCGGCACTAAATAATAATCAACTATCAAAAGAAAAATTAGTATAACTTTGTATAATTAATACTTTTTAATTTTCTAAATTATCATTTACCCGATCTTATTAGTCCTAATATGACAAGCAAAATTCTATGTCATTAGAGTACCTGCTTATTTTGATTTCAAGCACGGAGATGAATCCGGCCAATTGTTTCATCTTTACAAAATTAAGCTGCTATTTAATATTTAACCGGTAAGTTATTCATTCAATTCGTAATGGAACTTTGCTAATATTAACCCAATTTTGCGTTTCAAAATCTTTATAGCCTAGATCCATCATTAGCGAACCAAAATACCATCTCGAGGGCGAGGGTTAACGAGGTACCACTAAAAATTTCAATCAGAACTACTTTAAACTAGAAAATAAAACTTGAAACGCTGCAAACCTGCATTTGCATCGTTACATTTTATAATGTGTTTCTTATTGTTTCCAATAATATGTCGTTCCAAATACAAGATAACAGTTTGCATTCTAAACAATTCTCAAAACTTTAAATTATTATAACAAACCAGTATTAATACTTTTATCCGCTGCAAAGTAAATTTAAATGTATAAATATGAAAAAATGTTAGATCTGCGCTAAATATTTTATAAACACTGTCACGTCTCATAGGTTATAATTAGTAAATATCGTTAATCAGATTTTACATTAACAAAATACTGAAAACTTTTCGATTGAGCAACATCCTGGAAGAAGCTTAAAAATTTTGTGAATGGAGCCCAATGTATAGTAATAGTATTATGAAATATGTAAAGTATTTTCATGTTTGCTCTAAAGTTTTATGTTCAAATTATTTTAATAAATCATTTGAATATGAATGAACGTAGAATATTATAATATATTAATTTTATTATAATGTTATATAAATTATTACCTTGTGAGAATTTAAAAATTATATTTCTCTTTCTAGTTCATCGGCTGATGATGCCATAATAGTATGGTAAAAACGTTTGCGATAATATACGGTCGTATTACCAAATATTTGGACCCACCCTGTACTCTTTTAGTAAAATTTTGTAAATTATGATTTTAATTTGGTGGTTTTGAAAGAGTGCAAAGTGGGGTGTCAAGAAAAAGAGATAAAGACTTTTTCGCCAAGATGGCTAACCAAGCTGGTCGATGATTTTGGCTCTGTAATTTATTTTTGAGAGTTGTGATTTTTTGAAATTGTGAGTTATTATTTTGATTTGATTAAATAAAGTGATTTTATGCGAATGCATTATTGCGCTTTTTTTGGAAGTATAATTTTTGATATTTTGGAATTTGAATATTTTTTTGATGAGTTGCTACCGAGCGGTAGTTGATTATTTGGTTGATTGATTTGGAAGAAGAATATTAAAAGTTGTAAATTGGATTTAAATATTTAAAATTGGAAAATTTTGAAATTATATTCGTGCGAACAAATGGTGTGACTGATAACTCGACGATTTGGATAAGGCTAGAGATCAAACTTCGTTCCCTATAAAGTGAACTTGAAATTTTAAATAACATTTGATTGGTAATTTTTGGACAATTAATTATTTTTTTGAATTAGAAAATTTTATATAATTATATTTTGATAACGCAAGAACCTTTCGACCCTTGAAAATTATCAACTGCTTCCGCAATCCAGAGTTGCTACGGACAAACAAGTGTGTGATATTTTCTACAAAATTATCATATCATACATACGGTATATTTATATTGTGTTAAGTTAAAACATTTTAGTTCTAAAAAGTGTTTGTGCATTTTTTGGTTTTTCTATAAAATTTGATATGATTATATTATACTAGCTGACGTACCCGGCGTTGCCCGGGTGGAATGGAGAGAGCGGCCGAATGGAGAGAGGAGGAGAACTAAAATCTGATGTGTGAAAATATAAGTATTTTTTATTTGTTTATATTTAAACATATTAAACTTCTCTTGTTCTGGCAGCCCGAAGTCTTATATCGCGTTTAACTTCAGTTTCACATTCCCTTTGAGTAGCCTGTCTTGAACCTTGTATTTGGAGTCGTCTATTGTGTTCATTTTCACTTTCACGTTTCCTTTAAGTAGTTTCTTTTATAGCTTATTTACTACAAACACAGGATTTGCACAATTGCACAGGAACCTAACCCGAGTACTAGTTAGCAAGTGTTCCAAATTTAGTTGAAATAAGTGGAATGACTTAGAAATGTACCTATAGCGATCAAACAAACCAACTTTCCCATATATTTATTTATATTAAAATTTCCTATTTGTAAGTTTTCTAATGTCGCATCACTTGTTGCCAACACAATTTTTGTTTTATGCAAAGCTCGTTAATTCATTCATGCGCGTCACCAACTGTAACTTAAAATCTCTTTTGGATAGGATTTTCGTAAATTTTATTTCTTACAAACCTTGTCCTGACAATTACGAACACAACATAATAAAAATCAGCCAAATCGGTCGAGCCGTTCTCAAGTGAACGGTATACGTGCGTCATTTCATTTTTATACAGATTCTTTTAAATGTAAAAGAATGTTTTCGTGAAACTTGGAAAGTTCCGCCTTTTTAACGATTCCAAGAAAATAATCAAAATAAACAAATTCTTCGGGGTTCTCAAGAAAGGAATTTTTTCGTAGAACTTCACAGGTTCCGCATTTTTAACGATTCTTAGAAAATAATCAAAATAAACAAATTCTTCGGAGAACTTAAATATAAAAGAATTCTTTCGTGGAACTTGGGTAGTTCCGCATTTTTAACGATTCCAAGAAAATAATCAAAATAAACAAATTCTTCGGAGAACTTAAATTAATATAAAAGAATTTTTTCGTGGAAGTTCCGCATTTTTAACAATTCTGAGAAAATAATCAAAATAAACAAATTCTTCAGAGAACTTAAATATAAAAGAATTTTTTCGTAGAACTTGGGAAGTTCCGCATTTTTAATGTTTCCAAGAAAGTAATCAAAATAAACAAATTCTTCGGAGTTCCCAGAAAAGGAATTTTTTCGTAGAACTTAAGAGATTCCGAATTTTTAGCGATTCCAAGGAAATAATCAAAATAAACAAATTCTTTAGAGTTTCTAAATCTTAACCCTTTCAGACACAGCATCCTGTGGCGAGAACTTCGCAAATAGGGGGGGGGGTATTGCTTAACGTGACGGTATGTGACAAGGGTAGAAGCGGGGGTCCAAAGAAACGTGACGTTTGTAGTCTATCAATTATAAATATCTGTATACTATTATTAACCGTTGTGAATTTGTGACGTAATATTTATGGGGAGTTCTAGCAAATGTGATGCAGTATGCAGAGGAAGGGGGGAGGGATCCAAAAAGACAAAATTTTGCGTGACGTATTTTATAAACGGCCCCTCAGAGCAAATTAAATCATATTTAACCAAGTGCTAAGATATAAAAATTTAATTTGATCAAAAAAAATTTGGTAAATAAAAAATTGATTAGATTTGTCAGTCAAATCAAATAATTCGATCGAAACTTATCTTAAAAAAATTCTCTAGTTTTGTTTAACCGTGAAATTTATCACACCGAGCAGTGGTTTGGTGTGATAGCAAGTCGAGTCGGACGAAAATACTGTGTTTAAATTTCCGGCTTGACCGCATTTTGCATTGGTTTGTAATATTGTAGGAATTTTAAAATTAAGAACGAAAAACTTTTTAAGTCATTGTAGCTTAAAAATAATAAAATAATCAGAGTCGGAGCTAACTAAACTTATTTCTTGTTTGCTTTTCAACTTTTTTTTTAAATAAATTCTACAATTTTAAGATTTCAAACAATGTAAGTGATTTATGATAAAGTTAAATTTATTTAATAAATTTTTCTAAATGTCTAAATATTGAGGGAAGCTTCAATGTTCAATGTTCATGTTCAACTTTTTCAGTAGTTATAATTTTTTAAGAGTCCTGAAACTTGTTCGGAACACTTGTTCAATCAATTTGATTCTTAAAAAGAAACTGAATTACAATAAATTATTAGATTTGCATTGTTTACCTATCATGAAAATTTAATTTGAATCGAAAAATATTATATTGTTCTATTGGGACTGAAATCAAACATAATACAATATTTCGGTAAATTATTTAGAAAAGTACTCTCATTGCCTATGAAAATATCGGATTAAAGCTTATTGGTTGGTTCATTGTAAACCAATCCTGATTTTATTGAGTGAGTTAGTCAAATTAATGATGACTTAGTATAAATAATATGTTATTTATATTATCTATATTATAAAATATCTATTTAAAAAAGTAGATTTCGTATGTATTGCGGCCTGAAAACCGCACTGATTTATCACTCACACCTGACAATTTTTTAAAATAGAATAAGAAATAAGAAAAAAGATAAAAGAAAATTTACTTATTTTCTTAATAAATCCTGATTGGTTGATTTCTCATTACCAACTCAAAATAAGTTTACTTAAATTCAAATCCATTTAGTTAGTGCAAAAACTACACTAAAAATAAAAAAAAAATCCGTCAATAGAATACAATACAAAATTTTCCAACAACCCTCAGAGATTGCTCCAAAAACTCCTGTAGGGAATAATACAATTTTTCTAAAAAAAAAAAATATCTTTATGAACTTTCCAAATAACCTCAAATTCTTCATTTGGTTTTATCATAAATTTTATATGAGATTATCAGATAATTAAAAATTATTAATTTCTTCCAGTACCATGGTATTGAAATTATAAAATTTACTTTAAAACTTATAAATTTTGTTCATTTACTACCTTAATACTGATACAAATCTAACTTTCCAAATTATTTCAACTTAATTTTAACTTAAACCAAAATCGATATCACTTTAACAAACTTACAGCCGACCGGCATTATCACCTCGGTTCTTCCACCTATCAATTCTTCAACTCTTTTGAACCTGCTATTGGTAAATTTTAATTACTAACCTAAAAAAAGTTGGGAGGTTACGGAAGAGTGACGAGTCTGAGCATCTGAGCAATCATATTATAAATAATAAAAAGATTATGTTCATGTTTAGTGGCGCGATAATTCAATTTTTTTCTATAGCAGATGTAAAAGTGCGTTTTTTTCAACTCAACATAATAGAATAAGTAAAACTTGAACCGCAAGATTTCGCAACTTGAACCGTTATTTAAATTTTCACTGCGTATAATGTATGTGAGCCAGAATATTAAATAGGACATGGAAACAAGCAAATACATGAATACTATTAGAAGACAAAATGTAGTTTGAATCTGAGAAGACGAACTTTTTTTATTACCTTCTCCGTATTTCAGAAAGCATGCAAAGACGTTACTTCTTCGTGAGTTAATAATTGCCACCATCGACAAGTAACGTAACGTACAAAACGTACAAAACATAGCAAATGACTTGTCATTCACATCAACATAGAAAACATAGAAACGTGAAGAACGCGCACGCGTATTTTCACCCGATCGGTTGATTACGGTATCGGTTTCTCTACGATCGTAGAGGAACGGATACGAATGTATCAGATCTATGAATTTTCCGTCAACCATAATTAACCAAATATCAATAAAAAACACACTCACAAGAAACACACGGCACGCTGTAATTTAACCTAAAAGTTTAAATGTGGAAAGTGTAAACCTCACTTTACAATTTAAAATTTTAAAACGGAGGTGTTGTCTTGTAAAATGAACGCATCTCATTGGTTAAACATAGAAAACATAACGGAGAAGTTGAAGTTGAACGAACTCTTTGTTACGTTACTTCATGTCGGCTATGTTTTGTACGAATGTCACTGGTAGCGTTTGAAACCATGCATTTCAACTTTCCTCCCGTTATGTCTTGTATGTCCGCTACGTACGTTACTTGGATGTGAATGACGCTTAAGTTTGTCTAGTTCCAGATTAGGTACGAGTATAAACGAGTATTCATTCTTCTCGCGCTTCCTCCATTCGTCTCGAGAGAAAAGATATAAACGCACATGTATTATCTAATTTATGTTTCTTTATTATCATTCTCTTATCTCTCTTATCTCTTATTATCATCTTTCTTTCGGAATATGTTTTCATGCAAGAATAAAATCTCGTCTATGCTTATCTATTGTCGTGTTTTGAAACTTAGAATCAT
Organism: Cantharis rustica; assembly: GCA_911387805.1. Classification (NCBI taxonomy): domain Eukaryota; kingdom Metazoa; phylum Arthropoda; class Insecta; order Coleoptera; family Cantharidae; genus Cantharis; species Cantharis rustica. Next base: position 50,516,216 of record OU426879.1, on the reverse strand, counting down.
TATTTTGTTTGTAAGTTATTTTGAAGTTTGTTTTGTTTTTAATAAATTAATTTTTTAACTAAAATATAAATAAATATTTTTTTATTTTTTTACACGTCTAAAAACTTTATTATTAAAACGTTTAATTAACTTGTTTACTCAAAGATTATTTATTTGTTTTGTTTTTATTATAGTAAATTATTTATTTGTAAATGTACTGTACAAAAAATTTTAGTTGTAAATACGATGTAGGTACTGAGCGAAGTGGGAGAAAGGGACTTCAAGGCAACGTGCCAATATGACCGGTCGCAAAAATTATAAACGCTCGCACAAATTTAAATAGTTTTGATTTTTGATGTTTTAAATAAAAAGTAAAATTAATTTTAAGTTTAAAAAGTTGTTTTAATTGATTGGTGAAGTGATAAAAATCGAAAATTTTGGAATTTAGAAGATTTTTGGAAAAACTGAAATTGTTTTGCTACAAAATATATTTGACGGGGCCAGCTACAGAACGTCCACATCCGATTGCAATACCACAGGCAAGATACTAAAAAATACAGATTTAATAATCTTTTTAGTCTTATCTCTCCTTGTAATCAGTGGTTGAACAACTATGGCGCTGGCCTAAAAAGATCCGGCCGGAACTTAAGGTATCAACAACTTGGCAGTCTTAGATGAAGAAGTAGATAAAGTAGGTTTGAAAGTAAGCTATTAACACTGTTTGGTGCCTGCGATAAACCCATTTACTTTGATTTCTTTGACTTTTTATGTCAAACTCTGTGTCTATAGCGTACGTTGTGATCGATTGGTTCATGATAAACCAATTCAGAATATTTGAAAAATGAATCAATGAAGCTGGCCACTTGATGCATCAAGTGAAACAATTCTGGGTTTTTAAAAAACCGAGTAAATGAGTAATATAGGTATATAATAATTATCAAGATTTTTATCTTAATAATGCGTTAATTACGTCTTTGTTAATTGAACAATTGAACTCATTAACTAGTTCATTGTAAACAAAATATAATTATGTTATTAAATGAGTGAATTAGTCGGTCAGGATTCTCGGCTCAATATTAAGTGTCAATGCTAATTTACAGAATTGTTTTTTCTAGAAATAATTCAAAGTTTAAAACTAAAATAAAGAAGTATACACTGATAATTTAGCAAGTTTCTGAAAAGAAAGCATTTAAAATTAATTACAGTTAAAAATTTTTGAATAAAATGTCTAAAAAAAGTATAGGACAACTTTGCACAGTTAAGCAAATCAAGGTAGGTTAAAAAATTTCTAATTCCAAATCAAGACTAACTGGGGGAAATGTTTATTACCAAAAAATTTGATGCAATACAGAAATTAACATTGCAACAAGAGTGGATTAGTTAATTTTGTAATGATGATGATGGGTCGCAAGGAGAAAGTACACGATTAAACTATTACACTTGCGATGGGTAAATGACATGTTATTTACAATTGCGATGATTTTACAAGAGTAAAACCGTAAATAATATTCTCTTTTGGGTTGATTATATCTTGAAACCAAGAATTATCAGGTTTTCTTCTTCAACAACGTCCTGGCCTGAACAATTTTGAATTTCTTTGCCTTTGTCCAGTATCATTTCAATATACCATAACCCTCAGTATTATGTTTAAACCGTGAAAAAAATTTAAATTGGTTACGTTGGTACTCAATATCCACAAAACGGAAGAAACGGTTTTATTTGCTCTGTTATTAACTCGAATGAAGTTTAATGTGCGTTAAATTGTTCTATATCACTAATAATTTCAATTTAAAACATCCAGCTCCATACATACAACGCATAATTGAAAAGTACTTCCTGGATTTTATGCTAAATCGCTAAAAACTTCTCGTGGGACATCCCGTTGTTTAAATGTAACAACCGCGATGAAGAGGAACACCTAAAATATTTTTACAACTACACGAGTGTTGGTTCAATATTTGAACTGGTAAGAAGTGTCAAAGTAAATTAAATATTAAATATATTCTTGCAGAAGAAGACGACAAAATTAACGTTTACATGTCGTTTACTTGTTCAGTGGTAATCTAATTTTGCGTTGGTTGGAAGAACACACAACATCTGATTTATGCTTTTATGCGTTATTTTATAATACAAGTGGAGCGAATATTAATACCTGTCGTATGTTGTTTGTCGCTAAAACGACAAGATTTTATTACCTTCTCATTTTAAAAGATGCGAAATTAGATAACCTAATAAAAACTTTGTGCTATATTCAATAAAAAAAATTTACCATCTGGATATCTATAACTCCCCCCCCCCCTTCGCCGGTAACCATCAAGTGAAGTTTGACGACTAAACTTATTCAGTGACAGAATCGATACTTTTCCAATATCAAAAATTCCAAAATAAAACTTTTTTTAATCCGTAAATAAATTACGGGTACCACAATTCAATATCGATCTTGCTTACTATATTACCTAAGTACCGTTCTTGGTACTTATCGTTGACCTTACCAGACGAGACTCGCAGTCTGATTGTATCTGCATAAATTAATATCTACTTGACCAGATTTCGACTCCGATTTGAAATCGAGTTCTTTTAATTAATTGATTTTCATTAAGAATTAACAATTTTTTTTAATTGACTTTCTCTTTCGATAATTTTTTATCGATAATTTGATATGTGACATTGAAAATTTTATCGGTAAAATTAAAACAAAAAGTGGATAGTGCAGTTTAAGAAGATTATAAATGTAGGAAGGATTAAAGCTGAAAATTATAATTTGAATGACAACTTCAGGTTAATTAAAGTTGCAACATAGTTTACTGGTTTCTACTCAGGAGAAAAGTTTCGACTCCGGGTACTTAACACTCTCATAGCCGTATGAGTCCGGATAAGACGATCAAATGCGGATTTCGTGTCTTTCATAACTTAATTCATTAGAAATTATTGGTTTTACTGTTAATTTTACGTTATGTCTGCTCACTGTGAAGAAGTATATGAGAATAGAATAAAAAACAGTCCTAAAAACCTGATTTAAGTGCAGTCAAAAATATGCTAAACGTTAAGTCGTGGCTATATAAGTAACGTAACATCAAAGGTTAAACCTATCAAACAAGTTACAAAATTAATTACTTAATGCAAAATATTTATGAAACAATCAATTAATAATTACAATTTATAATACACTTAAAATAAATAAAAAATGCAGACATGTATATAAGTATTAAATTACAGGTTTGCAGACATCGTAGAAAATTTACTCGAAATAATCGATCATGACTTCAAAATGGCTATTAATTGGGACAAAGAGTTAATAACCAGTCAGTTAATATTTATTTAGCGTATAAATGCTATAATAATTTGATATGTTTTTTTATTCCGTTAAGCACTTTATATGCTCAATTTCAAATTTCTTTTAATAACACCTTCGGGGTCACTTTATGATATACAAATATTTAAATTGTGATTTTAAATAAAACCGACAGTCTCTTCGATAGACCGTACTTGTCGCACCTGCTACTGTCGATCGGATAACTCAACACATTAGGAAAAATTGTAAATCGGAACCTCAGGCGAAGACTTGGTTTATTTCGATCCATTATAAATTGAAGGGAAGGAAATTGGTTCCATCATTTAAAAAGGTAAAATATAAGCAAGGAGAACCAATAAGGAAAAATCAAAGTTATTTAATATTCATATAGCATTTAGCATCTGCTAATAAAAACATCAATTTTATGAAGGTATCATAATTACAAGAAATTACCAATTGAAATTAAGATTGCGATATGATAAGCTGATCGTATCTTGAAGGCAAAATTGTATATATTCAACTTGTCATAAAAATCGCATCAAAAACAATTATTAATAATTTTTATATGTAATAAATACACTCGATGTAGATAACGTTTGCCGTTCTTGCCAAAATTTAAATACAATTACATTTTTTGTGATCCTCTTACCTAAAGCAATTTTCCATTCAATTTAGAACAGTTCCGCAGTTAACTTGTAAGTGGGTCTTAATGTTAACTTTAAGAGGATTTCTATGTAAAATTATTTAAGCGTTTGATAAAAATATTATCAAATTTTGTTATTTTTTCCAATCTCGAAAAAAATTTGTTTCTCTACAGGAATTATTCCTTGTGTGAAAATCTCAGCGCCTCTCTTAGTGAAAGAGATACAATTTATTTTTATAAGATACTGTAAACAAATTTTTCAACAATGACTGAAACGGAAAGGCCGCACAAAATGTTCGCTAAATTCAAACCCTTGGGAGCTATAACTGAAAACTACTAATTTTTTAGTGTTAATGGTTAAAATCTCCTTGAAGAGTGTGAAATTATCTATAAACTAAATTCTAACCCTTTATTGTCTAAAATTATAGAGTTCTGAGCTATAGATTAAATTAACTAAAAACATCTAAATATTTTAAATAAAGCCTTTTATGTATTTTGTTTACAAATTTACTTTTGTAATCCGATTCATCTCGCAAAAAAACAGGAAATAATATACAAAATGGTTCATAATAATAAATTATTCTTTTTACATTAACTTCAAATTAGTTTAGTTTTTCAAAACGTTTATTAGATTAAAATTGTTGTCCCAGAACAGGGCTTTCAAAATTATGTAAAAGATTTGGTTTAAAAATGACGGTTTTTTCAAGAAAAACAAAGGAAGTTAAACTTATAATTTTATAAAAATAATTTTAATTGGGTAATTTAATTCATATCTCAAAATTGGTTAATTTTATGCAATAAATTGTTACAATCTATAGTATTTAATTAATTTTACGTTATTTAAAAATGTTAAAAGTATGATTCACACAATTTGTGAGTCTTTAAATTAGATGTAAAACTAATCCGAACTGCATAACTACGATGCGACATGAATAATTGGCAATTTCTATGAATTTATTATTTATTGATTTTAAAACCAGAACGAAAATTAATACGCTATAAAAACTGGTCTGTAGTTTTCTAGTGCTACGATATCTTCCGTGACATTTTTAGAAATTTTTACAAAAATAGTATTCGAATTTTAACTGGAAGTTGAAATATAACACACATCAAAAACTACTTTTTATAAAATATTAAAATTGCATACAAAAAATGTTCTCCTCCAACGATGACTTTAATCCTAATAACATACTCAAATCAAGATATTTATTACTTTGTCAATCTAAATAAAATAATTAATTATGTTACATTGATATTCGTATATTTTAACAAGCAACCATGTCTTTTATTTGTTTAAATTTCTATAACTTCATCGATTTTTCGATTTTAATAATCATATTTATTTCTTTGTTATCTAATAATATACTATTCTGATTAATACTTTTACCTATCTCTAATATGCAAATATATTAACAGTTTGGATAAGTTTTTCTGAAAATGTCTTTACGTTCCCTTTTCATTACACCAGATTGTTTAAAATCCTTTTATAAGTAAACTTTCATAATAGGATACTTTAGCTGTATTTTTAACCAAAAAGCTTGAAACCTTTTGACATTCTATTGCTAAGTAGAATTTTATTGTCTTTTCATTGCTTTAAATTTAATGGGAAACTTTGAACCGTTAGTATTGGATATTTCGCACCTGCATTGCTAGTATATTTTGTATGCTTACAACTGAAAGTGTAAAAGGTCGTCCTAGAATTTTTGCTCATCACTTTGTTTAATTAGTTTCATAACGCATGTTTATGTCGTATGGATTACGGAAGTTGCAACTTCACACCCAAAAATAATCGTTAATAAAAATCTCAGTTCAACTTATTGCATATTATAGTTGGACATAATTATCATCTATGATGGGTAATGAAAACTACTCAATTTTCTTATCATAACTTGATGTCGAGGTTCATCTGTGTGTATCCTATAGTAAGGGGCTGTAGAACTTGAATGCGGTTGGTTTTGAAATGCTTTGTTAATTTGCAAACTGCTCGGTTGCGATGATTCGCTGATAATTAAAATGATTCCATTTTCGTGATTTCCGTATAGTTCAAATCAGTTAGCAAGACTAATGTAAGACTAAGTTTTTGTAAGAGTTCAACATTTTCTAATACAACTAACATAACTACACACTTTTCTATAAAAATTGAAATTTTGAACTCACGTGTCCCTCGTAATCGTATAAACCAGATGAAAATCTAACCAATGTTCACATTTTAAAAAACAACGGTAAATTAAATGGGATTGTCAAACTACTAGCAATTTAATCTTTAATTGGCAACACTCAATTCTGTGACATTTGTATTACATTGTATTTGAAAAATTCGTAATTTATTATTTTATTTTACATTTTTAAAACATAAACAAAAATCAGCTGTTAAATTATACGATGCATAATAAATTAATTACGTGAGTTTTTATTTTAGTAAAGACAGAAAAGGATTAAAAGTGTAATATAATGTAGGTTGAATTAATAAGCGTTAGTAATAATGCTTGATTATTACATTAGATATCAACATAATATAATATCATCGAAACGTGTAAAGACGTCAATGTGTCGATGTCATAATCATTATGCTAATGAATCTGCAGTTACCGAAATTTTTATATCTTAGATTAATAAGGTGATTTATTGGGGTTAAACCCACACTTACTTCACTATATTGATTTTTCTCCTACTGAATGTTTTGCTGCCAAAATTTTTTAAATGCAAAAAAAATTTGTAATCAAAGTTCTCTCTATACAAGATGAGATAGGAAGATGATACTAATCTATATATGGAATTGAATGTAACAAACTCATCGTAGATAAATTCTGAAAATCATGCTTATGCTATTGTTGGTGCTAATAATATTCTTCTTTTTTAATTTTTGTTTGATATGGTTAATAAATGCGAAGAAAGTAAATTATAAATATAGTAATTAAACCGTGTAAGCATTTTTCAGCGTATAATGTATAAATCGGTGGTTGACTAACCAATGTTTAAAGTTAACTAACCATGGAAAAATAAATATACAATTTAAAGTACTTTTACGCTTAGATAGTTAATAACAAATTAAATTGCACATAATGTTTATTACGATAATCATTTCTAGTATAGGTGTTAAAACGGATCTGTTGTTTATGACCCGACTGCAATCATTTTTTGAAATTTCAAATTTTCCAATCATTAAGCACACTACACACTAAATTTCCTTAACTGTTGTCCGGGGCGAAGATGTTCGGCCCCAACCAAATATTTTGGTGACATGTGAAAGTTCTACTTTACTGGAAAAAGTACTTGATTGTGTAACAATGTCTACTTATTATTTTAGTGAAATTAACAATTAAGAAAACGTGCGTGTAGTATCAACATTTAACTGCAAACATGTTTTATTCTGTTTTATTATTCAATAGCAAATTACATACAATTGTAAAGTAACATTCACATAGAGATTATTAGTTGTATTGTATTGTAAGAGTAGGATGAACCAATCATAATAAAGTTTGTGTACTCTTTCTCTCTCTCTTATCCTATAATTTGATTGGTCTGCAATAAACTAATATAAAAATTGTCTATGTCAACAACTCTTAAGTTTTTTCGGACCCCCTTCGAATTAGCATAAACAAGAAATTATTGCTAAATATAGTTTGGTATACCTTGCAGATATATGTAACCATAGTTATTATATGTTAACATACCTCGCCTCGAATTTTAGTAGTATGAGAAAAGTATTAAACTGTACCGTTACGTTTTCTTCTTCCAAAAAGCATAATTTATTATCGTACCAAGTTCTCAGTTAGTCTCAAAGGATTTTAAATTATTAAGTAACATAAAAATTGCAAAATATACAGGGCATATTTTATAGCCGAAGATTTATACCTGACAAAAGAGAATTTTTAAATCGGACGTGTTGCAAGAACTAAAATATTTAACTGTCACATTAAATATTATTACCCAAAAGCTGCTCATTGCAAGAACATTTACACTGAAAAGCAAGATGACCAAGTTCATTACAGTTGACATAAATTTAGTATGAAGGTAATGACGGTAAATTAAGTGAAGCGGCATCGTAAAATTTTTAAATTATTATTCTACTTTTTAAAACTTTTATTTTTATGTTTTAGTGTTAAACTTTTATTTTATCAGCATTCTAGGTTATGCAATAATTCTACCATACATTTTTCAGATGATAATTTAATGCGATTTAAAGCAAAATGACGACAGGGGACATATACTTTCTTGCATTTGTTTTTTTTTAATAATTAATGTTTGATTTTTATTTTGCAAAAGAATAGAGTGACATAAACTCGCTGAATAAACAAAAGCTTCACGCTACCACTTTTCACTCGACGGCATTTAAAAAATCATTAATTTCCTGTTGTGATGATGAAAATTTTTTTATAAATTACCTCTTAAACTTAATTGTTCGCTATGACAAGTTGTTAATGATGATGATAATTTAACAACCTGTTAATTGATTATACTTTTATGTTAGGTACTACAAATAAAATACCCGCTTGTACTTTTTATCAATAGAAGTTGTTCTAAAAGAAAGTCGAAGAGTAGTTTTTAAAATTGACGGTTTAAATATTCAAAAATTTGAGTATCACCGTCCTTTTTATGTGATAGCTTTCGATGAAGTGTTTAATGTAAAAGTGAAAGTAAGTATTTGTTGATACGCATGCTGAAACAATCTAATAATGCACATTAAATTGTTGCCGTCATATGCATCTTCGTTCATTATTGTTTTAAGTTATAAAAGTGTAACGGTTTTGCTATGTCCATGATGATATTTCGTAATAACATCTGGATAAGGTTGACAATATGTGAAAATTTGCCATTGTTTCTGCGATATCCTTTTATTTATTTCATCACGCAAAAATATGCCTATCATATTATTGTTACGTTATTACTATTATAACAATAATTTCTAAAAGTTCTTCTTTAATTCAATTGTGTTTTTGGTTTTTTAAATATTTTGCAAGTGCGTAAAAGTTGTCAGGCAAGGAGGAAGGGAAAAACCGCGCTTCTAATCCTGACGTAGTTTTCAATTATAAAAATTAATATATAAAATTCCCACTCTGCCCCCGATTTACATCGGACAAACTGATAGATCTTTAAAGATGAAACTGTACACATCAAAGCTCAATGTTATGATATAATGAAGTTAAGATATTTTTGACAAGAATATTCTCACGGTCTGTTAACTAATTCTGATTGTTAATTAGACCACACCACTTCGTGTTAAACCCGTGACTAGGTACATTTATTCGTATGTATAGTGTACATAAATCGGCGAGGCTTATACACAATTAGGTTAAAATGAAATACATATTTAATTATATGTGGTTGAGTGCGATGCAATTAATATTTATTTAATTGTTACTTTAAACTGTTAACTGATGTTATTTACACAGACAGGCATAATTACAACCCATGTAGTAGGAGTAAAAATCGTAGTAAGTACTAACAGTATTCGTTTACTAACTTGCAAATGTACCTACATAAAAATAGCTTATAAATATTTGGAATATTATGGATTTATTAAAACTTTACGGTTTTTAGTTTTTTAAGTAAAAATTACGTTTCTCTACTAAGCGTGGAATTTACTTTCGTGAATTCAATTTGGAGCAGATCTTAATGGTGGAAGATAAAAAATATGGAATACTACTGAAAGTTATAGATTTGCTTTTTGCTTCAATTATTTTTAAATTCCTCGTGCTCAATTTAATATCCGAGCAAAAAATGAACGTACGGCACACAAGTTTTTGGATTCATTTGCTTTAAGTGGTTTGGAGAAACCAATGTATATACGAAAACCGTTATTAAATTATGTCCAGAATGAAAATTGTTACATTGCTAATTACAATTGGCTAATTGGTTCTTATTGAAACTGTAATTACTTTATGTAATTAATACATTATTTCTTAAAGTAAACTTTAATTGATCATGACAAAAATTTTTGACCTGATTATGGCTAATAATTCGGAAACTTAAAGGTATTTCTTTCAAGTTTGGGTCATGGATCTTAGATTAAGAGCAATTACAGAATTTACAAAACAAAGTTACAGAAAAAAATATGCAAAATAGAGCTAGTATTTTATAATTAAATTTTTATTACAAGCAATTTTTTCTCTGCCTTTCTGTTCATTTTAGGTATCAGGAAATTCCATAGATCTTCCATAATAATCATTAATTTTATACACTTATAGAGATGTATCACGTAATTTTTGCTATAGCTTTAATTTTAACTATTGAACATAAATGTGCATCTATGTATACTGGAAATTTCACAACTTAAAAATTAACATTGCATGGTACATCTGTATCTACCTGTATATAAAGTCAAGACTCAAATATTTCTAATTTCTGTACATAACTATTCAAAGATAAAAACTCACAACTTATAGTTATTAAAGAAATTCTATGTTAACTGAATTAATAAAAGTTTTAAAATGAATTAAAACTTAAATTACTGCTCCGAATATCTCATTATAAAAAATTTCCCATCTCTATCTTTCGACGAAGTACTTCTGTTGATTAGATTGATTTAAAATATGTATTAATTTGTATGTAATATAAATCATTGTTACTTGATAAGAATAACAGTAGCTAATTAAATTATTTGTGCTTTCATAAAGCATGAAACTCTCAACTGTAAATAACAAATAATGTAAATATAAAAAAGGCTAATAATAGTATTTACCGGATCTTTTAATACATACAATAATTCTTAACAGTAGAACTAGACACTTAAAAAAATCTCCGAAGGCGCTATTATTAGACAGTCTATGCTAAGAAAAAAATTTATTTTCCACATAAAATAAAGTAATTAATTCAAATGGCTAACAATAATGTTCAGGTTAAGTAATTGGATCAAATTTTGTATAATTAATATTTCATAAAATTTATTACTTAATTTATACAATGTATCCGCTCCATATTTATTTTATATGAATTAATAATTTTTATTTGATGATTTGGTTTTTTTTATAGGTAATTATAATGATTGACTTTTAATTAATAAGACTTAGCAGGTAAGTCCCACGATTAAAATATTATGCTCCCCGCTGGTTCAGTTTTTTATTGATGTTTCTTTTAATTTAATTAATTGGCAAATGCTATATTATTATGTTCATATATGTGTCTGGTATAATACATTTCCTATATAAAATAAAATGATAAATCTAAATGGCTAACAATAAGGTTCAGGTTAGATAACTGGACCAACTTTGTATAATTATTACTTCATAAAATTTATTATTTAATATTTACATTTAATTTTTAATTAATAGGTTTACATTACACGATAAAAGTCAAATGAGCATGTAAGTATAATTATTGAAATTCTTCCTTATCTTATGTATTATTGGTTCTATTAGAAGGTACATTATATCATTGCATATATATTTTTAAATTAATTGTATTGAATATGACCTAGAAAGTTATTATAACTTAAAGATATATAAAAACACAGTATAATTTAAGAAAGTAAAATAAATCTTTTTTGCGATCCCTTAATACTTCAAATTTTTCGCAAAATCGCCTGGGGATTTTTCTATAGAAATGATTTCGCGTACATCTTCAGAGCATATTATACAATATACATAGTTATATAATATATTATTTATTTCTAGGGTTAATCGAAGCGTTGAGAACTAAGTAAAAAAGTTGGATTGGAAAGGGAGCAGTGAAATTGCAATAAATCACGATATTTCAAAATCTTTAAGTTAATAAAAAATTATAATACAATAAATTTAAAAATGTAGATATAGATTTAAGCAACTGACCGAACAGTTTGAGCTTCTGCTATGAATCACCTATTAAGAAGATCAAGACTTCGTAGAAAAACCGCATGTCACTTTTTTACATAATATTTAGATACACTGTAAAAAATGGGTCAAGTTTTACCTGTGGTATGCAAAAAATTACCCAATTAATAAGAGTTTATTTACCCTAAAAATGATGTAACTTCATGTTTAATGTCATATTATAATCGTCTTATATTTTTAAGTTGAATTACCTCAGTTTAATCAAGTAAAAGGAAGATTTTATTGTATAAAATGGGGTAAATTTACAAGTTTACTAAAAAAGCGGCCTATCGGTCGCCCTGGCCTTCTAACAGCAAGTGATTTATTTTGAGACTAATTTCGAACAAGATTTTCAACCGATTACATTTTTTTGATGAAGAAGCCAATCAGTCAATGATGAATTTACATATAGTATAAATTCACCTGGATAATAGAAGGAGCTGCTTTTCTTGTAGTGCAGTGTAAGCACAAAAAAATAAAAATATATTAAAATTAAATTGGTTGTATTCGTCAGACATTTAAAATTAATTTCCTTTAAATATTACTATTTGTTTCAATAAAATAATCAAGCAATATTATTATTTTTATAAGAGATAAAATTAATGTTTTTCTACAATGCAGTATCATAAGATTTAATTCGAATTCGATCAACTTACGTGAACTACTAATTAAAGTTTAACCACTGACAATATCGTAAAAAAATATTTAAATTTTTTCATAAAACCCTTCTAATTAAAAATATTTGTTTTTCGTTAAAATTAAAAAAAATAAATTTATTCCATTATTTGAAAAAATCAATTTAGAGTTTTCAATTCAGTAAACACTAAAAACAAAAATCAAATTCATGAATAAATAATAGAAATGATCAACATTAATAATTTTTCAGAATACTTCAAGGAAAGTTAATAATTTTCTTCTTGCTGACTGAATACAGTAAGAGCATGGAATGGAAAAGGAAAGTATGCAATTTAGTGAAAAGTTGCAATTACGAGTATATCAATATTTAAATTTTATGTTAGGTTATGGTTTTCTGTTCAATATTTTAATTACAGTAGGTAATGCATTTTTTATTTTAATCAATATTAAAAAATCCTAAATTGAAAAGAGAATGGTGGGAGTTTAAATTGTATAATATTGCGAGGTATGAAAAAATATATGTGAATTCAATTTATGATATAATGTTATGCTACCAGACGTTTAAAAGTCATAAAATCGTAAGACTTGCATTATACTCATTACACCTTTGTACGATTTATCCACGATCGTTTTAATAATATTATTTTACATTCTGCATGGTTGGTTTATGACCTAAATTTTTAAAAATCACAAAATGACTTACCCATCAATACAAAATTGATCTCCGCAAATATTCCATTAGTTATAATTAAGTATTGTCTTCAGCACGATACCACATAAATTTTTCGAAAAATAGCACCAGTTTTTAAAATGCGAGCGCTTTAACAATAAATTAAAGTTAAATTTTATAAACACTCAATTTAATATTAGGTTTATAGCCAGCTATTATAATAATTATCATATTTTAGAGTAACTTAATTAACGTAACAATTTAAAAAAAAAAAACATCAAAATAATACGAGCTTTTTCGATTTGTAATTGACACCTTTTACTTATTGCATTTCTCCTTTCGTTTGTGCTCGAGGTATTAAAATATTTTCCTTGAGGGAAATGTGGATCATATTAGTAATAACTATTTAATTTGCTTTAATTATAGTTTGCCATTGTTCAAATGGTGGAATAAAAATGACCTAATTTTTGTTGAATAAAACCTGATATTAATATAATCAAAGTAAATTATAGCAATTTTCTATCTTTGATACGTACTTAGTGTACCTATGCAAAAATTTTAGTTAATAACTTTCGAGTTTATTAAAGACAGAATACCATACATTTTTAGTTCAATAAAATTGTAACAATATTGTCTAACTTCAATACTTTCTAGCTAATTAAATATAAATTTAATTAATCAAATTACATTTTCAAAACGTTTACATTTAAAGAATTTAATTTCTCTTCCATTTAAAAAAAAAAGTAGAAATTTTAATTACTTGATGAAAGCTTGCCCTAACGTCCTGTCCTGTCAACAGGATTTTATTTTTGATCGATAATTAATTATAATCAATTTCGACGACACTTTTTATATCGCGTAAAATTCACAAACACGAACCTAATAATTAACCAAAAAAAATATTGCGAGCAAACCTAATTTATAACACTTAAGTTGTACTTTATCCACCTGAAGAACACATAATAGTCAACTGCGAAGCACGATCGCGTTAAGAAGCTATGATAAAGAAGAGCTCGCACGTCAAAGTCTGCACGAAGAAAAGCAGCTACCGACTGGCTGCACCAACTGCTGCTGATGGCATACATCTTTCAGACAAGTGGGTCACTGGTAACTCTCTCCCAGACACCCCTTAAACGTGCTGTATGCTTCAATCACCATGACTCCATGTATCTCTTTGATAAGAGATACATGTTCATGTTCGATCTGCCAATTCAATTATCGATTTGTTTCGACGATTGAATTATTCGAGTCATCCTTAAGTCATTCGAGCCCAACAAAAGATTCCAAAATCTAATTTCATTCAAATTTACTAATTTACCGTATAATTGCGGATATTAAATTATCAATGAAAATTTTGATTAAATAATAAATGTGCATAATATTAATCAACTTTTACTGATTATGTTTTGTATTATAAAAATTAGAACATAAAATTTGCGTGTATTTGTATAAATTATAATTTAATTAACGAAAAAAAATTGAAAAGTTGATAAGATTGGTTGTAGGTTAATTAAATTTTAAATTATGTTTGATAAAATTTTGTATCAATTAAAATGTGTTACAAATTTTTTCGATTTTAAGGTTGGTTGGTGTTAATTAATTATTTCGACTTTTTTTTTTCTAGTTGTCATTTGTTGGGTGAAATTTACACTTCCAAATTGCACACCTGCATACCCAGACGGACCAGACGACACGACGCCCAAACATACAGATAATATAATTGTTATTTATCATTAATACTTTCAATTAATCGAGCATTCCGCTTGTATTGAAAGATGAGTTTATCAAACAAAGAAAATGTTCTCAGCTGCAGGTGGCTAATTAAATTATCATATATCCTGGAATTTTAGTAAGTGTCTAGGAAACAGACAATGAACCTGACATACATCGTAAGGCAAAAACATATCGCTAGACAATTGAGAAAATTATGTCTGAAGGCTACAGAGATAAATAATCACAACTACGTAATTAACAACAAAAACAACAGCAATGATAGGTAGTTATGTATTAATTAAGTTGTACCACATGTAATGCAGTCTTTATTGGACAAAGGGGGAAATTTGGGCTATCCTTGCGGATTTGCATTAAGAGAAAACTGTTATATCCTTTAATACCGGTTGGAAAAATTTATTCACGCATTATAAATTATAAATAATATTACAAGGCGATATATCATACAATTACAGGCGGAGGATTGATTGTATTAATACCAACCTACACGTGTCAAACTCATACAACGCGATTGTAAACACGTAAACTCTAATTTTATATATTTGTATACATAATACATTATCAACTTCTCACCTCGGATATGAAAATGATTAATTACATATTATGTGACAAATTTACTAAATAACTTTATAGTCCAGGCGTTAGGTATTTTTCAGCGTCAAACCAACATCAATCAACACACCAAAAGCATACCGAAAATGTAATTACCCCTAAAGTCAGCAACAACTGTTAATTTAAAAAATTAGAAATAAAAATCTGATTTTGTGTGATAATGCGTAAAAAAGTAATGAATAAATAATATTTGTTGTATATTAATTTAGGACTGGGAGGTCTGGAAGGTCTCCCAATTAGGTAAATCTGAATTTAACTAAACTAAGTTTCAACTCCAATTTCAAATTTACTACAATAGCTTAAAAGCAATATTGTTGCAATAGCAGCCCTCAAAGCAATCTTTTGTGATTTTTAATTGTACTGAAATCAAAAATTCTTTTCGTTTAAAGCAATAGCTATTGATTTGGCAAACCGGTGGCAAATAAGAGCAGATTTTTCGGAAAGAAGAATAGAATGACCAAAACGATTTTTTGATGAGATAAAGAATCATTTTCGAATTGAAAGTTTTTTTCAGAAGTTTAGATGTAATAATTGCTCAGATGGATAGAAGAAGTCGTAATTTAATTAATATTAATGCCAATTTTCGAATATTGAGCTCTGAAATTTTAAGTAACGCATCGGACATATTTAAGTTGTTTCAACTAGGGCAACAGTTTTCTTCAGGCAGTGTTTCAAGGATTATATAAAATCCAAAAATCCTTCCATTATGAAGTAATTGGATTTTATTTTAATCAACAATGTTTCATCATCCAGCAGCTTTACTAAGCTAAATGTTCATTTTCAATTAAAATTATTAAAAAACTATCTTCGTATTTCGATGAGCGAGGTAAGATTATCGTCTTTCGCTCTTATTACGATAGAAAATAAAGTTGCAAAAAAATTGGAGGTTTCAAAAATAATTGACAAATTTGCGAAATCCATAAACCTACGGAAAATGATATAATTATTCCTAATAGCTCTGCGCATCCTTTTACACATAAAATTGCGTCTTTTCGCGCTTTTCTCAATCGTTTAATTAGAATTCCCCTAGGTAACGTAAATTTTAAAAAAGAATTAGACAGAATTAAACATATCGCGATCTCTAATGGATACCAAGTCACTCTTATTGATAACTTATTACGCCAAATTAAACAAAAAATTCTATCGAATTTAATATATCCGAATATTAAAAAAAAAAAACGTGAACTTCAATGTCATTACTTTTCTTGGAAACAAATCAAACAAAATTGTAAAATATTTAAAAAATAACAATTATAACATCGCTTTTAAAACGGACAATAAACTCAACAAATTTATTAATAACGCGAAATCAAAATCAGACATGTTAACTAAATCAGAGGTTTATGGGCTCACTTGTGAATGCTCTCAAAAATACATTGGTCATACCGGTAGATCTTTTAAAACACGATTTGATGCAGATGGAAAATCGACTTTCGCGAAACACCTACTAGACACAAACCATAAACAAGGGGGATACGAAATTTTGCACGTTGCACAAAAAAGTAAAAAACTGGAATTTTTGGAAGCTATGGAAATTAATAAATTAAAATATTCATCTTCATCACTGAATAGTCAATCTGATTTAAATAACTCACCCATACTAAACATTTTTAATAAATAATACCCCCCCCCCCTTCTAACTTACCTCACATCCACTTACATTATTTCTCTTTTGTATTAAATATATCCCTACCCTCTAGTAAATTCACACAAAATTATACAATTTTTTTAAATCAGGCCCCTCTTACCCTTTCTCTTGCAATTTTGTCGATAAATACGGAATTTTCTCGTTTCTCTTTCTAGTTTATCGCCCGATGATGCCATAGTATGGTGAAAACGTCTGTGGTATTTCAAAGAGATTTGCACCTACCCTGTACATTTTGAAGAAAATTTTATTTAAATAATTTTAAGTTGTAAGATTGTAAAATTAGAGAGGTGGGGGCGAATCGAGAGAGATAGGGGCTTTTTGCCACGAGTGGCCGCGAGAGTAAGCGGTGCGACTTTTGGCTCGTTAATTTTTGACTCTGTGAGAATTATATTTGAGATATTTTTTTATTTGAAGTTTTGAGTAAATTTTTGATTGAATAAAGTGATATTTAAGCGATTGCAATACTGCGTATTATTTTAAAATTTAGATTTGGTTTGAATATTTTTTGATGAGTTGCTACCGAGCGGTAGTTGATTGATTTGGAAAAACAACAGTTCGATTAGTTAAAAAATGAATTTGAATTATTTAAAATTGGAAAATTTAAATTGCATTTGAAGGAAAGAACGTGCGAGGTAGATAACTCGTCGATTTGGATAAGCGAGAATCAAAACTACGATCACTTGAGGCAATATTAAAACTTTTACATCGGAATTTGAATTACATGCGATTTATTAATAATTTTTGAACAATTAATAAATTTTTTTTTGGATAAGAAATTTTTATTTTTTTTTAATTTTTAAAACGCTAGAACCCTCGCCCTAAAATGATCCATAGTGTCCGCAATCCAGGGCTAACCCAAGGAAATACAACAGGTTGTAGATTTTCTACGGAGATTCCACAGCAATACATACGGTATATTTATATATTGTGACAACTTAAACATTTTAGTTTCTAAAAAGTGTTTGTGCATTTTTTGGTTTATTCTAAAAAATTTTATATGGTCATTAGAATACTTGAAATAATTTGTATTTGTAATTTTTAATATTTTAATATAATTCAAAATTTTGTTAAAATAATTTAGCTGTATAGTAAAATATAAATAGTACTTTTATAATAATTTATTATAAGAGCTGTGCAATAATTTTTTTAAGGCTTAGGGAAGAGGTACCGCAACGAACTTTGAATATAAGCCCAAATTTTATAGTTACGATGGTGGTGAAAAAAACGCCAAGATCATTTATACAAGAAGAGGAGGACAAAATGTCATAGGTTTTAAAATAAGGTTCTTGCTCAAAACTTTATTATCAAAGGGTTTTTATTAAACATACGGTATTTAAATTTTTTTTAATGTAGCTTTTTCACTCAAGCCATCTGAGACGAGAGTAACAAGAGAAAAAATTGTTGAATATAAATATATAAATAAAACGATTATTCAAACTCATTAACTAACAAATTAGTAAAAAATATAGTAATACTAAAATTGGTAATAATAATGATAAAAATTCAGTAATAATAACTTATAATATTAAGTTAAACAATTTAGAAGATAATTCCATTTTTCCTTCTTTTCCATATTTACATGGTACTCTGATACAACCTCAACTCACATCATTTGTCTTCTGAATGATGTAGCAAATATTACTGATTAATTTTTTCTATTAATTTTACAAAAAAATAAAAAAGCATTTAGTTCAAAAAATGAAGTGATTTTATTTCAAGTAATTATTAGAAATATAGAAATTTTCACCATAAATATAGCTGGTAAAAATAAAAAATAAAAGTCCCAGAAAATAAGTCCTATGTAACGATAAAAAATGACCCAAGTTAGGTAAATTGCCAGTTTTATTGTAGTTTAGTAATATGAACTGAAATTCAAAATATCCTTCAATTGAAATAAATCAAACGGTTCTATTTATCCTGATAAGCTTTATTAAAAATCATTTGAAACCTATCGAGTAAAGCTTTCATTACATATTTATTAAATTTAACAATAACTAAAAATTTTATTTGTTATAAACAATTTTATTATTCGAGAATAATTCTTGGGGGGGGAGGGGGAATTTCGAAAAAAATATTAGCTTATTCGTCAAACAATTCTCTAAAATACCATACAATTTCAGGATTCATAATATACACAAACCATAATTAGTGAGATTTTCAGTTACAACTTGAAATTTGATACACATTAATCTATCACATTATATTGATTGAAATACCAAATACACTGGCGGGCAAGCTGCTCCTAACTTTTTATTGTCTAAAATTAACGACTTTTAAGTTAAGAAAAAAAAATTTTTTTAAATGCAATTTTTTATTATTTTTTGTAAACTTCGGTATCTTTTTAACGAAACACTTTAATATATTTTAGTAAATGTAGAAAATTTTAAATTTAAATTGAAAGTTTAACCTTAATAAAGTTAATTTTCTTAATTTTCTTTTCTATTCCAAAATCAAGTTGAGGTCCTATCTACCCAGGAGTAGATGGATAAAAACTTTTTTAATTTAAAGGGTCTGCTTTTGCATCCAACGACGAAATTCCGTCTTGATGCTAGACATCTCCAGAGAAGAAACTCAAAAGAAGAGAATTTTCCAATTCACGTGAATATCTTGAATTTCTTCACATCTAGCCTTTCTACAGTTTAAAATGTTTGCGAAGTACGTCTATTCAAAATTATGTTTCTCTTAACAATTAAGTATTGTAAATCGTGGTAAACGTTACTATTTTATGCAACTAAACTTTCTAGAAACGCGAACAAAACGCTATAGGAATACAATAAAAGTTACACCCAGGCTTTACCAACTGGAAGGTACTCAAGTAAGTATAAATTATACTAATTACGATTTTGAATATACCAGTAGTTTGATAACATCGCAATTTGTAGGTGTATGTAAATAAGAGCGTAACAATGCATTCGTTTTAATGTTTATGCTTCAGTATATGGATCGTTTAATTTTCAGTAAATTTTCAAATCCGATTGTATTGCAAAGTTTCATTGTTATAACTTTTATTACCAACACATTTGGTCCATTATCTCAAACTACATGGGTTTGTGATCATAAAAGTTATTGAAAGGAGCAGGTAATAATCAAGTTATGTAGAGATTTTAACTCCAATCGAAGGTGCAACAAACTTATAAAACGTTTTCACCTTCGCGGAATATTTTTATATTTTATTAATCATCGTGTAAAATCCGTACCGTAACAGTCATTATAGAAGAAAAAATTATTTAATAATTATCGATTATGTAACCTGAAAATGTGTCAAACCTTAATTAAATCTCAACTTTTCTAAGTGACATTGCTGCAAAGAAGACATAAAAATAAAGAAGCGCTAACTTTCTTAAAAAGTAAAACAGAAAGCTAATATGAAGAGTAAAAATTGTAAATAATAAAATGAATAATTCAAGTGTAGTCGTTAATGTGGTTTTCCCTTTTATTGCTGAACCTGAAACTTTCAAGATACTTTTTTCCTTAACTTACAAAGCTTTAATAAATTAACTCAGTCACCGCATCGTAGGTGATAATCATCTAAAAGGAGATCAGATTGAAAGCTCGCGTGGAAAATTATTGCTCCTTAACAACTTTGTATTAATTGCTATTGTACTCACATAGTTTTTATTTCGAATTTTCTATAGAAAATTAAATAAGCGAAATTATTATGTAGGATGTAATTATTAATAACATGCTTACAAATTAATTAACTAAGAAAATTATAAAATCATCTAATGCATCTATTACACTATGCAGTTTGCGGTACAAGAAACTGTACAGCTTCTGCGTAGAACCCAGTGCGCAAATGTCCAAACAAAAGTCCAAGCTGTAAGGAGTTTTCGTTAATCTCCTCAAGTCTCTCTACGGAAATTTAATATAAGCTCTTAAGCGACGATTTTCAAGCAGTTTTCTCTCTTGCCAAATTAATATTAATCGATTAATTGTGTATTAAAGAACTGTTAATATCTTTTACAATAATTTATAACAAGTTTCATTTAATTTTTCTTTAATTTCTAAACTTTCCAACAAGTTTGTTACTTTTTCTTTCTTTATATCACATCTTATCGTTCTTTTATTTAATTAAATTATTTATGATCCACGGTTTTTTCAAAAAATTAATATCTCTACCAACTGTCGACTGAACATAAAAATTTTAACCTTATTAATTTTTAAATTTTTATTGATGTTTTATTCAATATTTACTCACAGAAATAAAATAAAACTTTTATGAGAAAACTAGCAAATTAAGTAAGTCACACTTCCTGGGCAGGAACATTTAGTTTAATGAAATGTTATGAGTTAATGAGCTTAAGACATTGGTTTTTATTTTTTTTATAATTATACGATATCAATTGTACTGAATAACTTATTTTATTTCCTAAAATTTTATATCCCGAGTAAACGGTCCGTGAAAAATTTGTTTCTGGGCTATCTGAATTTTTTAACTTTTACTCAGGCACTGGAGCTCAAGGTGAACTGAAAACCGCTTTCGGGTGCTCTAACTTTTTACAACGCATCCTTTGTTCTTCAATCTTAAAATTTGAAACCCAAAGAAATAACTTCAATCACAGCATTGCCCTTGGTGCAAAGCTATTAATTATAAAAGTGGAAAAGATAAGCAATCTTAAGGAAACTGTAAAATTGTAGTTTAACTTAGCTGAAGCCAAGATGACTTACTAAAGACTATAATTAATAGGATGATTTCTCCGTAGCACTGGTTTCCCGCTTTTTTGAAGACTTGACATATCTTTGTTTTGAACAAAAATGTACTAGTAAGATTGCGTATCTTAATTGTATTTAATAATCAATGGTAAAATTAGAGCTGTACTATAAATACATCACAATAAGGATTTTTTTTAAAGACCGCCTGCTTCTTATAAATAAATGCCAAGAATTGTTGTAAAAAAATTGCAGAAGATTATACTTTCAATATGTTACACTATTTTTTGTGTGCTTGTTTGTGTGTTGCTAGCAAAAAATCAAAGTTAATTAACACCTTTGACTTAATACAGACGGTTTCAATATCATCTGCCAAGTGTTTTTAGTCTAAAATCAGTTTCATTTTTCTAAAATTTGCAACAAAGTTGTCTAAAGTGTACCATTATAAATTATTAAACATTAATTATTATTGATGTGATTAATTAATTAACCAGCAATGCTTATCGTGATCTTATGATCATGGGTGCGGGTACGATTAATGCTGCTATAATCTGATTTAAATAGAGTGAATCTATTTCAAACCATGCTGGCTGGCGGTGCTTATGTTCCAAAAATTTATTTTCGTTAAAATACATAATATTGTTATTTATACGAAATCAGAGAACTCATTTTTTGGAAATAAATTTAGTTGATAATTTTTGACAAATCATGGCCAATTCAACAAATTCTTAATTTTTTCATAAACCTATTATTTAATTAATAAAAATATACCTGAAAAATTTAGAAAAAGTTGTTTTTCATTTTATTTTATTTTTTTACTCAAAATTTCATTTTTATGTCAAACAATTATTTTTTCTGAACGCATATTTTTTCAAATCAAAAAAACCATAATTTTTATAAAAATTTTTCGGTTTAAGAAAATACAGCAACTGCATAAGAAAAATCTTGAGTGAAAAAAAAGCAAACCTGCACTTTTTGATTAAAACTTTCAGTCAGCATAAACTTTTCAAAAAGTTTCTTTCTTTGCTTGAAAGCTCTTATTACCAAAAGACTTTAAACCTTATAGGTTACGCAAAATTTTTAAACATCTGGAATTTTACAAAAAAGTAGTTACCTAGCGCAAAGATTCGAAAATGGAAATGCACATTCATAGCTGTAGCACGAACGCTTTGCCTTGCACTGCGATTTTTTTAATTAAAGTGCAATGGACTAGGTTGATTTATTTACACACCTATTTTGCGAAAAGTGCTATTCATATAATAATATATTTTAAAATGTTTCAGTTTGTTTTATGTACAAGACAAGTTCGACGGTTGGAATTTTTGTTTTCATATTTGCATACTAAGATCACTGAGCAAGTTATAGTTAATAATTTTAGGTGCACTGATTACAGTTATAAGAAACTTTAAATTTAAAATGTGTTTTTCTTTATTATTTTTTTCATGTTCATTTTTATCTGGTACATATCGCCGATGTTGTATAAGGAGGAACTTCCACGCCTTTGTGGTAATAATACCGGGCTTATTAAATGCAATCTGAAATCAGAATCTACCTTGAGAAGTTCGTTTATTTTTTGTCTTTAACTGAATAATTGGATAAGGGGGGAAAATCCACGTAGAAATAAAAATGAGAAGAAAACGACATCCTGAAATGAAGAATTGAGCTCCACTTTTACTTTTTATGTTGGAGTCAACAGGAAACGATAATTTGGGTTTTTCAATAAATAATATGTAAACGATTATGAAAATAATTTCTATTTGGTTAAATCAGTTTCATTTCTATGAAGTAACGTGAAGTGAAAGTAAATCAAAAATACCGACAAAAATGGATGTGTCATAAGGTATCTTCTTCATCTACCCAAACTATGAAGCAAAAAAATATTAATCACGAAAGTGATTCACCCAAATAAATTCCAGTGCATCTTACTCACATAGAAGGTTTTTACACAAAGACGGTTCATAAATTTTAATTTTGGGAGTGGACGTCTGTCTCATTGTGTTTATTCGTTCTGATAAATTTGTACATAATTAGCAAGATTAATTAATTAATAAATGTAAAATGAGTTAGAAAACCGTACAAAAACAAAATCTTATTAACTCATTATTAACTTATTTATGATTTTATATATAAAAAAAGAAGATATATAATAAAAATTTAAAATGTACAACACACCAATGATTTTTAAAAGCGCATATTTTTTAAATGTAGGTAACTATGCAAGTTAGGAAGTAGAACAACATATTAATTAAAAATAGAAAATATTGTAAATGTAATTACTTTCTAGGAAGAGATAATCACATTTAAAGAGTTTGCGAGCAAGAGTTTCTATCGTTATTGATACAATTAATTGAATTCCTAAAAATAAAACAAAACTCTTCTTCAGGCAATGTCCAAATTCAAGTTACTCGTAAGTTTGACGATATTCTAAATTGTTTCGTCCTTCGAGCCTGATGATCGCATATTCTATCGTTTTGTTTTGAAATAACCTGTAACGCATTTCGGGTGCTAAACAATACCAAAATTAAATTTTTAATAGCATCATAAATTGAAAAGCTATTTTTTTCAGGGCTATCTAATTACCACTCAAAGGATAATTCTTAGTAATTGAATCAATTTCATTCAACGCAACTTCTATTGTAATTGCTTACACACTGTAATTCTTTGCTTTAAAAGTCATTTCACACCTTCTTCGTTAATACAATAATATTTTTAATATTTTCTTCATTATTAAGTAACTTCAGATTCCAACACCGATGAAATATTCCGTTACTTCTTCTAGTAGGCACAAAAATTCAAATATGTTTCACTTCTTGAATCCACGAATTCAAGTAGTGTTAACGTGTTGAAAATAATTGAAATATTCCCTACAAGAATATTCTAAACCTTTATACACTTGCTTTTCATCATGGTCTACATGATCAATCTCATCAACAGATATTTACTACAAGAATATTACAAGTTTTTCTTTCAGTGTTTGTGACAACTTAGTTAATTTAAATTTGCAATCATTTTATATTTTTAAAGTTATTTTACTGCAACATACTGTCGTGCAGGACCGTATTTAGACTAGATTTTCGGGGGGGGGGGTTAAAAATATTAAAAAATAAATAGCTAATTTATTAAAATACAAAGGAAACTAAAATTCAAAACAAAAAATGAAAGTATAAAAACAACATAATATTTAAAAAATAAAAAAAAACTACAATAGAAAACAAATATAAAATAAAAAATAGAAAGAACTCGATAAATAAATAAATACCTAAATAAAAAAAATTAAGTCCCAATTTAAACCATCAATCATACTAAAATCCGCAAAATAAATGCAATTTTGGTAATTTTTTTAAATTTAAATTTTGTTATATTAATTTTTGAACTGTAATGTTTGCAGAAAAATGGGTAGAGGGAGGTTTTTCATGCCAAGATGGCGTAAACGACGAAAGTCTAGATTTTGCTCCGCTGATTTGAAATGAAATGAAGATTGTTTTTATTTAATTAAAGTAATTATTTTTTTGAGCTTTAAGTTCGATATTCAAAGAAAATTTTGATTTTTGTGAACTTTATTTCATGGTTGAAAATAATTTGTCGAGGGAGCGACAAATTTTGATTACAAGTTGACTTCTGGGGGGCATCGCAGATAAAAATTTGTTTGTGCCATTTTAAAAGTTTTGTTTACCATATTTTTAATAAGTTTAAACTTATTCATATTTTAATTTTAAACTCTTTTGTAAGAAAACGTCTTTAAATAAAATTTTTTAATTTTAAAATTTGTATAAAAATCACAAACTAAATTTTTATTTTACCAATGGCGATGGTAAATAATGTTGTCAAAACGAAGAACTAAATTACACCAAAATCTAAGACGATTTATGGGTTTGCAATGCCCACTCTAATTTTTTGCGGAAGTGTTATTTTAAGCTATGCTGCCGATGATGGTCATAAAATTTATTTTTCTTTTACAATTTTTGGTTCAAACAATTTATAGCAATTTAAAATTTTTACCATAATAGTAAGAATTAAGATAAAATATCTATTTCATTTATTTCAATATATATTTTTCAAAAAATCAAAAATTAATTAATAGAAGTAATAACTAACAATATTAATTAAGTGGCCGCAGACTTTTACACAGTACTGTAAATATATAGGGCTTTTTTATATTCTTCATCGTCAGTTTTTATATTTTTGCAATTTAGTAGTAGGTGTATTCAATCCAGTGTCGCCAATCGTTGGATATTAATACGAATTTCCGATTTTTTAATTTGCGATTTAGTTTATTAGTTTTAATTTTTTTTAACATTTCAAATTTAATGTTTTTGTTATTAGTTGTGAAGATTGGTTTAGTTTTTTCTGATTTTTTTACGATTGCAAGCGGACTTCCAGTACTTAATAAATAATTTGGGGGGGGAGGGAGGTTCTAACCCCTAAAACCCTCCCCGTAAATACGGCCCTGCTGTCATGGTTCAAAACGATTTGCACCCACCCTGTACTCTTTTAGAAAAATTTTGTAAAATGTATTTTATTTTGGTAAATTTGGAAGAGTGCAAGGTGGGGAACAAAGAAGAGAAAAACCGGGCTTTTTGCCAAAAATGGCCCCACGAGCCGGTTGTGCGATTTTTGGCTTTGTAAATTCTTGTTGAGATTTTTGATGCTAGTATTATTTTACAATGGAAAAATTCGTAAAGATTGCGATTATATATGATATTTGGTCGGATGTGACCGCAGCTGAAGTTATTCTGAATTTTGTGAGTTTTTCTGATGTTTTTTTTTTTATTAAAGTTGATTGTTTAGATAAACTGTATTTATTTAATTGCAGGTAATTCCTGGATCATTAGAAGTGTAATTTGGTTTATGTTAGAAAACTTAAAATTAAAATTTGTAAGAGCAAACGTGGCGTTGCTGATATCACGTCTATTTAGATAAAGAAAATGACAGGTTTGAACCTTTGAAGAAGTAATAAAATTTTTACATTTAATTTTGGATTATTAAGAAATAAATTATTTTCGGAAAACAGTTTATTTTTTTTTTATGGAATTAATTTTTATTTTGAAACGCTCGAATCCTCGACCCTAAAATCAAACCAACTAACCGCACATCAGAGCTACCCGAGTAAAGGAAGTAGATGGTAATTTTTTTAGATGAAAATATTATTTCGATACATAAGGCAAAAAGTGAAAAACATCAAATTGATCTATCAATTGGTCAGTTTATATGAGTTGTTACGTCTTTTGATTTTAACTTCCAAAAGGAATTTGGAATTTCGGGCATCTATAATTCTACTTGGAACCAGTAAATGAGCATTTGATAAGTAAACTAGTACGTTAGGCGATGACGTCTGAGAAGTTTTTCAGTTGCCAATTCTGAAAATTATTCCATACCCCCAGACTCCTGTTCGCCAAGACTCACAAAAGAAAATTAGAAACAATCGAAAAATTATTTGGAAATCATATCTCTAAGTGCCCCAAGGTCATTTAACCAACTAATCCGGCTATAAGGTTATGACTTTTATATTTTAATAAAATAAAGCAGAAAGTCTTTTTTTATTTGTTATACAAAATTTTCGCGTAGAAATACAGAAATCTTTTAAAATATCCCACCAGCTTTTACTGGTTTTTAAAATATTCTACTTTCAGAGCAACTGCTGAAGTGTGCAAATCTTGCAAGCTGACGAAACGTCAATGTTATTATCTGCCTTTGGGGAAACAACTGAGATAAGAATAGAAGAAACCACCCAAGAACTAACCGAACCTCGGATTCTCAAAGTGTAGCTGCAATCTGACGGAGCCTCTTAAACGGTTCTCCAAACCCAACAATTGTTGGAAACAACGGAAGCTAGAAAAACATGACAAAAATATTAAAACTTGAATCCATAAGCAGTAGTAGTAGATAGAGGTACTCAGTTTAAACTGGTACAAATCGGGGAGTCTGGGAGGTATTCCATACCTCCCAACCTAATGTAAATTACATATAGTAACAAAAAATATACTTAATGTAGATGTAAACAAAATTCTTAATGAATTTTAAGGACAACTACTACAAATGATACGGTGGAGGTTTTTTGTCGTATTATTAAATAATTTTTAACTTGAATTTGCAACTAAAATTTTTTTTGCAAAATTTGCAAATTTAGACCACCTCGAACCGTTAGATCGAGTTGGTCTAAAAGTATGTCAATAGCAAAAATTTTTTTTTTCGCAAATTTCATTGCAACTTTATCTTATTTATTCATACCTTTATTTTTCATTATAATAATAATAACTAAACTATTTGCTTTTCGAACAAATTCTATAAAAATCACACCAAAATATTTCCATGTACTATTAATGACCCAGTTTTAAAATAGAATTTGAACTATCAATGTGGACGTACTATTTTTATTTACACACAAACGCATACAACATGAAAGTCACTAGTCTGCCGTTGTTAATAACAAATTTTATACTTCAAGTTTCCGCATCCAACATTTTTATAGGTAAAAAAATTTTTTTGAGTGACGGTTATCAAAGTGTGTAATTTAAGGTGGAATTTTTGAAAGTCGCAACAGCATGGAGGAAGTGGCGTTCGAAGTGGCAATAGATATGGTTAACAGTAAGCGCTACTTTCCGGGAAGATATCTTAAATCGTTAAAATTTCACATTCAACGAGATGATGTTATCGATGCACAGAAAGCTATTGTGATTGATCACAATTGGAATAAACCTTACAATGCAATACAAGGTGTGTGCTCGCTTTTGCAACATGGTGTGGTGGGTGTTTTCAATTTATTGACTGACGAAAATTCTTATGCCGTTCAATCGCTATGCGACTATAAAGAAGTTCCAGTAATACAGACCAAGTTAATTTACGATTATCATCAAAGATGGAATTCCATTAACCTGTTCCCGCGGTCTTCAGTTTTGGTTAAAGCGTTTGCCGATTTAGTGCGACATTGGAAATGGAAAGCTTTTACTGTGTTGTACGAACAACACACCGACTTGTCCATCTTATCTGAAGTGCTGCAATTGGATGATTGCAAATCACTTGTCAAGCAGTTAACAATCAAAAATGACACTTTCATGTAAGTCCTAATTTAACTTAAACCTTACATCTGTTTGCTTTCTTTTTTATTCAGAGAAGCACTGAAACTGGTACGCGAATCTGGACAAGTTAATTTCGTCCTGTATTGTTCGACCGAAAGCTTATGGAGCATTTTTGAGCAATTGCAGAAAGTTGGATTGATGGTTTCGGATTATAACTACATCGTATTAAATTTGGATATGCACATGATAGACTTTCTTCCATACCAATATTCCAATGCTAACATAACTTTTGTAAGTCTTCCCTAATCGTATTTTACCCTCAACTAATAATATTAATAATTCAGCTGCGTCTCTTTAATCCTTTAAGCAGAAAAATTGTACAAATAAACAAGGCTATACGATCGAAACAGAAAGAAATTGGACTTCCAATTTGGATCTCAAACCAACAATCAAATGACACCAAAGTACCAACCAGTACATATTTATTGATCGATGCAGTAATGCATTTTGCAGAAACATTCCGAAGGCATAATTTTAGAGAACGATCTCTGTCTTGTAATGGAACCGATAGCTGGGAACATGGAAGCACCCTTTTTAATTTTTTGAAAACGGTAAGATTTTTTTATATTAAAACAATATAATTTCTCGTTAACGGTTATGCAACTCATCAAACCGCAAAATTATTTTTTTTTCTCTTTAGCATACCATGCAAGGCTTAACAAATAACCTAGAACTGGATCAACACGGGTATAGATCAAATTTTCGTTTGGAAGTTGTCGAAGTTATAAAACGAGGGCCAACACAAATTGGTTATTGGAATCAACAAAACAAATTTAATATCGATAGAACAAATATATCCGAAAGTGATCCCAAACTTAGTATGTCCGATTTAACTCTGAAAGTTGCAATTACTCTGGTAAAATCTTAACAGTTAATTAACAATGAACTTAATCGTTTTAATTAAGGCAGAGCCGTACGCTATGTTAAAATTCACCAGCACTATATTAACGGGAAATACGCAATACGAAGGGTTCAGTATCGATTTGATACACGAGCTTTCTCTTCTGGAAGGCTTCAACTATACGTTTCTACGGAATCCAGATGATAAAAATGGAAATTATAATCCATCTACTAGAAAATGGGATGGAATGATGGGAGATGTCATTTCTGGAGTAATTAATTTCATAAGTGGATGTCCAAAATTACAATTTTGCTTTTAGGAAGCTGATGTAGCAATCGGTGACCTAACCATCACCAGGCAGCGTAAGCAATTTGTGGATTTTACATCACCCTTCATGTTTTTAGGAATACAAATGTTGGTTACCAAACCAAATAAAGCAGAACCAGATTTCTTTTCGTTCGCCGATCCATTTCATTTAGAAGTATGGATTTTAATCATCGTGACCATTCCAGCTATGTCGATTGCTTTCTACATTATCGGCCGGATTTGTCCCTCTGAATGGTGCAATCCTCATCCATGTTTGGAAGAACCTCGTTATTTAGAAAACCAATTTCACTTGACCAATTGTATTTGGCTTATAGTGGCTAATTTGACCCAAGAAGGAGCAGAAGTAGCACCTAGGTTATTTTCACGCAATTAAATTTCCATAATTTTAATTAAAAATTTTGCAGAGGTTTATCGACCCGTTTACTTTCTGGATTTTGGGCGTTTTTTATTCTAATTATTGTGAGTGTGTATACGGCTAATATGGCAGCTTTTTTAACGGCTGATAAAATAATCTGGCCGTTTACTAACGCTCAAGAGTTGTCACAAAGAGCTGAAAAATTGGGTATCAAAATTGGAGCTGTGGCGAACGGAACGACGCATAAGTTTTTCTTGGTTTGTATTATTAAAGTTAACGATTTGCATTAAAATTTGATCATTTTAGGAATCGGATGATCCAGCATACAAGAAAATTGGATTACATATGAAAAATAATCCAAAACATTTGACGAGTCACTACGAAGAAGGTGTAGAGTTAGCATTAGAAGATGATAAATATGTGTTTTTCATGGAATCCTCGACAATTAAGTACATAACTCAACGTAAATGCAACTTAACGGCAGTTGGAGATTTCTTAGACCACAAATATTACGGAATAGCAATGCAAAAAGGTTAAATTTAAATCAAGTAGGTAAGTATGCTATGCTTCTAGATTAATCCTTATTTACGTTTACAGATTCAAAGTATAGGAATACATTGAGCGCTGCAGTGCTAAAATTAATGGAAAAGGGAACAATCGACGAACTGGTGAGAATATGGTG
The DNA here is from genome assembly GCA_911387805.1 of Cantharis rustica. NCBI lineage: Eukaryota > Metazoa > Arthropoda > Insecta > Coleoptera > Cantharidae > Cantharis > Cantharis rustica. The sequence continues at coordinate 50,485,287 of OU426879.1, read as the reverse complement.
GGAAAAAAAAAGGGGTGGTGACCAATGTGCAGTAATTATGAACACATAATTAAACACATTTAGATTCAATTATTATTTTTTGATTTTGTAGAAACCTGTAGTAGATGCAGCTCCTCCATTATATTTCAAACATGTGTCTGGAATATTTTGGATTACCTTTGAGGGAATTCTCTTAAGCTTTGTTTTGGTTTTCGTGGAAGTTATAATTCACATAATGAGGAAGTATAAAAACAATCGACAACGACTTAAGGCACTTAAAGAAGATTTGTTGTTTTATTGGAAATTTCAGAAATATACAAAAAAAGTTAGGAGTACTGAAAATGACAATTGTCAGCAAAATGTAAATAATTTATAGTAATAAGTAAAAACCAAAAAAACTACTACCTTTTGTTTATCTAGATTATCTTTTTAAGTGTTTCTTCTATTGGAAGCATACAGGGCCGTATTTAGACTATATTTTCGGAGGTAGGGTTTTAAAAATATTAAAAAATAAATAGCTGATTTATTAAAATACAAAGGAAACTAAAATTCAAAACAAAAAATAAAAGTATAAAGTACAACATATTTAAAAAATTAAAAAAAACTACAATAAAAAACAAATATAAAATAAAAAATAGAAAAAGCTCAATAAATAAATAAATACCTAAATAAAAAAATTTAAGTTTCAACTTAAACCGTCAGTTATGCTGAAATTGGCAAAATAAATGCAATTTTGGTATTTTTCTTAAATTTAAATTTTGTTATATTAATTTTTGAAATGCAATGTTTGCAGAAAAATTAGTAAAGAGAGGTTTTTTTAGCCAAGATGGCGGAAACGATGAAAACCTTGATTTTGCTCTGCTGATTTTTTAAGTATAATTTTGTGCACGTATTTTGCAATTAAGATTTTATTTTTGAGTATTGTTATAGCAAAATTTTATTTAAAAGTATTTTGGTCGAAAGTGGTCGCAAAAAAGTTGAAATTTTGTGAAAAATTGTTTTTATTTAATTAAAGTAATTATTTTTTTAAGCGATTTTTCTTAATTTAAGTTCGATATTCAAAGAAAATTTTGATTTTTGTGAACTTTATTTAATGATTGAAAATAATTTGTCGAGGGAGCGACAAATTTTGATTATAGGTTGAATTCTGGGGGGCATAGCGGATAAAATTTTGTTTGCCATTTTAAAAGTTTTGTTTACTACGATATTTTTAATAAGTTTAAACTTATTCATATTTTAATTTTAACTCTTTTGTAAAAAACCGTCTTTAAATGAAATTTTTTAATTTAATAAAAATGACAAACTAAATTCTTATTTTACGGATGGTAAATAATGTTGTCAAAACGAAGAACTAAATTACACCAAAATATAAGACAATTTATGAGTTTGCAATGCCTACTTTAATTTATTGCGGAAGTGTTATTTTAAGCTATGTTGCCGATGATGGTCATAAAATTTATTTTTTTTTTAAGTTTTGGTTCAAACAATTTATAGCAATTTAAAAATTTTACCATAATAGTAAGAATTAAGATGAAATATCTATTTCATTTATTTCAATATAATTATTTTTCAAAAAATCGAAAATTAATTAATAGGAGTAATAACTAACAATATTAATTAAAAGGCCGCAGACTTTTACACAGTACTGTAAATATATAGGACTTTAATACAGTGTCGCCAATCGCTAAATATTAATACAAATTTCCGATTTTTTAATTTGGGTTTAGTTTATTAGAAATATCTTTAGTTTTAATTTTTTTTTTTTAATACTTCAAGTTTAATGTTTTTGTTATTAGTTGTAAAGATTGTTTTTGTTTTTTCTGATTTTTTTACGATTGCAAGCGGACTTCCAGTACTTGATAAATAATTTCGGGGGGGGGGGGGGTTCTATCCCCCTAAATTAAAACACTACACTACTAATCATTATTTTTGCGTTTTCGGTTTGAAAGTTTCATCATGATATTTTATCGTAAGACCACTTAAGCAAATATATAGATATTATTTAAAATATAACCAATAAATAAATATACCACAGCAACGACGCTATGAGAAATATAGGCATGCAAATTTTTAGTACATGCCTAGCACATGTTTGGTTTCGGAATTACTCAAAAAACATTTTGAGAACATTTTAACAACAAACCAGTATAATACAGAATACACATAAATATATGACCATAAATGGTCATATCTCCTAAAAAACCAAAAATTTCTGCCTGAAAACATCAGTCGAATGTTGGACAGTACTCATATCAAATTTTTAGCATAAACTAAAAAATGCACAAAAACACTTTTTCGAAAACTAAAATGTTTAAGTTATCACAATATATAAATACACTGTATTATCGCTGTTTTCGAAAAAGTGTTTTTGTGCATTTTTTAGTTTATGCTAAAAATTTGATATGATTAATATCGAGTTACACTACTTAAACCACTTATCTATTGATTAGTTGGACAGTACGACTAAATTTTCAGGAAATTTTCATTTGTGTTCATTCAACTACTTCGCATTGGGTGATTCAATTAATAAAATATAGTCAACTAATCGGAGGTACATTATAACCTATAAAATCTAGTAAATGACACATTAACATCTGACAAGTGACGGGGCAGTAGCGGAACAGTATTACTTTATTTCGAAATGTATTATTTATTAAATTTTTTATACTTCTATTCTCAGACGTGTAAACATAATATACATTATATCAGCCCAAATATGTAAAAATATATCAAATAATAGATAAGTTTGTTACAAAAATCAAATTAAAGAAAACATTTGTTAGCGATAGATCTCTTGAAGGTTTAAATTAAAATGCAATATTTTGCTCTCGATTTTTTATATTGTGAATGTCCAAAATGTCTTAACTTATCAAATTTTTAGCATCACTGTTACGGGAGTACATTAACACCGTCATAAAAATAGCTTTCTATTATTATTGCGTTGGTCATGTCCCAATAAAACATGTGCGTCTATTACACACTTCTTCAATTTTATATACATAGCACCAGCAGTTATTAGTAAAAATGTTTTCTTCTCATATTTCTTCCAAAATTTTATTATTATTATTATTTGGACAAAGTTGCTGTTTAAATTTACCTATTGGTACGTATGGACATCGCGTGTATTTCAAGTTTGTATCCTTCCTTTGTAGGGGGTATTTTTGAAGACAATCCTTCCGAAGAAGAGGAACTCACGTTCAGAGCTGCAATTGATATCTTAAATCACGAAAATCCTCAATCCAATTATAGATTTGAAGCAGTAACTGCTAGTATTGTACCGGAATTGGTTATTGAACCACGATATAACCAAACAATTGGAATTAACTGGGAAAGACCGTATACAGCGCTAAAAGCAGCTTGTTCCGTATTGAACCAAGGAGTTATTGGAATTGTGTCACCATCGTATGATAATAATGCTAACATTATTCAATCTCTTTGTGATACTCAAGAAATACCTTTTGTACAAGTGGTTGCTGAACGAATAGAAGAACAAGATTGCTGTTCCATCAATATTTTTCCAACCATACCAATGCTATCAAAAGCTGTTACTGATTTAGTGGTGTATTTTAATTGGAAAAATTTTACCATATTATACGACTCGTTTGACAGTTTAGCTAATATTGCTGAATTATTAAAACTCTATAACAAAACCGGAAATTCGGTTACTCTGCATCAATTAGAAAAAACGGACGACTTAGGCTACAGGTAATTTTCTATCTTTTTGCCAATTAGATTAGAATAATTTTATTTTAGAGAATCTTTCGTGAAAGTTCGTTCCACTGGCCAAAAAAACTTTGTGCTCCACTGTGAAATAGAAAATTTATTCGAAATTTTACTACACGCTCAACAAGTGGGACTCATAATGAAAAAGTACAATTACTTCATAATGAATTTAGATGCGCACACCATAGACTTTGAATTATTTCAACACAGCAAAGCAAATATCACTGGAGTAAGTGTAATTCATTTTGAATGTTTACTACTAAATATTTTAGTTTAGACTTGTGGACCCTGGTAACCCAAAGACTATAGAACTAGCTCAGTATATAATAAAGCAAAAAATTAAATTGGGCAGAAAAGTTAGTACAGACGCCACAAAAGAAGCCTGGAATGTAGACACTGTATCTGCGTTGATCGCAGACGCGGTTACACTTTTAACCAAAACTTTGGCCGATATTGAAAATCTTAAAGTCAAGCAATTATTTTGTAACTTAAGCGAAAGTTGGGAACATGGAAGTACAATATATAATTTCATGAAAATGGTAGGTGACATTTCTTAACCAAAAAATGACATTTTGCTTTGCAATATTTCTTAGAAATCGTTTGAGGGTCTGACCGGTTTGGTGCATTTTGACCACAGTGGATCTCGAAGTGATTTCATGTTAGATGTAGTTGAGCTTCGGGATAGTGGATTTATAAAAATTGGGAACTGGACATCCGCATCTCGGTTAAAAATTTCTCGCCCTCCACCTAAAGAAAAAAAGAAAAGTTTGGCCGACGTTTTTTTGACTGTTTTAATATGTTGGGTTCGAATTTGTCATCACGGTGTAGGTGCAAATTACATTTAAAACTTTTAGTCAGAACCATACGCATTTTACAAGAACGAAAGTCGGATTTTGGAAGGAAACGATATGTTTGAAGGTTTCGTTATCGATATCATTCGCGATATTTCTTTAATGGAAGGATTTAAGTACAAGTTGGTACGTAATATGGATGATAGAAATGGAGATTATAACGAAAACACAAAAAAATGGAACGGAATGATTGGGGATCTTCTGGAGAAAGTAAGCAACTTTAATTTCTGATATAAGCAACGCTACTCGTACGTGATTTTCAGAAAGGTGATATAGCTATTGGTGATCTTACAATTACTAAGCTACGAAAAGAATTCGTCGATTTTACCACTCCATTTATAACATCAGGTAAGTTAGAGTTCAATTTGGCAATTCGCAAATTATAAAATTGTTTTAGGAATTCAAATTCTGATAAATAAGCCAAAACAACAGACACCCAATTTCTTCTCGTTTGCTGATCCTTTTCATAAAGAAGTATGGGTTTTAATAGGACTTTCTTATTTCCTAATGTCTATAATGTTGTATATTGTGGCGCATCTAAGTCCACGCGAGTGGGAAAATTGGAATCCTTGCATCGAAAACCCTCCGTTTTTAATTAACCAATTTAATTTTAAAAATTCTTTGTGGTATATATTAGGCTGCTTCATGCAGCAAGGTGCTGCTGAACTCGCTCCAAGGTTTGTACCAAGGAAGAATTTGTTTTCAAAATGATAATTTAAACCCTTAGAGGTCCAGCCACTCGTTTACTATCAGGCGTTTGGGGATTTTTCATATTGATAATGGTTTCATATTATAAAGCCCAGCTTGCTGCTTTTCTTACAACCGAAGTTAAAGATTTACCCTTTCATAATCTTGAAGAATTTATACGTAGTGCAGGGAGATTGAGAATTCAATATGGAGCTGTTGCCAACGAATCTACCCACAACTTTTTTCAAGTAAACAAGAAATCCACTACGATATAAAAAAATAATACTTGCAACTTTTAGAATTCGCCAAATGAATTACATAAAGAAATTGCCACCTATATGGACGCTCACCCAGAACATATGGTTTATGAAAATTATGATGGATTTTTAAAGGTACAGGCGGGAAACTACGCATTTTTCACGGATTCCGTTTTTGCCGAATTTGTCACAAAAGTTGTATGTAGTATGACTACAATAGGAAACCCAATCAATCAACAAGATTTTGCCATAGCAATGAGAAAAAGTAAGTTTTCGTAACTTTAATCATGAAGGAAAAACATTTAGTTGCAGATTCACCATACCGTGGTATACTCAGTACATCAATTTTAAAGCTGAAGGAATCTGGTCGAATTGCGGAGCTACAAAAAAAATGGTGGGATGAAAAATTTAAAGTGGAAGAGTGTTTCCATTCTGAAGGGATAAATCCAATTGCCCCGCCATTGAATCTTTTTAACGTAGCTGGAATTTTTGGATTAACAATTGGAATTGTTATGTTATCGTGTTGTTTGGTGTTTTTCGAACTTGCAATCGACACTTTTCTTAAAGGTTATCGTAAAAATAGAACATTTCTAAAAGATTTTAAAGAAGAATTAAAAAATAATTTAAAGTTTAATGAAGTTAAAACTGTAAAACCACAAAGTGCACCTATCGAAGATAATTTATTATGTTTTTAAAATTTGAAATTTTTTTAAATACAGGTAAAAATCGATTAATTTTAAGCTGGCTCCGCTTTCCCCTAATACTAAACTGTAACGGATTCTCTTTGCATTTCTCTAAATCTAGAATTAAAAGAACTTTCAAAAGTAAAAATTTCAATCACCTTAAAAGTAGCAAAAATGTTCATTTTTTCTCATTTAATCCAAAAAGAAGATTTAATAATTATTTTATATTTAATCTGACAGATACAGGTTTCAGATAGAAAATATTTTTTTTTTAATAATCTTTGTTATATTCCGTAAAAATAAATAAATGAGTTTTATTATTTTAAGTTGTTTTTCATAAATTTATATTTTAAAAATAAAAAAATCTTAATTTTTGTGTCATTTTTTTTTCAATAACATTTTTAGGAATGTTGTCAGGATTTTTTTTGCAATTTTTAAGATAATTACTTGAATTTATCTATTGTCGTGTTTTAAAACGATAAAACCATTATTTTAGATATTTTGTCATAAATCCATGTTAAAACGTGTATCTAAAATATATTTAAATTTTTTATTTTTAAAATTCGATTTTTTCAACAACTTATGGATATTCCTTCAAAATTTTTGTTTTAATATACTCATATTATTGTCCTTTTTCCTAAAAACGGATGAAAAACCTAAAATCTTGGGGGTACGTCGCTGACAAACCCCGACCGGGACAGCCAGGTGTGAATAGCCGGGCAGTCATAATACCACATGAGGTAAAAGTTTATTATTACCAAAACACATATTCACCACGTTTTTAAAAATAAAATGATACAATTTATAAATGATACGAAAAGATATTTTAATAAAACTTAAAATTTTGAAGAAGAGTCTCATAGCTTTTCAATTAATAATGAATGCACCCCAGCGAGATGATTTTTTTAGATAAAATAAAATTTTAATATCTGGGGGCATTGCAATATATTTCAAATTTTACCAGTTTTAAGAGCATCAAAATGTAGACCCTAATCATAATCGTCAACCCCAATGTCCGCTCCTAAATCATCAGCATTTCAGGTTTCAATCGGGGGTCAGTATTTAAACTCCATAGCTGCTGTTACTAATGAAATGACAGTCATCAACGTACCACCGCCTTTACGTGCCCTCCAAAGCACAAAGACGGTCATATGGAAGTTTTAGACTCCCAGGATTCAGATCGGGCACCTTAGAGAAACTAATAACTGTTTCTTTTTTAATATTTATACAAAAATGTTTTCCCAAAAATAGAAATATCTAAATCACAGTGTTTCGCAAGTTACTTGACAAAAAACAATCCAAAAAAAATTTAAATGCGTTAGAATTTATTAAAAAAATATAAAAATCCGGTTTGTAGACATTAAAAACATTGTTTTTAATTATTGTATTTTCATAAAATTAAAAAAATTAAAGTACTCTCTTTTTTACTTTTTTTCAAATTTTGATTTTCATAATACATAAAAAGTTGGATTATCCTGATCAATCATACCAATTGGTATTTGTAATATAAAATAAAAATTAAATTTGATAATACGTACATAACAACGTATAATACAACATTTCAAAGGCAATGGTTAAAATAAGTAGTGGGGCTAAGAGGATTCAATGCGCTTTTTCAGAATTCAAGATAAAATATAATGTGCACTAGTGTAGTATGTTAATTGGACCCCACAGTTTTTTAAAATTGCACCAAAATTCTTGTAGAACTTAAAAAATGGCATTAAAATGATGCAATTGAACTATGGAACCAACGGGAAACATATTTACGTGGCATCAGGTTTTACAAAATTTTAAACACTAAAGTAAGAGCAAAATATTAAAAAATACGTTTTAAAAAAACTAAAAATAATATAAATACATACTCGTAATGGTTTTACGGTTTTACGAATATTTATTCCCTACCACCTAAATTATTCACGAGCCGCCCCTGCTAGGTTTTGATCTAAATAAAGCAAAACTAGAAATTAAAATTTCCTGAAAATTTGATAATTTGTCATAAATTAAATGTTTGCAAAAAATTTATCGTTGAAAGCTCAAACTTTTTTCCATTTCTATTGACTGCTGAAATTTTTGAAACATCCCGTATGGTATATTAAATAAAAATATAACCTATAAATTTAAAAGAATTGTATACATTAGTTGTCTGTACATAAAAAAATTAATAGATTTTGTGCATTTGTAATAAATTGTACGAAACCAGATTGAAATGGATCAAGACACAGCACAGCAGTTGCTAAAAGAAGGAGGAACATTTATTGCGTTCGACGTTCCTCCCGACACAGAATTCGGAATCGACATGAAACAATGGATCACCGGAGACAAATTTAAAGGCGTTAAAATGATTCCACCTGGTATTCATTTCATTCATTACAGTGCAGTAGGAAAATATGGTCAAGTTGCACCACGAGTTGGTTTCTTTCACAATTTCAAAAAATCAGAGTTTGTTATAAGTCGGTGGAACAAAGATGCTGAAGAATTAAGGTTAGCACCGGTTGATGAACAGCAAATAAATACCTTGAGACACAATGTAAAAGAATTAGACAGATTTCTAGGACCTTACCCTTACGACATTTGGGAAAAATGGGTTTTATTGACATCGAATATCACAGGTTTTATTATTTATTATTGAAGTTTTTATGTTATTTATTGTTTTATTTGGTAGATAGTTTACTACAAAAATTGACGCCGGCGTTGGGTCAGGTTAGATCCGCCTTAGATTTGGAATCTTGTAGTGATGCTGATAGGCCAAGGAAAAATGTAAGGTCAAGTATGGACGACGAACCATCGACGAGTGATGATAGTGTAAATTTGAACACTTCTAGTAAACACATGGAAAGTTTATTACCCGATTTGAAACCTTTCCCTGGAACAGAACTCAGGTTGACTTCATTCCCAAAGTTGCATTATCCTGAGGGTTCAACTCCAGCACAAATTACTCAACACTCTTTGGATTCTTCATATGTATTGGATGAAATGGTAGCTCAACATACAAGGTAAGGCATTCAAATGAAATTGAGGAATGTTGTAAGCTTATTTAATTTGTTTAGGGATATCGACATAATAGGTGAATTGGAATTTGCCTATATTTGCTTCCTAGCTGGTAATAGTTTTGAAGCTTTTGAGCATTGGAGAAAGTTGGTTACACTGTTATGTTCCTGCGATATTGCAATCAGGAAGTACCGCATTTTATATGATTTATTTATAACAACAATCGAAATGCAAATCTTACAAACTCCCGAAGAATTTTTTGCAGACATTGTTAGTAATAATAACGTAGTTTATTTAAAATTGCGTCAGTTATTTAGAACCGTAGAATGTGGTGGTGCAGATGGACGTCTAAAAACAAAAGTTCAAAGGTGTAAGGAAAGTCTCGCTGACAAATTTAGCTGGGACTTTTCACATTTGGATTCCGAAGATGAAGATGAAGCACCAGTTGTAGTTGAAATTCCCTAATAGATTTAAGTTTTTATAAAAATTAATTTGTAAATAATAAAATCAAGTTTGTTACGACATTTTTTGAAATATTGGTAAATATGCGTTAAAAGTTTATCGGTTTTTATATGAAAAATTCTCTATTTTGTCTGGTGACTGGATATTTTTCTACCACTTATGAATTGTTTCTAAAATTATTATATTATAATATGAGGTCCTGAAATATTGAAATTATTTATTTTTTTGCAATTAGTATTTTTCTTTATTAATTTACGGTTTGTTATCTATAGATTTTAAATATTTTTTAGTAACAAATCAGAAGTGATAGCAAAATGTCCTAAAACTGTATAACATTTGTAGTTGACTGGTGCTGATTAAAAGAACGACTTTAATCAAAGTACCCAGTGTTCTACAATAACGTAACATTTATTTCACGATCAATAGTATTTGTAGAATTTTTGCAAATATTACTCAAAGCATTTGATTTACCTTTCAATGAAGAGAACATTTTGACATACCCTAACTGTAAATATCCAAAGATAAGCAGTTTCTATTTTTATCGTAACTATTTATTTGACACAAGAATTGTTGTTATGAAATATAATGTCTCCACTCTCCAATACTAAATATTCCAAACAATATTCAAATCTTTTAGACCTAAATACAGTAATATCTGCAAGTGTATTTTTCTTGCCTTAATAAATTTATAGAAAAAAATTATTTTTTTTTGCTTAGCTTGGTTGGTGAAATTCAATACAAAGAGAGAAGAGACTTCTATTAAGAATAATAGTAGTGTCTTAAATGAATTTAATGTAAAATTATTATATTATGCTACTAATTTTATTAAATAATATACTTTGAATAGGGGAGTTGAAGGTACTTTTTCTAACTAGTTATATTATTAAAAAATTATAACCAAAATTTTTAGAAATATTTTGAACATATCCACCCTTCTACGTAACTGCACAACAGTGCATTAAATATACAAAATACTTACTCCGATGTATATGTTACGTACCAAGCGGGAAATTGTACAATTCGCACACTGTACAGTGATTTTTGTACCAAAACGCTAAGTGCACAGGCTATTATGTACTCTGTGCGATTTACCTGACTTGGTATTACCAGATTGTACTATTCGGGATCTGTACAACCCATTTGTACTGTTTCCATTTGCTGTTGGTTTCAATCCTTCTGCCAACTTAGTACAATTTAAAATTGTACAAAGCCCGAAATAACAGCAGAAGAACACAAATTGAAATAAGAAAAGAAAAATTAATCTTTTTACTTTATTTAAAGTAAATAATTATAATTCATTATAAAATAAACAAACTAAACGAAATGTTAAAATAATGAATTTTAACTGTTAGAGTTAAAGCCCTAGAGTTTGTATATTTATGATCAAATTTTGATATAAAATATATTTTCATTGTAAATAAATTATTACACCCACGATTTGATTAGTACAAATTCAACTTAAAATTTATTGTAATACTTCGTAGACATTTTCGCTTTACATTAAATAGGTCTTCGTTAAAGCAGCATTGCTTCGTGCCCATGTTACATAGTAATGGATACATTAAAAAAAATTCAAATTGAAATAACCGAATTATTTCTTAATATTTAATTTTCATGTTTTTGTTTAGTTAAGCTTAATTATTACAGCACCGGGGGGGGGGGGGGACATAAATTCCTCTAGTTTTTCTTATACAAAGCTAATCATTTTGTTTATAAATAATTTTGGTTAATACATTTGTATAATGTAGTTTCTTTAACACTTGGTGAAGCTGGATGGTGACCCCCAGATCCTCTGGTGAGCAACACCATCCAGATTCATAACTTTCTTTAAATTAGGCTTCAGCTTAGAACAGAATTTGATATTACTTCCAACTTTAAAACAAATAAAAGGGTTTACTAGTTTACTACCCAACCAAACATCGAACATTGAAAGAAAAATACTCTTTATCATAATACATTTTCACTAATCTATAAATTGCTCCTTTACCAATGAAGTGGATCTTACGTATAATATTAATTGTTTGTAAAATCGTTCATTTTCATTTCAGATGAGAATCATTTTCGTAAAATTAACGAATGAACCAACTGTCGGGTGATAAAATTATGAGAAGTAAAAAAAATTGTTAATTGTTTATCTGAAATAAATGATTAACTTAGAACATAGAAATATTTTACTTACCAAATTATTACCCAACCACAATTCGAACATTTAAAGAAAAATGATTTTTTATCACAATTTTCACAAAAACATTTCACTGGCTACATCACTGGAGAGAAATTTTCACCAACCTCTAATTACTGCATTACCCTCGACGTGGACCCTACCTGCAATAATAAAAAATTTCTATTGTTAATTTTCATTTCAGATGAGAATGATTTTCTTCAAATTACCTTTATCACTGAAGTCCTTCCGCCATATTCGTCTTGACTATGACAGCATCTCCATCGTCCTTCCAGAAAACGTCTATAACTCACAAACCCGAACACTTTCACATTTTTTTAGTGACTTCGAAAGAAAAATATTTTTAATGAACACTTAGCACTACTTTATCACTCGTGTATTAAAAAAATTATTCGCGATTATTAAAAAGCTTCCATCAAGCTCTTTCACCATGATTCGAACTCGATACATTACACTCCCGTTCGCAAAATACGAATTTCCCGTGCGCGAAGATCAATGTCGATTAAAACTGAAAAGAAAAAGTTAATAGTTAGTCTTGATATTCACTCCTAAGTAACAAATGATTTAATCCTGGAACAACTTCCAAAATTATATCGATCCCAAGTAATAACAGGAACATCAATCCACCATACAATTTTACAATTGCTTGACGATTTCATTTATTTAAAGCTTGACGAATGAACCAACTGTCGAATGATGAAATCATGAAAAGTAAAAAAATTGTTAATTGTTTATCTGAAATAAATGATTAACTTAGAACATAGAAATATTTTACTTACCAAATTATTACCCAACCACACTTCGAACATTTAAAGAAAAATACTCTTTATCACAATTTTCACAAAAACATTTCACTGGCTACATCACTGGAGAGAAATTTTCACCAACCTCTAATTGCTGCATTACCCTCGTAGTGGACCCTACCTGCAAAAATAAAGAAAATATATTGTTAGTTATAATTTTGGACAAGAATAATTTTCGTCAAATTACCTTTATCACTGTAGTCCTTCTGCCTTATTCGTCTCGACCATGACAGCTTCTCCATCGTCCTTCCAGTAAAAGTCATTAACTCACAAACCCGAACACTTCCACATTTTTTTAAATGGGATCGAAAGAAAAATAAGTTTAATGAACACTTAGCACTACATTTTCACTCGAGTATTAAGAAAAACATTAATCGCGATTATTTAGAAAGCTTCCATCAAACTTCTTCACCAAGATTCGAACTCGACATGTGACACTCCCGTTCGCGGTACACGGATTACCCGTACGCGAACGTCAATGTTCACTTGAACTGAAAAGAGGGAAACTAAGTTTCTAAGATTAGTATTTGCCCTGAAGTAGCGAATGATTTAATTATCCAACAACTCCAACAAATTTTTGAATACCTACCAAATAATAGCAGGAGCCACAATTAACCATACTATCATATTATTATAATGGTTTCAGGATCTCATTTATTGAAAGCTTGACGAATGACCGAAATTTCGATTATTACTGAAAACCTGCGAAGAAAAACAATAATTGTTAATGGGTTATCGAAAATTATTAACTATGAACGTGAAAATATTTAACTTACTAAATTATTACCCAACCACACTTGAAACATTTAAAGAAAATGCTCTTTACCACAATTTTCACTAAAATATTTCACTAGCTACATCACTGGAGAGAAATTTTCACCAACGTCGAATTGCTGCATTACCCTCGTAGTGGACCCTACCTGCAAAAATAAAAAATCCGTTGTTAGTTATAATTTTAGACGAGAATAATTTTCGTCAAATTACCTTTATCACTGTAGTCCTTCCGCCTTATTCGTCTCGACCATGACAGCTTCTTCATCGTCCTTCTAGTAAAAGTCACTAGCTCACAAACCCAAACACTTTCACATTTTTTAAATGAGATCGAACGAAAAATAATTTTAATGAACACATAGCACTACATTTTCACTCGAGTATTAAGAAACACATTAATCGCGATTATTTAGAATGCTTCCATCAAGCTTTTTCACCAAGATTCGAACTCGACACGTCACACTCCCGTTCGCGGTACACGAATTACCCGTACGCGAACGTCAATGTTCCCTTGAACTGAAAAGAAAGAAACTAAGTTTCTAAGATTAGTATTTACCCCGAAGTAGCGAATGATTTAATTATCCAACAACTCCAACTAATTTTTGAATCCCAAGTAATAGCAGGAGCTACAATTAACCATACTATCATATTATTATAGGATCTCATTTATTGAAAGCTTGACCAATGAACGAAATTTCGATTATTGCTGAAAACCTGCGACGAAAAACAATAATAATTGTTAATTGGTTATCGAAAATTATTAACTATTAACGTGAAAATATTTTACTTACTAAATTATTACCCAACCACACTTCGAACATTTAAAGAAAAATGCTCTTTACCACAATTTTCACTAAAATATTTCACTAGCTACATCACTGGAGAGAAATTTTCACCAACCTCGAATGCTGCGTTACCCTCGTAGTAGACCCTACCTGCAAAAATAAAGAAAATATATTGTTAGTTATAATTTTGGACAAGAATAATTTTCGTCAAATTACCTTTATCACTGTAGTCCTTCTGCCTTATTCGTCTCGACCATGACAGCTTCTCCATCGTCCTTCCAGTAAAAGTCATTAACTCACAAACCCGAACACTTCCACATTTTTTTAAATGGGATCGAAAGAAAAATAAGTTTAATGAACACTTATCACTACATTTTCACTCGAGTATTAAGAAAAACATTAATCGCGATTATTTAGAAAGCTTCCATCAAACTTCTTCACCAAGATTCGAACTCGACACGTCACACTCCCGTTCGCGGTACACGAATTACCCGTACGCGAACGTCAATGTTCCCTTGAACTGAAAAGAAAGAAACTAAGTTTCTAAGATTAGTATTTACCCCGAAGTAGCGAATGATTTAATTATCCAACAACTTCAACAAATTTTTGAATCCCAAGTAATAGCAGGAGCGACAATTAACCATACTATCATATTATTATAATGATTTCAAGATCGCATTTATTGAAAGTTTGAGGAATGACGGAAATTTCGATTATTGCTGAAAACCTGCGAAGAAAAACAATAATTGTTTATGGGTTATCGAAAATTATTAACGATGAACGTGAAAATATTTAACTTACTAAATTATTACCCAACCACACTTGGAACATTTAAAGAATAATGCTCTTTACCACAATTTTCACTAAAATATTTCACTAGCTACATCACTGGAGAGAAATTTTCACCAACCTCGAATGCTGCGTTACCCTCGTAGTAGACCCTACCTGCAAAAATAAAGAAAATCTGTTGTTAGTTATAATTTTAGACGAGAATAATTTTCGACAAATTACCTTTATCACTGTAGTCCTTCCGCCTTATTCGTCTCGACCAGGACAGCTTCTCCATCGTCCTTCCAGTAAAAGTCACTAACTCACAAACCCGAACACTTTCACATTTTTTTAAATGGGATCGAACGAAAAATAATTTTAATGAACACATAGCACTACATTTTCACTCGAGTATTAAGAAACACATTAATCGCGATTATTTAGAAAGCTTCCATCAAACTTCTTCACCAAGATTCGAACTCGACATGTGACACTCCCGTTCGCGGTACACGGATTACCCGTACGCGAACGTCAATGTTCACTTGAACTGAAAAGAGGGAAACTAAGTTTCTAAGATTAGTATTTGCCCTGAAGTAGCGAATGATTTAATTATCCAACAACTCCAACAAATTTTTGAATCACAGTAATAGCAGGAGCCACAATTAACCATACTATCATATTATTATAATGGTTTCAGGATCTCATTTATTGAAAGCTTGACGAATGTCCGAAATTTCGATTATTGCTGAAAACCTGCAACGAAAACCAATAATAATTGTTAATTGGTTATCGAAAATTATTAACTATTAACGTGAAAATATATTACTTACTAAATTATTACCTAACCACACTCGGAACATTTAAAGAAAAATGCTCTTTACCACAATTTTCACTAAAATATTTCACTAGCTACATCACTGGAGAGAAATTTTCACCAACCTCGAATGCTGCATTACCCTCGTAGTGGACCCTACCTACAAAAATAAAGAAAATCTGTTGTTAGTTATAATTTTAGACGAGAATAATTTTCGACAAATTACCTTTATCACTGTAGTCCTTCCGCCTTATTCGTCTCGACCAGGACAGCTTCTCCATCGTCCTTCCAGTAAAAGTCACTAACTCACAAACCCGAACACTTTCACATTTTTTTAAATGGGATCGAACGAAAAATAATTTTAATGAACACATAGCACTACATTTTCACTCGAGTATTAAGAAACACATTAATCGCGATTATTTAGAAAGCTTCCATCAAACTTCTTCACCAAGATTCGAACTCGACATGTGACACTCCCGTTCGCGGTACACGGATTACCCGTACGCGAACGTCAATGTTCACTTGAACTGAAAAGAGGGAAACTAAGTTTCTAAGATTAGTATTTGCCCTGAAGTAGCGAATGATTTAATTATCCAACAACTCCAACAAATTTTTGAATCACAGTAATAGCAGGAGCCACAATTAACCATACTATCATATTATTATAATTATTTCAAGATCGCATTTATTGAAAGTTTGAGGAATGACGGAAATTTCGATTATTGCTGAAAACCTGCGAAGAAAAACAATAATTGTTTATGGGTTATCGAAAATTATTAACGATGAACGTGAAAATATTTAACTTACTAAATTATTACCCAACCACACTTGGAACATTTAAAGAATAATGCTCTTTACCACAATTTTCACTAAAATATTTCACTAGCTACATCACTGGAGAGAAATTTTCACCAACCTCGAATGCTGCGTTACCCTCGTAGTAGACCCTACCTGCAAAAATAAAGAAAATCTGTTGTTAGTTATAATTTTAGACGAGAATAATTTTCGACAAATTACCTTTATCACTGTAGTCCTTCCGCCTTATTCGTCTCGACCAGGACAGCTTCTCCATCGTCCTTCCAGTAAAAGTCACTAACTCACAAACCCGAACACTTTCACATTTTTTTAAATGGGATCGAACGAAAAATAATTTTAATGAACACATAGAACTACATTTTCACTCGAGTATTAAGAAACACATTAATCGCGATTATTTAGAAAGCTTCCATCAAACTTCTTCACCAAGATTCGAACTCGACATGTGACACTCCCGTTCGCGGTACACGGATTACCCGTACGCGAACGTCAATGTTCACTTGAACTGAAAAGAGGGAAACTAAGTTTCTAAGATTAGTATTTGCCCTGAAGTAGCGAATGATTTAATTATCCAACAACTCCAACAAATTTTTGAATCACAGTAATAGCAGGAGCCACAATTAACCATACTATCATATTATTATAATGGTTTCAGGATCTCATTTATTGAAAGCTTGACGAATGTCCGAAATTTCGATTATTGCTGAAAACCTGCAACGAAAACCAATAATAATTGTTAATTGGTTATCGAAAATTATTAACTATTAACGTGAAAATATATTACTTACTAAATTATTACCTAACCACACTCGGAACATTTAAAGAAAAATGCTCTTTACCACAATTTTCACTAAAATATTTCACTAGCTACATCACTGGAGAGAAATTTTCACCAACCTCGAATGCTGCATTACCCTCGTAGTGGACCCTACCTACAAAAATAAAGAAAATCTGTTGTTAGTTATAATTTTAGACGAGAATAATTTTCGACAAATTACCTTTATCACTGTAGTCCTTCCGCCTTATTCGTCTCGACCAGGACAGCTTCTCCATCGTCCTTCCAGTAAAAGTCACTAACTCACAAACCCGAACACTTTCACATTTTTTTAAATGGGATCGAACGAAAAATAATTTTAATGAACACATAGCACTACATTTTCACTCGAGTATTAAGAAACACATTAATCGCGATTATTTAGAAAGCTTCCATCAAACTTCTTCACCAAGATTCGAACTCGACATGTGACACTCCCGTTCGCGGTACACGGATTACCCGTACGCGAACGTCAATGTTCACTTGAACTGAAAAGAGGGAAACTAAGTTTCTAAGATTAGTATTTGCCCTGAAGTAGCGAATGATTTAATTATCCAACAACTCCAACAAATTTTTGAATCACAGTAATAGCAGGAGCCACAATTAACCATACTATCATATTATTATAATGGTTTCAGGATCTCATTTATTGAAAGCTTGACGAATGTCCGAAATTTCGATTATTGCTGAAAACCTGCAACGAAAACCAATAATAATTGTTAATTGGTTATCGAAAATTATTAACTATTAACGTGAAAATATATTACTTACTAAATTATTACCTAACCACACTCGGAACATTTAAAGAAAAATGCTCTTTACCACAATTTTCACTAAAATATTTCACTAGCTACATCGCTGGAGAGAAATTTTCACCAACCTCGAATGCTGCATTACCCTCGTAGTGGACCCTACCTACAAAAATAAAGAAAATCTGTTGTTAGTTATAATTTTAGACGAGAATAATTTTCGACAAATTACCTTTATCACTGTAGTCCTTCCGCCTTATTCGTCTCGACCAGGACAGCTTCTCCATCGTCCTTCCAGTAAAAGTCACTAACTCACAAACCCGAACACTTTCACATTTTTTTAAATGGGATCGAACGAAAAATAATTTTAATGAACACATAGCACTACATTTTCACTCGAGTATTAAGAAACACATTAATCGCGATTATTTAGAAAGCTTCCATCAAACTTCTTCACCAAGATTCGAACTCGACATGTGACACTCCCGTTCGCGGTACACGGATTACCCGTACGCGAACGTCAATGTTCACTTGAACTGAAAAGAGGGAAACTAAGTTTCTAAGATTAGTATTTGCCCTGAAGTAGCGAATGATTTAATTATCCAACAACTCCAACAAATTTTTGAATCACAGTAATAGCAGGAGCCACAATTAACCATACTATCATATTATTATAATGGTTTCAGGATCTCATTTATTGAAAGCTTGACGAATGTCCGAAATTTCGATTATTGCTGAAAACCTGCAACGAAAACCAATAATAATTGTTAATTGGTTATCGAAAATTATTAACTATTAACGTGAAAATATATTACTTACTAAATTATTACCTAACCACACTCGGAACATTTAAAGAAAAATGCTCTTTACCACAATTTTCACTAAAATATTTCACTAGCTACATCGCTGGAGAGAAATTTTCACCAACCTCGAATGCTGCATTACCCTCGTAGTGGACCCTACCTACAAAAATAAAGAAAATCTGTTGTTAGTTATAATTTTAGACGAGAATAATTTTCGACAAATTACCTTTATCACTGTAGTCCTTCCGCCTTATTCGTCTCGACCAGGACAGCTTCTCCATCGTCCTTCCAGTAAAAGTCACTAACTCACAAACCCGAACACTTTCACATTTTTTTAAATGGGATCGAACGAAAAATAATTTTAATGAACACATAGCACTACATTTTCACTCGAGTATTAAGAAACACATTAATCGCGATTATTTAGAAAGCTTCCATCAAACTTCTTCACCAAGATTCGAACTCGACATGTGACACTCCCGTTCGCGGTACACGGATTACCCGTACGCGAACGTCAATGTTCACTTGAACTGAAAAGAGGGAAACTAAGTTTCTAAGATTAGTATTTGCCCTGAAGTAGCGAATGATTTAATTATCCAACAACTCCAACAAATTTTTGAATCACAGTAATAGCAGGAGCCACAATTAACCATACTATCATATTATTATAATTATTTCAAGATCGCATTTATTGAAAGTTTGAGGAATGACGGAAATTTCGATTATTGCTGAAAACCTGCGAAGAAAAACAATAATTGTTTATGGGTTATCGAAAATTATTAACGATGAACGTGAAAATATTTAACTTACTAAATTATTACCCAACCACACTTGGAACATTTAAAGAATAATGCTCTTTACCACAATTTTCACTAAAATATTTCACTAGCTACATCACTGGAGAGAAATTTTCACCAACCTCGAATGCTGCGTTACCCTCGTAGTAGACCCTACCTGCAAAAATAAAGAAAATCTGTTGTTAGTTATAATTTTAGACGAGAATAATTTTCGACAAATTACCTTTATCACTGTAGTCCTTCCGCCTTATTCGTCTCGACCAGGACAGCTTCTCCATCGTCCTTCCAGTAAAAGTCACTAACTCACAAACCCGAACACTTTCACATTTTTTTAAATGGGATCGAACGAAAAATAATTTTAATGAACACATAGCACTACATTTTCACTCGAGTATTAAGAAACACATTAATCGCGATTATTTAGAAAGCTTCCATCAAACTTCTTCACCAAGATTCGAACTCGACATGTGACACTCCCGTTCGCGGTACACGGATTACCCGTACGCGAACGTCAATGTTCACTTGAACTGAAAAGAGGGAAACTAAGTTTCTAAGATTAGTATTTGCCCTGAAGTAGCGAATGATTTAATTATCCAACAACTCCAACAAATTTTTGAATCACAGTAATAGCAGGAGCCACAATTAACCATACTATCATATTATTATAATGGTTTCAGGATCTCATTTATTGAAAGCTTGACGAATGTCCGAAATTTCGATTATTGCTGAAAACCTGCAACGAAAACCAATAATAATTGTTAATTGGTTATCGAAAATTATTAACTATTAACGTGAAAATATATTACTTACTAAATTATTACCTAACCACACTCGGAACATTTAAAGAAAAATGCTCTTTACCACAATTTTCACTAAAATATTTCACTAGCTACATCGCTGGAGAGAAATTTTCACCAACCTCGAATGCTGCATTACCCTCGTAGTGGACCCTACCTACAAAAATAAAGAAAATCTGTTGTTAGTTATAATTTTAGACGAGAATAATTTTCGACAAATTACCTTTATCACTGTAGTCCTTCCGCCTTATTCGTCTCGACCAGGACAGCTTCTCCATCGTCCTTCCAGTAAAAGTTATTAACTCACAAACCCGAACACTTCCACATTTTTTTAAATGGGATCGAACGAAAAATAATTTTAATGAACACTTAGCACTACATTTTCACTCGAGTATTAAGAAAAACATTAATCGCGATTATTTAGAAAGCTTCCATCGAGCTTCTTCACCAAGATTCGAACTCAACACCTCACACTCCCGTTCGCGGTACACGGATTACTCGTACGTGAACGTCAATGTTCACTTAAACTGAAAAGAACGAAACTAAGTTTCTAAGATTAGTATTTACCCCGAAGTAACGAATGATTTAATTATCCAAGAACTCCAACAAATTTTTGAATCCCAAGTAATAGCAGGAGCCACAATTAACCATACTATCATATTATTATAATGGTTTCAGGATCTCATTTATTAAAAGCTTGACGAATGACCGAAATTTCGATTATTGCTGAAAACCTGCGACGAAAATCAATAATAATTGTTAATTGGTTATCGAAAATTATTAACTATGAACATGAAAATATTTTACTTACTAAACTATTACCCAATCACACTTCGAACATTTAAAGAAAAATGCTCTTTACCACAATTTTCACAAAATTATTTCACCAGCTACATCACTGGAGAGAAATTTTCACCAACCTCGAATTGCTGCATTACCCTCGTGGTGGACCCTACCTGCAAAAATATAGAAAATCTGTTGTTAGTTATAATTTTAGACGAGAATAATTTTCGTCAAATTACCTTTATCACTGTAGTCCTTCCGCTTTATTCGTCTCGACCATGACAGCTTCTCCATCGTCCTTCCAGTAAAAGTCACTAACTCACAAACCCGAACACTTTCACATTTTTTTAAATGGGATCGAACGAAAAATAATTTTAATGAACACATAGCACTACATTTTCACTCGAGTATTAAGAAACACATTAATCGCGATTATTTATAAAGCTTCCATCAAGCTTATTCACCAAGATTCGAACTCGACACATTACATTCCCGTTCGCGAATACGAATTACGCGAATCCACACCAATGTCAATGTTAACTGAAATGAAGAAAATTGTTCAGCTTTGTTTTGATTTATATTTTGTAAACGAGATATAAATAATTTATGATGTTATATTTAATATTTTTCAGTAATTTCAATATCTAAAGATATTAATTATTAAAGAAACCCTGCAAGCAGGATTCGAATCTATGCGTGTTAAACTCAGTGGATTTCGTGTGGCTCTCATTAATGAATTTTTGCTTGATATTTTTAACATTAAATATAATAAAAACGGATGTTTTTCGATTATTGAATGGGTAGATTAGCTTTCCCTTAAAAAATAAAATGAAATTTTAAAAAACATTTGATTGGTTTACATGAACTACTTCTATGGATTGGTTGTATCTATGTTGAAATGTATTAATCATTTTACAAAAACTTATAACTTAAAGAAATAATTGAAACGAGTAAGAACTTTCAAATTTGTAAGTTTCATTTATTTAAGTACGCAGAAACTTTGCTAATTATGGGGAGGGGATTATAATATATTGCGCAATGATTCGCCCATGGAGATATACGTCACGAATCATACCATCTTGATAAAGATCTTAATAAAGCGATAAGCTTATTCAAATAACTGCTTTGATTTACATTTTTAAATTTAAAATAAAAAAATTAATTTGATATAAACACCAACTAACCGGACAATGCTTTCTTGACTTAACACACATTTGTCTTCACCAACAATATTTAATTGGCTAATATTGTGGAGAACGCAAAATTTCAATTTTTGCGACAAAGCTTCGAAAAGAAATACCAATATTACAAAAAAGTATAATACTTTGTTGTAGCAACTGCAAAATCAAAGTAAAGACAAAACAAAACTCGTGAGAAGAATTTTTTTTTCCTTTTGGATGACTCATTTATGAATTTTCTTTAGTGAGCAGACAAAAATTCAAAAACTTACGTTTTATTTGTTGAACACTCTGAAATTTTGCTAGTCAGGACCTACAGGTGGTAGGATGAATGCGTTTTCCGTTTTCTAAAGTGCACCGTCAACGAACATACCAGAACTGTGTATTATTATTTCACAGAAACGTCATCCAAGTCATCCACCGACTGTAACACAATAATATAGAAATTTTAAGTTTTTACACCAACAAAGAACTAAAGAACTTACGTTTTCGTTAAATATTTTGGAAGAACAAAACTTTCCATAGCATTGCGACGAATTTGAAGTGCGCCTTCTTCAATTGTTTCCAAACTGACGCTGCTACTTCAACGACAATAAAAACCATTATGTCATATTCGTCAACTTAAATTTTCAAAAACCACAAACTTTAGTAATTAGATTCTCTTCGATGCTTTCCATAGTTTAATAATAAAACACAAGTTTCATAATTTTGACTCAAAGAAACTACGCTTCTTCAACAGTTCGATACTTGAACGTGTAGCATATTTCTGACGTCAGAGGTGACAAAACAGTAACCTCACGGTAAACTAAAAAAATTAAGAGTGTTGAAAACGGCTCTTGAAAACCAATCACAATTACAAAATAGAAAAAACAAAACCGATCGGGAATTTTCCCGAAACTGAAAACAATTGAGAAAATTTTCCAACCAAAGTGAAAACTTACAGTGTTGGAAAATTTTACTTGCACGAAAATGTTATTCAAATTTCCACTGAAGTGGATAGATGTCAAAACTTACCAAAGAAGATTGCACCACAATAAAATTTTTCCAAATTTTCAACAACGATGTTACTTCGGCGGCCTTAAACAAACGAATGACTGATGAGTCCGAGCGGCGCGGTACGGTGTAATTCGTATATAAAATTTTTTGTTTTCGAAAAGGTGACCACGTCGATAAGTTTTTGATATAATAACTTACACATCATAATAATGATGTCTCACAGTATACGCTGGTAAAAATACGTTTAAAAGATTTTTAAATTACTAATTAAATTTATTTCTGTATTTTTACTTTTAGGGGGTGAAATAAAAAAATTCCCAAATGTAGTATACGTTTTGTTTGCACTGGCGTAAGTTTTAATTTTTGTTTTAATTGCCGTTTCTACTGTTTTTATTGCCTTTGTTTTTTCCTCCACGCACCTTCGGTTTTTAACACTTACAGTGCACAAGGATTTAGATTGGGTTTGGATTTCAGGTTGAGGTGTAAGAATTGTTTGCAGTAAGTAACAATTACCGACAGTGGCGGATTTAGGAGAGGGCTGTAGCCCACGGCGGCAAAATACAGGGGCGGCAAAATACAGGGGCGGCAAATTTTTGCAAAAACACCAAAAGCACATTCATGTGAAAAAAAACCTAATGCATGATTAGGCTTATTAGACGGATAAGTACTATTTCAATTAATTGGTGAAAATAAAATAAATAAACTATTTATAAACGCTTTTTTTTTTATTATACGACTTTTCCATTTTTGATGTTTCAATATTGCCAGTTTCTGGGAGCTTCATTCTAAACTAAAAGCAAGAATTGTAAGTACGTTTATTATTATTTTGTACATACTATTTGTTATTGTTTATAACTTATTTTAAATTATAATCAGTTAATACTGATTTATTCTGATTAGAATAAACTAATAACAACTTAGAAAATATCGTTTACAATTCAATCGAAAAAAAGACGTCTGACGTCTATGAGCGACGGAAGGAAACGCTTAAGTGGTGCTGCTTATAGAAAAGCAAAATTGGAAAAGAGAGAAAAGATACAGGAAGTAGTAAAGAAGACTGTAAAAATATTTAATTATTTTTTAAAATCCAAAACTGGAAATGAATCATCTGATAGCAAAACTAACGCGGAAATCCAAAAATGTGAACAAACAAAAGATTTGCCTTCAAACAAATTACACCCATGAGGGTGTACACCCTATTACTCCCTAATGAGGTAAAAATTGTAAAAAACATTTAAATTGAAATGCCAGTTAATGAACAGCAGGAGGATGATTTTAATGATTCCAATACTGAGCGTAGGCTTAACCTTGCTGAACTGGTCGGCAATGAAGTTTTTTCTAATACAATGCCTCGGCCAAGCTCAACTACTATGGAATACCCTGAAATGTATGACGATAAACATTCTAAACTTGATGGCAACGCTATGGTTTATGACCCTGCTTTGTGGCTTATCAATGATAACACTCGAGAGCATGTCCTAAAAAATGGAATAAATCAAGACATTTCCAAATTAGATTTTAGCCGCTCCAAAAGATCCATTGGAGAACAACATCACTATCTAACTCAAACTATGTTTGAAACTAGCTTAATCAATGGACAGAAAATAAAACGATCTTACCTAATGTACTCAGAAAGTTCTGGAAAACTTTTATGGGGAGATCTTTTATCTCGATTTAACATCAAGTAAAAAACTGCAATCATCTGACAATGAGATTATATGACCTCCGCATTTTTGTAATTTTTGCCACTTATTGTGCTGGAAGTTCAGCCCTCCAATAAGAACTCCCTAAAGCCATAGGGCCAGATGACCAGAAATTTTCGAGAAAATCGACTTTGAAATATTGTAAAAGGAGTTTGAAGACAAGATGTGAAATAATTAGTAATAAGTTTCGTAGCGTAGCTAAAAACGAGCTAGGCTCTAGGCACCAGTGGCTTCACGGTTCTATTCCCACCTTTGCTAGTTTTTTTTTTATTTATTTTATTTTTCTTCGGTGCGTATTCATACTTCATTTAATTATTGTGAAATTGGTTAAATTTATGCAGGTAGACTAACAATATTTATGATCAATTAAATTTTTTAATTTAAAAACGCGTGGGCGGCAAGTTACCATTATAGAGAATGACTTATTTAACAACTTAGTAAATACGAGTGACATTATATTAAAGAACACTTTTCTAAGAAACATTTTTAACAAAATTTTTTTCTAAATTCAAGTCTTCGAGAGTTAGGTCTTTTTAAAGTTTTTTTTTAAATGTCCATCTTCATGTGGCCATAGCCCAGTAAATATTAATTTTTGGGTAAAAATGAATTAGTGCTTTTTTAAAGAACGTGAAATAATCTACAAACTAGATTTAAACTTTTTATTGTCTAAAATTAACGGCTTTCGAGTTAGAAATTAAAGTAAGTAAAAAAATTTTGAAAAATTCGAGATCTTTTTATTTTGGTTTTTTTCAAAACTCTTATATCTTTTAAACGAAACATTTTATATTACAAAAATTTTTACACCCCATTCCGGGTAGGAAATTTAACGGACTACAACTTCTGTCTAGTAACATTTTCTGAAAAACCAATCCCTTTCAAAGAAAATCAAAAATTAGTAAACAAGGCAGCTACAAAACAAAAAATTAAATTAATTTTACTGAACAAATTTTAAAGCAATCACGGCTTGTGTATTGAAAATAATGGTAGTCATTTTGAAGATTTACTTAAATAATGTAATAGCTTAACTTCAAATTAATAAAATAATTTTTCAATAAAAATAAAAATTTTGTGAATTTAATTTTTTGTTTTGTAGCTGCCTTGTTTTTTATTTTCTGATTTTCTGTGAAATAGATTGGTTTTTCAAAAATTTTTACTAGACAAAAGTTGTAGTCCGTTAAATTTCCTATCCGGAATGGGCCGTTAGAATTTTTGTAAAATGTTTTGTTTAAAAGAAAAAAAACAAAAGAAAAAAAAGCTCAAATTTTTCAACATTTTTTTACCCATAACTCTCAAGCCGTTGATTTTAGACAAAAAATGGTTGAATCTAGTTTGTAGATTACTTCACGCTCTTTGAAAAAGAACCAATCTATTTTTACTAAAAAATTAATATTTTCCGGGCGATGGCGATGGCCACGGCAAAATTGAAATTTAAAAAAATACTTTAAAAAGGCCTAACACTCGAATCTTCAATGTAGAAAAAAAATGTTGTTAAAAATGTTTCTTAGAAAAGTGTCCTCTATAAGTTATCTAAAGTGTATCCAGGGAGACCCTGTATATAATTTTTATTTTTGTATGAATTTTATGTTTTCGTTTAGGCCCTAAACTTTAGGGTAATAGTAATAAATTGACTTTTTCTATTTTGTATTTGTGTTTATTTTTGAAGAGCACAGGTGCGTCGTATATTTTAGGACGGCCCTTGTCAACATTATAATGGCATCTGAACATAGATAAATTTATCTATGTTCGTGGTGAAAATTCGTATTGTGTTCGAAGACTTGACGGGCAGCAATTGGCAGAGATCTTCACAGAGGAACAGGTCGCAACCACCAAACTGGTCGTCGGATAGTCCTTAGCCTCTCTTAGACCTATCTACGAACATCAAGATATCATCAACTTCATCGATGATTTAGTTTTGATATGGTGGAACGCGTTGATCATTGACTGTTTGACCGTATAGGCTATTGGAACCTATAAGTTTCTGATGAAGTGTTTAAAACCAGAATATACAGTCACGTCATAGATGTTGAATGCTTGCCAGTAGATCTCCAAACTACCATCAGTACAGCTTAAGACTGTAATTTAAAAATACTCATAGTTTTTAAAATAATTTTTATCTAATGAAAATAGAAAATTTTAAGTAGCCTACCGACTGCCTTTTCATTTTAATAACAATTATAATATTAACAGTTTTCGAATAATCAGCATTCATATTTGGAATAAAATTAACATCCAAGAAGACGACTGGAATATTCGATTTATGAAAAATGTAACATTTACTTTCCGATAAAATCGTAATTTTGTATACATAAACTTCTATCCGGTTGAATATACGCCAACTTTTTTTCTGTTACTCCGATGCTCACTGGATTGTATATGAGTATTTCTTTTTTTATATCCCTAATAAAATTGCCCGTTCGTAAACACCTCATATTGACTGTAAAATCTTCTGTAACTATAAATATATAACGGCTATTTGATACAGAAATTCTTAAACCTCTCTCACTGCTATCTAAAATTAAAAAACTTATGTTAAAAAAATATAACACTTGAAGTATGCTAAACTTACCAAATCCTACAGCCCGATTTTCTGTAGTAAAATTCCAAATTTTATATAAACTTTTCCTCTTCTCTCGCTTCCAAAAAAGAATTGTCTCATCATTAGGAAAACGCATACTTCGATAAGACACATTAATACTGCTAACCATACGTAGTTCTTTGGTCTTTTCTTTTACACTATAAACGCAAACATTTTGAAAGTCCTGATCAGCAATTTTGATGTAATAAATAATTACGTAGCCACCTTTCGTCTAAAATAAAATTATAATATTTTTTTTTTAATTTATAATTTATTTAAATATTATACCATTATATATTCAATTTTTGAATCCCCACCACAGTTAAAACTCATTAGCGGTTTATAATTTAAATTGAGAACATTTATCTGATTGCCAATCTTAGATAAGAATATTATGATGTTATCGCCAAAACAAACATCAACAGCAGATGCATTTTTGTAACTGATTTTTTTTCTTTTTAAATTAACAACATACAGACCATATGGAGGATATACAAATGCTAATCTGTAAAAAAAAAGGAATTTAGATTTAATATAATTACTACTCTGTGTAGACCAGTCCAGGATTTGCTTTGCCGAAATGTGGGTCAAATTTATAATAATACCTAAGTAATACCTGAGGACTTTAAGCATTTCCTATCCGCCCTATGGCGGAAAGAAAAGCAATAAGTCAGTTCATTATTTTTTATTTTACATAGTTCAGCAATACCTTAGACCTATTTGATGTTTTAGTATGGTATCTAAAACCTATTTTTAATTATTAAAAGCTAACCTCTTAATAAACAGGTAAGATAAAGTAATAATGTGGTGTACAGTCCTTAATTTAAATACGAATTCTCTCCTCCGATTAGTTGTGATGAATTAAAGGAAAAAATAGAAAATAAGGAAAATACTTATAGAAAGGTTAATTAAAAAAATTAATTATTATTATTTATGTTTATTTATACAATTTGTGTATTTTTTAAAGCCCAATTGCCATTGTAATTATTTATAAAAATTTAAATATAATGTTGAACTGTTGTCCAAAGAATTGCTTGTCGAATATCGTTAAATATTAGTAGAACTTCGTTGATGTTTTAAAAATGAACTTACAAATCCTTGTCTATTTCTGCAGGAAAATCTTCATCAAGTAAATAGGATACCTGAAGTTCCATATTTAAAATCCACGATTTTGTTGTTAAATTCCACACTTTTAAGGTTTCGCTTACAAAGAAAACAAGCAGGTTTCCATGTTTTAGCGTTTTAATAACTATTTTTGCTTCATTAAAAGTGCCATAAATCTGAAAGTAAAATAATATTATTTTTAAATTTCCATAAATATTTAGTTTTGTATTATATTATATTTAATCTGCAAAGTCTTTCATAAATTATGTCACACAATTTTAAACATTTTTGTACCTCTTCGTATCAAAAACTTTAATTTCGAAGTTTTAAAATTTTAAAAATTTTTACATGACGTTCTAATTTTAACCCTCCCCCCCCCTTCACCCATTGTCCCAAATCAAACGAATTTTGTTGACTCGTAGAAAGTAGGTACATTTTAATAAAAAACTGGAAATTATAAATCCAAATAAAAATGTTTTTTTTTAAATAAATATAAATTAAATACAATATAACACAAAAACATTAGTTGAAAATGGGGCATTATTTATGTTATTTTGATTTTCATTCCTCACCTTTCCGGTCAAACAATTTATAATATCTACGGTGACATTCGTATAGGAATTAATAGTGGCTACCAGTATTTCATCATCGAGGTAATTAATACGACTATATCGTTTTTCTTCTGCAACAGGAATATATTTAAAATTTCCTTGCTTCCAATTAGCTTCAATTATTCGGTTATATTTATAAACCGCCTTTAAAATATTTTAAATAATCAACTGTTATATGCACGATGACCGTGATGGAGGTTACCTTCAGATTCTAATTTGAGATTCATACTTTTCATATCTACTAAATTCCGGAGTTGAAAACTTATTCCGTATTACAAAGTAATATTTATATTATTTTTTTGTGGTAAAAAGGCATAAGATGATAAGTTTACTTATGGCGTTTTTCATAGCATTGTTGTTCAAAATAAACAATGTAAATAAATATTGACAAAATATAGAGGTATTTTAAATCAAATTAAATAAAAGTAACATTTATTAATTAAGTGGCACGCGAATACCGTACAAATTCGTGTTTGCAAGAGTATCTTCTATATTTTGTTAAGTGTCTTTAATGTTAAGTGAAAGTAAAGTTAAGTGAGTTGCAGGAGAAAGTTTTCAAAAACCTCCTTGATTTTTAATTTTAACCAAATAATACTCTAGTTTGGAAAATACCCCCCCCCCTTCGTATGACCACCTTGTCATTAAAGGTTAACGAAGAACACCAACGACGCGAAATAATACCAGAAAGACGAGCAGTACGGACCGTACTCTGGAGCAGCAGGTAGCCAACCAAACCCAACCAGGCCCAAGTAGTCAACGAACCCAACTCACCAAGACAATGGAGGAGATGATGTCCGAGGCCAGCGAGCAAGACGATGAAATTGCTAGCCTATCGGAAGGGTCCACCCTTCATCGTCGGAGGTAAGCAACCCAATGAGCGATAGCTACTCCAGCACCAACACCGGGAACGAGATTGAAGAGGAGGAATTCCAGGTAGTACGAAAGAAGAGGGCAAGGAGGTCCACAAACTCGTTCACCGAGGATCTGCACCTGACAAATAGGTTCAAGCCTATGATGCAAACGCCCGATAAAGCCCCAACCGCAAACTCGACAGGGATAGAAGCATAGGAGCTCCCAGTTGGGAAAACTCCAGTGAGCTCTCTCAAAACAACGCCAGTAGGTAAACCGAAGCTAACCAAAACGAGAGACCCCGTACCGAAGCGACCCGACAAGATCCCGCCTATTACACTGAAGGATGCAGCGGCATGGCCATCACTCGCTACAACGATTAAGGAAAAAGGTTTCCAATACAAGAGAGTACGATGCGTACCTGAAGGATTGGCAATCTTTCCCAGCGAAGTTAAGGATTACAGAAAAATCAACCGGATCCTAGAATCTTCTCTGCCACCCGACAGCGCAGGGTACTTCACCCACCAACTGGCACAGGAAAAACCCCTAAAAGTGGTGATTAGGGGTATCCACCACCAGATAGAGACGGGCATCGTCAAGCGGGACCTAGAAGCACGCAACTTCGAAGTCTAAAACGTCGCACAAATGTATAGGGGGAGGGAGAGGAAACCCCTCCCAAGAGGCAAACCAATCAAAAGGATTTTCCAGGTGGAGAAAATCCTAGACATAGACGTCAATATTGAAACTCCGAACAGGAAGTTCCGGTTAGGTCAATGCCACAAGTGCCAGACATTCGGGCATTTGCAAAGGGAGTGTCGCTCAGCTCCAAAATGCGTTAAATGTGCAGGCGCACACGCGTCAAACACCTGCGACAAACCCAGGGAGACCCCAGCCACCTGCGCAAACTGTGGTGGGCCCCATCCAGCCAGCTACAGGGAATGTCAAAAATTCCCTAAACCAAGGATGGGAAACAGAAATCCAACCGGAGCAATCCATAACACGAGGACAAATTGGTCTCCTCCCCACCGTCATCCAAGGGAGGCAACAAATCTAATGGAGATCTCCCCACAGATAATCGCGACCATAACGGCACAGCTGGCAATCCATCAGATCAGCGCCGAAAAATTCACAGCCATAATAAGCAGTCTGAGAAATCAGACTGCTTAAGTCACGATAAACCGCAGCATGTTGGAAATGTCAAAACACTCACCGTAAATGACGAACATCAAGTGTCGTAACAGCAGAAGGAAGGTAACACCCGGAGACATCAGCCGCGGACAAAGCAAATGCCCAGCCCAAAGGCAAAAAATCAGCGGGTCCAGCGGACCCTGAAAACCTCAACGTCACAGTTACCTATAGACGAAAGAGCTCAAAAGTGGCCTCCGGCCACGGTGCATCCGCAAGCCAAAAACCATTTCCGTTTCCGCGAGGACAGTTCCAATAGTGCAAGCAAGGAAGAACGAGTGAAGGAGTAATAGTTAGGTAACGAAGAAACTTATTATTGTATATCGTATAGTGCATTTAGTAAATTGTAAATATTTGGAAACAATAAAAAGCGATTACTCTGACACGAAGTACGGTCAACTGGACACCAATTTTCTCGCCGTCAGAATATTGGGCGATGAAAACTGAGATACGGTACAAACTGATACGCCGGTAATAATAAATAATAGAGATAATAGAGACGGTCGTCAGCTAGAGCGGTTAAGTGCGTTGCTGCTAATGCTGAATGCCTATGGTTCGACTCCGGGCTCAGTAAAACTTTATTCTGGCCGTCTCCCCTCGGAAGGCAATGGTAAACCACCGAGGTGTAATCTGCCTGGTACATCCTCTCTGGAGATGAAGTGTATACACTTCCCGCGGTTCGGAGCCCGCGTTAAGCAGTAGGTCCCCTATGTGTGTGATAATACTTCAAAGTTTAGAGACTACCATCTTTCTAGATTCGTGATTTTCGAGTTCGGTCGTCTTTAAGTGTTGCTTTTATCGAGTGCGTGGGTTCAGAAAGCCTTTGCCAAGTTTTCGTCGTATAATAGGCCGCCACCCAGAAAACCCGTGTCCAGTTTACCTGCAGCGCCTACTTTCTTCACCCAGTTGTGGGTAGCGATTGACAGAGTCCAATAATTAACAGACTAACCACAAAACGTAGATTTGTTCCAAACAAAGCATCCTATTTATTCGTCAAATTTGAAATATTTAATTAACATTGTTACGAAAGAACGTCTAATTATATTTGATGACTAATGTATGACGTCATGTGTGATGAGTCATATATGATAACGGCATTAGTCATTCAAATATAGATGAATGTACGCTCTAGAAAATGCGTGGAAATTCCTGGATGGTTATGGAATATTCTGGAAGGCTGCATTTAAGTATAAATGCAGCGCGATTTCCTGTCAGAATCAATTCCAGTTTGAACGCGCGACTGTTAACCTAAATCAAGTGAACATAAATACAGTGAAGTGATAACGTTATACCGAGTGTTTAAATAAATATAGACCTAGTGTTAAATATAAATTATAGTGTAAATAAATTGTAGTGTAATTAGTGTTAGTGTTAATCTTAGTTTAGTAATTGTTATTAATCGTATCTGTAAATATTTGTATTAGCCCTTTAGAAATAAATAAACAATTTAATTTTCGTTACAACATTTACACTATACTTTGGTAGTACTACTTTTAGTATCATTTTTCATTAAAACAATGTTGTTGACGAAAAGTGACATTTTAACTTAGGCAATTGATTAACATGAAGTGAAAAAATAAAAGTTTTTCAGAATCTAAAACTAACTTCCATCACAATAATTTATTATAAGATGTTAAAAATTGAATTTACCCGCCAATGAAGAGAATATTCCAGCATACTCTGCTTGTAAATAACTGAAGTTAAACACTCGCCTACTTCGCAGTAATTATTTCTACGGCACACTTTCTTCCAAATATAATCATAATTCCATAAGTACCTCAAATTTTCGTAACAATCCCATGCACTATCAATATCTTCTGGACTCAAATACAGTAATACATTTTGTACTAGCTCCAGTGGTAAATTTCCCAAGATATCCATTTTATGTGTTGAAGTTTCGTGATTTTATCAACAGCAATAATTTCTTTCGTTTTAAGTTAAAAAACAATTGATAGTTTGAGACATTTTTGTCGTTTAAATTTTGCGACGAGCGACAGTACAGCCATCTGTCGGATGTTTTCAATTTTAAATATTTAGATGACGCACGCATAATTATTAAAATATAGCAAAATAACGCATTTGGTAACGCTTTGCTAAAATTCATTTTATTTTCGGATAAAACTTGCCGTTCAAGGACTTTGCACGTGTTTGTTTCACGAATCTCCCCATAGATGGCGGTACTTTTATATCGATAACGGTATCTTGCTTCCTTTACTTACACTCATAACTCGCTTGGTCATCTTTATCTGTTATTTTTTTAGCAGTTCAGAATATTCTAGAACCGACCAAAATTCCAATTATTGTCAGCCGCAGCAGTCATTTTGTATCCGGTACTTCAAAGAAAAGCGTGTTTTAGCAAGAATTAGTATAAATTGCTGCTAGAATTTGAAGAAACAGCATTTCGTTAGCTAGGCGATAATATTTCAAGTGAGTATTGATTTTCTACACGCTGGTTACCTGGCAATTTTGTTAATCCTGGCTTTACTTGACACTATAAATGTAAAAATTTTGTTTAGGTTTGACTTCGAATACTTATTAGAAAAAAATGGTAAAAGAAACTAAGTTTTATGATATTTTGGGCGTGAAGCCGGGTTGCTCCCCTGAAGATTTGAAGAGGGCGTACAGAAAATTAGCCCTGAGGTACCATCCCGATAAGAATCCAGATGAGGGAGAAAAATTTAAACAAATTTCACAAGCTTACGAGGTGTTGAGTGATCCTGAAAAGAAGAGGATTTATGATGAGGGCGGCGAGCAGGCGCTTAAGGAAGGTGGCGTGAATTCAGGGAAATTTGCAAATCCGATGGATATTTTCGATATGTTCTTCAGTGGTGGTTTTGGAGGCGGCGGTAGGAAACGCGAACGTCGTGGTAAAGATGTTTACCATCAAATGAGCGTATCGTTAGATGAATTGTACAAGGGTAGTGTTCGTAAGTTAGCTTTGCAGAAAAATGTTATCTGTGATAAATGTGAGGGTCGTGGTGGTAAAAAGGGGGCCACCGAACAGTGTGGTACCTGTCGTGGTACCGGAATGCAAATTCAAATACAACAATTGGGTCCTGGAATGATTCAACAAATGCAGACGGTGTGTCCCGATTGTAAAGGTCAAGGCGAACGCATAAACCCAAAGGATCGTTGCAAACATTGTCAAGGAAAGAAGGTGACCAAGGAGCGTAAAATTCTTGAAGTCCATGTGGACAAGGGTATGACCGATGGTCAGAAGATCACTTTTAGTGGTGAAGGGGATCAAGAACCTGAATTAGAACCCGGGGACATTATAATCGTTCTGGATGAAAAGGATCATCCCGTTTATAAGAGATCCGGTAGTGATTTAATTTATCGACAGGAATTAGATTTAGTTGAAGCTTTGTGTGGATTCCAGAAGGCTATTAAGACTTTAGATGATCGTGATTTAATAATACAGGCAATTCCAGGAGAGATTACAAAACATGGTGACGTTAAATGCGTGTTAAACGAAGGCAT
Organism: Cantharis rustica; assembly: GCA_911387805.1. Taxonomy (NCBI): domain Eukaryota; kingdom Metazoa; phylum Arthropoda; class Insecta; order Coleoptera; family Cantharidae; genus Cantharis; species Cantharis rustica. The sequence goes on along the minus strand of OU426879.1, from coordinate 50,450,291 downwards.
GCCCCAGTACAAAAATCCGTTTGAAAAGGGACGTTTGATTCTTCAGTTTGTTGTCAATTTTCCAGATTCTATTCCAGATGACAAGATTCCAATTATAGAAAATTGTCTGCCACCGAGGGTCGAAAGTATAATACCAGATCAAGCCGAAGAGTGCGTTATGTTACCGTTTGACATAGAACAAGAAAATCGTCGACGACATCAAAAGAATGCTTACGATGAGGACGAAATGGGAGGTTCTGGTCAACGCGTTCAATGTGCTACTAGTTAAATGATGAACTTTAGAATAATTTAAATTAATGATTTACGTCTCATTTTCTGTAATGATGCATATTCAAGGTATTTAAGCACTTAGTTATTGAGTCTTCTATAACTTCTTATCATAAGTAGTGGCAATTAATATGTTTAGTTCCCATAAACAGTGTCTTGATTGTTTTGCTGAATTTCCTAACTGTATTAATTTATATTTTACAATGAATAAATGTAAACTAGGAATTCGTTGAAAAATTTTAGTAATTTTATTTATTTCACATCACCTCTGTTATAAACCTGGCAGCAAAATATCGAAACTAACACAAATTTAGTTTTTCCAAATATGAGGAGAGATTAAGCAAGTCCCTTACCCCCACTAGATTCAATATTAACAAATAAAGATCAGATCACTGTTTCGTTAGTTTATCCATTTAATATCATTAAACCCAGTGCCAGTATGAGTAAAGCATACACTACGCTTGCACGAACCAACAAAATCTACTTGCGAAGGTCACCATAATATTTAATGGAGTAGCACTTAGCACACATTAGACTATCAGAGCAATGTATGGGATATTACAATAACTCAAAAACCGTACGTTTTGGAAAATTTTTTATAGTTCCGAAAAAATTCTACCTAAATTTTGGTTCCTACAGAAGTCAAAACAAATGGTGAAAATTGGAAACTTTGTAATTATCCTAATATTTGAAATTTATCCCACTTTTTTGGATACAAAATGCGTATTTTATTTACCAGGAAGCTGTTGTAAAGGTTATTTTCTGAAAAAAAATCAATAGCTTCTAAAATAAGGTAATTTTTAAAGCGTCCAACGTTCACTCTCTCTTTTTCTGCTATTTATTTTAGTAATTATTATTAAATAACAATGGTATTAGAAAATTTTCTGGCGGGGATTCCCCCACAACCTTTATGGCTTAATCAAATATTTTTAGAAAATAATGAATACCTACGATAAAAAACCTACTTACATAAATTATCAGATTATGTTTTGGCAGAATAATAATAATTACTTACATACATCAAATAATACTTGTAGCAAAACTTTAAAGTCGCACACTTTACTGATATAAGGTATAACAACTAATGTTGATAAGAAACTAACTGTCCTGTAACCGTGGTTCTCAACGGGTGTGTCGTAAATCTTGAGATATTATGTCGTGTCATCATTTTATTTTTTTAAAACTACATAAAATATATAACAGGTGTAGTACATTAATTTATAGTTAATAACTTAGGGATTTCTATTTTTGTAGCACTCTAAGATTATGGTTTTAGGAAGACGGGACTTCTGAGTCGCTACACTCATTAAAAACATTCCCGAAGTTGCTCCAACTCGAGTTGATTTTTGTTTTTAAAATAAATTCGCTTATAATTAACGAAATCCAATTTAAAATAAATGTTGAAGTTGATAAAGATGATTTTGAATTAAACGAGGCTCTGCAAGGCGGTGACGTCGGGTTCCATTTCGCCATGTCTCATCAACAAACACCAATGTTTTAGACGCCGAGAAGCTTTTATTTTTTAGTATCTACCCCGGACGGCGCCGCAAATTTATAAATCGTAACCATCCATTTACTCTTTTATCCACATTGTTCAATCGTACTCGGTGCAACGGCTAGAGCATAACCAAAGCTCAATTGATTTATAAGAATTTCATTTCCGATTTTGCTGCTAAAAAAAACTCTTTTACCAAAGTAATGAACACCATGCAAAAAGCCTAATACATTCACGGGACAAGCCTTAACGCTTACAGCAGTAGAGATCTACTGGCTGGGTATCTTACAGAGGAAAGGGTGATAAACTTTCTTACAGAAGAAAAGTACGCCTTCGTGAAGATGATCCTGTCATTTATATTGCTTGGTTCAATCACAAATTGGACGAGATGATACGAGTCATAAAACTCCAACTCATGGTGTTTTCCGAAAGTATCGATTTGTCGATAACTTACCGAGTCGAGTTTCAACAACGAGGCATGGTTATCTGGTGCGAAAATTCACCTGCCGTAGACTCCACAGATGAGGAAATTGTGGAGCTTGTCGACCAACAACTATCTTGCTTACGGAATTATAAGTACATACACAAGCATACGTTCACTTGCTATAAAAACAACAATAGGAAGAATAGCAGCAATAAGTGCTGCCATAATGCATGAAACTAAAATTATGCGATCACTGCTGCCGCTGTCTCAAATTCTCTGCCTTCGTCGAGTAATACGAAGTTATCTGCTGTAAACTTAAAGAGGTCTGAGGTAATGATACGTCGGGGCATTCAAGACATCTACGTCAACAGTTACAATCCTACGCTTCTCGAGATGATGGGCTCAAATAAAAACATCCAATTTTTTTAGATGTGTACACTTGTTTTCAGTACATCGTAGATTACATCAACAGAAGTAATTGATGCATGGTTCAGTTACATAGAGATTTGTAAAATTAAACGGTTTGCAGGCTTTCTCAGACGATTGTATAAAGACTCCATAACTGAAGCTATGGAGATATCACAAGATCTAAAAAATTACACGATATAAAAAGTCCGTTTACTACGGATTGACAATCAGAAGAAATAAACATACCACAGACAACATGAAGAAAGCTACCTAGCTACCTTACAACACAAATCATCTGCCGATGATAATCCTAATCATGAGAACTATCCCTTTGGACAAGGACAAGATAAAGCCAAGCCGCTCGATGAATTTTCGGAATACATTCACAACTCAGCCATTCCTGAGGATGTTTTGAAGACAATCACCAGGGCCATCTTAACCACAGGGCTAAATGGGATACAGCCCATAGGTGCAAGCCTTTTGGGGGCGGCAATTTTTATTTTGATCTTTTTTAGTCCTAAAAAGAATAAAAAAATATTTACGATCTTCTTTGGGACAGAGCAAATTAAATGATGAGTATTTTATATGCCGGGTGTTCCCGTGACCGTGAAGAACCTTTGAGGTAGTGATAAAGGACAATTTTCTAAGACAAATTTTCAAATAAAATTTTTGTCCAAGTCCAAACCCTTGGGGGATACTTTTCTTTAAAGCAATTTTTTGAATTTCTGATTTCAAACGGCCATAACTCCGATATTATTGATTTTTTAGGTTTAATGGATTATAACTTTTTTAAAGATCATTTGCTTATCTACAAATTAGATTATAACCCTTTATCATTTAGAATCAACGGACAAATGATTTCGGTCATTTAACTTTGGTCAAGTAAATTATTTTGGAAAACCAACCGTTTTCACAGAAATTCTGAAAATAATAAATAAGATGTAGGTAAAAAAAAATAAATTCACAAAATTTATTTTTATAAATTTTTAAAATGGCTTCCCTCATTTTCAGCACACAGGCCTGCTTTTTTCAAAAAGTGTTGCACGCTATTATTTATAATGGCGCTTCTTCGTTAAGTTCTGTCACACCTATGTATCTGTATTCTTTCCATTAATTCCTCTCTGGTTTCGGGCTTTCTTTTATCGCTGTAAACTATAGCTTTAAGAGCACCCCAAAAAGAATAATCGAGAGGTGTTACATCGGGTGATCGTGTCGACCAATTGATAAATCCTCCTCTTCCTATCCATTTCTCTGGATACGCAGTATTTAAAATTTTTTTAATTTTGTATAAATTTTATGTTTTTGTTTAGTGTAATAGTAATAAATTGATTTTTTCCATTTTGTATTTGTGTCCAGTGCCGTAACTACAAAATTTGGGCCTGTGTTCAAAATTCGCCGTAGGGCCCCTTTCTTAAGCGTTAAAAAAAATTTTACAAAATAAAAATTTTTAGCAATCTTCCCTATCTTCGCCATCGGGAAGAGTACACAAGAGGGAAAACATTATACGCCAAGTCGCGTAACTCCTACAAATCCAAATATTTTTTAATAAAATTATACATGTACACTTAATAAAAATAGTATGAATAAATATCCAAAAATTAAGAAAATCGAATTTGTGGTTTTTCTGGAATTAATTTTCAAAATTCAAATTGTATTACGCTTGCTCACACTAGGTTCACCCCTTAACAAAAACATTTTTTTAATTGCTTTAAATTTTAAATTTAAAAATATTTAAAATACCAGTGTTCTGCTGATGATTATAGAAATTGTATAAAATTGATTATTAATTTAAGCTATCAAAGGGGTGCGTAGCAACCCAACGTTGCATCTCAGCATTCAAGAATTGCATTATTATGATTCCTTTGTTCTCTTATAAGAATTTACAATAAATACATTAATATAAATCTGTAAAACCCAATTATAAGTTGGTAATTGTTACTTACAACTTAACCTGGAATCCAAATCCGCTGTACAGGGTGGCCTCAATTTCGATCCCTCTTATGGGAAAATCGGTAACCATTGGAAATATCGAAAAATGGATAGCGCATCCTCCATCTCTTTTTTTGAAAAAAGCCCAATCTTTTTTTGTTTTCGAGTTATAGCGAAAAATCCGATTATTGGACTTTTTGATAAATGTCGATATCTCGGTTGTTTTTGAAGTTTCCAAAAAAGTGTTAACACTTTCTTCAGGCACTTTTTTAATGGCAACAAAATGGGCTAGAGAGATTTTAAATATCTAAGTTAGTTTCCGAGTTATAATATAAAGTTGTGTTTTTTTAAATCAAAACCATAGTTGAATGTGATATTTTTTAACAGCATTTTTTATCCTCTTTCCAATGATGTATAACATGTAGGGTCTATTATTACGGTTTCATTACATTTTCTTAAAAAATGTAATAAAAATAAAAAATATCAAAAAATTAAATATGATAATAACATTTTTAATAAAACAATCACTAAAAAAATTGAAGGACCTAACAAAAATTAAAGTAAGTATTCAAATTGAAGTCCATTGTTTTAACACTTTTAACACTGTAAGTGTTAAAAATTAAAAGTGCGTGTAGGTATAAAACTAAAAGCATTGAAAACAGTTGAAAATCAAAACATGCGTCAGTCAGGTGCAAACAATAAAAAACCCCGTAATGTACCTAAAAGTTTGACAGCAAATAAAAACAAAAAGTTGAGTGATTTTTTAATTTCACCCCGTAAAAGTTAAATTACAGACATACAACTTTAACTTTAGCCGGTGTATACCGTGAGACATCGTTATTATGATGTGTATAAGTTGTTTTTATATTAAAAACTTATCAGTGTGACCGCCTTTTCAAAAACAAAAAAAAATTGTATCCGAATTAAGCCGCGTCGCGTCGCTCGTACTAATAAGTCATTCGTTTGTTTAAGGACCTTGAAGTGACATCGTACGCAGAAAATTCGGAAAAATGTTTATTGTGCAATCCTCTTCGGTAAGTTTTCGTGATTTATCCACCTGAGTAGAAATTTGAATAACATTTTTATGCAGATAAAATTTTCTAACAATGTAAGTCTTCAGTTTGTTAGCAAATTTTTTTAATTTCGGAAAACTGCCCAATCGGTTTTGTTCTTTTTGTTTTGTAATTTTGATTGGTTTCCAAGGGCCGCTTTTCACACTTCATTTTTTTAGCTTACCGTTTTACCACCACTTACGTCTTAAGTCGATGGTTATAACACTTGATTTATATAAAATTGTCGTTGAAGTAGCAGCGTCAGTTTGAAAAAAAAATGAAGTCCCACTTCAAATGGAAAGTTTAGTTCTTCCAAAATATTCAACAAAAACGTAAGTTTTTTAGTTTTTTGTTGGTGTAAAAACTTAAAATTACTATATTTTTGTGTTACAGTCGGTGGATGACGTGGATGAAGTTTCTGAGAAACAGTACGCAGTTCTGGTGTATTCGTTGACAGTACACTTAAGAAAAAGGAAGATGCATTCATCCCAGCTCCTGTTTATGCTGGCCAGCAAAATTCCAGAGTATTCAACAACCAAAACGTAAGTCTTTGAATTTTGCCTGCACACTAAAGAAAACTCATGAATAAGTCGTTCAAAAGAAATTTTTCTCTTCACGAATTTTGCTTTGTGTTTATCTTAATTTCGCAGTTACCACGACAAAGTCGTATTATACTTTTTGCAATATTGGTATTTTTCTTTTTTCAAGCATTATCGTCAAAATAGAAATTCTGACTTTTCCACAATATAAGCTAATTAAATATTGTTGATGAAGTAAAATAAGCATTGACCTGATTGTTGGTACCGAATTAATTGTTTAATTTAAAATTTCAAGATCGTATGATTCGTGATCCAACATCGACACAACCAATCAATAAAAGTAGTTTGCCAACCAATCAAATGTATTAAATTTAATTTAATTTATTTATAGTAAAACCAATTTACACATTTAAAAATCGAAAAATCTCCACTTTTATAAAATTTAATGTTACAAATATCATATACAAAACAAGGCTAAACAAATTTTTTTTTTATTTCAGTAAGATAGACATTGGTGCGGATACGCGAAATTCGTATTTCGTGAACGGGAGTGTGATGTGTCGAGTTCGAATCTTGGTGAATAAGCTTGATGAAAGCTTTCTTAATAATCGCGACTAATCTTTTTTTAATACACGAGTAAAAAAGTAGCGCTAAGTGTTCATTAAAAATATTTTTCGTTCGAACCCATTAAAAAATGTGAAAGTGTTCGGGTTTGTGAGTTATTGACGTTTACTGGAAGAACGATAGAGCAGCTATCATGGTAAAGACGAATAAGGCGGAAGGACTACAGTGATAAAGGTAATTTGACAAAAATCATTCTCATCTAATATGAAAATTAACAATAGTATGTTTTTGTCATTGCAGGTAGGGTCCACTTCGTGGGTTTAGCAGCAATTACAGGTTAGTGAAAATTTCTCTCCAGTGATGTAGCCAGTGAAATGTTTTTGTGAAAACTGTGATAAAAAGCATTTTTCTTTAAATGTTCGAAGTGTAGTTGGGTAATAATTTGGTAAGTAAAATATTTCTATGTTCTAAATTAATAATTTATTTCAGATAAACAATTGTTTTTTTTTGCAGGTTTTCAACACTTCACAGTTGTTTCATTCGTCAAACTTTCAGTAAATCAAATCGTCAAGCCATTAGATGATTGTATGGTAGATTTGGGCCGTTGTTATTAGTTGGATTTGAAATAATTTTGGGAGTTGTCCGATAAATAAATTATTTGTTATTTTGGAGAAAATATTAAGCTTACAAACTAACTTTCTTTCTTTTCAGTTTAAATCGACATTGACAATCGCGTACGAGAAATACGTATTTCGCGAACAGCGGAAGTGTGATGTGTCGAGTTCGAATCTTGATGAAGAAGCTTTCTTATAATAATCACGAATAATTTTTTTTTACCACAAGAGTGAAAAACTAGAAGTGTTCATTATAAATTGATTTTCGTCGAGCCCATTAAAAAAAATGTCAAAGTGTTCGGGTTGTAATGTTTACTGGACGGAATAATGAAAAACATACCATGGTTCAGAGGAATAAGGCGAAAGGACTAAGCAGTAAAGGTAATTTGACGAAAACTATTTTCATTTATAATTTCCCTTTTGGTTAACGATATTTAGGTACAACCATGAAAGTGTAATAAGTGTAATATTATGCAAAAACGGGGAGCGGGGGATAATTAAATATTTTTCAAATTTTAAGCATTTTATGGAATTTAGAGTATTTTATCGTCGTTGTCTAACTTTTTATGAGTCATAGGGGGTTTTATCCCCCTACACTTTGTTTATCCACATCTCATCTTTACAGCGTCGTAACTAAAAGAAGGTTGAGAATCACTTGGCCTGTAGTATAGAGCAGGGTCGACACTTTTCTAGATTGAAAGGGGTGGCTAGACTAAGTACTTTGCATTGTGATGGAACTCACAAAAATTGTACCATATCTTTTGATATCTCAAATTAAAGGTCCATTTTTGGGCAAAAAGAATTACTCCTAATTTTATGAACTTGAATTTTACTCAAATTAATTTCTTGTATCGCAAAATACCACGAAATGTCCTCTAAAAAATAATACAAAAATAATTCAAGGTGAAGTAAGCTACAGTAGCTAGTAAATTAATAATTTGTCAAAAAGTAATGTTCTTTCGTCATCGTCTTATTTTACAAATTGCTAATCTTACTTAATGTTTTCTTTAGTTTCCTAAATAAAATATTTTTTAAGCGGTTTCTTAAAAGCGAATCTATAGATCTGAATATTTCTTGCATTAAAAGTTAATATTTTATTTTTAGTTAATATAACTAGTATAATATAACCATAATGGGCACTGGATATTGGAACAATCTAACCTCGATATATACGCCACTGTATACAATCACATTGGATCTGATATCTGGCGATATATGGCGATATCTGAATATATCGCCTTAATTTCAAACTTATGTTTTATTTGTTATAAACCAATCCTCATTAACTTCAGTAGAAAAGAAATATTACTAAATTATAAAATTTATTACAAAAATATCAATTACTATAAAAAACAATATAGTATAATACACAAAAAATATTGGTAATTTCTTCCCAAGTTAGGACTTGCTAAGTTCATCAATTCTACTTTCAATAAAATCATAATTGTGTATGATGCATAAGATCTTATCAGAGTTTAAATATACCAATTTATTACAAAAATATCAATTACTATAAAAAACAATATAGTATAATACATAAAAAATATTGCTAATTTCTTCCCAAGTTAAGGTTTGCTAGGTACATCAATTTTACTTTCAATAAAATCATAATTCTGTATACATAAGAGCTTATCACAGTTTAAATATGCCAATTTATTTTCAGTTACTCTTAAATTTTTATGTGAACTTCTGAGTGCCTTATTGCTTAAAGTCCTAACATATTTACCTGTTTCTGAACACCACATGGTTATTCTATCATTTCTACATATAAATATATAACAATTGTTTGCAGCTATCGATTCCAGATCCCTTTCACGATTACCTAAATGTAAACATAAGAATTACGTACAAAACTATCTATTTCTCTGTAAATATCCTCTTATTGGTAAACAAGCAAAAAGAGGCTATGATTGACCAACTTTTTTATCAACTTAAAAATATGGCAACCCATTAATTACTCCACTATAGGTCAGTTGGCTCTACCAAGTTACAGACACCTCGACATTTTAGTACTTTTATATTCATTGCAATAATGTCCAAGTATTAAATAATATTTTAAGTATACCACTTACCAAAAATTATAGTGTCATTTCCGATAATGAATTTCCATATGATGGATTTAATTCCTCGTATTTTTAAAGAACTTATATTGTTCTCGAAGAAAATTAGATTATTCTTTGTAAAACGCATGGACTTATATACCATATCAATACTACTAATTTCTTGCAATTTTCTAGTGTCTTGTTGTATAGTATAAACAGAAACCTTCTGAAGATCTTCATCAGAAACTGAAGCATAATAAATAATTAAATAACCGCCTTTTGTCTAAAATTGCATAATATTAAATTTTTGTTAGATTATATTTTGAAAATATAAACCATAACATCTTGTATTTCCAAGTCCCCAGAATAATCAATCTTCATTAATACATCACCATCCAGGTCGAGAATTATTACTCTGTTGGTAATTTTGGCCAACAGTACTATGATGTTATCCCCACAACTCACATCGGCAATAGTTTTATTTTTAAAACGTACATTTTTGGTTTCCAAATTAACCATATAAAAGCAATGTTTAGAATGCACAAATACTAATCTGTAAAAAATAAATTAACATGGTCAAATCATTTTTAAACAATATCTTAATCTAAGTTTATATGCCCAACAGATAATAGGTTTTGTTTTAAAATAGGCTATTAGATTAAAATAAATTTTGGATTCTTGTTTTTCCCGTGAAGCTGCTTTGCCTTGAAATTTCACCCTTCAGGATTGCATTTAGGTGCAAATGTTTTGTAAATTCTAAATAAATTCCTTTCAGCCTCATGCTGACTAAACAAACCGACGCCGTGATAAATGATAATATTTCATTTTTTGTGTACCCTTTAATTTAAAACAATAAAAATTAAGTAACAGTAATTTTTAATTACTTACTAAAATTATTAGGAAAAATATGAAATAAGCATGGAAATAAATATTTTAAAGGGCAAGCCACCGTTTAATTCTTTAAACCATGGTAAAAATATACTTACATATTTTTATAAACCTCTAAATTAACTCTTTTGGGAAATACTTCGGCTTCCTTTAGTTTTACATTTAAAAACCAAGATTTTGTTTTCAAATTCCATACTTTCAAGGTTTTATAATTTATAAAAATTAGAAAGTCTTCATGTTTTACGGTTTTCCTAATTGCCGTTTCTTCGGTAAAACTAAACAAAACCTAAAAAATGAGGGCATAAATATAATTTTCAAGTCTATTGTTTAATTACTTACCTCTCCTGTCGATAATTCTATAATATCTACATTTACCTCAGTGTTGGACAACACAATGCTAGCTACCAGTATTTCATCATCAAAATAATTAATGCGATCATAGTGTTTATTTTCTTTAAAAGAAAGAAAATTAAAATTAGCGTTGCTCCAATGGGATTCTATTAATTCATTGTATTTATAAACTCCCTAAAAATGTTAATATAATAATGGTAACGTAATAATATACTAAAAGATCTATTTACTCGCCAATGTGGTGAAGAATCTAACATACACTCCCTATAAATATTCGAAGTCAAACATCCTTCTCTCTCCTGGTAATTTCTTTTAAAGCATACTTTCTTCCAAAAAAGATTATCGAACAAATGTCTCCACTCTTCAATACCATTCCAAATAACTTCAACATCTTCTAGATCCAAATACTGTATTATATGTTGCGAAATCTCTGGTAGCAGATATCTTACAATATCCATTTCTTTTTTTTTTTTATTATTCCGTTTAATAATTTAATATTTACTTAATACTTATTATTTCGTTACTATATTAAACGTCAACCTGCAACACGTGTTATCATAAAACAATAATAAATCTAATCGATGAGAGAATACCACACTGTCACTTGCGTAGGAAAAAAATATTTTCTATTCTCTTTGGAGATTCTAATAACTTTAAATGTTTTTCTGAAAGGTACTTGGACAGAAAATTATAGACGAAGTTCGAAAAATTGTGTTTTTTGAAAATGTGCAAGATTTTAGATTATAATAATCAATGGTTGGATAGATAGACGCTATGCAAATTTTATTATGAATAAAATAACTATCATAATATATATACTTTATACACATGATTTTATTTTCATTTAAAATTTTAAAAATAATATTAAAAATATTTAAGTTTCTGTAAACCGTGAAAATTTTAAAATTTCAGTTTTTTAACCAATTGCATCTATAATGTCTGTAAATATTAATTTAAAAAACATAAACCATTAAGAAAGCCCCATAAAATGCAGGGCCATCCTAACCACAGGGCTAAATGGGCTATAGCACCGGGGCGCAAACCTTTTGGAGGCGGCAATTTTTATTTTTATTGTTTTTTAGCTCTAAAAGGGATCAAAAATGATTTACTATCTTCTTTGGAACAGAGCAAATTAAATGATATGAGTATTTTATATAATATAGAGAATGACTTATTTAACAACTTAAATACGAGTGATTATTATATTAATCAATTTGTTAAAGAAAACGCAAGAAAAATAAATATATAAATTACTTTTATTTTTTGTTTACTCTAAAGTTTGTTTCTGTTTATACAGGGTGAGGGTGTTCCAGGATACACTTTACATAACTTAGGTGCTGATAGAGAACACTTTTATAAAAAACATTTTTAACAACTTTTTTTTTCTTAAGGTGGGGGTTCAAGGCCACAGAGTTGATTCGCACCTGGCAGATGGCGGATATTAGGGTATGCAATGAATAGATCGTTTATGGAAGTTCTTCTATTAAGATATAGGTGTCGCTCTATAAGTAGTAAATAGGGGAATACCCGCAGTCGAGAAAACATTTTTAATAACGCGAAGCAATGAAATATATACGACATCCTGATGTCTTTATAGTCGTAACGTAAACAATGAGTAACAACTACGTATTAGTTTACACCATTACGAAAGGTCAAAGAGATCCGTCTGTAATTGAAACATATTTGTTTAAAATACTTTTCTAAGATGATTATAATCTTCTCAGTACCTATACAAAAATGATGAAGCTCATTTAATTTCAAATGAAATGAACAATTTTGAACTTTTATTACAAAATTTATTTTAATTAATGATTATAAATTAATTATAATTACACATAATTATATTATAAATCAACTATTCACCAAAAATTAAAAATACCGTAACATGGTGGATCTTAGGTTTCAATTTATATAAACCGAACAACTACACATGAATCAATTTGATAAAGCGGTGCGTATTTGAGCAGCGCCGTAACTACAAAATGTGGGCTCGTGTTCAAAGTTCCTCGTGGGACCCCTTTCCTAAGCGTTAAAAAAAATTGCGCAATACAACAGCGCTTATAATAATTATTATAAATACCTACTATTTATATTTTAAATATATTAATTTTTAACTTGTGATAATTATATCAAGTAAATTTAAAAGTAAACAAGTTAATTAAACGTTAAATATAATTTTATTTATTTATATTTTATAAGCTTTCGATGAGTTGTGTAAAATATAAATAAATAAAATTATATTTAACGTTTAATTAACTTGTTTACTTTTAAATTTACTTGATATATTTATATTTTACTATACGGTACAAATTATTTAAACAAAATTTTCAATTATATTAAAATATTAAAAATTACAAATACAACTTATTTAAAGTATTCTAATGAGGTGCAATTTGTGCGCAATTATTGTCTTTCAAGCGGTGGTTCCAGGATGATATTATAAATTTTAAGACTTCTGTTATTGAGTTATTGGATTTTATTTTAAGCAACAATTTTTCATCATTTTTCAGTTCTACTGAAATAATCCCTACATGTTTCTTGTTTTTTACAATCTCAGTACGAATACAAAAATTTGGAATGATTAAGGGTAGGAACTTTGCAAGTACCTACCTCTTTTTTACCTCAAAAACGGCTTAATAGAGTACTTTAAAATTTGGAAGATACATGCGGAATACCATGATGGCACAATAAGACATATTTTATATTTTGGTATTATAAAAAAAATCTGCTAGGATTTTGCAAGTTGTTTCACTAGGGACGGTTTAGTTCAAAAACGGCTTAACAGATTAATTTAAAATTTGGAGGGTACATGTGGAACACATGAGGGCACAATAAGATATATTTTATATTTTGGTATTTTTAAAAAAAATCTGTTTTCAGTCATAAAAATTTACTTTAGTTTTTTGTTTTAATTAAACTAAATCATAGTTTATAATGATTACTATGATGAAAGAAAATAGTATAAAATATTTAAATTTTATATTCATTAAAAAGTTGAAAGTTTCGGGACGGTTTAGACTCAAAACGGCTGAACCGATTAATTTGAAATTTGAGTATGATATTTATGCCATAAAGACCTACAATAAGACATGATTTTAAAATAAATAGTTTTTAAAAAAATTTATAAGTATAAAATATTTAAATTTTATATTCATTGAAAAGTTAAAAATTTCGGGACGGTTTAGACTCAAAACGGCTGAACGGATTAATTTGAAATTTGAGTATGATATTTATGCCATAAAGGCCTACAATAAGACATTATTTTAAAATTAATAGTTTTTAAAAAAATTTATAAGTATAAAATATTTAAATTTTATATTCATTAAAAAGTTGAAAGTTTCGGGACGGTTTAGACTCAAAACGGCTGAACCAATTAATTTGAAATTTGAGTATGATATTTATGCCATAAAGGCCTACAATAAGACACGATTTTAAAATAAATAGTTTTTAAAAAAATTTATAACTATAAAATATTTAAATTTTATATTCATTGAAAAGTTAAAAATTTCAGGACGGTTTAGACTCAAAACGGCTGAACGGATTAATTTGAAATTTGAGTATGATATTTATGCCACAAAGGCCTACAATAAGACATAATTTTAAAATTAAATGTTTTTAAAATAATTTATAAATAAGTATAAAATATTTAAATTTTATATTCATTAAAAAGTTGAAAATTTCGGGACGGTTTAGACTCAAAACGGCTGAACCGATTAATTTGAAATTTGAGTATGATATTTATGCCACAAAGGCCTACAATAAGACATAATTTTAAATTAAAAGTTTTTAAATAAATTTATAAATAAGTGTAAATATTTAAATTTTATATTCAATAAAAAGTTAAAAATTTCGGAACGGTTTAGACTCAAAACGGCTGAACCGATTAATTTGAAATTTGAGTATAATATTTATGCCATAAAGGCCTACAATAACACATAATTTTAAAATTAAAATTTTTTTAAATAATCTATTAATTTAATTTTTATATTTCAAAAAATTGTGTTTTTTTTTGATATAGTCATATATTAGTGATATATGTACCATACGGAACATGTTTACCAAATTTCAAATTTTTCTGATCAGTATTTACATCATTTTTCATTTTTGATATAATTAACTAGGAACAAACCCATACAATTTACGGTTAGGATTTTGCAAGTTGTTTCATTAGGGACGGTTTAGTTCAAAAACGGCTTAACGGATTAATTTAAAATTTGGAGTGTTCATGTGGAACACATGAAGACACAATAAGACATATTTTATATTTTGGTATTTTTAAAAAAAATCTGTTTTTAGTCAAAAAATCTACTTTAATTTTTTTTTTTTTTTTTTTTTTATTAACCTAAAACAGTTCATAATGATTACTATGATATCATAGTATCATAGAAGAATAAGAAAAAATAAACGTAAAATGATTGCATTAGATGGACAGTGTGGGACCTTGTTAACATGTATTGGGTCGTGTTATGTCAAATATTTGACAGTATGGGCCGTGTACACCAGCAGTGTGGTGTAAGGCTTAAATCGACATGCTGAGACGCGGGTAATCGCTGTTCTTTTCTTAGTCTCGGCAACTACACTGTTGTGTTTAAAGTCCGATATCTATCTGTGGGCAATGGAGAAGGAAAAGAGAAACCATTCCATTAGTAATTGCCTGGTATGTCCCCTTGGCTTTTGCCAAGTTAATCGTCTACGCACTGTTTAGTGTATGATACTCAAAAAAATATAGGCCGTGCGAGACTTCAAGATTTTTGGTTTGTTGAACCGTTTTAAGATATCTATTTTCATAAAAAATAAAAACGTACAATATCATTAAATTTATATTTTTGTAAGGTACTTAAAAATATAATTTTAGTTATAAAATTCGTAGTATGTATTGCAGTGTTCATAAAGGTAGGCAATAAAGCCCACAGCAGTTATAAATTTCATTAACAAATAAATGTAAGAAAGTTCAAAAAAGAGTTAATGTTTGAAACTTAACAAATTAATTTAAAAATAAAATAATTTATTGCTTAAGTAAACAATCGAAAATTGAACAACTTCAAGTGTATTGACCAACATGCGTCGACAGTGCGGGTGTACGCGAGCAAATAACAAAATTAAATCACATTATCAAAAACAAAATTTGAAGAAAAAAAATATAGATGAATCGTCTTGGCAACGTGTAAAGAAGGGATGAATAATAAATAGGTGGACCAAAAAGATCGTGTGGAAATATCCTCTGAGAGTGGAGTGATCCACAGTGAAAATTTAAATAATCAAAATCATTTAGAACCACAAATAACAAATTCAATTTGGATAAATCTACAATATAATTTTGGAGAAACACTTTGAAGAACATTTGGAACTGTGGCATAGAAAATATTTGGAAGTAGATGAAAGCTGCTCCATTTAGCGTGAAGGAGAGAAAGAGGAAGATTCACAACCAATATAAAGGAGAGATGATCGAGGATCGATTTTAAAAGAAGAGAAAGACAGGTTTGAACAATCCACATTATTAAGTGAGAACGGAATATTCGCGGAACACGTATTGAAATAAAAATAATATGGTGCATTGACGAATTTACAAAACTCAAATTAAAAATTGTAATTCAATTGTTTATTTAATTATAATAAATCTTAACGTTCAGCTAAAATTTCACAAGATTTTTCTTAAAAAAAAATAAAAGATTGCTAATAACTTTCATTTGACATTTCTTTGTGGAAGGCTGAGGTTTGATAAGTTTGCATTTACTTCATAAAGAATTAAGTAAGTATGCATTTTTAAAGATTTCACTCCTTAACAGTGCAGTATATAAGTGTAATATAATACAGTGGCCACAAAAAGTATTCGTACACTTACATTTTTAACATAAAAAGCGATATTACTTTTTTATACCGTAAGTAATTTAAAATATAAAAAATGCATTAACAACTTCAGACAATATATTTTAATAATATTTAAATACAATTCATAAATTCAAAAAATTAACTTAAAAAATAAAATAAAAACACAGAACAACTTGAAATTAAAAGCAAAAAGTATTCGTACACTTGCAATAAAAGTTAAAAAAAAAACAATTAAAAAATTTTTTAATATTTAGTAGGATTACCTTTAACCTTAATAATAGCTAATAATCGCCTACGCATCGAATTTACCAAATTTTGAGTAATTGAAGGCGAAATATTACTCCATTCTTCTTTAAGAGCATTTTTTAATTGGCTTTTATTTGAAATTTTCCGTTTTCTTATATTTCTTTCCAAATAATCCCACAAATGCTCTATTGGATTAATGTCCGGACTTTGAGGAGGTGTTTCTATATGTTTCGGGGTGTGATATAGGATCCACATCTTTGAATTCCAAGCCTTATGCTTTAGGTCGTTGTCATGCATAAATATATATTTATTTGCTAGGCCCAATTTTTCAGCACTAACTGCTAAATTTTTTTGTAATATATCAATATACATTTTATGGTCCATTATTCCATCGATAAAATGCAGATTTCCTGGACGAGCCGCACTCATACACCCCCAAACTAACACAGAACTGCCTCCGTGTTTAACAGTTGCACATAAGTTTTCTTTATTTAATTCACAATTTTTTTTCCTCCACACTAACTGCCTTCCATACGAGCCAAATATATTAAACTTGGACTCGTCTGTGAATATAACACGGTTCCAAAACTCCTGGGTTTCATTTTTATGTTCTTTTGCAAAATTTAGTCTTTTCATTCTATTTATATTATTTATGAAATACTTTTTACGTGCTGTTCTGGCATGATAACCTGCTTTTAGAAGTACATTACGCACAGTGTTTGTAGATACATTTGTCCCAATTGTATTTTTAAGTTCATTAGCAATTTTCACTGCATTTAATTTAGGATTTTTCTTTATTTTTAAAACAATTGCTTGTTTATCATAATTACTTAATTTTTGAGGACGGCCTGTACGAGGTTTACTTTTTAAAGTTTTTGTTAGAGAATACCTATCAATAATTGTTTGTATCGTGGAACGTGGTCTCTTAACAATTTTAGAAATTTCACTTAGCGATTTTAACTGATTATGTAAGTTTACAATAATTTTCCGTTCTTCAGTTGTAGTTTCTACACTTTTACGCCCCATTTTCAAATTATTATTTACTAAAAGTTATATGTGTATGCAAGTCGGCTTTATAAATAAAACTGCAATCGTTACGTATAATAATTAAATACCAAATGTTTATTGTAACTTGATAATCAATGTCGGGGCATTACCTGTACGAATAATTATTGCGCAACTTTCAACCCCGTTTTTCTGAAATTTGCTTTGCAATACAATATGATAACATTTTAAAGAATTTTGTGTTAATGAAAGCTTTAATGTAAACATAGACCTAAAGGTTTTACAACTTTTTTTTTACATTTTTTATTTTGAAACGGAACGATACAGCTATTAATTTGAAATCTTCTAATGTACGAATACTTTTTGTGGTCACTGTACCTACATTATAGAAATATAGCGCCTTGTCTCGCCTATTTATTATATCAAGCAGACATGCTTGTTGAATTTTTTTTTTTTCTATAAATTATTAACTTGTAATAATTTTTTTTAACTTTTTTCTAACTTTAAAGTTTTATTAAAAAAAACATTGTATTATGTTGACCTAAATACAAAAGATTGTAATTCAGGAAATAATTACTATGTATAATAAGAACGTGTACTCATCTACATTAAAAACTGCTTTTCTATCAAATGATATTTTTTATTTAGAATTACTAAAAAATATTTGACTTATTACTTTATAGATTAACAAAGTTACGTGTAGCACCTCATAATCATTATTTATTGAATAAATTGTACTCGTTTACAAGTAATACCTATTACAAGTCTGCTTTGTTTTTAAATTATATGATATCGAAACTTGATATAATTGCATTATTATTAAACATAAGAACATGAGTAATGCTATTTTTCTGAACGCCATCTAAATTCCGAACGTCAGACTATAAATCTGCTATCGAAAATTGTGGTTCGTTTCTAGCTTGATTATTTCAAAAATGAAAAATATTGGTAATATGCATCAGAAAAAATTGAAATTTGGTAAACATGTTCCCTATACTAAATATATCACTAATATATAGAATATATTAAAAAAACACAATTTTTATAAATATAAAAATAAAAATAATAGATTATTTCAAAAAATTTTAATTTCAAAAATATGTCTTATTGTAGGCCTTTATGTCATAAATATCATATTCAAATTTCAAATTAATCGGTTCAGCCGTTTTAAGTCCATACCTTCCCGAAATTTTCAACTTTTTAATGAATAAAAAATTAAAATTTTTTTTACGATTTTCTTTTATCATAGCAATCACTATAAACTATGTTTTAGTTTAATTTAAAAAAAAATAATTTTAAAGTAGATTTTTTTACTAAAAGCAGATTTTTTTTTTAAATATCAAAATATAAAATATGTCTTATTGTGCCCTCATGAGTTCCGTATGTACCCTCAAAATTTTAAATTAATCCGTTAAGCCGTTTTTGAACTACACCTTCCCTAGTGAAACAACTTGCAAAATCCTACCCTTAATTCAAGCCTTCGATAGTTAGGCCTCTTTAAAACATTTTTTTTTAAATGTCCACCTACATGTAGCCATAGCCCAGAAAATATTGATTTTAGAGTAAAAATTGTTTAGTAGAAACTAGATTTAAACCTTTTATTGTCTAAAATGAACGGCTTTCGAGTTATAAATTAATGCAAGTAAAAAAATGTTTAAAAATTCGAAATCTTTTTTTTTGTTTTTTTAAACGAAACATTTTAAATTACAAAAATTCTGACGCCCCATTCCGGATAAGAAATTTAACGGACTACAACTTTTGTCTAGTAAAATGTTTTGGAAAACCAACCCCTTTCACAGAAAATCAGAAAAAACAAGGCAGCTACAAAACAAAAAATTGAATTAATTAATTTTATTGAAAAATTATTTTATTAATTAATACATCTTTTACAACAATCACGACTGTGTATTAAAAATGAGGGTAGTCATTTTGAAGATTTACTTAAATAATGTAATAGCTTAACCTTAATTAATAAAATAATTTTTCAATAAAAATTTGTGAATTTAATTTTTTGTTTTGTAGCTGCCTTGTTTATTTTTTCTAATTTTCTGTGAAATGGATTGGTTTTTCAAAAATTGTTACTAGACAAAAGTTGTAGTCCGTTAAATTTCCTATTTGGAATGGGGTTTCGTTTAAAAGATACAGGGTTTTGAAAAACCAAAATAAAAAAAAGCTCAATTTTCTATGAATTTTATGTTTTCGTTTATGGTAATAGTAATAAATTGACTTCTTCTATTTTGTATTTGTGCGTTTTCTTTTGAAGAGGGACGCATTAATTTTAGTAGACCAGGGGCGTCGTATATCTTAGGACGGCCCTGATACAATGATAAAAAGAGAAGTTATTTTAAGGTATTATCGGCAACTTTTGATTTGGCTGAAATTTTTATGTTATACTAACCCTCTAAAACCGTTTATTTGAATTTTTTCAAAATTTTTTTACTCAACCGAAAAAAGTTATGAATTCTTTAAAAAAATGTGCGTTTTTTTCGAATGCTTATAACTTATTCACAAATTTATTAATCGAGACGAGTTTTTCAAATTCTTTTGCTTTTAAACGTGCTTTTCGGAAAATCCATTAATTTTTCAAATTTCGCCATTTTTTTTTAATTTTGCGTTTAATATCGCAAATCCCATCGTGAACGAATATCGTCAACTCTTCTAAGAAAAACACTTGATTCAAAAGCAACCCAGAAGCAGCAGCATAATTAAAGCAGATATGCAATAAACCCAGAAAGGAAAGGAATCCAGGAAAGCTGGATTCAGGAACTGCCACACTGAAAATCATGCACTAATAAAAGACCACCAATGAGAAAGAGGTTAATCGTAAAGTTGGCGAAGAAGCTAAACTGAGTACAAATGTATTATACCGATTTAAAAATGAAACATAAAAGTATTTTATTACTTAACTCGATACAATAAAAATTATATTAAAAAATTAAATACTTAATTCTTATTAAACAACAGTTATTAAAAAATAGTAAAATATATGAAAAATAAATATTGTTATTCTTCTCAAAGCAAGTTAGCATTAACGGAGTATACACATCTACTTTGCAATAAAATCGTAATTTTGTACGCATAAGCGATACTGAGAATTTATGTATGCAAACTTCTTCTTAGTTACTTGAAAACTTTCATAAAAGTATACCACCATATCGTCCTTCGCTAGTTCCTTAATAAATTTACCTGTTTTTAAACACCACATATTTAGAACACAATCTTCTGTATACAAGAACAAGTAACGATTATTTGCTATGGCCCATACCAGCTCCTTTTCATCGGAATCTATATTAAAGAAATTAAATTTTTATTTTATCTAATTCTAATTGAGTATGGCTCACATACCAAAAGCTACATAATGATTTTCTGTGGTAAATTTCCAGATCTTATAAGTACTGGATTTTGTTCCTTGATGATTCCAGAACAACAGCGTATATTTGTTTGGGAAACATGACATTTGATAAAACATGCTAATACTTCTAATTTCTTGTAAACTTTTAGTCTCTTGCTTTATAGTACAAAATGAAACCTTTTGAAATTCTTGCCCAACAATTTTACAGTAATAGATAATTACATAACCGCCTCTTGTCTAAAATTAAAAAATGCCAGTTTTTTTGTTTGCCAAATTATGAAAATATAAACCATAATATTATCAACTTTTAACCCTTCACCATAATTAATGTTCATTAACAGTTTACCATGTAAATCAAAAACTTTTATCTTCTTATCGTTATTTAATACCACTACTACGTCGTTTTCACCAAAACAGCTATCAAGAACATCCAACATTTTAAAATTGATGTTTTTAGTTTGAAAATTAACAATATACAAAACATCGGAAGGATTTAAAACTGCTAATCTGTAAAAAATTTATTAAAATATATAAACAGTAGCAAATAAGATGTCAATGGGAAACTAACTCGGAAATGGAACCCTTTTCGTTTCACTCTAGTATAATATCACAAAAAAGCTCCTAAGTTCTGTAGATCTAGATCGAACCAAAACAGGAACAAATGTGTTAGGAAAAATATCAAAAACAACCTTTCATTATTATTGAACTAATACTAAATACAAGATATAAGTCATTTGAAAGTAAAATAAAAAAAGTTATCAAGATTTTTTCTAACGAAGGGAACCCCTAATATGTAATTCTAGGATTGGGCCAAGCTTTTGTAGATTGAAAGAACACTAAAATTAATCAAATACCTCTTTTTTAAAAGTGCTATCTGAAGAAATAGCAAGAAAATAAAAAGTTTTTAATTACAATACAGTACAGTCTCGGTAATCCGAACACACGCTAATCCGACCATCCAGTAATACAAACAAAAAAAAACTCGGTAGTTTGCACAAATAGTTTACAATTCGAAGACAGCTAATAAAATTTTCGGATTATAGAAAAATGTTTGGATTGCAGAAAAAAAGATAGGATAAAAAATAGTGTTTGCAAGCTGAAGTAGAAGAGTAAGTAAACAGGAAACCAGGAAAAGAATAATTTAACTGATCTAGAAATTATTGAGCAATTTATTGAAGATCTGAACGTAGATTATGATGAAGCAAGTGACGAAAATGACAAAACACGTTTTATAAAGAATAAAGAAGCTGTCGAGAAGAGGCAATTTTTGTTTTTTAACTTTATCCAGTAATCCGAACTTCTCTGTAATCCGAACGAGGCCAGGTTTCTATTAGTTCGGATTACCGAGACTGTACTGTACTTTAGCTAGTTTATGCAACAATAATCCAAAGATTTTCTAGCTAACGAGATGGTAATACATAGCAAGTCAATTGAAATTTCCCAGGTTTGATTCCCCACAGGAATAATCTTTGTCAAATATTATTCAACACAGAACATGCTATATTCTGTTACTCTTAAAAATAAACTAATACTGCGAGGAAGTAAGCCTGGACCTTCCAATCCACTTACTTACCAATTTGCTTCTAGGGACTAATTCAACTACAGAGTTTTTCTTTTAAACCTCCTGTTAGTAAGAGGTGAATAATTTTGTAAGCACCTTGTATGTATCATCTTTGAAATTTACTTAAAAGTAAATTTAAAATTAATAAATTGCAGGTCGAGCACAGATTAGAAAATATTTGCAAGGTCGATGATAACCAGGTACTTCTTTTTCTAAGGCACACGTTTGTTTGGAATTGTAGTGACAATTGGTAAAATTTACAATAACAGGATTAATCAGATGCAATTTTTCGCAGGTAGTCAAATCATTTTTTGAAATTTGGACCACAACAAATTTTCTAAAATTTGGAAAATACGTTGATAGTTTGCGTGTTGGTCGGAGCAGCATATGCTTGTTTATCGTCTGCAAGATTGTCCATGAACCAAATGTTTGCTTTTGAAGTTCATCTGGTAATGTTGCCCTATTCGTTTAGTTTACAGTAGCAAAAATATTTATTATATTTAAGATTCTTTCTAAATTTTTATTTTTTTATTCTTTCTAAATTTATATTTGATGTTTGCGAGAATTAAGGTAGAAACTCTAATAGTAAGATAAATTGAAAAGCTTTTGAAGGCTTTTCATCTCTATTTAATTATTGGTGGTAAAAGTGTATAGCGCCCATTATTTTTTTGAATTTTTTAATTTTATTTTGCTCGACAATTTGGACTAATTCATAGTGTCATTAAAAAAGCTAGGAGTGTAGGTAGATTGTTAAACGTAAGTAAATTTTTACTTTGTGCACTAAGAGCAAAATTCAGCGTTACAAAAGACCTTCGAATTTTTATTGCATAAACTAGCTCAAGTATTGCATTCAAACTTATAAACTGAACAACAGGTGCTTACTTACTTTTAGTGCTCTTTTGCGATCCTAGAGTTACAGTTCTGGAATTGTCCTCAAGCCAAACTAATGATTTTAAGAAGAAAATTGCATTTTCAAGTTATTTTCACATAAAAATAAGCAAAGATTGCATTAAAATTATATACAGTGTCCCCATGACCGTGGAGAATCTTTGAGGTGGTGATAAAGAACACTTTTCAAAGTGAAGAAAACAAATTTTCAAATAAAATTTTTGTTCAAAGGCCAAACCCTTGGGGGATACCTCCCTTTAAAGCAATTTTTTGAATTTCTAATTTCAAACGACCATAACTCCGATATTATTAATTTTTTAGGCTTAATGGATTAGAACTTTTTTATAGATCATTTGCTTATCTATAAATTAGGTTTTAGCCCCTTATTGTCTAGAAGCAACGGATTTCGAGTTATATTTCAATTGAAGGGAAAAAATGTTAAAAAAAGTCTGGTTTTACTTTTCGTGTGAACCCCGTATCTCTTAAACGAAACGTCTTAGAAAAAACCTGACAGCCCAAATCGGATAGGGCATTTAACGAGCTACAACTTTAGTCAAATACATCTTTTTGGGAAACCAACCGCTTTCATAAAAATTCTGAAAATAATGAACAAGGTGTAGGCAAAAAAAAAATAATTCACAAAATTGCTAAAAATCTCGATTTGATTTATAATTTGTTTTAATTTCAAAACATATTGTAGCGTTTGATGTTTGAGCGACATTGTTAGAAAGCGCATTAAATTATCGTTAATAATTACTTTATTAATTTATATTGTTAATTAGGTTATTTTTTTTACGTCCACCTTGTTCATTATTTTCAGAATTTCTGTAAAAACGATTGGTTTCGAAACAAAAATTTATGTAACCAAAGTTGTAGCCAGTTAAATTCCCTATCGGATTTGGGCCGTTAGTTCTTTTCTAAAACGTTTCGTTTAAGTGATACGAGATTTGCAAAAAAAGTAAAAAAAATAAAACCTGACTTTTTTTAACATTTTTTCTTTAGTTTAAATTATAACTCAAAATCCGTTGATTCTAGATGATAAGGGGTTATAACCTAATTTGTAGATAAGCAAATTATCTTTAAAAAAGTTCTAATCCATTAAGCCTAAATAATCAATATTTCGGAGCTATGGCTGTTTGAATTCAGAAATTCAAAAAATTTGCTTTAAAGGAAGATAACCCCCCCCCCCCAAAGGTTTAGACTTGGACAAAAATTTTATTTAAAAATTTGTCTTAGAAAAGTGTCCTTTATTACCACCTCAAAGGTTCTCCATGGTCACGGGAACATCCTGTATGTACTTATAAAATTTTTCAATTTGATCGGATATAATTTAAATTTTGTAGTGTTTTGAGATCAACTTTGTTAAGCAACCTGAAAGAAAACGTAATAAAAGAACTTACAAATTATTAGATACATCTATACTAATTCCATTGTAAGATATTTTGGATACTTCAAGTTTTAAAGCTAAAGTCCAAGATTTTGTTTCCATATTCAAAATTTTCAAGGTTCTATTCACAAAATAAATCAGCAAGTTTTGATGTTTTACAATTTTTTTAACTATATTCCTTTCATCAAATCTGAAAAAAATCTGAAAACAAAAGTATAAATATTATACTTATAACAGTGCGCCTGCGTGGACTAGCACAAACATGTAAACGGAAATTTTAATTTCATTTTTCCGAATTTTTTTAAGCAAAACAAGAGTCTACAGACAGGTAATTCTACTTTGATTCCGCATGCGTAATCGTATTATTAGTATTTAAAACAAATTTGAAAACGGAACTTAATATATTTACAGGTTGTAGCTAGGCGATGGTACATGCAGGCATTAAGATGCAATCTATAATAATAAATTTATTGCTCACATTTCCCATTGATAAGTTTATAATATCTGCGCAGACAAAATTTACAGCTTTAGAATACAGGCTGGCTATTATTATTTCATCATCAAAATATAGAATCCTATCGTATTTTATATTGTTTGTAATGGGAATGCATTTAAAGTTGCCACTTGACCAATTAGATTCTAATAATCGATTGTATGTATAAATTGCCTGTAAATATTAATACAAAAGTATCAAAATATATTTTAAAGTAAAAAAAATGTGCTTGTATCCTCTACGTAAAATGTTAATTTACCTGCCAATGAAGAGAATGTTTTAACGTACATTGATTATATAGATCGGAACATTGACCTACTTCCGTTTCCTGATAATCGTTTCTATGACACACTTTCTTCCAAAAATGGTTATCGAATAAATGTCTCCACTCTTCGATACAATTCGAAACAACTTCAATATCCTCCGAATCCAAGTACAGTAAAATATGTAGTGAAATCTCAGGTGGCAAGCATCCTATGATATCCATTTCTTGACCTGCTTGCGTTTATTAATTGTGTTATTACTGCAAAGATCACTGTTTGTATCAATTTTTAAGTTAAATATTCCGCGTATTTTGATTTGTAAACAGTGCGAGGTTATGTTATAATTCAAAATTCCTACCATAAATGGGCGGGAAAACTGGCGGGTAAGGTAAGGTAAATCTATCTGTTGGGTACTTTCGTAAACTAGTACTGTCGGCAAAAGATATTTTTACTAATTAGTCAAAGGCGTCCATATCAGAGTTGCCCCTTGCATTTCAGCTTAAAAAATTTTTCTAAGATAATACAAAAAATACTAAAATGGTTAACAAAAAATTATCTAATAATAATGAGAATCTTAAATTTAAAGGTTTAAAATCACAGGACTAAATGGGCTATAGCTCCGGGGCGCAAGCCTTTTGGGGGCAGAATTTTTATTTTGATCTTCATCAGTCCTAAATAGGATAAAAACTTATTTATGATCTTCTTTTGGACAGTGCGAATTAAATTATATAAGTATTTTATACCGGGTGTTCCCGTGATCGTGGAGAACCTTTGAATGCTTTGAGGTTGTGATAAAGGACACTTTATTTTAATACAAAATTTATTTTTTATTATTTTCAGAATTTCTATCAAAACGGTTGGTTTCCCAAAAAAGTTTATTTTACTAAAGTTGTAGCCCGTTAAATTCCCTATTCAATTTGGGCTGTCAGTTTTTTTCTAAGAAGTTTCGTTTAAGAGATACGGAGTTCGCAAAAAAAAGTAAAAAAAAATAAAAACGAATTTTTTTTACATTTTTTCTTTTAATTTAATTTATAACGCGAAAGCCGTTGACTCTAGACGATAAGGGGTTATAACCTAATTTGTAGATAAGCAAATGATCTTTAAAAAAGTTCTAATCTATTAGTCCTAAAAAATCAATAATATCGGAGCTATGGCCGTTTGAAAGCAGAAATTCAAAAAATTGCTTTAAAGGGAAGTACTTCCTAAGGATTTAAACTTGGACAAAAATTTTATTTAAAAATTTATCGCAGAAACAGGGCCGTATTTAGACTAGATTTTCAAGGGGAGTTTTAAAAATATTAAAAAATAAATAGCTAATTTATTAAAATACAAAGGAAACTAAAATTAAAAACAAAAAATAAAAGTATAAAGTACAACATATTTAAAAAATAAAAACAACTACAATAAAAAACAAATATAAAATTAAAAACAGAAGGAACTCGATAAATATATAAATACCTAAATAAAAAAATTTAGGTCTCAACTTAAACCATCAGAAATGCTAAAATCGGCAAAATAAATGCAATTTAGGGCCACTTATACAGTTGTAAGTTAAATAAGAAAATTTGGATTAACCAATGAAATACGTTGAAAAGCTGTTTTTTAAGAAATATTATTGGTTAATCTAATTTTTTTGATTTAAGCTACAACTGAACAAATGAACATTGGTAATTTTTTTTAATTTAAATTTTGTTATATTAATTTTTGAAATGTAATGTTTGCAGAAAAATTAGTAGAGGGAGATTTTTTGCCAAGACGACGGAGGCCTAGATTTTGCTCCGCTGATTTTTTGAGTATAATTTTGTGCAAGTATTTTGCAATAAGATTTTATTTTTGAGTATTGTTATTGGAAAATTTTGTTTTGTTGATTTTTGTAAACTTTATTTAATAGTTGAAAATAATTAGTCGAGGGAGCGACAAATTTTGACTACAGGTTGACTTCTGGGCATTATCGCGGATAAAATTTTGTTGGTGCCATTTTAAAAGTTTTGTTTACTACGATATTTTCAATAAGTTTAAACTTATTCATATTTTAATTTTAAACTCTCTTGTAAAAAACCGTCTTTAAATAAAATTTTTTAATTTTAAAATTTGAATGTAACTAAA
This sequence comes from Cantharis rustica, assembly GCA_911387805.1. Classification (NCBI taxonomy): domain Eukaryota; kingdom Metazoa; phylum Arthropoda; class Insecta; order Coleoptera; family Cantharidae; genus Cantharis; species Cantharis rustica. The sequence goes on along the minus strand of OU426879.1, from coordinate 50,422,588 downwards.
TTTTTATTTTACCGATAAACTGAAAGAAAATTTCACAGATCTTAAGCAAATGTACATATTTTCAAATAAAATTCACAGCAAAATATAAAACAATTTATGGGATTACAATGCCCACTCTAATTTATTACGGAAGTGTTATTTTAAGCTATGCTGCCGATGATGGTCATAAAATTTATTTTCCTTTTAAAATTCTTGGTTCAAACGATTTATAGCAATTTAAAATTTTTACCATAATAGTAAGAATTAAGTTAAAATATCTATTTCATTTATTTCAATATAATTGTTTTTCAAAAAATCGAAAATTAATTAATAGGAGTAATAACTAACGATTAATTAAGTGGCCGCAGACTTATTTTTATATTCTTCATGGTCAGGTTTTATATTTTTGCAATTTAGCAGTAGGTGTATTCAATCCAGTGTCGCCAATCCCCGGATATTAATATAGAAATACCCAATTTTTTAATTTGGGATTTAATTTATTAGAAATATCTCTTTAGTTTTAATTTTTATTTAAACATTTCAAGTTTAATGTTTTTGCTTTTTCTGATTTTTTTTTACGATTGCAGTCAAATAATTGATAAATAATTGGGGAGGGGGGTTGTATCCCCCTCCCCGTACATACGGCCCTGGCTTTGAGGTTGTGATAAAGGACACTTTATTTTATTACAAAATTTATTTTTTTTACTTTGTTCATTATTTTCAGAATTTCTGTCAAAACAGTTGGTTTCCCAAAAAAGTTTATTTTACCAAAGTTGTAGCTCGTTAAATTCCCTATTCGATTTGGGCTGTCAGTTTTTTCTAAGGCGTTTCGTTTAAGAGATACGGGGTTCGCAAGAAAAAGTGAAAAAAATAAAAACTGATTTTTTTTACATTTTTTCTCTTAATTTAATATATAACTCGAAATCTGTTGATTCTAGACGATAAGGGGTTATAACCTAATTTTTAAATAAGCAAATAATCTTTAAAAAAGTTCTAATCTATTAGGCCTAAAAAATCAATAATATCGGAGCTATGGACGTTTGTAAGCGGAAATTCTAAAAATTGCTTCAAAGGAAAATACCCCCTAAGGCTAAGGATTTGAACTAAGACAAAAATTTTATTTGAAAAGTGTCTTTTATCACCACCTCAAAGATTTTCCATGGTCTGAGGGAAACCCTGTAAATAGAGAATGACTTATTTCACAACTTTTGTTTTTTGTTTACTCGAAAGTTTGTTTCTGATTATATTACTTTTTTTAAATTTTGTAGTAATTTAATGTTTTGTTTAGTGGAATAGTAATAAATTAAATTTTACTATTTTGTATTTGTATGTTTTTTTATGAAGAGGGGCGCATTAATTTTAGTAGCCCAGAGGCGTCGTATATCTTAGAACGGCTCTAGCTTGCGTAGACAAAAGGGTTGAACATTTTGTTGATTAATTAATGTATTAAAAAAAAAATTGGCCCCTATACGAAAAAAGGTTATGGACGCTCATGATCAGTTGCAATTTTCAATGGTTGTCGTCTTTTTTTGGTTAATCCTGAAAGGCTAATAAATGATGACCGATTTATATAATAGATTTTAATGTAATTAATTAATATATTTTTTTGTGATATTGAAAACTTACTACCGAGTGAGTTTACAGCAAATCGTCGCGTTTACCTACTAATAAATTGTATAGGTGGCGTGAGTACTCTTGCTGTAAACAAAACGTACCGCAAAGATTTCTGGGAGTTGTACGAGAAGGGAACCATATTTTTCAGTGTCCAGTTTGTGCGAGAGTGATACCAACAAACATTGTAATCATAAAGTGACTATTTATGGACATTGTTAATGTCAACATTTATTTATTTAAGTGCTTTCAAAATATAAAACCAAGTGAAAAATGCTAATTTCAAGTTTATTTCATAAAAGTAGAAGGAAAATCTAAGATGAGCCCCCGATATTGGGTTTAATCGTAAAATTCAAACATTTTACTCCTTCCTATATCTTGCTACTATCTACCTTAATTTTTTATGGTGTTAAGTTTGTGTTTCTGGTTCAAACGATTGTAATGCAAATATTTCATAATTGTCATTATTTAGGAGAAAAGGAAACGAAATGCAGGTAATAATTGCTTCTATTTACTCTTCCTATTATTAATTTTACACTTCGGTTTAGTTTACTGCCCCCCTAAAATTTTATTGCTGGTTGTAATTTTGTTTATTGTGTACCTTTGCTACTGGTTTTATATTTTTCAACTGGCCGCTTTTCACTTTTTTCATATTTGTAAACAAATGCCGTAACAATGCCAACCATAAATTTGTTTCCATTTCAATTATGAATTTTAAACGGGTTTAGTTATAAAAAAAACTAATCTAATCATATCTTGGCTTTATTTCGTTACACGTTACAACTTTTTTAAACGAAAACATATGGCACAAATTTCATTGCATAAACATAATTTCGGGTACAGTTATATCATGTAACCATCAATCAAAATTTTAATAACTTCTTTATTTTTAAAGGGTTACAAGGTCACAATATTACATTGTCACTAATTTTTTGAATTCCTAAAAACCTACATAAAATCTAAAATGCCTCCATAATTATAGCAAGCAATATACAGCGTGTTCCAAATGACCGACTTTCTCCCGCCAAATTTTGAATCAAATTTTTATTTCATACAACCTTTTGTCATTTCAGAACTATTGGAAGATAAGAAGTGGGACGAAGTGTAGGCCGATGATATGCATTCAGAATGGCTGGCAAACCTGAGTTGTCAGCAACAACCGGAGTGCAAAATGTTGTAGTTTATGTTTCTGATGGTAATTTTGCACAGGCATACGCCGTTGGTCAACATAATGTTGCTTCCTTTAATTCGCAAAATTCTCACAATGTCAGCATGGCCTATTCGAATCCACCACATTCAATGGCCACCGTGGTGGGTTCATCCAAAAGTTTTCCCGATAAAACACATCTACTTAAACCACCAGACTATCCACCAAACGGATCGGCTGGCTATTTTACAAATAATGCCCACACTGTGATATCTCCCAATGGATTTCAGCAGTCTTCTACCACAAACATCCCCGGATATCAAAATATTAATGTAAATAATAGTGTTATTTTAAATCATAGTAATTTTTCGGGCACACCAATTAAAAACATAAATTACGGCGGAAACAATGTAGAAATTATATCTGGCGATAATAGGCAGGTTGGGCCTAATCGTCTGGAGATTAAGGTGCGCGAAGAATGTGATAATCGTGAAGGATATTCCTCGGCAGACTCTGGTTATGTGAGTGTTATGGGTGGTGAAGGTTCTTCTCAAAGTGTAAGATGTGATTCAGTGCGATCAGAAACGGCAGAATCAAGTTGTAGTAGTTTGAGTTCTGCAGATGAAGGCCTTGTAGTAGTTCAACCCCAAGGTACCGAAATGGTTGTATACGATGGTAGTGTTAACATGCGTTCAAGTGGAGTGGTGCTAGCAGTCGGGCCACAAACTCCGTCTCCTGCAGCATCACTCGTTAGGACCGTTTCGGGACTCCAACCCACTTTTGTTAGTGTTCCGTTCAGATGGAAAAGACTGGTTAACAACAACGTCGTGGTCTACATTAGGTATGTATACTTCTTCTTGTTTTTATTTCTATAACAGTATCATGGTCATCTGGATAACCAAATGGTCAAGATCATGTTACATATCATTTAACACAAAGGTCACGAACAACTTTTTATGTGGTGAAATCTGATGTAATCGAAGTTTTGTATAGCTCCGAACAAGATGCGCAGAGGCAATGTAAAATATATTCTTTTTTTTTTATGTATTCGATTGAATTCTAAGCGTTTTGTTGTCCACATTTTACTGTATTGAAGTTGAAATAAATTGATATACATAACAGTATATTTACACTTCAATGTTCAGTATACAATATAGTATTGATATACTATGTATATGTGCGTTTCTTATCAAATACATATTTCGTGATACCAATACAATGGAATGCCACGAATTTTTTTTTAATATTGGTCATTTATATTTTAACAGGCTCCAACCGGTGTGCTATTTCAGAAGAAGAGAGTTTAAACTGATCACTCACTGTGACTAATATATTGACTATTATCGAAGTTGGTTAATTTATTGGTATATGCATTTAGACTCAATTTCTTAGAATAGCATGTTTCATCGGTTAACCTTCTGATATATTGGAGCAAACGTTATTAATTCTATAATAATTTGGGGGGGGGGGCAATTAAATGAATGAGCTATTTGTGAATTTAAAAATTAATTGTGTTGGGAAATATTTTTTAAATTGTACCATACTTTTTTTTACTGTGTACACATTAACATTTACGTTGTATGGTATATTAAAATAGGAACTTTTTTAGTGCAATAAATAATTTTTTATATCGAACATGTGTGTGCTGTATTATTTTTAAATCATAAACTTCGTAATATAGCTTTGATGATCTCCTTCATCTTTTCCTGCACCTTGGCTTGGGAGCCTCGTGTTCATAAATTGATCGGTCGACTTTTATGTCGAATAAATTGAATTATGCAAAATTTGTTTGTGGAATGAAATTTTTAAGATATTATAAGGTTGCACTTAATAATTAACTTCAAAACACTAATTTTAACCGCAATATATAATTTCGTGTTTATATAGAAAATTAATAAATGCTATATGAAAAAAAATAAATTTAAAACAATATATTACTATTTAATGTATTATCCATATCAAAGCAGTAAAAATAGAATGCAAATTTGTGGCTACCTAACAGAATTAAATATTCGGTTAGTCTTTTTATTCTTTTATTTTCAATCACCCAAAGGGATTCGGTTATGCTCTAATCGGGATTTCCGGGTCACAATGTCTGCATCGGTACGGATTTACCAAGCAACCTTCACGTTTCCCAGCTCAGCTGCTTTTAGGGGCTGAAGTATTCGCAACCGTTTGTGTTAAAGCCGCTCATAAATCTTTCACTTGCTGGCTGTTAGATATTCGAGTCAATTTTACGAATTTCCCAGTAAATTTATTACAGTATTATTCGACTTACAAAGTAATTATTAGTTCTACAATGGCAAGAATGGATCCAAAAGATTTTTGGACTACGCATGGTCGTTTTTAATTGTCAAATACAAAGAGCTTTTCCTTGTCATAAAATTGTTTTGTTCGTTTAAAAACCTTGTAAGTTTCTATTGCATCACAAAATTTTTAAATGAAGCGCAACCTCAAGTTCGTGTTTTTTAAAAAAAGGGAATAAATCAGTGTTCTAAAAATAAGGGAAGTTAACATTTTTACTTGTTGGACATTTATTTTAAGTGGCTTATTAAACTATTTTAACTCGTTTTTGAACTTCCAAGGGATCAGAAGCAGTTTTTATTGGCTATTACGTGTCGAAAAACGGTTTGAATTTCTCTTTTAATGTCGCTTTGTGTTTCTCATAGAGAAAGTTAATTCGACCACACAAATCGCTTTCTTTTTTTCACCTCGAAATTATTCTGTCAATTTTTTTTTAAATCTCGTTAATTGATGAAATTGTTTTTATAATTAAAATGATTAGTCGCATGGTATGAAATAAACGAGGAAAAAAAAGTCACCTTAGGGCAGGTTCGAATTGCACTTGTTAGGGGAATAGGTATCCAAATGGTCGTTCTTCCATATACAGACCACCAATGAAGTCACGTATAAAATAAAAATACTAAACGGGCTTTTAAATAAGTCATAATTAAATTAACTTTTGCTGTTAACAAAAATTCGCATAATAAATCAATTTGTTGCTAAATCTTGGGAATACTTCGAAGGTGAACCACTTTCTGGATTTAAATTATTGACCACGAATTTGTTAATCTTTTAACTTTGTGTAAATTTGATTGGGTCACATAATGATGTGATCTATTGTAAATTGTGCATGCAAGCTTATTGTCCTTGATTTGCTTATTTATTAACTGGTAAAAAAAGTTTTATTGCTTTTACAAATTATTCATTAGAATAAATTACGAAAATTATCTCGATGCTATTCTTTAGAGCCAACATAAACAGAAAATTGCCCCGAGAATCGTTTTAGTGTTGTTTAATCTAAATGGAGGCGGTTTCAAAATTTTAAATTTTCAACCGAGTTTCCTTGACATTTTCTACATCAATTACAAGCACAAATTCGATGCCTAAAGGCAAAGACAAAATTGATCCATTTACAAATTTCAACACAACAATTTAACAAACTAATCTGATTGCAAATTTTTTACCTCGCGTTTATACCAATTAGGTTTTCCAAAACTGATATTCGAGATTTTGCTTTGAGTGGATTTGCGCAATTTAATTTTGCTAAACGAAATTCTATCAAAAATTAAGACACTGCGTTACAAATTTATTTTTTGGGAAGCGATTAATCCAATTTTGAGTTTTTTAAACTCCATTAAAACTTTTTCGGTAAATAAATTATGCAATAACTTAAATCGTGGGGTAGCGCTTCAACAAGAAAATAGGTTTTAACGAGACCCTTTTATTCTAGTTCACGTTTTTTGAATAGAAAATTAAGCAAACAGCTTCCCCTTTGATTTCGTTCCGAATACATTTGATATCTTTAACTGGTAGGATCATCATTGAATAGAATTTTGATACCTACACTTAAAAATGTAACTACCAATATGAGATTGTTAAAATATTATTGAGCTACCTGACCTATATTTTTGTGGTTCAGGTAGGCGCATGAGATTTTTTTTTGTTGCTTTTCGATATTTTTTTATCTAAAAATATCAACACTCTACTTTATGGTCCCTTTCGGTGTTTTTTTGCTGGAAGAGGGGTGGATTTGCTTCATCAAAATTTGCAAAGCTAAATAGACATCTAGACGAAAACAGGACAAACATGTCGACCTTCAATCAGATGAAATGTATAAGTTGGAGATTTACCAGTGAAGCTTATCTTGTTGTGTATAAGCTACTTTAATAAAGCGGCGAGGACACCGGTTGCTAAGCTAAGATTTATTTTTTACCATGTCCTTGCTTTGATTGAAGTAAACAAATTTAGTCTGGCTCAATTAATATGGAAATTTCTACCAAGGAACAAACCAAAAAACGTTAAAAAAATTTATAAATTAACAAGATAATGCTCATTTTGCCCAACGGTTCTTGGATATTTGAGCGATTTTAAGGACAAAAAATTTCTTTCGCCTGTGTGTACCTGTCAGCCTCGAATAATATTGTATATGACATTTCTTGTCCGGAAATGGACAATGTAAAAATCGTCTGTAGCTAAATTTCGGAAACCAATCATTCTGATAATGAAATCCTCGGATTTCTTTTCCCTCAACACTACGAAGAAGGAATTTACTCTCATCGACATCGGTCGTGAATGGATTAACGGGATTTCGAAGGAATTTTCTATGTTTTGAATTTTGTTCGAATATTGATATTAATTTGATCATGTAATTGTTTTTCAGCTATTAAAATTAATATAAAAGTGTTAAAATGTACTTCACACTCTCCATGGTCAGTGCATGATTATCAAATCGTAAAGCATTATTTTGGTCATTTTTAAAATTTTTATAAAAATTACGAAGCAATTCATAAAAAGTCTTTGGGTTAGTAATCCAAGCGATTTGATTCACAATTGCGAAGATGGTGGATTGAATCCCGCTATAGCAAAATTCTGCCGGTTGAATGGATTATCATGGACGAATATAGATAATATATTATCAATTGGCATAATTTTACTAAAAGGAAAATCGTTTCGACTGGATTCGATCTATCTATCTCTCGATTCGAAAACAGATGGCTTGAGTCGGTCAACACTATGGATTTGAGAATTTTTTTCCATACAAAGGACATCAAAACATATGCTGTAATATGGGGCAGCGGGTACTTTTTTAAATGTAATTTCAGAAAAAATACAAAACCCGCTAACATAATATTTCTCTTTTCCACAACATAAACTTTTTTAATTTAATGGTGCCGAGGATGATTTATATGAATTTTAAAAATTTGAACGGTGGTTTATCCGCTAAAATAAAAATTATTGCAGTGAGAAAAATACAGTTTTAATTAGCAATAAAAAGGAATTAGTTTCGTCCAAATCGAAAAACTCCTGCATGATAATTCAAGAATTTTTTTGATACTGCTTATATTCCTATTTTTGGAGGACACTCTCCAAAATTGCTTAATAACATCTAAATAAAATGGAATTTTTATTTTTCAGTGCTAAACAAAAACCAAATATTGAAAAATTAATAGCCTTTCAATATTATGTACTACTTTCACGAAATATAATTTCTTTTTTTTTATAAAATTAATTTTTACATGTTACATGAAATTTAAATAAAATTTAATTCATAACTTACATAACATTGTTCAAAAACTATTTAAATGAATGATATAGCTTGCTACATAATATGTTATAACTTTATGTTTCGAATTTCAGATTCTCATCAGGCAAACCTGGAAAAATATTAAAATGATCGAGAAGTTATGCTATTAAATTCAAACTTGAAACATAATTCCATATAATATTGCAATTCATTCGAAACTTATGTTTGGACATTATCAAAGTGGTATTTATTGTGACGCGAATCACAATGAATTTACTAGTATCTTAGTTAATGTCGCGGCGGACGGATGTCTCTGATGTTTTATTTGCAATTGTTGAAATTTTTAAAGTAATCTAAATATTCCATAAAAATATATTGAAACCTCAAATGTAATAGAATATATATTTTAAAATCTCTAAAAACTAAATAATATATTTTCAATGTATTAAATCTCATACTATATTGAAATGTCTGAGTGAATCTGTATGGATTTTGCAATAGAATGACGAACAAATATTACACATTTTACTCTTAAATAAACCAATTCGATGTTGAAAGTGAAACTATTGATGTAATTTGCTTTATTTGTTTTCAAATTTCGTATTGACATAATATTACATACGCACATCTCACACTTGTAAGTGTCAATAATTTAAATTTGATTTAGCTAATATTTTTGTGTAAAAATAATTATTGAAAATGTGTGAAAAACATGGTGACACTTAATACTAATATGGTTTATAGGGTGAAAATAAATTTTCAAGACTTTTATGACATTGTTTACAATATAATAAACCATACTTCAGGAAGCCATTTAATACGATCAAATTTTAGTACACAACTAAAAAAAAGAGGTAAATACATTTTCAATTTATTTGAGCTAAATACATAATATTCATTTAAATTATACATGCGAAATCTTTTGGTGTACGAATTTCAACAATGAAGTAACTGCTGCTCAGTTTATACAACATAAATTTTATTTAGCTTGGTGACCGGTGTCCGCTCAACTTAAATGACGCTTCCAGGTGAGATACAAAAATAAAACAGCATGTTCATGAATTAAACGAGGGTTCCTCAAGGAAATTGAGTCATGTCATATTGACACAACGGAAATACCCATCATCGTAGGCAGCAAGCGTTCTTTTAAACCCCCCAAGATTCCGTAATTGCTTCTCCCGAACAAATTGCTACATTGGTATTGACGGATTCGTCAATAAAATAATTAAACAATCAGAAATCAAAAGAATGATCACGTGGAATTGCGAAATTGGATTTAGGGAAACTGGATAAATTCCAAAGCTGACGTGGGTGGCTAACCCAAATTTTTTTGCGACATTCTTCGATCATTTAATGTGTGGAAGTATTCATGAATACGTGAAAGGTTAATCTTGGTTGTATTGTAGTTTTATTCCAGTGACAACTTGGCATATGTCGCTTCTTCGCTTTAGACCTGTTTCCAGGATTTACGACTTTCATTCTTGTAGTAAAAACTTACATCAACTCTTTCAACGCATTTATTTATATTTTTTGTCCTAATTTATGGAGGGTTTCTCGCATTATGAACTCTATCGATGAGCTTCCGGGCAGACAGGTTGTCCTCCAATTACGTATGTATTTCAGATTGAGACCAAGAGTAGGCTAAAGCGCGTATGGGGGAAGATTGGGTCACCCAAACAGAGGAAACAATACGTTAACAATAGAATTTTTATATTTTTCATTACATTATAATATAGTATTAAAGTACTGAATTATGGAGCAGGTTTACACGAGATCTTTTATTATGTAAAATAATTAAAATATGCAATTTTTCAATAGGGTAACTTGATATGTAACGCCATTCTTCCGCATGATTGATATCAACGATGAAGAATAATATGCAATTAGGTATAGCAGAAGCCTAATTATGTCCAATAAAAATAGAAAGAAATGAAGTAATTTTTTTTTTTAGAGAAAAGTGTAATTTTCCTTTATCATAGGAAATTTGACTACACAATGAATCATTTTATTATAGGGTAGGTACGGTACGGTGTGACAAACTAAGTAAAAAGGATTCGTGATAAGACCCCCTATTACACCTGACACGCATATGGGGTGCACGCAAGATATACGTCAGGCTTCTTTGATTTTTTTTACTACGCCCTTATTTTATTTCTTCCGTTATTTAAAATAAGGGGTTAAAAAACTGGCCAATGTAAATTTAATGTTCACATTTTAAAATGACATTTGTAAAATAATACGGAATTTTATCCGCAATATTAAAATCAATAAGGAAAACGTCCTGGAATAAACTGCAATGTTCTACCGTCTACAATATCATTTTGCTTGTATTTTCCACAACTCTTTCTTTTTATTGCATTATTTACTGCCGTAGGTCACAGAGTTTCTCTTCGGATTCGCTACACCGCCTTCGGGTGACCACCGTTGTTGTTTTACTGGTCTTATAATCCTGTTTATATTTGACCTTAACTGGGGTAACTGATTTACTAAGTCCATTATGGTTTTTCATTGCTATTCGGGGTAACCTGATTAAGCTTCTGATTGTGGTTTAAATATTTTGTTTCAATTGGACCACATTTAAACTTTCAAGGCAAACAAGAATTAATTTCGTTTTATTTAAATATTTTGAATGTTCTTTGTATGTTTTAGCTTGGCGATTACAATCGTTGTGATACATCAAACTGGCGCTAATTCTCTTGCTCCCGGAATCCACCATTAACAAACGTGTCGCTAACGATTGATCTGCTAAATTGGCACGAGCTTCTAAACCACCAGTAATTGGATTGTATCGTTTTATTTTATACAAAATGTATTTCATTCGAGTGCAGATTATTGTGACATTAAAAAACTTCTAACAAAAAATGAATCTGTGGACACTTTTTGACAAACTCAAACAAACTGGGCTTTGATCTTCCAAACAGTTTTAATTGGATTTTTAAACTGTACGTTTTTGAAACAATTAAAAACAATAAACGCAAAAGTGGAATGAGTAATATTAAAAATTCTCTTTTCGAGTCTTCCACTTGTTTCGTGGCTGGAGCCACTTACGAGATCGTGGGTTAGGCCGTTCACTTTCTGAACGGTCGTGATTTTTATCCACAATTTGTTTCACGATAATTTAAACTCGTGGTATGATGATGATAATAATAATAGCAATGGTATCTTTTATTCATGAAACGAGTCTGCTCTACGAGTTTGTCTGGTCTTTCTCACGTGGCCACTCCATCGCCCAAAGAATATAAACTATTTAGAACGTTTTCGGTTTTAAAATCAGTTGGTTCTTATTGATTGCTAACCTTACTTTGCCGGTTCATTTGCATACGCCCTGTTTGAATTTCAATCAAATATGAGAATTTAGATCGAAGCGGTTTACTTTAAAGTTGAAACTACGCTACTTTCAATTAGAATTGATTGCACAAGAAAACTTCCCGAATGAAATTGATGACTGAAAATAATTTTCTCGGTTAAGGCGATAAAATGAGTAGGAAAAAAATCCGTTTGCAACTGTAGCCGGTCTTCCCTTATTCGGTTAAGCATCGACTATAAATAAAAGTCGTACAGACTACTTCTTTTTTCTTTTGCTCTACAGTCCGAGCACCTCGGCAACGATATTATGAGCAGATATGTCGGACAACAAGATATGTAATTAATTTACTTAAACGAATGCGCGAATATTCAACTTTTTGCTGAAAAAAAATGACTCAGATTATTTTCTTAACACTTGAAATTTTTGTGGTTTATCACGCATGTGTTTTTGGATTCCGGCGCCGTCTGCTTGATGCATTTGCACTTGGGACAGTTTTAAAAACCACCAAATACAAAAATTTAAAGAATTCGTTCATTCATGGTATTCCTGGTTATTCATTCGAGTTTAAAAATAGCGTACTCTTAAAAATCTTCGGCGTGTAGAGCAGGGGTTCTCAATATTCTTTATTTTTTTGCCACTATGTAAAAACTTGCTATAATTAAGTATTTGTTCAGAAATGTAATTTTCCTATGTAGATCTTATGAATCGTTAACAAAAGTTACTAATGGTTAATTAATGTATTTCATACTCCCTAGTACAATAAAATGCCGATGCTATTAGAACGATGATACATGCAGCGGTTGTGCAAAGATAATTTTGGATATCTGGATACGGCCAACAACAATATTATGTCCCTGTATATTAAGAAATCGAGAGCAGTTAAATCTTATTCTATTGCATAACAACTGTATGACCCTGATATTTGAGTATCCCACTTGTGTGTTCGTTCTGCTATGAATTTGTAGATCATGGCAAGTATTCTTATATTTAATTTCACTCGGTGAAAGAAGTTTCTTCAATCGGATCTTAAATATTAAATGTAGATTACGCAAGATAGAAGCAGTTAAACGGGGCAACGCCTAGCAAGAAAGCTACTAAATATTTTATTTATATTACATACCGTAGGTTGAGAACCTCTGGTTTAGATATTGCTTTTGGCTCTTGAAAAATTGGGCAATTATATTTTATAACTAAACGAGAATAATTACATGTTGGAAATGGCCGAGCTTCCAATTTGTACTTCTAAAAATCATCATAAGAGCAAAATCTTCATTTTTGAATTTTTTCTCTACTTTATAATATATCTCTTCCTGTTTTTAAACAATTAAACTATAACGTGGTAATCTTGTACAATTAATTAGGTACAGAATGTGAAATTATTTAACTCGACGAAGTTACATAACCCAACTTTTACTTTCTTTTTATTGCCATTGATCGTGGATTGATTTCTGATGCAATTAGAATTATTGTACTTTCGAATTATCAATTTGTCTGACAAAGCGTGGGGTTTCTCCAATAGTTTGATTACAAAAAATATTTCTTGATACAATTTAAATTAAATATTTATAATACAATACCTGTTTCTCTATAAAAGAGGGTAAAAAGTTGGTTTGAAATAAATTATTGACTGTCGCTGTTTGTGTCCCGATGTTTTATTGATTATCAACCGAGACTAATTATCAATTTAACTCTATTACAACAATTTTTTATTTACAGAAGCTCGATAACGAAATTTAACTGGAACTCAAATGTTGTATTTAATTTTTTCGCTTATCAGTTTTGTGTTCCACTTTTTCTAAATGCAAGGTCAATTAGGCCAAGTGAAATTTTGATTGTGGCAAATTAATTAGCTCATTCATTTTCAGTTTTGTTAAATAATTCATCAAGGTTACTTGGCGTAGTCGTGGTTGTTTAAATTTTATTTATTACTCGCGTTGATGAATGTTAATTGGAAGAAATTTTTTAGTTCATCATAATTTGCTTCTTTGGTTGTTTTTTTTTAGCCCCAATTGCTCCACCAATTTTCCCGTCGATTGGGCTCTTGGTCATTTTGCCCATCCCCTTCCAACGAGGAATCATCTCGTGGTCAAGTTTATCCTTGACCAAGTTAGGATGACCTTTGAAGTTTCTAGACCAGGAAGGTTGTTCATGTTGTGCAAGACCTGTTTCTTGAAACGAAATCCAATTTGGTTAGTTTTGATCCATTTTGCTCATTCTTCAGTCTTGAAGCTTCGTCAGTTCCGAATGAAGTTATTAAAACGTCTAATCGGCAGTTAATTAAGAAAATGAGTATGGTTTTAAAAATTAACAACATTCAGTGTTTGTGCCGAAAGCTATTAAAATGCCTAATTAAATTTTGCAAGTCGTTTGATTTACACAATAACTTTTTAACGCAAGTCACGCAACTTGAAACGTGCATTCATTATTTTGTGGTTTATTATTACCAAGCTTATACTATCTACCCCTTTAGATTTCTGTAATTTTAGGTAGCGCCTGCTCGATTTCTTTCATGACCGATCTGATAACTTGTTTCACCATCACCACCGCCACCATATAGCTACCTACGCTGACCGCGTATGCTAATTTCCCTTATTTCCTTTTCGTTCCTGTTCATTGTGTTAAGAAAAACTTTGTGCAGAGTTATCGATCAAGCTACATTTTGCCTCGTGGAAACACGCTATTTATCAACTCTTAAATTACAACGGCGTCATATGAAGCTTGGGGTACATGACTGCAACTTAAACGGAAGAAGTGATTCGCTTGTCAACTTTATGGTTGAGAGAATTCATTTACATTTTTAATTTTCGTGGTTTTTGTTTGCGGTTCTAATTCTTCGACTTAACAATAGACTTCTAAAACAGTTCACGGCCACTTTATTATTATTAATTGTTTATGTGGTTTTAGGTATGGGATTTTCACAGATTTTAACACTCCCCTGCACCTTCTCCTCCTCCTCCTAGGTTTTCAAGTTATTCGTGACGAATTCTATTTGCATTAATTTCGATCGAGATCGAGATTGCATTTACGTAATATACACGGTGACTCTTAATCCATTGTCACTTCTAGATTGAGTTTATTACATTTTTAAATTGCACGCGAGAGATAAAATTTAATTAAAGAAACAAAGAGTTTTCTAATGAAAAATTGATTAGATTTATTTAGTAAAAATAAAGTTTGTGTCGTGGGTGTTGCAAGAGAAACTTTTGGACTAAATGTCAAGTCGCAAACTAAATGTCTCATTAAATGTTCAACAGTTCAACACTAACTTACTTCCTAACTTCATTTTCTTTATTAGTTCGCTTCTTCCCTTTTGTGCTGACCGTTTGTGCAAGGGCTTTTTGTTCTTTCAAGGAATTTAGATTGCCTTTCAATTGGCCGTTTTGTTTCTTTAATTGACTCGATTTTCTCGGCAAGAAAATTGCTTTCTAGCAAAAATTTGATTTTTCCAACTTTATGCCTGTTTCTTGGGGACGTGTAAAATTTCTGTCGAATTCGTGGATCACTTTTCGATACAATAGAAAACAGATGTCGTGTTTAGATTTTTTTAAGTATTAAATGGTGATAAATCTGACACACTTTGATTGTACTGCTATTATTCGCCATTATTTAGCCTCTTACAAACCAATATATTGATCTTATAAGGAGTTTTATGCGTTTGCGCTATTAGCCTGTCGGCAATTTATAATCCGGTTGTTTTGTTTGTTCCTATTTAAAGGATCATGATTTGCTATTTATAACGATCCAATAAATAAACCATTTGCACATAAATTCTATCATAATTAACTTATTTCATAATATAAATTTGTTCCGTTATTTGAAAATGAAGCGTAATGACTTTTTAATTAATTCACCTGAACTTTGCGAGTTGCGCTTAAATTAATCAAACTTTCCAAACTCTCGATTCGAAATGCATTTCGTTTAATTAACTTATAACATAATCTTTTGGCTTATTTGTTTCAGCATTGAGAGTTATTGCCAACCTCATTACTTTTTTATTACCTTTTGCTAAAATAACTTTTGATGATAATAAAATAGAAAGGCAAACTCTGGGCAGGCGTTTGAAGTGGAATACTCTTTTTTTCTAAATATAAATTTCACTACAAAGGAAACTTTTGTAGGTTTAATTTCTAATATGTATGCTGGACGATTTCACAACGACCACAAATAAAATTTACAGTTGTACAAATAGAATAACGTGGAACACGATTCTGACCTTGTCCAGCTTTTATATCTTCAATTCGACGTGATTAACTAATTTGATGTGGTACGTACTGGATTTACAAAACAAACAAAGAAATTTGATTTCAATTGTTCGCAACGATTTCATTATTTGTAGAAGTGTTCTAAGTGGTTCGCCATTTAAACTTGCACGATCACATAGATTGGTTAATTCTAAATGTACTAAATAACTACTATATTTCCCATACTTTTTCTTGTATGTTTAGGTGTGTGCCTTACCTTCTATTATTAGAATAAATGATAATGCTTATGATAAAATAAGCATTTGGATAATTAAATTAATAAAGGTACTTGCTTATCTTTAGGAAGTAGTAAAAGTGGGTCTCGATACAGAGTGTTCCTTATGAATGTATTGAAAGTATGTATAAACTAAAAATCAAATTTTCATCGAGATATTATCATTTAGATCAGTGGTTCTCAAATGTATTCGTCTAGCAGCACCCTAAAGACACCCCTATGATTCCCTTTTTTGACGTGATAACGTCTTATAAATTGATATGCCGGCTGCACGCACGAAAAATTGGCACGTTCCGCAAGCGAGAGCGCGAAACAAGCGAGAGAGAGACACGATCGGCTTTGGATCATACATAGACATCATTTGAATTATAAAATGCCATTAAAAAAAACTTGTCCGGCATGAGGTTCGATCTCGCGATCACCAAATGATGCAATTATGTTTCAATCACATAACGCACTAACCTATTGAGGGTTAATGTAATAACATAGTTTTAATTTGTATTATCTGTTACATAAACATAATTCAATTCAATTTTTAAATTAACACTCGGTTTACGGACGATAATTTTACGTGATTTTACGTCATAACAAAACATAATTCAATTCATAAAAGTATGCAATTTTTCGTCAATGTTTTCTTATGACGTTATCACGTAAAATTATCGTCCGTAAACCGACTTTACGGACAAACCGAGTGCCACGTGTTTTTTTTTCTCTAAGAAAAAAATCTTTTTATCTTAAAGCAATTCTTAACACAGGGGAATAAAAATAAAAAACAATTGCAATCTTCCAATTTGTTCAATAAAATTAAAATATCTTATATAAAATTTTTTTGTTGCGAAAATTTTCACGGCATCCCTGTGGGAGACTCGCGGCACCCTAGGGTGCCGCAGCACCTCATTTGAGAAACACCGATTTAGATTGAGACAGTGACGTTCTTTGCTTTTGGAGCTTCTAATTAGCTTTCCTCTTTTCTATTTTACAAAAGGGCTGGTTTGGAAGTTCTTTATTGCATTACAAGAAGAGATTTAATGGTTAGCAAAAAAATTCTAGTCAAGAACTTAATTGCCCATGCTGTGCGGCCTAAAGGCCGCACTGACCGAGCATTATTCTATAATTTTCAATTTTTTCAATAATATGGTAAGAATGTGGGTAGGAGGGAAGATTAAATTTTAATTTTTACAAGGTGTTTTGTAGTTTATCCCGTAGTTTAGATAGCTACTTATATTTTAAATTCAATCTAAATTAATAAATTTCTCTTTAAACCCTTCAAACAGTATAACGCATTACTTTACTCTTTCAATAAATTCATGGTGTAAAGTGAACGATTATCTATCACAAATACATTTTCCTGAGAGACTCCTCGTTTGCTGATACCAAAAGTTTGTGTACTTGTTCTGTGATTGATTGTATTCTCTAACTCTTTTAGAACAAATACAACTATAGTCATGACTAGAGTGTGGAATTATATGTAAATGCATATTTTTGTTGCTTGTTCCTAGAGTTGTAAAAAATTGTATCTATGCGTTTCGATAACTTTAGAGTTTACAACCAAAATTTGAGAGTGCATATTTCATATGTTTTTATTTTTAAGACATATAAGTGCATATTTTCATAATTTTAAGAAAATAAAATTTAAAAAAGATAAACTTTGCAAAAATGTCTTTGAAAAGAGGCGCGGCTTGACAACGAATTTGTTTATTTATTGTTGCATCCGCAATAAACATCATACATCAATATTGCCGTTTATTGTGTGGTCATAATTATTAGAGCACGGAATTTAATGAATTTGCATATTTCTTAAAATTGAAATGTTACCAAAATCCATATGGATAAAGCCGAATTAGGCAAATCAGAATTCAATAAAATACTTTTTAAAATACACATTTTGCATATTTTTAACACTAGGTGGATATTTCCGTAGGTTGTGCATATTGGTGAATTTTTGTATGTTTTTTATTCAACGGTTCCATTTTCAATATTTCAAAGGCGATTTTCTCGAAAATTTCTTACTATCTATCTCAACGGCTTTGGAGAATTGTTATTCGAGGGCTGACCTTCCAGCACAATAAGTGACAAAAATTATAAAAATGCGGCTGGCATATAATCTCATTGTTAATTGTAATTAAATCTCTCAATAAAATTAATTAAAAAATTAAAGGTGTTTGTTTTTCAGTACATAATCTTTTTATTTTTAAAGCATATACGTGCATATTTCAGGCATTTATTGCTGCATATGTATGTGCATATATTCGGTACTTTTTAGTGCATAAATTCCACATTTTAGTCATGACAGTATACTTTGGGGTATGGAATACCTAGTTCTCCCAGTAATGGGTTAAAAAAAAAATTACTGTGGTAGCACCAAATATATAAATCCGGGGGAAGGGGGGGGGTCTGTGGAGGTGTTAAATATTCTTCATAGTCATTGTTTTTCTATTCGCTCTTCAACTGAAGCCAGTTGATAATTTGGGATCTATATTTTTCAGTTAAGCCGTAAATTACGGATTGCCGATCTTCCATTCTTAATCTTTTTATTAATATTTCCTGCATTATTTCTATGTTTTTATTTGTAATAAATTGTCTTCTACTAATAGGTTTTTGTAATATTAGACCCAGGCTGCGAGGTCCTAATTAAAGTTGCTATATCTTTTGAGTTATCATCCAATTGCAATTTGTCAGCGAACTTACCGTTATAGAAGTAAAAATCCCCAATAGCTCCAGTATCAGATATAAACCTCCGGTAATTTTATGGGGATTAGCTGGATAAGTGGGTCACCCATCCAAGCATTAACTGCTTAGCAGTGGACGAAAATAGATGTTTTCAATAAATTGAACGGATGCTAGGACTCAGTCGACTAACTCTTCAATTTTTTTTTAATTCTAGATCACGAACTAGGCGTAATACTATGTATGATATTGTAGTCATGAAACTTTCTAAATTGTACCAACCAATTTCATTCTAACCTGATTTTTTTTGTATGTTTTGAAACGTAACAAGTTAGATCTAAAACATATAATATAATATTATCGAATGTTGTGTAATTTAAAGTTTTTTTTTTAATACCTCACAATTAATCAGATTTTGCAGTATTTAGCTTATTTCTATTTGGCTAACGTGGCCACTTTTTAACAATTTATTGTGCCGAATTGCAAATCCAACGAATTAACGAAATAAATTTAATTTTGAACTACAATAACTCATTTTGAAATAGCCTGCGTTCCATATTTAATGTTAAACGTCCTCTAAAAAAGCTCCCCAATTGTTTCGATAACGAAACCTGAGATACAACTCTCCCTAAGAAAGCTCTTCGGTTTTTGCATCGTCACTTTTACTTCCAAGCGAATATTAATTTTCTCGAATAATAAATGTGTGCTCCCCCTAAAAATGGTCGCTAGTTTTCAGTTATTGCATTCGTTTAGATTTCAAACTTGACTAAATATCCCGTCCATTTGCTTACAAATTTTATAGAAAACTGAGTCATCATTTTACTTTATTCTTTAGACCACTTGAACATCTGAGGTTCGTATCTCAAACAAGTAGGTAACTTTTTCTTTGTAGATCATTCTATATTTTTCTCAAAGCAATAAAACAAACCTTTGTAGTCAGGCAAATGTCATATAAAACTTAAAATCTCCTTTATTGATTCAGATATCCAGGAAAAACTACCAAAGTGTTTACACTCGTACATTTTCCGAAGTAAATCGTGTTGGAAAACAGGAAATGTAGGGAGGCATGATCGGGAAGTCAAGCATGGGGTGGTGGTGTAGTGCTTCAAGGTGTGATTCATGTTTTTGTGTTTGAAAGGGAAAATAACCGGCGATGTGATGGCAAAGGTGTTATTCACACTGGCGTGATTAAATATTTATTATTTTTTTTAGTGTATTTGCAATGTTTATTAGTTGTAAAAATACAAGCATAATTCGAATACAAACAACTAAGTAGTGGTATCAATATTTATTTTTCTTCGTGTCGTGTGGTATATTTGTGTGTCTACTGGAAGAGTTTCGTTGAAACAAGCCATTAGCTTAAAAATACATGCTAATGAATTGCTCTATAGGTCAGCCGGTGTAATGGCGTATTGGACAACAGATTTTATCTGCTTTTTCAGATAGGGGGTCTGGTCACGTTCGTGTGGTTTGCTGGTTGCGTGTTTTTGACTTATGGTCCACCCTTATTATTACTTTAATGGGGTTTGAAAGTGTTAAGGAGTTTACGGAGGAAATTGTTACTTCACGTAATTACTTTTTATTAATATTCGACTTAAATTTTTTACGTTTTGTAAAATGTTTACGTTTTATGAAACTTGGCTTTTATGAGGTGCTGTGAGATTTCAACGCACTGTTTTATAGCCGTGTATTAATAAGTTATGGCCAAACAGTAAACGATTTATTATTGAATTCGTGTCCTTATATGGTTTATTTTGTACATTGAATTGATTATGTGCTATGTTGTTAATGTGTGTATTCTTTGGAACTGTTAAGTTATTTTTAAATTTAATGAAATTCAAGTATCATTCGCTGGCAGCGTGTTTTTAAGTATTCAAAATGAATTGCAAATATTTGAAGGTATTCGTGTTAAAGTTTTAACCAATTAAAGTTGCTCGTCAAAATAATTTTTCAAGCAATTGCGACTGATTTTTATTCCTTGGACCTTGACTTTGAAACTTTATTTTGGAAGCGAGCACAAATAAGCACCTGTTTTGCTACTAATTTAATAAGCAGTTTATTTTTCCAAACGTGAAGTATAGTGACCTTTCATGCAAATTTTTGATAATTATGCTGACGCTCAAACGGCAGGTGGTCGCTGTTCTCGATATAATTTTTTTAAATTATTTTATTTTTCTCCAACTTATTTCGCCACGTCAAAATTTCGGTATCAATCAAAGTTTTGGCTTTTTTTCGTTGTCGAAATGTTAAGTGTTACATGGTCATCGTCCTCTTCGAACCTCGCTCGGAATTATTGCACAGAAGGTTGTTAAAAGATATATTTATCAATTATCGTATTAAATACAGTCAATTATTTCCGTTCATGGTAAATTATTTTCTAGAATGTGTGCGCTTATCCGAGAATCTTTGTGACGTGGTTTATTATTAGATTGTTTTTTCTATTCTTTATTACTTACTAAATTTAGTAAGGAATATTTTAAGATAATGCGCTGTCAAGTTATTAATGAGGATATTGACTTATTTTATAGCCTTGAAAATACTTACACAACAACTTTTTTTTCCTTTTCAAACAGGTATCGTGACAGAATCTCTTGACGTTGATATTTTATAAGCAAACTATTTGTAACTCTTTAAAATTTGTTCATCTCGCCAACCCAGAGTATCTTCTCGAAATTTTCACGAGGCGAGTAATTAATCAAAATTATTGTGTCAGAGAACTCCAGTTATGAAATACATAATATATAAAACGTATAATCATGAGAAAATTTTCGAATCGACCAAAATTACCATTCGGCATACCATCCGACTTTATTTTTTAAAAACAAAATCAATACTCGTTTGTAACGTAATAATTTTCATCTCTTTAGTTACATCGTAAAATGGCCATTAGCTCTCTAAATACTTGTCGGTGAAATCTTGTCATTACAGCGAGAAGAATTGCTACATTTAATAGCAACACCTGTAGTTATGAAAACATCCATCCACTTGAACATCATTAGCTGTCATTATGCGTTTAAAACTAGACCGTAATTTGCTAACTAAAATTTTTATTATTTAGTTATTAACAATTTAACTTATTTTCTTGATCTTATCTCCGAGCAACATGGGAATGTTTGCTGAAACAAAATTGATTACCATCACCATCGCCGAGCTAATTAACAAATTAAAATTTGAAATTAGATTATTTAATTGTTTCAAAAAAATTGTTTTGATAAAAAGTGAAAGATAATTTCGTTACCATCATATTATAATTTTTTATTTATTTTAATAATCGGGTTTGTTGAACTCGAATTTTGATTATGGACGAAAAATACAATAAAAATAATAATAAAACAATTTCGTTTATTAAAATTTATGACGATTAACTCAATTTGTTTGAACGATTAATTTGATTAAGTAATTAAAACTTTGATTTTTTTTAATGAGATGGGTGTCTTTCAAGGACAAGTCGATTTTATCGAGGATCGCGAATTTTTAAATTTGTTTCTCACACCATAAATAATTCAAATCTTTTTATCTTTAATTGCATAATTTACGCGTTATCTATCATCCATTTTGACTTT
Source organism: Cantharis rustica (assembly GCA_911387805.1). Lineage (NCBI taxonomy): Eukaryota > Metazoa > Arthropoda > Insecta > Coleoptera > Cantharidae > Cantharis > Cantharis rustica. The sequence goes on along the minus strand of OU426879.1, from coordinate 50,400,308 downwards.
TAATGTTTAAATCATCTTTGAATAGTAAATTATTGTGTCTTGATAATAAATAACAAATTATCAATTTTAATCGATGGTATAATTTTTTTAAAAATTTAGCGCTAAATGGAGGTGACTATAAACAGCTACTACTACCACCTCCCCCCTCGCGCACCCCTCAACTGTCTAAGTGGAGAAAGCGGAAAATTTCTCAAGGGTTGGCTCTCTACGGCTGTCATTTCAATTGTACTGTATATATAATTATTTTCTACAACATTTCGAGTGTAAAGTCGTTAAGCCACTTTCAGGCTCTATTTTGTGGCTCAAAAGCGTTACTTTTATGCCTTAGAACGATGGATTGCTGGACTTGGGTCGGTTCTGATCTGGTGATGCTAAACCAATGACTTCTGATTTCTTGCTCTTAAAGTGTTAACATTGCTTGACGCCTTTGATACTTTTGGATAAAATCTACAGTTTTAAGAATAACGAAATGTAAGCCTCGATATCGAAAGAAGCACGCAAAGAAAAATGCAGAGAGTATTAACGAGGGTTCATTAGTTACGGAGTTTTTTTTACTAGTACACACTGCCTCTTTACATAGGTACTTCGAAAAACAGACATTTCAGACTGACGTCAACATAGGCGCCGTCAGTAACTTTTTCAGGAGGATAAAAATATAATTGAATCGATTAATGGAGGAATAATAATATGTCATGCATTTCTTTTTTACATGATTGTACTGTTTTTCTACTTCATTACAAAATTACAATTTTTAAAAGTTTCTTTACCAACATGGTGAAAAAAACGTTAAAAATTTGTATGATTTCCATTTATTATGGTAAATGACCTATTCTGTCTGTGCTAAATGTGCGGTCAAAGTGTAATATTATGTAATTTTAATTTTCACACCTTAGAGGGTATCTGCAATTATTTCTAATTTAATAAGGGAATTATATGACCTCCGCATTTTTGTAATTTTTGTCACTTATTGTGATGAAAGTTTGGCCCTCCAATAACAACTCTTCAAAGCGGTAGGGCCAGATGGCCAGAAATTTTCGAGAAAATCAACTTTGAAATATTATCGAGAAAGGTTGAAGACAAGATGTGAAAGAATTAACAAATAGTTTCGTAGCACAGGGAGAAAAGAGTTAGACTAGGAACCGTGGACCCACTGGTTCCTAGTCTAACTCTTTCCTACCTGTACTACGAAACTATTTGTTAATTATTTTATTCACAATCAGTTAGTAATCGACACATTCCTGACTTTTAAAAAGTTGGGAAGCTGTTTATTATTTACTTTCACTTGACAACCAATCAGAAAGCTATTTTGTTTTACTTCCCAACCTTAGGGTGGGAAGTGATCACTTCCCGACCTGCAATGTCGCATTGTCGATAGGCAAGAAATGGAACTAACAAAAAATGTGCGTTAATAAAATGAAATTTAATGAACTTTAATTATTTACAAACTGATTGTGAATAAAATTGTATACATACCTCGGTGTCAAGCTTCATTCCAGCCTCGCGCTTAGAGTTGACTTCGGCGCTTCGCGCCTCAGTCAACTAACTTAGCGCTCGGCTGTAACGAAGCATTTTCCACCTCGGCACGTAATATACTATTACATCTTGTCTTCAAACTTTCTCAATAATATTTCAAAGTCGATTTTTTTGAAAATTTCTGGCCATCTGGCCTTACCGCTTTGAGGAGTTGTTATTGGAGGGCGGAACTTTCAGCACAATAAGTGGCAAAAATGCGGAGGTCATATAATTCCCTTGTAAGTATCGTAAGTGGCCTCTGTAATGGCACATGTCTACAAATTCTTAAATGAAATACATATTCAACTGCTGATAAAATTATAATTGGTGATTATGCTGACGAAGTGTTACTTCTTTCACGCATTAAATTAGATACAGACGATAGTTGAGTGAGCAGACTATCTTTGATATTGCTTTTTGAATTAATGATTATAAAGCAGCGGCGGGTTGTAGTTTACTAGAGTAAGGGGACAACGACTAGAAATCTAGAGTCAATATAGCAATAAATTGTAAAAAATAATTTTAATCTTTGCAACATATAATGTTTTTCATATAGTTATGGGGAATATATTCGCTCTCAGGTGGTAAATACATTATAATATATTTGTTCTGAAGAAGTCAAGGGTTTCTATTTAATAAAATCAATTCCAAAACCAGTATCTTATTAACTGCGTTCAAATGAAAAACTCTTACATGCGTGGGAATTTAAATTCAACTAGGAAATCGGTGTTACTTTATGGCAGATAAGCGTCCACTTTATACCTTGAACTGAAAGAGTAATGGAGTAACTTACGTATGGCGTCAGGAGTGTATAAATCGTATTATTTAGGTTAGCAATAACAATAATTATTTCTTATCTTATAATTAAATATATTAAAATTTTTATTACAATAATTATTATAATTAATTAAAAGAAAAGTTGTCGAAGAATTGGTTTTCTTATTGCTTCCACTTGCCAGGGTCGGTTATAAATGAGGGGTAGTGAGGGTGTTTAGGTGTTTGCGACAAGTTGGGGGGGGGGGATAATTAAAATTTGTGTGGCATACTTTATGAACTACCCCCTTTACGCAACTGCTAAATATTGCATCCGTTATCCACCAACGTTTTTATTTTTAAGCAGGTGTACCTACTAATTATTAATAATAGAAAAATATTTTGTATTAACTGTAGTATTTTTTATAATAATTGAAACATGGTTAATTATTTGTGTATGTTGTTATTTTTATGTTGAAATTATTGTAATAATTGTACGGCAACAAAATAAGGTATCATTACAAATGTCATGGTATTTTTTGACCTTGTCAGTTGAATTCAGTACACCGTAATTTAATAATAAAAGGCGTAATTTGTTGCAATAACTCATGATCCAAAGTTGTTTCATTTGACTAGCGTTTTACTTCTCTTACGCCGTAATTAACGCCTTTGAAATCGCACTTTTAATAAAATTAGCTACTAAAGAACCTGTTTGACGATGCCATTATAATAATATTATACAAAAAACAAATTGTCAAACTGATTATGGATCATTATAATTTTGTTCTTTAATGAGAGTGTAGTAGCATAATGAAATAGTTGAGAATGAATGAAGATTATCTATTTAATCGTTGCCCCTAGCGCGCCGCTAATGAATTAATTTCGTGCTCTGCAAGGGAACGAGGTTTCGTTTTGTAATTTTATTTTAATCTTGTTTAATTGTGTTTTAATCTAGCGACTGTGCTACGCACCAATCCGATTAATTATTTTACCAAATTCATTAGTTTTATCTTCCGTTGCGGTTTTCTATATTAATTCTCTGTTTTAAAACTTATTTTGTATGATTTATTAGAGATTGCCCCTAACCTTTTACGTTGATAACGAGACAATCTTAAAAGTGATTTTTATTAATTAACTATGATTTAATTAATTAGTTGGGTCGCTTAATTACCTCCCCGTACATTGTCAAATTAATTCATTTCGATTCCTCGAACGACCTATTTATTTATAATTGATAAATGCACTCAGCGATGACTTGTAATGGATAGATGGAACTAAACATTAATAACATTAATTATAATTTTGTGTGCAATTCGAAACGATTTAGCTGTGAAATATATCAAATTTTAATTAATTACGTTAGGTATTTCCGAATTAATATGGAATTGATGTATATCATCGACTTCATTTACGTCTTTTTGCTTATTTAATTTTAATTAACTACAAATTACATTTTCGAAATGTAATTAGTAGTCGTTTAATTTAAGAATTGCGTAAAAAATTAATTTATTTCAATTATCTGATTCTGTGGTAATTATTCAAACAATGGGGTTGAGTTAATCGTATGTTTAGCATCGGAATGTGCGCGCATCCATGATATTTATTGTTATGCAGAAGCTGTGTAGAAAGAAATCATAATCCAAGAGATGATGGATTTGAAATTAGGAATGCCAGCACTCGAAAGAAGAAGGAACCGTTTGAAATTTTGGTAGTTTTTATAATCAAAAGTAAAGGGAATCGAAGATTTGCGAAATCAGAATGCTGACGATATGCGAGCGCAATACAATATCGAAATACTTTCATTAGGCAAATTTCCTATAAGGTTCTTTAAAGTGCACCTTTAAAAGTGAGGGTGATTCTGCTTGGATAAATTCAAAGTTGCGAGCCGTTATCCTGGCGATTGTGTTTTATTGAACTTTGTCATCCTGCTATTTTGAGGGGGAAATGATGGAAGTTGATTAAAAAGACTGTCAGTTTTTGAACTTCTGGACCACCGTGTATAGCACGGTAATCTCGTATAAAATATAAAAAACAATTTAGATTGCGTTTCTGTAATAGTAGAAACATGTTTCTCCAATCCGGCCAATTGAACAAACATGGAAAATTAATTAACTGATAATTTTAAACGTCCGTATTTTATTTATTATAGCGGTTAGTAATTTCTATCCAGTTTTTATGGTCTTGAGAAATGTACCCACCACGAAAATGAAAATTACCGTGATTTACTGGTACTCGCTTATTTATTAATTTGTGTTATTAGTTAAATTGGCATTAAGGTTAATGATTTTGCTTTACTTATAACGAAACCAAATATTTCTTTGTTTGTGTGCAAAACAAGAGATTCGTTAAAGATAAATGGTAGCTTTGTCGACATAACCAGTTAATCCATAACACAATCTGATGGATACTAAAAGGTTTTCCTGCATAATGAGATCACGACAAAATATACCGAGAGTGCAGCCTGTGAAACAACGATCCGTCCTCGCTGTCTTCCGGCAACAAATCCCTATGTAATCGTCTAGTTTGCCGTGAAATCCCAAAAGACTATACAATCTCATTCAAACAATTACTGTAATTAACATGCCGTTTTCGAATGGAAACACTCGGTTCCATCGGTATTTGATTTCGAAAATTATTACCTCCAATATTCTGCAAAAGCTCGCTACCAATCGAGCACATCTCTTGCAAAATAAAATTGTGTTCCCGCAAAGGTCTCACTTATTTAAATCATGTCTTGACAGAACTTTATACTCGTAACCATAACCCGCAAAAATATAACAACCAACAAGTAATAGATTGCTAGAATACTAGTACTAACGGGGTAATAAACTAAGTTGTTTCTTTTCAGGTTTCTCTTTAATACTCCTATTTACATACGTTATGTATTGTGCACATCGTTAGTCTAACAAAGGGTTGTATATAAGAGAAAATTAAATAGAAAACATAACTTTTAGCTCATAATTTAACTTGTAACATATAAAGTTATTTATTATTAGTGCACCAACATAATTCAGTTGGTTAAAGTTTCTCACTTTCACTATTCTCCAAGTTTATGTCTTTCCACAAACTGTTTTGATTCATCAAAAAAAAATAAAAATAATGGTTGCCATTTAAAAAAATTGCCCTGATTTAATCTGCTAATGTCTGACGAATAGGGGTGATTCGACAATCAATTAAGTGGTTGGAAGACAAGACGTAGGAAGGGGATTTAACACAGGTAATATGCAAATTAGTCATCAAACGAGATGAGTACCTTGAATAGTACGATCTTCTTTGCTTAACAGCTCTGTATGGCATTGTTAATTTTTTATTTAAAGAAATTTTCTTTGTGTTCGTTGACCTAGATTTAATATTGAAGAATATGTTGCAGGGTAGCGAACGATCGTATAATACTTACACAATAGAATTGGGGACGATCGTCTTTTATAGCGGATTTATTGATTTGCTGCGCATAAAGAATAATTTTATTTTATTAAATAACTTAACATAATTTGCCTTCTATTTTATTCTAATCAAATTTATATTCGCGAATTTAAATTATGAGCACATTTTCTTATTGAATTTTTAAAATAACTTATTATGAATGCCAACATTTTTTACTGCCTAATTTTTGTCTCATTTGACTAATTGTTTCCTGTTTATATTTTTTTCTAAAGCGCATCCGACTCGTTGAATTACGTTTTATAAGAAATATTTTCTTTTAATTTGCGGTTTTGTGACTCTTGGTATTTAATAAGTATTTGCTGGCTTGTCAAACTTTTCGATTTTTAATGTTCCGTTTTTTAATTTAATAATAACACAGCAAATTATTAAAATTCCTCAGTAGCGCAGCGTCTAATAAATCTTAATAGTATAACATAGTAATAGCTAATAAGTTATTTTCATTTTGTTGTAAGATTATGTATGCTGATTGAGTTTGTCACAAACGTCTGATTCAAAAATCGCTGCAGTTCGTTTTAGGAAGAGTCAAGTATTGTTTGTTTCTTTTTAATATTTTATTAGTTAGCTAGCTTTGTTATTTAAAGCACAGTTCTCGAGAGCTTAGGTGTTTATTTTAGCAAAGCGAGATTGCCATAAAATATAACACTGAGATTTAACCCACAGTTTTTCAAGTTTGGGCATTTGATTAGGTGCTATTTAAATACTATAAAAAAATTAGAAAATTCTACAATTCAAATTCTCACTAATTCAATAAATAAATCTGTTTGCTATAAGCACAATGCTGTAAAAAATATAATGTTAAAATAAAATAATAAATATTTGTACTACTACCTAATTATTACGAAATAAAAACTTGATGGTTAATGTAACTTTTCCTAATGTCATAACCATGACAATTATTTGAATTTATCATTTTTTTTTCATTTATCTGCAAACACATAATTAAAAAACCTTTTCTAAATAACAGAGACCTTATTAATGCAACAGTTTATATTATAGAGTAGGAATCTTTTATACTTTCATATTATCTATATGTCGCAGTAGTTCCTTTCTAAAACAGAATAATAAATTTTAAAAACATAAATCCTACTTTCCCAATCCAGGCTACTGCAATAATATGAAGAAGACACCAAATCAATCTTACAGAAAATATTATTACAAATAAATGGCGGTTTCTCTGATATATTGACTTATCAAGATCTAGCTGATTCGGTAATTACGCTCTCCTTGTCTGGTCCCAGAAAATTCAGTAGTATCCATTGTAAACAATTTGTCACCTTGGATGTAAGTCTACACTGCCTAGTTGTAGGAGAACCGCAGTGTTTTACTTTCGAGACGTTTCCTTTAAGATTTACCTCCTTTTGATCATCATACAGGCTCCTTATATTACCATGCTTGCAGAAATTGTATAATAGACGTATCAAATTCATCTTCGTACTCAATTGGATTTTTTTTTTATATTTTTTAATTAATTCACCGTATAATTTAAATATTTGTATCGTTTATTTTAAAGTATTTTTAACATACAATTTTTCATGTCGCATGTTTTTTGTATCGATCATTGTATATTGTCATTAGTCAATGTCATTTCGTTGTTAACAACGCATGCTTTGTTTTTCACGAAAAGTGAAAACGTTTAGGGAAATAAAAAGATTAATGAAAACGAATTTCATAAAATTATCGAAAAATTTGGCTGAAATGTATGTACGTAGACAACATATCTCCCCAAATTACCTCAATGAAATTTCGCTTTGTGTTAGTTGTATCTTGTGAACTAGATTATATTGGTCCAGTTTTTGTAAAGAAGATCTCTTATGTAATGAATAGAAGTATGGGGTTCAAACTTACACAACATGTTTGAACACAACAATACCCAAGGTAGGTATGTACAACGTGAAATGAATATTCATGAACGGCTGCAGTATATTTATTTTCTGTGGGCTTAATCAGATATCTTTTTGCCTTTTTAACATTCTATTTTGACCATTTAATTTTTTAACAGCCACATTAACATGTTAATGTAGCCAAAAATTTTACACACAATTTTAGGGTGAAATTGTAACCATTCTAATGTCATGTTTGGTTGTCAATTAGGAGATTTTTATTGAAGTTACATTCAAATGAAATTTTTTAATTGAATTTGAAACGAGGGAAGTTACAAATTACAAAATTGGATTGTATTTTTCCCGAACATAAGTCTTTAAAATATTAAGTTAAAAGCTTTTGTAGAAGTTACAATTACAAAATTTACTGCCTACCTCGAAGAAATAATTTTTATTGGTCTTCATTATTTTTTCGTCTTTTTTTTTTTATTTAGACAAAAGAGTTTAAATAATCGTTTATTTTATGAGTCTTAATTTTATTTGTGTATAGAAAATACGTACATTTTTATGAGAGCAAAACGCGGCGTATATTCATTTCGAGTTTTTTTATGCTTGGCTTTCTTGTATATAATTTGCTGCTGCTTTTTTCTTTTTATGAATGCAAGAAGTGGAAGATGTAATAATAATAATACCATTAACAACCGAGGATATCAGTAATTATTAATTACCGATTCCAACTGGATGACGCATCACCTTGTAAATTAATTGCCATTTGTTGTTCTCAATTAAAGCGAAGGTCAGGGTTATCGAAGATAATTACCCTCTGGGAGAGGACGAGTATCTTTCAATAACCGCTTTTGATTCTTTTATTTCTTATAAAATTATCGACTTGTTTTAGTTTTTTACACCCCTTTCATCTTAACATCCTAGTGTTTATTCTCTATTGTGAGCTTCCTTTCGTGGTTCTTCTCGTTGAACGCCTGAACAGCAGCTGCTCTTCAGTTCTGAAGTGACCCTTCGATGCACGTAAGCTTTTGTGTCACTTTATTGTTCATTGGCTATTTTATTTGTTGGCATATTTTGTTTAGCAAAGATTTAAACATACACAGATGTGCCAAGTAACTTTTATGATACACTTAAAGAAGGCACCTCCAAGTATGTAAATGATTTTTTTAGCTACTCCTTTGTGCTTGGCCGTGCATTGCTCACCTTGAAAACTCATTTTAAAAACGTAAATTTTCCACTTCACTAAAATTATGTGATGAAGAATTCACACTTTTATTCATTTTGCGTTTTATTTGGAAGCAAATTAAATTTTAATTAAAATCGATTAATTTACTTGTCTGTTCAGCACAGCAAAGCTAAACTTTTTTGCATTTTATACAAAATACTTTTAAATTTAATTAACTTAGTTAGACAAAACCATTTTCACGTTATCTTTATCATACTTATACTTTAATTAATCTCTGAGAAGATATAATGGAAAGGGTATTTTATTGAATAAACTGAGATAAAGGACGACTAACTGTTCAACAGTCTGTTAAGCAAATTAACGAACGAAGTAGATGAAGAAGTTGCTTACAATTTCTTGCTAAAACGTCTTGTAATTTGGTTTCGCGTAATTTCAGCGCAATCCCACAAGCCACCGCCGCCGTGTTTATGGACATAATAAATTATGTCGTTTGACAACATTAAGAAATAATGGACTTTTAGCCGTAAACATTTATGGGTTATGGAAATGGAGGAAATTTTCTATGCAAATTTGTTGAATGAGGGCAATTTGGCGTTGGGTTACGACTTGAAGCTCATTTCCTTACATTGATACTTCTGTAGTATTGCACTAAGGTTACATCAGATTAATTGAAATTATTTTTCCATGCTTTTATTATTTTTTCTTTTTTTTAATACTTATAACTTATATTTTTTTTCTTTTCAGTCCGAGTAACGCCGCTTTGAGCTCACTCGAGCAAGTAAAAGAATATTTACTGACGCCCGGTACTTGCAAGTGTGGTCTCGAATGCCCTTTAAAATACGACGTTGTATTTAATTTCGATCACAAGGTAAGTTTTTTTTAATAATTGATTTATTTTAAATTAAATTTAGTTCCGGATAAAGGTCGCAAACAAACAATAGGCAAATTATTATAGTAAGGTGCCTTATTTGCAAGAGGAGGTTGAATCGAAACACCAACATCGATCTTTTATTTTCTATAGGTTCTTTAACGTTGTAGAAATGGTTTGCATTACGAAAACGAAGTATCTAATTTTAAGACTATTTAATTTTAACGCAATATTAAGAAAATTTGCTTTGTTAATATTCTCGTTTCGACTTGCAATTAGGAATGCCAGTAATTAAAAACGGCGGTTGTAACGGTTTTTACTAGTCGCATCAAAAAATAATTGAAGGTTAGCAAATGATCGAATTACAGCGAATGGGAGACCATCTAAATATTATTTGGATCAAAAGTGAAGTTTACTACTGTTCTGCTCTAATGTCTATAATATCATAAGTGTATATCAGGTAATGTGGTGCTGTGAAGGAGGTTGGAGGATAATGAAAAGGCTTGCTTGCCCTGCAGCTCAGATCACGAATAGCCGGAACTATAGAGTTCGATAAAACGAATAAAAAGGAATACAACCCTACATGCTAAAAGTTAATATCGAATCTCTAGATGATGATAATGACACAAAATGTTTACTAACCTTGTAATAATAACAGAAGGGTGATGAAGGAAATTGAAACAAACAAACGCCGAGAACAAGAGAAGGAAGAAAGAAAAATTGGTTTGGTGAATATAATAGAAGAATTAGTAAATGAAATTAAATCAACCTATAAAGAAGTTAAGAAAATAAGAGAGATAAAGAAATAAGAGATGAAAAAAAAAAATGTAAACTAGAAAATAAATACAATAGAATAAGGACGTAGTAGATAACATAAAATAGTTGAAGAGGATGAAAAACAATTAACAATTGAAGAAGAACAAGTGGAGGAAATAGCGAGAAAAACAAAACAATTTTATTATAATACAAAGATATTTGAAAGGAAAAGTAGAAAGACCCAGTAAACTAGAGTCAGTGATGGAACAATGTTTTTGGCTAAAAAGAATAATTAACATTATTAATATCACCACGAAAATATGATTTGGTCAAGAATTGACCGATTTATAAATTGAAAGTGGTGTACGGGAAAGAGATGGACTATTTAATTTAGTCTGATAATGAACCGAAACGTAGATTCAACAAAGTGATTGAATGTTTTGGAACAGGAGAAATAAAAAATAATAAATACGTGGACGATGTAGTCCTAATGCTAGAAAATGAAGTTAATTTGCTGAGATTATTTTAAGATATCCGCAAAACAAATCTATAAGACAGGCGATGTTTACATATCTGGAGGTTTAGAGTTTTTAGTTATGGAGATTTATGTAATATAAACAAAGAAATATGAAACTAAACTATAAAGCTAAACAAAGAAATATGAACATCGAAAGTAAAACTAGCATATATACACAAATATGCTAAGGTCAATAATCTCGTTTACGCTTTAAAAATAAAAGATAACCCAAGCAAAACAAAAAATATTTTGAGAACAAATGAGATGCGAAGGGTAATAGCAGTAACAGCCAAAACTTTGTATGACAGAATGCAAAACACCAGAATTCGAGAGATGTGCGTGGTTGAGTATGCCGTAAGATGGAAGAGACATATCGAGCGTGGAAAGGCAAAAACTTGTAAGTATTATTGCAATAAATGGCGCTTAAGAATTTTTGCCTTTTCGGTATATTCATAGTGCCGGCTGGTTTTAATGAAGTAATGAAATATACGAAATAGTGGAATATTTGATTGGTCATTCGGCCGGTCTAGCATGAAGTTCATTGTGGAATGGAAGATTCTATAGTTAAATTCTGCAAGTGTTTTTCTTATCAGGCCTGGTCTAAAAAACAGAAAACACAAAAATACTCATAAAGAAAATCAGTTTAGTTCACTTCAAATAACAGTTTATTTCCACCGTTTCACCTTCACAAATCAATCAAGTCCATGTTCAATAAAATTACATAATAACTAAATATTTTCTGAATCAGATTCCACTGTGAAGTCTTCTCTTTTATGAAACTCTCGAATTCGCTTGCGAGTTTTCATTCGGTAAAATAATTTTTCATATCTGATCATTTCATTGTGTTATTATTTCGAATGGCAAGAAAATGAAATAAAATTTTTACTTCCTTTTTGCTATAAGTTCATGGAAGCATGTAGAAAATGGTTCAATTTGCTTGAATAGCTTAACGTTTATGTTGGGTGTTTTAGTTTAAAATATTTTCTAGTGAACGTCTGATAGGTAATGGTTTTTGTCTGAGGCGAACGGTCTGTGAATAGCATAAAGCCGCCAAATCCACGTAATTTTATTTCTGTCTCGTAGAACGGAATCTTTTTTGTAACAGAAGTTTACATCGATAAATTTAGTGTTTGCTTTAGTAGTCTAATTAACTCGAATCGATTGGACTGCTGGCTATCAGATTTACGAATCGATTTTCGATTAAGCATTGAATTTATTTTTCTTGTATAATTGTCGGGTCACTTAACATAATGCGATTGTTACCACGATTAGTTATTGTGCATCTGCCAACCTACCATTATTAAATTGACTGTTAAATTGCTAAATTGAATTCTACACCTTCGTAGATTTGCGATTTAGTAAGTACAAAGTTGTGCCGCTTGGCGCAAACACAATAACTCGATAAGCTCCTTGAGCTTTTATCTGCAGCGCACTTTGCTGCATCAATAAAGCGCCTAGAGTAATTTGATCCATTTGCTAGGTTGAATTGTATATTATTGCGCCATCAATAGCACCTATCTTCCTTCTCCTGCTCGAGGAATCGACAGATCCTTACACTTGCGATCCCGTTTTAGATGCCCCGTCATTATCGGCGCATACTTAATTTTAATATTCGGGAATATTTATTTTGCTACTTTCGAAATTAAACTCTACGATAAAATAATCAATTATGCATTTAAGTTTGACGTTAAATTGAAATAATTTCAGTTTGTGTCGCGGATAAAATAATTTTCTTTCAAATGAATATGGCATTGGCTTTTGACAGCAGAGAGTAAATAATTGAATCCTTTTCATGCTAAGCAGTAAAACGAGGGTAGGTGACGGAATCGATAATAAAAATGAATTTTGAGTCGAGCAAACAAACCCTCGCTAATACGAATAATAACACAAAATGCTAAAATTAGAAACGACGGCGCACTTTCCAGTTTAATTAAATTACTCGATTCCATCATTTCATATAGTCGAGTTACCTCAGCATTCGAGGGAGTCAGCAGAATGTAAATTAAATTACTTTTAAATATAAAATTGTAGCTTGTTTTCCAACTTTTTTCCGACCGAATGTAACAATAAACGAATTCTGCATTTTTCTAACTGAATATTTCACGACGTCGAAATTAAATGGAAAGCATATTGCATTTACATGCATTTTATGACCGAAGCTTTTTGAAGCATAATATGACTCCTGAAATTTCATTTATAACTGGAAGCTTTTTCTTTTCGAGTTTTTTGTTTTTATTTCTCCATGAGATTTTCTTTTCACAATTTTTCCTACATTGTATGCGAGCGACTTGATGCTTCCACCGTTGTTGGTGGTTGTTTTTTTTTTAGATTTTAGCTGTAAGTGGAAATTTGCATAATGCTTTAAAATTGCACAACAAACTTTGATTAGCCATCAACGGTCGTCTTATGGTAATAGTTGGTAATTGAAAAGAAAGTAACAACGGTCTTTTTATCTGCAGTTACATAATTCATTAGTCTTGTTTTAATTAATTAGTTTGTTCAAGCACGCACCTAACAGAACCAATTTATAAAATACAATTATGTTTGAATAATGAAATTAGTTGAATAATTCAGTTCGACCACCGTGTCCATAGTTGTCTGGAGGCCGTGTCAACTTCAACAGGTGCCCCCTTTGGGATTGTAAATGCTGAGGCTCTTCTAATCGTGTATTCACATATTACATATTATGCATTACCTGCAGGTGTTGCAACACTTCGCCATGGTCCCTACGTCAATTAAATATGTAAAATATCGAAAGCGCCTGTTTTGCTTCATATTTTACCAACTACGAGCTCCCGCTTGCGTTATCATGTTTTATTCAAAAATTTGTGAACGGGATAACATCACGGATGTACCTTGCAATTACAAGGTTCAAAGGAGGTTTTTAATGAGAGAGCTTTTTACATACCAACAAAATGTGAGATTTAACAGTTTGGGCTGCAGACATGAAATTATACAAATTTATTTTTTTATCAGCTCCGAAAACCCCAAACACATACAGTGCATCTTCGGTTCATAGGCTGACATTTATTTTACAAATTACGTCCCGAAATTAAAATTCATTAGCAATTTGTGACTTTAGGCTGCGGTCTAATTATACAAGTGGTCACTTTTGTAGGTAATCTTCTACTTAATTGCAGTAAGTGGGTAGCTTGTTTATATGGAGTTTAATCTTTACAGGACATTAGCGAGTGTTATGGTAATTAATATAAGCAAATCGTACACTTTAGTTGACTTCTTGAATCCTTTTATGGATGTCAAGTGTGTAGGCTTCGATATTTTTTTTCATTCGTTCCAATTGAATAGATTTTATTTTAATTCCGGCCTTGACTAGGTCAAAAACTTTCTTCTGTTTTGCACATTTTGCACATTTGAAAAGTTTATTTTGCATGTAGGCTTGTATAGCACTTTGATTGGATGAACTGTCCGACTAACAGTTCAGACTCAATTGGTAGCAATGATAAAGTTTTTCACACGCAACCATAAAGTATTGGCTTAGTAGTCAGCACGATCAACTGCAAATACATTTACTAAGGTGTCCCCGATTTGAACCCGAGAGGAGACTAGCTTTTATGACTGTTTGCATGCTTCGGAGAGGTGTCCAATAGTGCACATGAAAACTCCGGTAGTAAATAACCCAAAAAAACATGCGTCATTCCATGGAAATGACTGAAAGTCCTTACATAATGCGATGAACTTGGTGTAATCCCATAGGGGTGTCTCCTTAGGATGGATTATGCAACCTAACCATCTTACAGGGTATTTCAAAATATGATAATTGGAATATTATGAACAATTTTCAAAAATGGTTGGTTCAAAATTCAGAAAAAAAGAGTGAAATGCGTCCATGTAGTGTGGAATGAAGACAGTTGGAACGATTTTGATTAATATAAGATTGCTCTTCGTGATCTCATAAACTCGATGAGTAATAAAATTATAATTCGAGACACCAAAAGACAGATAATCTGTAATTTAAACGATCTCATTTCCATTACACTCACGGTTTTCTATTTTTCAACTTATCTGGTTAATTTTACAGAATGTGTGCCATTTTCTATAACGAAGTTGTCAGAAGTTTCAGTGTTTAATCTGAACTTTGAAGTGCTTTCCTGAATATTGGATTTAATTTTACTTAGCCTTCTAAGTTTACATTTTGGTAAATTGATCCAATATTTAATTATCGTAATCCACCTTCCGTTAGGGAAGCTTTTTGTTTATTGAACATTTTTACTTTTTGACGATTGCCCCAATTTTCTCTCAGACCCTACGGTGGAAATGAATTTACGATTTTAAAATAACCGTTGCTACTTACGTCGGTAATGGAAGTCGAACCATAAAGCGTGATTCTCTTTTAATAATTCATAAACGTACGCACCTAATAATTATAAAACAGGAAATATGCATACCAATTATTTTCGACTTTATCTTTCCATTTCTTAAAATTTAATTACAAATTACAATAATTAGTGTTTACGCAAAGAAACAAATAAACTCATTACTAATGTACGTTTGAGGGAATACGAGGACGAAAGAGGAACCGTTAAAACTTGAGTGATTTGGGGGAGGTGTTACATTTTTTTAAAGTGGTAGCTATAAAAGAAAGACCTCGAATTGTTAGACACGTTTTTCTATGATTTTTTCGTGGTTTTTTTCAAGATGACATGTTGTATCAGATTGCACTTGAGTTTATCATATCTTTTTTTTTTTGTTATAACATCTGTTTTCTATAAAAATAAACCCGGAACTTTGGTGTGACACTTGGAAATCATATGCTCTAAAAACATACACATGTACGTTATTAAATATTACATAAAAATATGTAATATGATTGGAATCTGTATTACTACAAATCCGATAATTGAAATTGCTTTTTTATGTCATATCCAATAAAAGTTTTCCTGCTGGCGAAACTATTACAAACTTGGAAAAGCTTCCAGATGAAGTTTATTACTTTGGTTTAACGTTGGTCAGCATGTCTCAATAATTGCTTCGTATATTTTCAACTTGGCAATCCACTTCCATGACGGCAGTTTTCTCAGTTTATTTTTAAGCGCTTTCGTTTCCTTTATTTTAATTTTTTATTTATCGTTGTTTTAAAATGGCGAGAGCGAAAACGATTAACTTACACAATTTGAACTTTTAACAAAGGCGAGCTTTCTGCAATTTTTATCAATTTATCGTAACAAGTATGTTAATTAGGGTTGCGTTTTCTCGAGGCATCTTTTTGTCTTCTGTATGTTGCTGAAAACGGGAAGTTATTAACCAGTGTCTTACCGGGATACAAATAGCCTGCCGTATGTCTTTGTCTCTTCTCTATTCTTGTTATAATCGTATGTTATTTATAACTGTTCCAGGATAATAGATACATTTTTCTTTTATGGTCTTATTGCGTCATTCATTGTTTTCGAAAATGTTAGTCTTATCGAACTTTTGACATTTAAAGTTTGTTACAAATAACAGACAATTTAATCGATCTCTGCGCGAGTACACATTTATACGAGAGCAAATCAAGGAGAAATGGGAACCCAGATCTATTTGGTTCAAATCTGAAAAATTAAAAAGGAAACTGGAAGCTGGAGACGGAAGAGATATTTTTGCTAATGCTATTTTCATTTAAACCATTCTCGTTCATGAATATAAATGAAACGTTCCTTCTAAAATCACAAATTATTTATCAAGATAATGAATTCTTTATTGTCTCTTTGCTAACCCCTATCACGAAAAATAGAATGAAATATTAAAGAACGAGATTAAATTTAACTACATTTTAACTCTCGTAAAACAGCGGTTGACGATTTTGGAAAGCATACATAAAATTCTCTTCAGTATACATAATATAAAGGAGAAAATTCTCTGCGCGAATTGCTTTTCTGGCTTTGAAGAAACTACATGATAATCGTCGAACCGCAGTTTCTTTTATTCAGAGAATTCGGATGAATAATAATTTTACAAAGACAAATTCTAACAAACGACAAGTTTTTGTTTGTATTATTTATTTTTTGTTGGTGATGAAATATTTTTTTATTACCCATTCTGTTTTCAAGAAATTTTCGAATAGCGCAACCGCTTTGTGTTGTTTTCCAGAAATCAGGAAATTGCATATTATTCAATAAAAGTAACCTTTTATTTTATTTTTTGTTTGTATTTTTAGTTATTTTTATAACATTCTTTTATAAACAACAGGAAATACATTTCTGATCACTAATTGCATTAAATTAGTTATATGGATACTACAATATTTATGTAGATTATTTAAATATTATGACCATGAGTTAGTTAAAAGTAGGAAAGCGGTTTAAATCAATGCCGATATACTCTAATATTTAATTTGAAGACAGCCAGGAGCTGAAAAATTTAGAAATAACAATCAAGTTATTGAGACATTTAAAATGAAAAAGAATTTAACACCGACAGTGATTGATTATATTCATTAGTTCAATGCTAAGGTCATTTTCTTCAAACATATTTATAATAAACAATGTATGCAATTGGAAATCAGTTTACTTTGGAGTATCAAGATAAACCTAATACAAATTCGATCATTCAATTATCATTAGGTATTACTTTACTGAATGGCCATATAAATGATCGATTTATTTGTTTTCAAAATGTACTTCCGACTCGGCAATATAGGGTGTACGTAATTACATTAGTAAGTTAAGGACCCTGATTATAGAATTTCACTGCGTATACTACTAATTCTACTAGAATTATAACATCATTGATTTCTAATTCAAAGACTTATGTAAAAACACGGAAAAACCCTTTCTCTAATTCAGACCCTAAATGAAATTTAAATTACCCGTGCTAAAATGTTTCAATATATTGTATCAAAAGTTATCGATAAACTAGAAGCTTTTATACCCTTTTGAGACTTCCGTTTTAAAAATTTGAAGATATTTGAGTATAGTAAAACTGATTTCACAATCTTTTTCTATAAAATTACCTCCCAACTCCAAATTACCTTATTCGTTAATGTCCCATTTCGTGGACCTTTATATGATTTATCTAGGGGGAGGGGTTAATATACCTTAGAATAAAAAAAGATATGTCAAGAAATCAAAACACACACCTATACAGTTACAAGCATTAGGTATTCTTTAATTTTCTGTGTGAAGGACATTTGACTTTTCTTGCTTCCCCATCGGGTATGTACATCCAGGTCACACGTTAAAAAAATTTTGCAATTGTGGAAAAACTTTGGAAACACGGAAAATAAATTTTACCAAGGCCTTGGGATCTTATGCACAAGGAATCGGGATTTAGCCCGATTAGATCACCTGTTGACTTGCATTGGTGTGGGAGCCTCATTCAACTCCACTTTGCACTGGACGACCTTCCAAGACCTACTAGTTAGACCCCGGAAATGTTCAATGAACTCCTCACATGCCCAAGGCACCAAAAATCTTCGTTATTGTCAATATCCGAATGATTTTTTTTGTCTCCTTTCTCTTCATAATTTAGTATTTCCTCTTGTAATCAATCATCTTTTCTTATATGTGCGCTGCGTGTGGGGAGTGTCCACATATTTATATAAGAGGTCTATAGTTTAAGTTGAGTTTCAAATCACGAGAGATGCATTTGAAAATGTTTTTCCAATCAGATTACACCTAGGTGGTTTGCCATTGCTTTTCAAGAAAAGTTGGCCAGAATAAAGTTCATATACTTGGATACTAGATATTAACTCAATTTTTTCAGATGAGTTATTAATTTTTATAAACGAAAACTAAATATACCATATACTATGTACTATGTTCTCTTCGGAGAGTCCCGTATATCTTGTTTCAGAGGAGAGAAATGTTTTCTATTGGTCGACTTATGTTAGGACACAAAAACAATCTTTGATCTCCTTTGCATCTTAGAAAACACTCAGGAGACCTTTGTACTGCAGTTTTAAGATCAGGAAAGAAAATTTAAAAAAATGTTACTATAAGTAATTGGCAAATTGAGGGTAGAAGTTTCGTAAAATAACCATAACGTCCAAACGTGCGGCTTTGAAAGCGTTCTCATCTTAACTTTAGAAGATAACTGTATGCTTTTTTGAATTTCTTTGCAGGACATTTAATTTTGTACAAAAGAAGCAGATCTTCTCGAGTTTGAATAATGTGAAAACTTCTTTTTGCGTAGAACTATTTGAAAATAGCAGCGTTCGTCTTAAAATTTGCAGCATACCTTTCAGTTAAAATTTGAATTTGCTAGATAATTTTATTCTAAAGATTTCGACGAGCTTTCCATTTACAATCCTTTTATTATATTAAGATTATAAAATACAAACTTTGTGTTTTATAAATTATTGATATATTTGACTAACGCCCTAACGCAATTTCAATTCAATCTTCTTTTTAACTTCTTTAAGAGTGAAATTTTGAGAAATCCACCTAGGTGATACAAAGCGTTTTATGATTTACCCCTGAATCTTTAAGGGTGGATTTAAGCTAAAACCCTGAAATAAGTATGTTAGGTATTAAGTAGATAGGGAGAGGGGAAATTTTGCTAACTCATTCATACGCGTCACATTGAAGCATGCTTTACTCCTTTACACTCCTTTAGGATGAAAGGTGATGAGATGCACTGAAAAAAATCAAGAGTAATAAACTCGAACTGATTATTTACGCTATTCTGTTAAACTTGAAGAAATATACGAGTAATCGTAAACACTATCACTTTTAATTGCCTAAAATCGATTTCTTCTAGTATTTTGAAAAAATATCTAATCGCTTAATTTTAATGTCCCGTCACTAAAAGACTTCGAGGGGGGGGTATTTCAAATCTCTCATACTCCTACAAAGTGAAAGGTAGATTAATTCCAGATTATACAAACAATTTATTTGTGTGGCACTGGGAGGTTTGGGGGATTGGAATATTCAATAATTATAGCCAAAGAAGAACTTTATTTTTCTAGGGAGTCTGTGTTACATTAATTAATCATAATAGATAACCGTTCACTTTATATAATTAATTGAAAGAGTAAATTAGTAACTAATGCTATCAGAAACAAAAAAAAATATTAACTCAGTTCGGAGTAATAATAATCATCTATTTAAAATTTATTATTAGATTTTGGAATGGTGGTATAATTTCATCTCTCTCTTTTTACCTACCGCCACTGTATGTTACCCCGTAAATGCTTATTCTGATCTTAAAACTTCATTATGAGATTCTCATCGTGCAGGGGCGTAACTACCGGTGTTCGATGTGTTTGATCGAACAAGGGCCCGGATGTTAAAGGACCTAGCTCTATCATGACCAAATAATCAAGTATTTGATCTATAACGTTATTTATAATCTAAATGAGAAAGAATATTACACAGATGAGTTAACAGCCGAATAAAAAACTGTATTTTTCTCCTGACGGTCACGATATTTTCTATTATTATTTTATTCCGTAGAGTAATTTTTAATAAACCTATATGATATTTATTTCAATTTATAAAAATAAATTTAAAAAATGCGTTCTGCCTAATGGGCACCGAGGGGTAAACCGCCGACCAAACTCTTGTACACCAATTCCTCTTTGTTTTCAATTTCTTGCAATTCCCAGATTTAATACATCAAATTTACCCTGCAGTTTACCCATCAAAAAAGTACTTCAAAAATATTTCCACGTTAAATTATTACCCATTGTGGACCCGGAATCACTCTGAAACACAGGTCCATGGCTATATTATTACGCCACCTTTATCGTCAGTAATTTATCGACTACTTATTTAGTTACCTTATGAATATAAAAATCTTGTCAGAAATTAGATTCAATGGCTGAATTTTTGCAAAAGTTCATGCAGAAAAAATTACTTGCCTTTTAAAGAAATTTTGAACACTGGATTCTGTTTGATTAACCGAAAAGAGATATTTTCCATTTTCATCCGGAAGCCGAATCGAAATTCTCTACTTTTGATTTTTGGCATCGAAGATCGAACTAAGAGATCAAAAATGTTAACTTATTCTGACCCGTTTAGCATTTAAATATTGCTTATCTTTTATCTGATTTCCATTTTTTGATTCGAACGAACCTCATACAGGTAACCTATGTCTATAGGTAGTCGGTTCGAAAAAATTTTAAATTCAGATGAGATTTGAAATTTTAATTTGGTAAAAAAGTACATAAATAAGCAAATATTAACTAAAAGTGATGCATATAACTGAATTTTTTTTATCAATGTGAACAGCAGGAAATGAAATTCAGCTTTCGTCGACGGATTTCTTATTGGAATTTCTAAACGAAGTAATTCCGCTCGAGAAACTCACATTATTTTATATCAAATGAAAACGGAAACTTGATTTAAAAAGTTTTATTCATGGTAAATGCAATTTTTAACGAGATTTTAGCTACAGCTATTTTCCGAATGATATTTGCTTTTCCCTGTTAAATAAAACTTTATAAATTGAAGCAATTTAAAAATTAATACTGTTGAGCGTTTTAAAAACAATAGCTACGAATGGAAATATTATAAATTAATATTTTATTGAGACGCTTTGATTTACGTTTTCCTCGGTTTTTATTATTTTTTCATCGCGTTTTCTTTATTGAAGCTCGGAATGCTTATTTTATAAGATTTTATTATTTAAAATAGCCGTAGGTGATTTACATGCTGCGTTATTTTTACTTTATGTTCATGTTTTATTAATCACGATGTTTATTTTACGTTTTGAGAAAAATGTTTTTGAATAATGTTGGGCAATTGTTTAGAGACTGTGTGGGCACATGGAAATCTATTTCTGTTCGATCGAGAAGGCTAATAAATTGGCTGTTTTGTAGTCTTTTTTTTGAGTAATAATAATTATGATAATGTTAAATTTTATAAACGGTCATGCGGTTTCTTAATGGAATGTCGTTTCGATTCAATGCAACGATGCGATTCTCTTTACTTCTTGTGGAAAGTATGTAAGAAATCAGGTTTTAAAAGTACAGTACTATCAATAGTCGATTTTATGTTATTCGAAACAAAGCGTTAATAAGTTGGCAACACATGGAATCGATTTTCTTGATCGGAAAAAATTATATTTTGGCGACCCAATAAAATTTCGCTTTTTTTCTTCTTCCTAATCGCATTCATTTAACGTTCAATGAATTCTTTTCACGATGGATTTAGTTGCGTTCCGGATAAATTGTACTACTAGCTTCTTTCAGAAATTGGCTCCATGACCCTGTTTCTAAACTGCTTTCAGCTGGGTGAAGGTTATGTGAGCATATTCAATGCTATCGTGATGCCTTTTCAATGTTATATTGCTCGTTATTGCCCGCATAACTCTAAATTCATTAAATAATTTACACACTCACTAATAATTTTTTTCACTTGGAAGTTTTGCCTTCTCAATTTTAACAATAATTATTAATGAGTTTGAAATAGCTCCCAGGGCCGGCTCGAGTTTTTTCGACCGGAAACACTCTGTCCATGCATAATATATATACTACTTTCTAACTCGAACTAAAACTGTTACTATTACAGTTGCTCGATTAGGCGAAACGTTACGGTAAACTAGTCTTACTTGTAATATTATAGTAAATTAATTAATCCTAAATTTGAAATATTTTAATTGATCTGTCGACCTCTGTGGTTGCTATTAATAAATTTTCTTTAAAGGCGCATTTCATTGATTCGATTTCGAGACGGACGAATCGATTTATTTACGAACAGGATAGGGTCGTAAAAATTTTATTGGAAATATGAAACAAATTCAACTGAAACTGATTAATTCGTAATTTGTATTTTGACACTTAGTCAACTTCAATTTCCTGAGCTTTTAAAAGCTTTTTATTGTTGGTAGTAAATGTAATCGGAATCGATACTGGAAGCTTGTTTTTCTTGTAGCGATTGTGCAATTTTGTTCAACACTAAATACTACTTTAAATAGAACATAATACTGGCAAAAAGATCAAAAGACCATTTGAATGCAAAGGTTAAACGAGGCTCGTGTTATTGATGGTTCTCGGAGAGACTAAATGCATGATTGCCCTCAGACCGGTTGTCATTTGTGAGATCACGATTTTCATCACAGGTCAAATGTTACAAATGAATTGTATTTAATCTTGGTCTGATCGATACAATTCTTTTTATAATGCTTGTTTTACGTTTTCTTTTGCCTTATAGGTCAATGCTTGACTGAAACTTGATGTTTATTAGATAACCACCATTTTCCTTTTACATTGAAATCAATTTCGACAGTGATTTTTAGATTGTATTTCGAGTCAGCCCGAAACGTTTATTACATCAATCGATTTGTTTTATTTCGAATAAAGGCTTTAGGATTAACGAGAAATATTTGATCGTATTTCAAATGCAGACGATAGTAAAGGAAAAGTCGCTCGAATGATATGAAAGCATTTTTCAATTTGATTTCTATTTAATGTAGAATAATTTTACCTAACCTCATTTATCATCAACGTTCAACTTCCAATTTCAATTTGTATTATTAATTTTACAGTAAGCGAAACGGAGCGCCCAGGCGAAATATAACAGCAAACTCAAACACGTCTTACAAATTGCTATGCTATTGTGTTTGTACTTCAAATTTATCCGAGTATTTTTTGTGTAGGTGGTATGAGAATATCATTTCTATCGTTCACGAAAGTTTTAATTCGTTCCACTTAAATAACAAATACACATAACTTTGAGATTGGAACTTACTGGGCTATTCAAATACATTTTAATCGATTCCTTTTACCTTTTCAAAAAGGCACGAAGCTATTTTAGGTCAGAAGCAAGAAAACAATATCCATCGATGAGAAAACACTTGATGTGGTTGGATCATTTAAAGTAAGTTGTTCCAAAGACAATTTAATTGGCCACTGGTCGAAAACCAGCGAGATTGGTCTGTGGATCGCAGGGCCAGAAAACAGAAATAAGAAAGATGATCTGACTTCCATTAGAATTCTGCTGCTTCTGAATCCTACAAGAACAGTACTAATTAAGGTCAAATTGTATTATGTACCTTAAAATCAACAGTCATGATGGTGCTCAATAACATTGAGCCATAATTGATGCTGACCATATTGGGTCACGATTCTCCCAGCATGGAGCTTTTTATTACTGCTAAAGCATGATAGGACATATCACTGATGTTTCGTCTGTGTTGTAGAATCAAGATTACAAGCAATCTGGAATTTTTTCCTTTGGGGATTTCTCAATATTGACATTAAGCGTGATCTACGTTGAAATTTTTAAAAGAATTATTTTCAAACATTTTTATTTACCTAATGCAGGTTCATTTTTTCAAGTCTCGTGGGAAAAATTCCGAATTCGGATATTATGAGTGTATAAATAAATTTTCTGTTTCGAGCTTTTAATCGTATTATTTATTTATAAACATAAATAATAAAATTATATTATGTTTCCTGAGAGGGGGGACTACAATGTTCACACCTAATTATACTTAGAAACACATCATTTACCTCTGATTGTATAAATAGCTATTATAATCATCCTACACGCTTATCATATTTTTTGAGGGTTTCACTTTCAATATATTTTTAAAAGCTTTTATTTAACTTACCTTGAATGTTTTTTGTATGACGTATCTTCGTATACTTTTTTAGTAATCAAGTTTGAAATCATTTCCAAATGAACAATAACTTAGAAATTGGGCATAGATGTGTATTGTGTTTTATCGATGACAAACAATACAATAATCAGTACATTTATTACATTATTTACAATTGAAATTGTTGAATACAACAAAAACTTCATAAAGAAGGACGCAGCGATTTTATACCGTAAAAACTGATACCGTCTATGAGAGATTTTATATAGAATTAAAGTCCACGACAGCATGTATTTATTTATCTTTTGTGATAAGATGTGAAAGTCATTCAAAATAGCTGATCTCTAAATAGTCAAAATCTGTGTCTGCACCAATAGTGGAGCAGGTATATATCAAATATCATATCAAATTTTTTAGAATAAACCAAAAAATGCACAAACACTTTTTAGAACTAAAATATTTAAGTTAACAGAATATAAATACACCGTATGTATTGAGATGACCCTAGCTATGCAAATTTATTAATTTGCTTAATTCCAAAAATTAATCTTTTAGCTGGGCATCCATTATTTGTAGACTCCTTAATGTTTAAAATTGTCAACTTAAAAATTAAAATGCTCAATCTTTGTTTTACCTTGAATGTGGTCTTTCAAGCGCACGTGTATTTTGCCGCTGGTCCACAACGCCTGGTTAAACAAATTTTCTGCGACGTATTTTAACAAATAACCAAGTTTTATCACTTTTTCTTCCACCTTTTCAATTTTGCCACTTCCCTTTATTAATTAAAAAAACAACAAATCAAATTAACTTAATTTATTTTCAATCAATTAACAATTTTAATTATTGCGGAATGGTGTTCGTCCGCTCTACTCGACGTCAAGGCCGCAGGCTAACTGTTCTCTACCTTCAAGTCCTACTCTTTCTACTCTCCCCACTTTCTTTTTATATAGCAAATTTAACAATTTTATGACAAATAAATAAACAATAAAACAAATTTAAATTTTAAAATTATTTACAAAATAATAAAATTAATGTTTTTATAGCATTTCGAAACACGACAGTATATTATCGCAAACGTTTTCACCATACTATGGCATCATCAGGCGATGAACTAGAAAGAGAAACGAGAAAATTTCCGTATTTATCGACAAAATTGCAAGAGAAAAGGGAGAGGGTAAGAGGGGAGTAATTTTAAAAAATTGTATAATTTTGTGTGAATTTACTAGAGGGTAGGGATATATTTAATATAAAAGAGAAATAATGTAAGTGGATGTGAGGTAAGTTAGAAGGAGGGGGGGAGGTATTATTTATTAAAAATGTTTAGTAGAGGTGAGTTCTTTAAATCAGATTGACTATTTAGTAATGAAGATGAATATTTTAATTTATTAATTTCCATAGCTTCCAAAAATTTTCTAACTTACCTCACATCCACTTACATTATTTCTCTTTTATATTAAATATATTCCTCTAGTAAATTCACACAAAATTATACAATTTTTTTAAATTACCCCCCTCTTACCCTCTCCCTTTTCTCTTGCAATTTTGTCTATAAATACGGAAATTTTCTCGTTTCTCTTTCTAGTTCATCGCCTGATGATGCTACAGTATGGTGAAAACGTTTGCGATAATATACACTTACTCGAAAAAGTATTCGGGCGTTACTATGTTAGCAATGTAAATTGTTGCTTTTGTGCACTGTTTTTATCATATAAAAATCGTTTTTACAGCAATACTTATTAGACATTTTTTGTCGCAAATTTCATTGTCTTCATTTTTGTTCATATACATTTTTCTATTTTGTCGCCTCATTTTCGACCGAGAGTGACTTAAAGCAGACTCGGTAAAACTTTTTAATAAAATTAAAAATGCATAATGTAAATCTTATGGGACTCTCGGGGGATTCCCAAGAGATTTTTACCGAGACTGCTTAAAGTCACTCTCGATCGAAAACGAGGCGACAAATAAAAAAATATATGGAAACAAAAATAAAAGGCATGAAATTATCTACAAAAAATGTCTGAAAAGTATTTTTGTAAAAGTGATTTTTATATGCTAAAAAGTGTTTTTAAAAAGTACAATTTACATTGTTAACATAGGAGCGTCCGAATACTTTTCCGAGTAACTGTACATACGGTGTATTTATATTGTGTTAACTTAAACATTTTAATTCTAAAAAGTGTCTGTTCATTTTTTGGTTTATTCTAAAAAATTTTATATGATTAATATCGAGTTACACTACCTAAACCACTTATCTATTGATTATCAAATATCAGTTCAAGAAATTGTAGAAGTAAGATAACCTTCTGACCTTACCCCGTATCTACAATTATAGGGTTGGTATACTGTGGACTAATGAGCAAAAGCTCAGTACTGGTCACAGTTCTGAAAGGCTCTTTTAGCCAATCAACCCCCAAACAACACTGTGGATCAAAAGGGGGGAGATATTATTAAAAATTAATCAACAGAATAATAATTAACTTTGAATTCATAAAATATTGATATTGTTAAAAAAAACTCAAGGAGGGGGGAGGGATAATTGCTGTATTATCTTTAAGGGGGGGACACCTATGCCTACTATAATAAAATTACAAGTAAAAAAAATGAAGATTGTTTTAAATTTGTTGAAAAAAGTTAAAGGAAATATTAAAATTTATATAGGTATGTAATACATAATTTTCTTTTTGCGATATGCATGTTCTGTAAAACCGATTTCCTCATCAGCGGGTAACTTGTCTATAAAGATTACAATTGGTCGTAAATTGGAATTATTTATCGCGTGGTGAATACACCTACTGTACAAATTATTCGAATAACTTACAGAGGTTCTGTACAGAAACCACATTATATGCAAATTTTTGGAATTTAAATTATAATCTCGATTTTTAACCCTTAGGTGTTCTCGTAAAAACCGAAGCATGGGAATAACGTTTGTTCCTTTTGCATTTCAACTTCGAAGGGTTAACGGATCCATTTTCTGCTAAGAAGTCTGGAAGTAATCGGATTAAGTTTTAATTTCTGCAATAGGAAATTGATTGATTCAACGTTTTCTGTATTCGTTGAGATAATCAAACAATTGCCATTGTTAATATAAAATTAGCGTTCTTGGAATTAATTATTTTTGCATTATTCAGCTGGATCTAAACTTATTCCACACGGCAAATAAATTTTTATTTAAATGACGGATAAACACTTATCTCAAACAAAGGAGTAGATAAGTGAAGTTGATGTATGTATGTATAGACTTCTGACAACAACCCACACTGATTGTCCATCAAGAACGGAGTTTGTTGACCGCAGTGTATGCTTTGTTTTTCCTAACACCAGGAGGGTTGACTTTGGAGCAAAATAGAATTTCGTATCGTGGGGAGAAGAAAATCGGTTTATATGTATAAGCTATAAGGAAATTATTAAGATAAACTATTAGATTTATTGCTCTGATTAACTTGCGTCAGCCAAATTTGATGATTGGATAAATTTGATGTAATCTCGACTGAGCTAATGTTAGACTAATTTAACGTTGGTTTTATTTGCAAACCTGCAATTATGTTAAAGTGGTTCGGTTTTTATTATTTTGTTCTTTTTCAGGTTCTTGGCAAACCATGGACGTATTCACCCGATACCAATACAGGGGACCTGACAAAATTGTGCAATCATAAGAGGAAAATCATGGCTATGGCTTCCTTAGATTGTAAACCACCGGATCCTACGAAATTCAGAAAAGGTAATAATGCAATTTAATACGGATTTTGTGTGTGCGCATAATGAAAATTTTCATTTGTACGGTTTCGAATTTGTTTGGAAAATTCAGGTTGTTTATCTCATTGTTCGTGTGTCAATGATTGTTATATGTTGGGTATATCATCATTCACCTACCATGGATGAATGCATTTATCAGTGTTAAACAACACATTACACATACACGGTAAAGTTTTTTATTGACGTATCAAATAGCAGTTCCGGTAATGGGACCGACGCCGCTAGGAAATGAGGGGATGAATACGAGAATATCCGTGGAATGGTCGGGATTTGCTGAACTCGTTTGTTGCTATGTTGCAACTTTTTAATAATATCGCTTTCGACCGATTTAATATTCAATCATTGGGGGATGTTTTCCAAATAATTTAAATTTTTCCATCGTTACGCTTTATCGAATAATATTTTGCGTCGCTTTGACAAAATCTTTGAAGTCGGGTTTAACGTTTATCGAGCGAATTTAAGTAACAATTTATAAGTTTTTATCAACCTTTTTTTGCGCAAGGGGGTGCGCGTCGGTCGTCGAACAACGAACGCGTGGACGGACACCTCAGATCTAGCTGACAAGTTTCATTCGGCTTACATTTGATACGAATTTAACCCTTATCAACTGACATGTCAGAGAAATGTCGCGGTCTCCGGGGAAGGATTATTGATCCTTGCGAAACTCGCTCGAGATATTCAAACAATTCTGACTCTCGCCGTTTGCGATTACCTAGTAATAGCAACCGGCTTTTGTCTCGTGCTATCAAATAAAGAATAAACGACTCGACCGAAACAGAAAAGCAAATAACAAACAGGGAATCGGAGGGTAAATACGGCAAAGCGATGAGCAAATGGTTAAAGTGGAATCGTGTAAACAACAAGAAAGTAATGTAAATTTTCTTCGCGAGATTTTACATCAACGTTTTGTTGGACGTCTTGAAAGTTTGCATATGTTTGAACATCCAGTTTTCTCAACCCCCTCACGGTAATATAGATTTATTTGAAAGCCGGGCGTGAGCTTTCAAATAAAACAGCGGAAACAAGTATTCGCTTCATATAAAATAAACGTCTATCCGATTGAAATTCTCTGCCTTCGTATTTTATATTCAGCGCGTTGCGCATACAAAGCATCAAAGTAATAATTGCAGTCGCTTCTGGCAAAAAGTGCAAGATTCTCGGTTCAATGCGAGACAACTTGATCATTCTCTAAGGTATTTTACTTTATTCAACAAACGTAATTGAATATTCGCCGTTATTAAAGATAATTACGGAAAATGTCTTGAAAAATGAAATTATTATAATGAGCCGCGAGTCGAGCGACGATTTTTATTCTAGCTACTTAAGCAACCACACATGCTTCTTATTTCCCACCCTCGGCCTCGTCGACTTAATCGGCCTTATTTTGTCGGTAATGACGGGGTTAAAACAGCTGCGGTTAAGATTGTCTCTGATAATTTTCCAAAATTATGCTCGGTAAAATGCACCATATTTCTGTGCAAATTAGTGTGTAGTCGATTTAATTTTAATACGAATTTTCGCCGTCATCACAAAGCGCCGTTTAATCTATTCATAAGCTAATCGTTTTTACGTAAAACCAATTTTCCTTAAGATTTTCACAGTGTTGAACGTTTAGAAAGCGAGTTGTAAAACGAGGGTTTCGTTAACGTATAATCTCGTCTGTAATTGAGCAAAATCTTCCCTTTTGAACTCGTTTTAATGTACTTTACCGAATCTGTTTTATATGCTCGAACCACTCCAAAATGGAATAGGTTTTTAAAAACTTTTATGACGTATTATAAATAAAGCGTCGTGTATGCTATACAACAAATGTGAATTACTGCATGTAAAACATCACGTCCGAATGTCTTTGCTTTAGAAATCCTGCTGCTTTCCCTGATATCGCAGAATTTATGGCTCGTTTTATTCATGGCTGAAGCCACGCTATCTTGGTCGTTTTTGTGTTTTTGAATGTTATCTAACAAAATTTAATTGTACTTCCTATTCTTATTCGCACTAATTTATTATCACAAAACACTCGAGAAGTTTAAAGGTAAAAATGAACTATAGCAAGTTAAATGCACTGGATAAATATTCACCGTTCATGCAAATATAATATTCATTTTTAGACTATTTTTACCTCTGTCTTCCCGATTCATTCAAAACATTTACTTCCGTTTTAATCTTCTACCCAAAATGAGGCTTGCGATAAGTTTTCTGGGTTACTGTCAGAATTCTGGACCCACGATTTCAAAAATTTCAACTACACTATAGGAAAGAGAACAATTTTCTGTGTATATTAACACAAAAAATTTTTAGGATTATGCAATAGTTGTCGAAATAATGGCATTTTAAAATTACGAATTGCAGGGAGATGTAATATGATACACCCGATGCATGACGGTCGGTCTCACGTTGAGGTACGGTCTCGTAGGTGGCGGTCTCATTTTGTTGACGGTACGTGTGCTTTGATATACTCTTAATATTAGGTCAGTCGCGGTCGACACCCGGACGAGTTCTATGGCTTCGAGTTCCACCCTTGGCGAGTTCTGTCATTTTTCAGGGATATTTTTAAATTTATTTTTTTACCTTACACAAAATCGGCTAATCATGCAGCCGTGTTAAAAGGTGTATCTAAAATACATGCAAATTTTACATATTTAAAATCGATTTTTTTCGAAAAATTTTGCATTATCCTACAAAATTTTTGTTCTAGTATGCTTAAAAAAGTGTCCTCTTTCTTAGTGTGTAGATGAAATTTTGAAAATCGTTGGTCCGATTTTCTGACAGTTCCCATTTTCTGATTCTGATTTATAAAGATAATATTACAGGATATTATATTCAAGACCCTGAGTTAATCATAACAAATACGATAAAATTTATAGGATCAATGTTGTAGGTAATTAAATTTTCCACAGAAAAGTCCACGACAGCATATATTTATTTTGGGAACTGTCACGTATGTGATCACACGATTTTAACTTTTTCCTATTGATTATTGGTAAAAGGACACTTTTCTAAGCATATTAGAACAAAAATTTTCTTGGATTATAAATTAGTTCTCGAAAAAATCGAATTTGAAAAATTTAAATTTACATGTATTTTAGATACACCTTTTAACACGGCTGCATGATTAGACATTTTTGTGTAAGGCAAAAAAATTAAAAAAATCCCTGAAGAATAACAGAACTCGCCAAGGGTGGAACTCGAAGCCATAGAACTCGTACGGGTGTCGTCATCGAATGAACATAACATTAAGACTATATCAAAGCACACGTACCGTCAACAAAATGAGACCGTCACCGACGAGACCGTACCTCAACGTGAGACCGACCGTCACACATCGGGTATATCATATTACATTTGCCTGCTTTTCGTAATTTTAAAATGGTGTTATTTCGACAACTATTGCATAATCCACAATCATTTTTGTGTTAATATACTCAGAAAATTGTCCTCTTTCCAATAGTCAATAGGAAAAAGTTAAAATCGTGGGATGGGATATGCAACAGTAACCATATATTGTATTGCAAATATATCTGTAGATAGGCAAAATCCAAAAAAATTCGCGGATAACAAAATTATGGAGCAAAACATTCTACAAAAAAAGATTTTCGGTTGATACTGGTTCTCGTGTGAAAAGGTGAGCAACTTGGAGAACTTTTTTAGTTTTTATTGTACAGTATAATTAAAAATGTATTTTAAAGATGACGATTTCGGCTTTTCGTGTTCTATTCTTTCATGGAATCACATTTTTTATTAATTTTTTTGTTAAATTTTTGTAATTAAAATTTGGATTACAAAATCTTACCCTTTTTAATTTACAGTTAATTCTTCAAAAACCATTGAATTGGTTATATCAAATTCATCGAGCATATAGTCGAAAATCGAACACAATACAGGGGGTTTTTAAAACATTTATATCAATTTAGAGCCTTAAAGGTTTTTTTTTGAAAATGTAACGACATTTTAAGCCGAAATTCTCACTTTTACTGTGCATTTTGTTAATTTCTGTACAGTAAAAACTAAAAACGTTACAGGGTATTATGTTCATCTATGTACCTTGATTTTATTATTGCACATTTTTGGCAAAGTTCCATGAAAGCTGCAAAACGTCGTTTTATATTACGTTTTACTCGAAAACCAGTGGAACACGAAAAAAAATTGTTCCGACTTTTTGTAGAATTTTTCGCTCTACAATTTTGTTCTGTAAATAATTTTTTGTATTTTATTTACGGTATTTATTTATTGTATCACTTATTTATTTTCCATTTTTCCCATTGCAGGGGAGTATTTTTTAATTTTTATTTGATTACACAATCATTTTTCTACTTACATCCAAAATTTCATCTGGTTTGCAATTTTTACCGGCTGACGAATACAATTATTAGTAAAAAATACAATAAAATTTATAGGAAAAATGATCAGGGTAGTAAGTTAAATTGTATTCTTAATCAATTTTTGATGTCAGTCCGTCTCTGCTTTAACGTTTGATTTTGACTTCTCAATTTTCTGGTGTCGCGTTTGCTAACCGACGTCCTTGGCAATCATCCTCTGTAATTATCTGTGATGATTTCTATTGGGGTGGTTAATAATGGGGTGGTTTCGGTTTCTTATTTTCTTAACGTTTTTAAGTTTTTCTCGAGACGTTGTAATTTATCACGTTTGCATTATTCAATTCGAGAAAAATACTTTTGATGAAAGTATCTAATGGATTTAGTGCATTTGTGTGACATAAATACCATTAGCTAGTTCATGAATTTTTCATTGGATCGGAACGTCTAATGTGTTTGGTTGTCTAATTTTAAATGACATCCGAGTTGTCAACAATTTTGTTTCAGTTTGAGATAGTTTTTTTTACTCAAAAGTCGCTACCAACTTGGATTAATACTATTTAATTTAGAATGTTTGAGTTTGAAATGTTTCGTGAAAGAATGTAAAACATTTAAAGTGCTAATATTTGTAATTAAATTCCAAAAGAAAGTGGACATGACAGCAGCTGTTGCAAGTAAAACTTTTTTTTACTTGTTTGAGTATGTGTCATATGGGTAAATTAGTTGCTTTTTCATTGCCAAAAATTTTGAACGCTCAAATTAACTTATTTTTGTTAAAAAAAGTCTATCAGGAAGGGAAGCTGTGTTTACCTTCGGCTATGCCATGGATACAAAATCGAGTTTTACGGTTTAATTAATTAACACCTCGCATTAAACAGCAATTAGCGAGTCTTGGTTTGTTTTTTTTATTAGATAGAGTCTGATAGGCTAGCACCTGGTGTATGCGTAAGAACCTCATGGCTATCAATTTTAGAGGGCAGATGTTTGAATTTAGTTATCATGTAATATGCCACGTAACGCCATAATAATGGGAACGCCAGGAAACAATGCCGGCGTCACGGTTGGTTGGACGCCCCCTTATTTGCCGCCGCCGTCACTCCATTGTTTTAACGTGGACATAGTCTTAACCGGTACAGCTTACCGTAAATTTTCTATTAATTCAAACAATAACATCAATTGAATAATTTCATGTTAAATTATCAATTGTGAAATTAAACTCGCATTAAAATCCTAAAATCTGCAATTTATTCCAATTTAGCCTTAAAAGCCTTTGGCAGAGCCTTTGAATGGCATTATTGTATCAGTTAAGTTATATTGGTAGCATACCAGCTTATTATATGAATGATGCCGGCATAACAATATAATTAATAGTAAATAATTAGAGCTGATGATATACGGAATTAATTTCGAGTTTACATAACGTTTATATTCACTAATACTACATTTACATAACGAATTGTAAACAAGAATTAATTAATTTCTTGTCTCATTTACCGACAAATATAATCATTGATATTCTGTTTGTTTTGCACAATTTTCGCGTTAAATTATAATTTTTATAAATTCCAAATTTGAATGTTTCGACACAATTGTTATCTTTTTGCGTCATTGTTAAATAATTATTTTGTTATGTAATTTTTAATGAAGTAATCATAACAATTTGGTTTTGTTGCATGTTTATTGTAGGTAGTGGTGTTTGGGTTGTACTACTTAACCACCAGATAAACTTTACATGCAACCACAAAAGCTTAACCCACAGTAATTTATGTATCAATAATTAAGTGGTAATCATCGTCTTGGCCTGCAATTTCTTACGTAATTTAATTACATTTTTTTATTATTATGTATAGTAGTACTAATTGTTTTCCACATTTTTTGCATCTCCATTCATTCAACTACTTCCTTATATGTTATCCAAGTCTAACTTCTCTTGGCTTTTTAAAAAGTTACTGTCTAAGCTTCGCTAAAGCTTCCAAATAAGTTAATTTACGTATGCCAATTTAAGAACCTACGTATTATGCATTTTAGCGAAAAATTTAAAACAAAAAGTATAAATTTTACATATTATAAAAGCAACGAAACAACTTTTTTGGCATGAACAACTGTCTTTCTATAAAGCTCAAAAAAATCTAAATT
This sequence comes from Cantharis rustica, assembly GCA_911387805.1. NCBI lineage: Eukaryota > Metazoa > Arthropoda > Insecta > Coleoptera > Cantharidae > Cantharis > Cantharis rustica. Next base: position 50,365,762 of record OU426879.1, on the reverse strand, counting down.
GGTCAACTTTTGTAGAAGTTATTGAGCTTTTAGTGATTTACGAAGGCACTTGAGAGTTTCAAACTAAAGTTCTATTTAACAGCCAATAACTTCACAAATATTAACCAATTTCAAGTTTTCTGGACTTTTTAAAAAATTGTTCAAGCTAAAGATTTCACTTCAGACTTTTTTCTAAAAGCTCAGAGGTACTTTTTATTATTGAAAGCTTTTATTCAATTTGCCCTGGGTGTTTGCATGTTTTTTTTTGTCATCGATTTTTTTAATCACTAGATGAGCTATAGTTCTGAAATATTGATAATGGCAGTTTTTTTGATAATTTTTAATTAAATGGGCGGCAGCTGTAAAGAATTTGCAAGAATAATTTTGTAAAAAATTAAATTTTTTTATTAGAAATCTTCTGACAGCATTAATTTTTAAAAGTTTAGGCGCCGAAGGCATTCAAAGGAGTAGATTGTGATTTTAGTAGATAAACTATGCGAGAGTTAAACTACTTTTGCTGACTGAAAGTGGATTAGCTCCCCCATAGTTTATCTACTGACTGCTTACTTGTTATGTGACCAGTAAATTTCAAGTAGTTATGTACTTATGTAACCAGTAAATTTTTAAAACATCAAAAAGATTCAACATTACAAACATTTTTCTTACATTTATTACTTCTTATTTCTTGTTTTCAATTTTTGATTTTACTACGCGGAGTCACCAACTATTTTTCCAAAACTTCCACACAACTTCAAATGGATTAACTTTTGTGTTCGAACGATTTACTAACGCATTTGAGAGTTTCAACTGAATTGTCGTTTACCAGTCAATGATTTTCACAAATATTACCCAATTTTAAATTTCCTAAGCTTTTTTAATGGTTATTTTAACATATGTAGTAGTTTTAACAGAAGCTTAACTAACAGGTGGTAAAATATTTGAGACCAGGTGTGGGTAAGAAGATAGAAAGTAGAGAAATGAAGATAGAACTTCTTTAGCACGAAATGCTGTCTTTTTAATCAGTCAACAACAATTATGTAGACCCCGAGGATTCGAAACTTACCGCCAACACCTCGTATCTGATGTTTTAGTTCATCGGGTATCGATTTTTCTTCGATATCTAAAATTCGTTATTAGGGGTTTTCACCCTAAAAGCTAAGATGTTTTATAAATATATAATGAATACAAAACAAAAAACCACCCCAGTTACTTAAAATAGGAAGTGGAAGTTAATAACACATGTTGCGTTAAAGACCTGAATCTTAATTTTTATACTAGTAAAATACGCTTTGATAACTTTAATATATTCATTAATTTTTTAAACGGAATCAAAAAGGGGAATTGGATTGAAGGTACACAAAGTGAATATAAATGACGCAAACGTAGATGATGCTGGATATTTCCAAATGAATTTTGGATTATCCTAATAACGGTTTGTCAAGTAGGTATTACGCGTTATAACTGTACGAAATTGGCGCCCATCGCGAGGCTCATGTTCTGATTGAAGATGTGCTAAGTGGAGTTTGTTCGACTTGTTGGGAATTATTTTGACATGTTTTGTAAGGGTTTCACTTTACATGTGGGTAATTATTTATCTGGTATGCAAATGAGATTAATAGTGTGTCAATTTTGAATATTAAAATGGCGATATAACGAATTTAAATGAAGAAACTCGGTTTTCTGATAACCTGTTCCAGTAATCGTTGTAAATGAAATATAATAAGCAGTCATTTTTCAATAACTGTAATTGGTTGCTGTTTTATGTAGGAGTGTTCGGTTGTAATTTTACAATTAATGTGCAGAAACAGTTTACGTCTCGTTTAGTATGATTGCATTTTTAATCTTTAATTAGATTACTTTTTTAATTTTAGCAATAATGACCGTTAATATTATTGCACTCACATGGGTTACACCATGTTGTCACTTTTTTATTTATTTTAGGTAATAACTTGCGTGATTACAATAAAAGGGTCGTTATTGTGAACCGCTATCTCGAGCTATCTTCAACTTGCTTATGAAAAAGACGTTTGCACGAATGGTGTTTTATATGATTATTGCTATTGTACCTATAGGTGAACTATTAAATCTGTTTTATTATTGTTTGTGTGCTAAAGAGTGAAAATGAATTATGAATGCCATAATGTTATTCATAATATCATGACACGTAACTTTTAATCTATAGAATAAGGTTTGATGTTGGTTAACATTTTATGTATTATACAATAATAAATATTAACGACTACATTATGCATTTATATATTATATATTTTATAAGCGTACTCGTGGATAATTGAAGCAAGAAACGACAACCCATCTATTACCGCAAATAATGCGATTGATTTGTGCTATTCCATTATATCGTTTTTAATCTTAGATTATAATTTTTTAACGAAATCTTGCACGTTTTCTACAAGAAAGCAGACACTTTGAATCAACATTATTTGTGATTAATTAAATTTTGAATAATTTATTTAATCGCACATTTATATAGTACTGATTAACAACTAACAAGAGATAATTAAATTAATAATTGAATTTCTCGATAATAATGTTTGCAATTCAATCTTAACACCGTTGTTCATCAGTTACTTTGTACGAATATTTATGTCTGTTTTGTATTTGTCGTAATTAAAATACCATAAAATTGTTAGCAAATATTAATTAACTTAATCTTATAAGAAGGATTTCAATTATAAGATAATGTTTAATTAAATTACAAAATTTCAATTAACTCGCTCGAATTATGTTTCATTTTTTTATAATTCCTTCAGGATACGAAGAAAACAACAACTCACGTGGGGGTGGTTAATTAATTTAACGTACTTGGAGCGTTTCATTTGACAAAATTATGTATGTGGCTTATTAAAAATGAATATAAACGTGGATATTAACAACGAAATATATAATAGTACCTATACTTACACAGAAGGATTACCGAGAAAATAAATTTACTCCCACAGAAACAACTTGACTGCTTGTTTTCCTTCACAGGGTGTAACAAGTCAAACATCTTATAAAATAAAAATCATTTTATAACTTGAATGAAGACTGCGAAGACAGTACAAATGATAATATCAGCAAATTACAACAGAAAGAAATAATATCCAATAAATTTATTTCGAGCTTTAGCAAAAGTATTTCTCATTGGACTTTTCTTTTTCTTGTTTATTAAACATCGTTCAAAAGGTGATTCGTTCAATTCGGTGATTTGTATTCAGACGATGGTAAACATACATTGGGATTTGGTAAATAAAACCAACAGACACAATTAATTAAATTAATTACTTATGATCTGCAGCCGCTTTGCGGTCGAGAAAAAATTACACAATTTTCTGCTATTTTAATAAAGTCAATTAAAACCCTTCGGGATACAGAAACCATCATAAAATCGTTGTCCAAAGCACTAACATTTCTTAATTATTGTAGAACAAAACAATTATAATAATAACAAATTATGCATTTTTAAAACACGGTTTCCATGAAATATTTTGCCAGATTATTTAAATTTTAAAGGATCTTAAAAGAGCTTATAGAAGAAGAAGATTATATTAATTTAATATTATTATATTATTTCAATAGAAAACCTGTATACTGTCACGATATCCTAGTGTATGAATAGTGTGCAACTTGAGTGCTCAGGTTGTGCGGCCTGAAGGCCGCACTGACTGTGACTTACGTAACTTTCTCTGTTGTTCCGCCCATGGGTCAACTTTATATTGTCGTGTTTCGAAATGCTATAAACCATTAATTTATTTATTTTGAAAAATTATTTTAAAGTTTAAATTTGTTTCACTATTTATTTATTTATCATTGTACATACAAATGTTAGTTAAATGTTAGCTGTAAATAAAGGTGGGAAGAAAATAAAGCTAGAAAGAGTGGGGCTTGAAGGTTGTACGAGACTTGGGCTCAGGCCTTGACGTCGAATAGACGAGCGCAATGAAAATTAAATTGTTAATTGTTTAAAATCAATAAAATAACTTAGGTTGATTTGATTTTTTTATTTAAATTGATAAAGTGCAGTGCAAATTGTTTAATAAAATTGGAAAAGTGAAGAATTAGTGAAAATTTTGGTCGATGTGCAAAAGTACATCGCAACAAGTTTGTTTAACCAGGCGTGCTGAAGCCAGCTGGAATACCATGTGCGCTTGCAAGGCCACAGATTGCAAGGAAAAGTTGAGCATTTAAATTTTTAATTAACAATTTTTAAAACTACAAGAGCTCATAGTTAATTAATGGATACCCAGCTAGAATAATTTTTGGAATAAGCAATTATTATAGATTTGCATAGCTCGAATCATCTCAATATTTTATTCAAATAGAAATATATGTATTTTTAGGCATAAGTTGTACTTTGGAATGGCGGATTTACTTAGACACTGAATCTTTGAGCAGCTTCTATCATCAAAATCATCTCTGAAGCAGCACTAATTCAAAAATTACAGATTTACGAATATGGAATCTTTGAGTAGCTTAAAATTCCTGAAGTCGTTAATTAAAACCAAATTAAAACACAAGGTAACGCGGGGAGTCTTCCTCATAATAAAAATTAATTCTCTCTTAAAAATTAGTTAGTTACAATAAAAATTATAATAAACCTTTTTTAAATTATAAAAATGAATAAAAAAATTAAAAAATTTTAATGAAAAAAAAGTTGCATGCAGCGCAATTTTTGCTCGTTTCGTTTGCGAATTTTTTATCTCTTCAAAATATTGGAATTATTAGTTGTACCTATTTGTATTATCAATACAAAAATTTAGGTATTTTTTTTAAATGATTATAAAGTAAATTTAAAATAAAAAAACCACATAAAACTGGTTACAGACCGGGAGGGGGGGGTAGTTACTTTCTAGAATACCCTCGAATCCAAACTTCTAGATTAATTTATTTGCGTGTAATATTCGAGTTAAAAAATATCTTTTAATAATAAAATAAAAGAACCTACCTTATTTAAAAATTCAGCATGGGCGTCCATAGGATCTTTTACAAATGGGGCAGGACGATCTTAATTTTCAACAAAATGATGCCAAAGATTTTTTGGTCATTACCTCTGACGGTACGAAGCATTTCGGGTATGCTACTATTAGTTTGTATGTTCCCTAATAAAGTTAGAAGGAATAACTTTTTTGCTGAGGTTTTTACCAGTGGCGTAACTATATGGTGGCAGGGCTGGCAAAATGCCAGGGCCCCGTGAGAGCCACAAACTCAGAAGTAACCTAACATTTTTAACAAAATTTAGTAAAAATTAGAAATTTTATATAACAGGGTTCCCACTTGTATGGAAAACCTGGAAAAGTCATGGAAAGTCAGGGAATTTAATATTTTTAGCGCCAATGTCAGGGAAAAACATTTTTGTCAAGGAAATATTTTCAAATAAAATATTTTTAAATTTAAAGATAAATAATACTGGGGAGGCCCCATCCAATAAATTTGACACGGGCTTTAGATGGTATAGTTACGCCACTGGTTTTTACCAAATGTTGAAGATTACGCCAGAGCAGGTTTTAGTAGTAAAAAATTGCGAAAACCATGCGCCATTTTAGATTTGCCATATTAAAATTTCTTAATAATGGTTTGATGTGAATGGAATTTAAAATTTATGTAACTGTTTTATTATTTTACACACAAGAAATCTGGTTTATAGTAATATTACAAAATTTGTACATTTATTTAAAAAATATATTGATAAACTAAAATTGTAAGTTGTGACTGTAAATTCAACTGATTTATCAAAAGATTACTTTAAATGATTTTTATTGGAAATCTGCTGGGGTACGCGTATGGCACGTTTAATGCCTGCCGATGTGGCCGAACCTTTAACCGCACGACTACGCAGGCGGTGTGTTAAATATTGAGTGCATGTTTGTTAATAATATGTTGAAAATGTCTGAGGATAGTTATAACTCTCTAGATGATCGAAATTGTTTATCGTAATCTGTAATTTGTATTTTATTGTTATTGCATGTAACCAATTGCGAGTTGATAAAAAATAAAAGATTAATATTAACAACTGGAATGAAATGATGTGGGTGTCTGTTTATTGCTTAATCTTCTGCATAGTTTAATCACAGCCACGGTGTTATACCTGGCTGCTGGTGATGCAGAAGCAGCATACAAACATAAAACAAGGGTCATCGGTGAATGACCGTCAGCGTCTGTTCCTGCAGGATGCCTTTCCCTCGCTCTCTTAAAATGTCGTCTTGTTGGTATGGGCCATCGACCCAAATCAATTTGCCGCATCAGGCATCACTTTCGTACGTGTTAAACGGGCCACTACCTGTATTTCTAATCTGTTGATTTTCTTAATTAATGATGCTTTCGCCAAACGGTATTTTTTCGATAACTTATTTTTATAACATCCAAGATTAACTCGCAATTCATTACATAGTTTGAGAAGCCCGTTTAAGTTTCTGCGCTTTAATGCATTACTATCATTAACCATAAATTTAAAAAGCTATTTGGTAGTTGTTTGCTTTAATTACTTGCCACTTAAATATTCCCATTTTACATTTAAATTTATTATTCTTCCGACTTAAGTTATACATTTCCTTATATTTTATTAATTCTTTCAGTTAATTTGGGCTTTTCGGTTACGCTTTAATGTGATACTTGAATTTTAATGCTTTTTTTAAATCTCCAAAAAGCTGCATACTAAATTTTGTTTTGTCTTGTACTCGATTATTCTATTTGTAACTTTCTCTTCATACATAACCAGATTTATAACATGAACACAAAATACATGAACTATCATAGCAATAAGTCGTGACTGGTTTTACACCCACAGGGAATCAGTTAATTTAATTTCAATGTGGTTTCGACCGTATTTGGTCTCGGTTCCTTCATCGACTTATCCGACTAAAAAACAATTATCCAATGCAGCTCTGCAAGAGCTCCGCTTCTTCATTACCACATGGCACATTTTTTAATGTAACTTTAAAAATTATTGTGTGAATTTTGGATAGGACCTAATTAAATACTAACTTTGGGTCTTCTTCTTCGGCAGGTGAACATTGACAGGATATCAAACAGAAAATCTACTTTATAATAAGTAATTAAGTATGCATGAAATTATAGCTTAAATGATAATTTTATGACGAACGTTAATTTTTTTTTTCTTTAAACAATTTGAATATTAATTGCTTTCACCTAATTTCTATTGAATGGATCAATTTATTAAAAGATAACTTTTGTGATTACGTCATTGTTAAAAAAATTATTGTTATGCGCTATCGTTTCGCCTACGCTCAACATAAATAATTTTTATTGTTGTTTTTTTACTAATTATAATTTATTTATCTGATCCCGATTGAAAATAATAACCAAGGGCGAATTTAATAAGACTATTAAATATTGCGAAAAACAATAAATTACAATTTATTTGCTCAAAATTTCAACAAAAATATTAATTATTATGGTGCCACGCTGCAATTTGGTTGATAAAAGAGAAGCAAAAGACTTGTCAATTATCTCAATTAAACGAAATGATTATTGAGAATTCACAGCTAATTGTTGATAGCAATCTTACATTTTGCAATTTATTTCCAATTCAGATTATTTTGCCAAGTAATAAATATTACAATGAAGTCATTAATATTATACCAGTTTTTGCTGGAAAAACTCACGAAAGGAAATGCTTGCTCTATATCCACACAAGAATTTAATTACGGGTTTAATCCTTGAATAACCGTATAGCATCCTACAGTCGCCAAGAGGTTAGAATCGAACAATTTAATTTAGAAATATTATTTTTATGGCATACAAAAATCCGTTAGAAAATGTGCAATATTTAAACATTTTTCTATTTAAGTTGTTGTAGTTCGATCAAAATCAGTTTTACGCTGATTAGAAACACATTTACTACAATTTACTCCGCTTTCGTTTAGCGAAATTATTTGTAATTAACTAAAATCACGCAGAAAATTATTTGTATACCTCTATTGCAATCTCTCTTTCTCGATTTTTTCATTTTATTTTTTAAAGCGGGGGTTGTAGTATTCAGAAAAATAAATTCAAACAATAAAGCGCTTTAAGCTTTATGTAACAATAATTATGTACATTGAAAATAGAAACGTTTGTTAACAACGTTCAAATAATAATAATAATTTAATAACAATATAGTAATATGTGGTCCACTTAAAATTACTGCTACGAAATGCTTACTACACTGCTACGTAAAAATAATAATAGTAAATTATTGTGATTATTACAACCACAAAGTGTTTCTGTTCAGCGCCAGCGGGGATATGATAACATCTTTTACACTTTAGAGTAGCATACCGAAATAAAAGGATCTTGTTGCCTTAGAATAGTGGTGCCCAAAATTAGACACCCGTGTACCCCTTTTAAAATTTTCATAACACTCAGTATGTCTTCTAAAAATTGCATTATTTTTATAACAATCCAAATATATTTATTTTTTTTTGCTTTTAATTTATAAAATATAAATATATTAAATAAAAGTTATAATATAAATAACGTTCAATCAACGAGAAGGACTAAAAAAGTCCGCTGCTTGTTACAAAGCCCAATGCCTTTCCGTTCCTCAGGGGGTACGCGTACCACACTTTGTGAGAAACACTGCTTTAGAACTATCGATACCCAGTAGGTACAGTAAGTAGAGGAGACCGGCGCCAAAAGTAAGATGGGTCTTACACTTACGAACGCTACGCCGCAATTCTTCTAAAATTAATTCTGAATCTGTTTTAAATTTTACCAACTCGAAATATGTAATATTTGTTTATAAAATTAATTTTTACATGTTACATGAAATTGAAATAATTTAATTCATAACTTATATAATATTGTTCAAAGACTATTTTAATGAATAATATAGCTTGCGACACACTGTTATATAACTTTATGTTTTGACAACAATATGTAATATTCGTTGTCCTTTTATAATTCCTTATGATTTATGAATGTACATAGGTGTACAAGTGTTCCCGTGACCGTGGAGAACCTTTGAGGTTCCAAACTCTTGGGGGCTACCTCCCTTTAAAGCACCATTTTGAATTTCTGATTTCAAACGGTCATAGCTCCGATATTATTGATTTTTTAGACTCAATAGATTAAACCTTTTTTAAAGATCATTTGCTTATCTACAATTTAGGTTAGATCCCCTTATCGTCTAGAATAAACGGTTTTCGAGTTATAAATTAAATTAAGGAAAAAAATGTTAAAAAAATTCTGATTTTATTTGTTTTACTTTTATCTTTTTTATTTTCAGAATTTCTGTGAAATCGGTTGGTTTTCCAAAAAAATGTATTTGAACAAAGTTGTAGCCCGTTAAATTCTCTATCCGGTTTGGGCTATTAGTTTTTTTCTAAGACGTTTCGTTTAAGAGATACGGGGTTCACAAGAGAAGTAAAAAAAATAAAACCTGAATTTTTTAAACATTTTTTCCCTTAATTTAATTTATAACTCAAAAACCGTTTATTCTAGACGATAAGGAGATATAACCTAATTTGTAGATAAGCAAATCATCTTTAAAAAAGGTCTAATCCATTAAGTCTAAAAAATCAATAATATTGGAGCTATGGCCGTTTGAAATCAAATATTCAAAATATTGCTTTAAAGGGAGGTACCTACCAAGGGTTTGGACACTTGGAAAAGTGTTCTTTATCACCACTTCAAAGGTTCTTCATGGTCACGGGGACACCGTGTATAATAAATGAAAGAAATAAAGTAGCTACCTTAAAATTAAATTTATATTATGTTAACATAACTTTTTGTCATATAAAAGTCGCTTTTACAGTAATACTTATTATACATTTTGTGTTGTAAATTTCATGGTTTTCATTTTTATTTATATACATTTCTGAGATACAGTGGCTTAAAATAGTCTGTCCGATACAATAAAAATTGCCATCTGTATCTCAGTAACGGTACTAAAATAAATGATTTTTTTATGACAAAAACAGTATTCAAAAGGAAGAATTTACGTTGTTAACATAAGAGCGACCGAATATTTTTGTGGTTAACTGTATACGAAACTAAAATATAATACGTCAATAGGTATTAATAAATATTAGAGAGACCGAAGAAACCATGCGAGGAACCGGTTAAGAGAGAAAATCCATTGGGTTGTAGGTTTTGGGCCGAGTAGTAAAGTTTGCCAAATTAAATGCAAAGACTTGACAAACTCGACCCTCTTTCTATCAATGTCTATCAATTGCCATATTTGGACATACAGGGTGGTGCATAATAAAGTTAGTAATTATTCTATTATTAAAGACTGAAAAGTCTAAATAAATAAAATGGAACACCACTGTACGTGCAAATCAAATCAAAAAATTTAACAAAAAAATGGAAGTTCCTAATGTAGTTAACACTGCTTTACATCTACTACGTAATAAATCGCGAATGCGTATGAAGATTCCGCGATAAAAATGGTAGTAGTAAGAAATTCCAAAAATATATGTAAATATGATCCCAAAGGAGTAAGGGGAGTCCTATTTATGGTATAAGCGAGAATCAAAACAAGGGCAAAAAATGAAAGATGGCACGGAAACTTCCTGTAGTAGTAAAATAAGGAGGGAATGTGCACTTACAACCGCTGAAAACTTATGAATGCTTAAACAGAATGTTATTGAATCGTAAGAATCTCGATAAATTGGAATAAAAATTTAGTGCTAGGTGGAATTTTAATTTTCTTAAACCTTTGCATTAAATTTCCTCTCCATTTTCCATTACATCGAAAATTATATCTCCATAAATAATGAATTTGAGTTAAAACTTTGCCCTTACTTTATACGTGCAGTCGTTATTGGATTAAATTAAAATTATGATTTGGCAGTGTATGCGAACCATAAATATATTTGCAGGGAAACTCTTAATATGGAAGCGGTTTTTCCTTTTGGCGCTATATCATGTGAATAAACAATTATGTTTTTTTTAAGTATTTAACGAAATAAGTAATTGCATGTAGGTAAACCGCATTACTGCAAATGGCTAATAGTAATCCATTAGGTCTAAAGTGTCGGCCATCGTAGTAAATTACACAAACACGCATTAATACGAGATACTTTGGCAAGCATCATTTATTTAAACAGCAACTTTATAGTCTTGGTCAGAGGTAATTGGTAGTGTTTCGGAATAAATTAACATTATTATTAATTTTATTGCTGCTGAATAACTCGTTTGTCTCAACGTTCGACTTGCCATTATTAATAAAAAAAGATTCGCAAGCGAAGATTTCGATACCAGATAAAGATGTGTATTATCATCCAAACTGTTGCTTTCCAAATATGACCACGCAATTGTCGTAAAATTTTATATCCTACGCCATTGTTCTCGTCAATATTTTATACAATATGCTGTATACTCGTACGTTTTTGTCAACGCTTTTTGAATTCGTCGCTCGATTTTGTCCACATAAATTTGTCATAATAAAGATCTACAACTTTCTCAATGGATCTGGTTTTATATGTCTACCGATTTAATTGAATATAACGCGAATACAAATGTTCCCTTTTTCTAAAATAAAAACTCGTTTATTCGATAATCAAGTTTCTAAACGATCACGTCATAAAATTTTTCTAATCTTGTAAAAACTCCAAATCCCACACTTCGCACGGCACCGTTTAATTGTCTGCTGAAAAACGATGTACAATTCAATTAAATGTGTTGAGAATAAAAAAAACAAACAGCGGGATCGAGATTTGAACCTCGGTTCTTCAGACTACCGACCGTGCGCGTGCGTTGTTCGTCGCTCGTATTTTATTCACGAAAATTAATCGTTAATTGATCCAGTTTCACTGAACACGCGTAATTTGTCGACAATTTAGCATTTTTAATGTCGAAAGAAACAAAACAAGTCGAGGATTTAAAAAAAATGTTGGCAATAAGCGATTAAGTTTATTTTGGCAAACACTTTTTTACATTTTTATGCGAATATCCTGGAGTCGCGATCGCTTACCATCGGAAGCTCATGAATTGACGTAGATTTTCTAATATCGTAGAAACTGGAAGAGCAATTGAAATTTTATTTATGGAGATAGGCCAAACGGTATTCATACCGGCATTAAAAATGCTTTTAAACCTGGCAAATACCCAAATAGCTTTTGGATTTAGTCCAACTTAGTTGAATTTATTCGATTTGAATTTTGTTTGTTCATCGTCAAAAACTTTAACAGTTTATTAGATAAAAATTTTACGATTAATCAACTAAATTATATTTTGACATTTTAATGCAATTGCTGTATTTTTAGACGTTTATTGCGTGTCTCGTGATTTAATTATTCAAATTATTGTGCTTGTATTTGAATCTTAATTTCATTTGTCGGATGACGTTTTCCACATTCCATTAAATTTATGCGCCTCAATGAACGATCAATTATTTCTCGTTACGTCGTTTATATTTAATAAATTTGGAGAAATGTTTACCTACCTACCTACCTTCCTATATAAATATTTTTTTAGAATATTAAATTACCCAGGAGGTACCAAGAACATCTAACTAATTTTGTCCCATTTAAAATCGATCAATTAGGATTGTACAGTTTAATTCCCGACCTTATAAAATTTCTATTAATTAGCAGATGTATCCTCCTTATTTATTCTTTAATTCCGCAATTAAAATAACTACAAGTTTCCTTGGAATTAATTGCGATCGTAATAAGATAATCGTGTTTTATTTATGGTGTATTAATTTTAAATTTAAAATTAACATTCAATTTTTCGTTATAGATTTTACAATGAAACGGAAGAAGAGAAGATTGGACAGTCCTTATTCCGGGGTTCCCGTCGCGCAAGTTTTCTCTCCAAGAGAAAAAGTTCCAATAACTCACCCGGTTTTGTGTAAGGAAGGATCTGGTAATCCTCAATTTTCCAATCAGAATTGGCCTGGATCGTTGGCGAACCAACAACATCCGGCGAATCGAGGTTATCAAGAGAACATGCGAAATTCAATCGTGCCTGGACCAAATGTACAATATTTCCGATATCAAAATCAAGAATCTCCAATGAACAGGGTAATGATGGATCCACAACATGCAGGTGAAGTTATGATATCTCATTCAGCTGCATCCACTTCTAACATATCACAACATCAAAGTCAATCCGTTCTACAAAATAGCATTCCAAATTATCATATGCAAAATTGCGGTCCTCCAAACACAGGTCAAGTGCAAATTCAACAGCAACACATCTTAGGTCCAAATGCTCAAGTTATCAGCGTTCAAGGTTCAGTTCACCAAAGCGTCCAACAACCAAATAACGTGAATCCAAACCAAATCATTGGTAATGGAACCGTATTAGCAAACGGGTCGAACGGTATCATAATCCAAGGTCAAAATATGATGCCAAACGAACAACATCAGAAAGTTTTTATCAACAACCAAATGGGGCCGAATGTTCACGGAAAAGCTAACGTCCAGATGGTTCCCGTCATTTCTTCAAACCAACCGAGGCCAGAAAGTCATCAAAGAGTCCAACAACAAAACTTTTGCAATCCTTCCTTCCAATATCAAGGTGTGATGCAACAGTTTGATGGCCACAAAAACATCAGGCCGCCTTTTAACATGAAACCAGATAGTCAACAGTACGGCACAATTGTGCAGCAAACAAATCACATGCCCTTGCAAAATTCACCGAGTCCCATTTTGATACATCAGCAGCAAAAAGGGACTTGGCAACATCGTCCTTGCAATACCGCGATGTATACGCAAAACGTTCCAAACGTCGAAGAAAGAGTGCCGCCTCTTCATCAGCACACTCCTTCGAACGTTTGGCCAGAAGATACCAGCAGAAAGAAAGTTAAAATGTCCAAGGGAATGAAAAAGAGAACGTACAATTTGTACGAAAATCTTCATAGAAATTCCCAGATGGAATCTCCCACTGCTTGCCCAAATATCGACGTTAGGCAAATACCAAATGAAAATGAAAGACCGCTTGTGATCAACCAGTCTCCACAAATCACGCAAGATTCTTCGAGTCCTTCCTTCATGGAAGACCCCAGTGGTTACTTGGCGCAACAAACGGCACTTCTAAATAGTACCATATCAAGGCAAACAGGTGTAAATAATTGCGGAGGTTTTATTTGTAATAGTCCGGTCACGTCGATGCGCAACACACAATTGCAACATATAACAGGTTCTGAACCAAACGAAGTGCCTTTGCCTAGTAATATGCTTGTTTCCCAAACAAAACAGTCTCCCAATTTTAACAGTCGTAATAATCAGTGTTTACAAAATGTTATTAAAAATACGAGTGTTCCTCAAAATCCCGACGTGCGTCAGCTTTATAATCAAAACATTATGGCAAAAGGACCCGCCGACAGTACCGGAATCAGTGAGCATATTCAGTGTCAAGGATGTATCGCCGAAAATGCCCACTATCAACAGCAGCAACAACACCTGGAAAATTCAAATCAATACCTAACCAAAGAACACATGCAAAATCGAGTTTTCCAACATAGCAGCAATTCACGACCAAATAGTCAACCAAGCACGCCAAGTTCGTCAAATATGTCCGACGATCCTGTCACGTCTTCAACTTCTATTGATAAGCAATCAAGTGCCGCGAATTCTCCCGATTCCCGACCAATTCAAGGAGGTACCATCAGTACCAGTAATGTGTCGCCTGCAGATGGTTCCCAATCGAACCCATCCACTCCAAATCCTCATACCTCAACAACGCCACAACCCCGCAATTCTGGTACACCACAAATGAGCCAAATGATGAATTGCTCTCGAGAGTTCAACACTTCTAGACCGGACGATTACAACTGTGGGTACTCACAAATGGAACAACAACCTGTGTCTATGTCGCGATACGGTAACTGCGGTGTTTTGAGTTCTGGCGTGGTGACCACTATGGCTAGCGGACGAACTGTAGGTAGCAATACAATAACGTCAGTCTTGGCGGGCCGTGCTAACACGTCCACGGTTTCGGTTAACAGTCCAGTAAATATGCCAATGACCACCATACCATCCATCATGTCTAATCAAAACAGCGCTTTAATTTCCGCAAATTCCATGCATTCGCAAGCTATGAGCGTAAACGTATCAAAATCGCCTCTCGAGATGGTTCAAAGTGTGGTTAGCAGTATCCAAGTACCTCAGAGTCAACACAACATTCCCAATTTGCACCACCATCAGCAAATATCGCCTCTACAAGTTATTAAACATTCTCCAACTCAAGGTCTACCACCTGGCCACATTTTGGTGTCGTCGGGTGGTCAATTGATTATGGCAAGTACGAGTAATGGGCAACCAAGCGTCATGCCACCTCCACCTCCAAAATTAGTTTCTCATCCAAATTCCATGCCGCCTATCTCGGTCTCCCCCATGATTACAAACGTAACAGCTGCAGTTACTCAAGTCATACCGGCTGTCGCCCAACAAGTGCTTGGACAACAGACGGTTCTTGTTAATGCCTTACCAACGCCGTTTGTTCTTCAACCTGGAGTCACCATGACCATGGATGGCATGACGGTCGGTCAGAACGTACAATTACCACACTTAGTTACCGGAAATGTAATACAACAACAGTTGCAAGTTGACGGATCCGACTCCAATCGAATGCTATCGCGTGCAAATTCTATGTTGTCTCCTGAATCAAAGAAAAAGGGAAAGAAACGCAAGATGTCGTCGCAGACCATCGCGTCCATGTTACAGATTGCTTCACAGCAAAACGCCGGGGTTATGATGCCACAAAGCTTTCCGCAACAAATTCAAATGGCTCACAGTCCTCAAGGTTTAACGACCGGCCCCGTCATGCAAGCATTAACCATCGTACCAGGCAAAGGGGGTGGACCACCTCAGCTTGTTATGAACGGTCAACCTGTGGGTAATCCAGGTCAGTTTGGAACCCAACAGCTTATAACAAATTCGCAACAAGCACATCAACAAATTAATCTGCTACAACCTGTAAATTTAATCAACGGCACCACGGGAATGGTACAAAATTTTCCTACCATACAACAATTTATTGTTCCTAACTTGGGCGGTATGGTTATGAGTGCGGATGGTACCGCGACAATATTGCAGGATACTTCTAATCTGGGTATGCAATTACAGTTACAAAACGTGAACGGTCAAAATGTTTTAACGCCTGTTCAAAATGGTAACATGTTCAACGGTGGTCAAAGTATTCTTGCAGCGGGACCTGCAGGAATGGTGATTCGAACGCCAGGTACATCGCAGGGTAAAATTATACAGCAACAACACAGTCCTGGAGCACAATTTTTATCACCAAATGGAAATCAGTTTGTTGTTAATGGCGCACAATTTAGTGGACAATTAAGTCCACTTGTAGCAAACGTCAGTCCAACTCAAGTAACTTTTAGTACAGCTCCTCAGGCTATCAGACCAAACGGACCAAATCAACAGCAGAGTCCTGAATTTCTGCAGTGCGGACAGATGGGCCAGACGTTGATGGTTCCCACTGCAAACATTACGGTTTCTTCGGCAAATCAGCAGAATACGACGTATGTCCAACAAAACACAACGATCGTGCAGCAACAAACTACCATGGTGGCGAATAATCAACAGTTACCTAACCTACAACCAAGTAATCAGCAAAATAATCAAAATTTAGCTAGTCGAACCACAACTTTGAATGTTGACCAAAATTTTATACTTAATTCGGGCGACAATCGACCACTGCAAGCTGTTTTTGTCCAACGCCAGAGCCCTCAAATGTCAGCCAACTGTAGGCACTCAGTGTCCACCCAAACGGCAGTAAATCAAAACAGTCATGCGGTAACCACAAACACCTTTTGTCAAACTGCGTCTTCTGCTTCGACTAGCAGTCCACCCGACACTACAACTCACAGTCCGCTTGCTTTGGAAGGTCACAGTCCACCGACAGCTGATACTACAACACACAGTGGAAGTACCGACGATGGTTTATCACCTGCACCGTCTAATTGTTCTGGTTCTTTCGGAGATATCGTGACATTACAAAACAACAGGCAACAATCTTGTTCTATGGTAAGTTATCTTACTCGTTGATTTTGGCCCAAAACCTTTAAATTTAAATAAGATTAAAGTTTGAGATTTAAAGGAATGGCCAGTATCGCATATTAATTAAAATTTTGATATTTTTAGGCTATGGTGCACTGCATTTCGAGTAGCGAACCTGATTCGGGAGAGATAAATCTACAATGTTCAGATGATTGGGTGCAGTCGCATCACATGCAACAAAAGCAAGATTTTTCCGATGTTAGTAGTGTTGGTGGACACTTGCACATGACCAAGAAGTCTGATCCAATACATATGGCTTATGCTGAATCGTCCACTGTAGTTTCTGGTATACAATTTGTGACAGATCATATGAAACCCCAAGAGGCTGTAGTTAGTTCTAGGAATTTTGAAAAATTAAGTAGTAAGAGAAAGCATAGTGATACCTTGGTTGTAATGGAAAATAGGCATATGCAGTTGTCGCTATTTGATAATGATGAAGGTATGTTTGAATACATTTTTGGTGTTTGCACTTATTTGGATGCTTTACTTGGTTGAAGTTTGCATGTTAGTTGTTTCATATTTGTGATTTCAAATGGAAGTATTTTTTAGAAGGTGAAGGATTGTTTTTTATTTTTAGCCCACAAAATAGCTCGAGAGACTCTTTTTTTGCATTTATCTAGGACATTGTATTTCAAAATATTAAAATTATGGTATATAGGGTAACGAATTAATTTATAGCGTCCTTAATAAAAGAAACCTACCTTACTTTTGTTAATTCTGATTATAGACATTTTGTTTCTATTATGTTCTTGGTTTTGTAATCACTGCCATAAAAAATAAAAATTAATTTCTAACTATAAAGTTTCTAAAAACTTTTGCTTAAAAGTTTTACTTTGAGTGTGTTCAACGTCGGAAGTATAATTACTAGAAATACAAATAGTTTACCTTGTGTTATGCAAATAACTCTGTAATGCTTACTTCTCTTTTAAAAATACACATAGATAAAATTAAAGGGTAGAAATTACTCTGCAATTTAATTTATGACTATTTCCAACAAAAATCAAATAGTTTGCAAGTTATTTTAAAAAAGCAGAAAGTGGAATGGAAATTTCCCAAAGTTCCTTTATTTCTAGACTGGAATACATCAAAACCACTATTTGAAACTA
Source organism: Cantharis rustica (assembly GCA_911387805.1). Classification (NCBI taxonomy): domain Eukaryota; kingdom Metazoa; phylum Arthropoda; class Insecta; order Coleoptera; family Cantharidae; genus Cantharis; species Cantharis rustica. Next base: position 50,347,710 of record OU426879.1, on the reverse strand, counting down.
AAAATGTTGGAAATTTTATTTTCTTTATTATATTAATTTATTTTGATGTACTGTGTCATAGATGCGAAAAAAGTCTCTCGAGTGACCTCGTAAAACCCCATTTTCTGTTTGTTTCTTTAATTTTTTGCACGTAATTTTAAGTTGTTTGCTTTACATCTTTTGCATTGTGCACCTTCTCACTAACAACCATTACATTTAATTCTATTTAGTACGAATGTTGTATTGTCATATTTGTATTATTTTTATTTAAAAAGAATCCGATTATTGGCTTGTTTTACAACTTTGGCTTTTTATGTCATTTAATGTTGTCGAAACCTAAATTATAGCTATATTTGTACTTTCCGATCCTGTTTTTAGAGTAGTGGTGTTAGAAATTTAATTAACAGTAGTTAAATTTTGTCAATTTTTGCATGAAAAGTTGAAATATTTGTTTTTTGAATTTAAATTTAAAATGTAAATTTTGTTTACAGACGTACTGTACATATATGACAATAATGGTGCGAAACTATAATGTTGTGTGATATTAACTGGTGTGGCTAACACTTACACATATTGGATATAAAATAAAACGGTGTGTGTGATTCCATTATGTAAATAATTCATGCTCTACCATTCTACACAATCATCTTGTAACGAAAATTATTTGTACAGTCATTTGTTATGTTTATCACTGCATACTCTTGATCAATTAAAAGCTTGGCACATTAATTTTAGTAAATCAACAAGTAATGCATATTTTGTCGTTTATTGTCCTCAGAAAATGAAAATTCGAGTCCTAAGAGTCCTCACACATTTGTAACCGGCGATTTGGTATGGGGGCCTGCACGAGGTCGCCCTGCCTGGCCCGGTAAATTAATTGAAGTTTGCGATGATACTGTATTGGTAAGATGGTTTGGAGGTGAAAAAACCCTCACCAAAGTTGATCCTTGTTTATTGCAAACTCTCACCCAGGGCCTTGATGCACATCATCGTGCTCGAAAAAATTGCCGGAAGTGAGTTGTCATTCTTATAATTTCAGTTAGAAATTAGCCACATCCTTAATATTACTCAACACATTTTTATATTAAGTTGAAGTGTTTTTATTGGTTGTTTATGTTTGGTGGTTAAAATGAGGATCTTTGATACCTACTGTAATATTTGCTAATTCATAAGTCGGAGATTTGTTAAAATTGTTCCAAGTGCAAAGACGGATTATATTAAACCACTAAAAAATTGCTTTTCTCATTTGCTTTTCAATGATATAATGTTTAGGTTGGTGTTGCTTGGTCTCTAAGACTGATCTTAAACCTTCACGTACTTTTTTACTTGAATTGAAAATTGAATTAATTTTAAAGGTTTTTAAAAATTTTTTTGGCTTTGATAAGCGATGCCACAAATTATGCATTTTACCAATTTTACAGAAAATAATGTTAGATCAAAATTGTGAATTTTTGTTGAAAATTTTTGTGAAAACTAAGGAACGAATTAATTTATATTTTGGAGTACCGAATGGCGAAGCATTTCAGGGGGTTTCATTTTTATACCCGTTGTTCACTAACTGTTCATCAAAAAGTTGAGTTTCGGATTGATTGAAAAGGTATTCAGCAAGCTTCGATATTGATACGAAAGTCTTTAATTAATAGATAATTGGTCGATACAATGCAGTTGTTATTTGTGAGTGTGGCACGAAAAGCTTCTTAATAATCAAAAAGCTCATTGTACCTGTGGATATGCTTAATTAACCTTTTAAATGTACCTGCACAATTACAAATTTTTAACTAGTTATACCCATTCGCAAATTTAATTCAACTTTGGCTAGGTAAATGTTAACCACAGAAATGTAAATTTTGTCATTAATAATGTGTTTTTTACCATAATCATTTATGGGCTTCCGTGTTAATATGTCTTGACGATAAAAAAAATATTAAAAGTTAATGAATAGGGGTGTTAGTGGCTTTCAGTGAACAGAGAATTAGAATAGGATTTCATTTTTTGAAACTCACTTTCTTACATTTCCTCTTTTCATTTTCTTTTGTTTATTATTTATTTTTATAAAATATACAGTAATATTTTAATAATACGGATACACTTTAAACTTAACAACTTCAATAATCGAGCGCCTCTGCAATCCAAAGAACTCTCACTTGTAGTTCCTACTTAATTGCAATTCGCTTGTAATTTATATCAATGTTGTAGCTAGATTTATATTGGGGAGGGGGCGCACTCACGGTTCATGAAGTCGTTTTTGGGCTCACCACGAAAACGCATGAATTTATTATTAAGATCCTCTCTGTTATAGGTATCGAGAATTATAAACACTTTTAGTTCTATTTACGATATCATCAGGAAACTGATCTCGTGATGAATTTTTTTGATTTATGGACAACAGTGGAAAGCAGAGAAGCAGCCATACGCTTCCTGCAAGATGAGAGACTATAAATGAGGAACCTCAAATTAGAACATCAGGGATTTAACTTAACTTCCTCGTGTATAACATTAATGTTATGGTCATTTTATGACCTAAAATGCCATTTTTTTATGCAAGTAAAAGTTTTTTTATCTTGTAGGAAACAAATAACTGCTTCTTGGTCTTTCACTATTGCCCATAAATCAACGAAATTCATTATAGTAATGGGGTTTCTATTGATGTGTCATAGGAGCTAAAGGTTTTTTGTGACCTAGAGGTGTCTTTTTAGGTAGAGCGGATCTAGTTAGCTTGTGCAGTAAATTAGCGACCAAATCTCGTTAATCCATTCATGCGTGTTAGGGGCTAGCAGATAATCACTAGGAAAGATTTGTTTTTTACTCCCTAGGAAGATAAAAATTACAAAACTACTAAAAATTAGCATGCGTGTATTTAAAAAACAGTTAATTTCTCCAGTGTTTTCCCTGACTACAGGAGCCAAAAGAACTTTTTTAGAATCTAAAAAAATTGGGAGGTTACAGGATAGTGTGGGTCAATACGGCATTGATTTCGCACACCTTGGTCAATTGTTCGGGATCTGTCAGTCAAACCACCTTACGATTTTAACTTTTTCCTATAGACTATAGGAAAGAATACACTTTTCTAAGCATAGTACAACAAACATTTTTGCGAATTATCCATTAGTTTTCGAAAAAATCGAATTTAAAAATCAAAAATTTTACATAGGAAAATGTTCGTTTTAACATGGATTTGCGATTAGCCGTTGTTGATTTTGTCAAAACAGATCCTCTGGGCCTGTATTTTGACAAACACATAACGAATTTTAAAATATCCTTGTAGAATGACGGAACTCACCAAAGGTGGAACTTGAAAACACAGAATTCGTCTGTGTGTCCACCACATCTGACAGCGAACAGTAAGAGTAGTTAAAAGTACACGCACTGTCAACAGAATAAAAGTAAGGCGCTCACCGTGCGAGTTTCCGTGGCTCTACCGGTGGGATCGCTATGTATCGTATTACAACTTCTAAAATGGTGAATGTGATTAACATGTGATAATATTTTTTAATAAAATTAATTTTTACATGTTAGATGAAATTGAAAAATAATTTAATTCATAACTTACATAAAATTGTTCAAAAACTATTTAAATGAATGATATAGTTTGCGACACCCTGTTATAACTGATGTTTCGATTTTCGGAATCTCATCAGGCAAACCTGGAAAAATTATTGAGATAATTGAAAAGTTATGTTTTTAAATTAAAAATTCAAACTTGATTTAAAGTCAAACAGGGTGTCGCAAACTATATCATTCATTTAAATAGTTTTTGAACAATTTTATGTAAGTTATGAATTAAATTATTTTTCAATTTCATCTAACATGTAAAAATTAATTTTATTAAAAAATATTACAACTTCCTGCTTTTTGAAATTTTAAAATGTCGCTTTTTCGAAAACTAATGGATAATCCGCAAAAATTTTTGTTGCATTATACTCAGAAAATTGTCCTCTTTCCATTAGTGCATAGGAAAAAGTTCAAATCGTGGGGTGGATTAACTGACAATAAGCAATTGTTTAAACTAAGATAGTTATAGCAACCTGTCGACTATAATATCTGTTCTTTCTTACGTAATGCAATTTCCGAATGGTTCATTTTAAGTTCAACTTTTCTTTGAAACAAAAGTAAATTAGCATTTTCTTAGATGTTGGATTATACATAGACGTTAGACAAGATAAAGTAAATTTTACAGGGATTTCAATGGTAAATTTTTAATGTTCGGTTATTTGATTTCTTAGTTTATTATTTTAGAGATAAATTGAAAAGTCGTTTTTTCTACAGGGAAAACGCCGCATCTGCACATGCTATTATTTATAAGATTTTTTAATATAATGTAAAAATCAAGAAACTAAAACTTGGAAAACAGATTTATGATTGATTTCACAAAAGAATTTTTAAATTCAAGTTATGATTGATGATTGATTTAAATTTCAAGTTATCATGAAGTTATGAAAAGTATAACCATAGTTAAAAACCATTGTTGGTTTTGGAAACACTTACAAGGGGAGGCCACAAACTTTTCTTTCTCAATAATATACTTGTCGACTGCAGCTAGCGTAGGTAGGAGGGGTAATTAGTTTATGAAATTTTTTTTAATGATTTTAGCGACTCAAAAAAGAATCTTAAATAAATTTAGTTTTTAATGTAGTTTGGGGACCACTGTTATTAGAGGAAGTAGGGATCTTCATATGCAAATGTTCATAAATAATATATTAATTTTTTGGGAAATGGGAAACCTCGTAGTAGCCGTCAGTAAGTTGAAGTGCACAATTTAATGGTTTTCGTTACCAAACTGATTTCGTAATTTAAAATTTTGAAACAAATAATTATTTCAGTAGCTATTCGAGTTGAATAATTGTTCAAAGATCCTCATCACGGACATGAAATCAAAACAATCCAATTCTTGTGCACGAAAATCGAATGATTAACATAAATTTTATTTTTAGAAGTCGTAAATTAGATGGTCAGCTGGAAAACGCAATTCAAGAAGCGATGGCAGAGCTAGATACAATTGCAGAAGTGGACAGCAGCAAAGAAAAAGTGAAATGCTCTCCAAGCAAACTTGGAGGTATGGAGACAAAAAAGGCAAATTCGGGCCGTTTGCGTAGCAGCCAGAGATAAAATTTTAGAGAAGTTAGTCGATATTAAATTGAATTTACAAGAATCTGTTGATTGGACCAACATCGAATAATTAATTTGTATAAAATATGTGTTAAACTTAGTTGAAAAATTAAAGTATAGAAAAAAACAATTTTTATGAACGCTTCTTGTTGTTAGTAAGTTCTTTTGTGCATAGGACCCTCCGTATTTAAATATTCGAATATTGGTGAAGTTTCCTAAATCGTATATATCCTATAAAAGAAATATACATCACAGTTATATAAGGAAAATATTTTTAAAATGCCTTTTTTTAAAAATGAAGTATAAGTGGGCACACGGACACAAAAATGATGCAAGATGATGGTGTTTTAAAGTTTTTACTAATAAAATAATTAGTTTTATGTAAAATCATAACGTAAATTGGGCTTTCAATAATAATTGTCTAATTAGGATTGTATTCTTGGGACGGGGCTTTTTTTTTTCGAGAAACAAAAAGTGCCTCGTCCAATACACACGACCGAAAAGGAATTATTGTAAATTTTAATCGACTCTTACCTATAAATAGTGGATTATATAATTTTGAAACTAGAGCAGGACCGATATTGTAACACTTTTGTAATTTCTAGTCACGTTTCAGAGCTGACATTCTAACGACAATAAAGTTATTGTTGCGTTAATAGATTTGATTGATTGTTTATTTTGGTACTGTGATAAGAGGACGAAAGTACATAAATTATTAAATATTGTTTTTTTCTACTTTTAAAAGTTGTTAAATTTTTTTTAGTTACCTAAATTTATTAAAAATATTGTCACATTGAATTTAATTACAGCTTTTGAAGTTGACTTAGTTTTACTACTACAGTTTTGGTTTAGCATTGATTACTTAATTTATTATAATAGGTAATGAATGCTTTACTAATAAAATAGCTTTTTAGTTAACAAATTTGATTGTACCACTTAATTTTTGTGAACCATAATCAAATTATGAAAATATTGCTTAAATTTAAAATAGTTATCGATTTTTGATCGAAATATTGTACTATATTTTTATAAATGTATTTATTGTTTATACATATTTAGTTATGTAGGTTTTTGCTTATTTATTTGTAGATTTCTATATAGTATATATATATATTGTGGAGAAAAAGGTACAATAAACTTTTATTTATCGAATTTTATTTCGATTTACTTTTTAGTAAAATAAAATACATCACATCGTTAAAATGCCAAATTATGTAAAATAACCGTCCACTTATTGTGGGTTTGGTAATTTATCTATGGATATTGATGATATATGGAATGAGAAGGTCGATAACTTTTTTAATATACAAATATATAAAAAAATAAATAATCATAATATTTTAATAATAATTAGTAACACTTTGTGTTCTAAAAAAGCCTTTGAGCTCTCATTCCGTATTAAGTTACTAATATTTTTTTGTAAATATTTTGGAGGTACCTGTTTCTATGTCACTGATTTGGATTGTAACCCGGTGTCATTTGTATTTATTGTTTTTGCATTTCAGTATTTTGTTATTAATTATATCTCAACTGTACCCTTAAACTTACTACTGTAATGCAAGAATAATTTAACTATAATCCAGTGTTAGGGCTACTCATCACAGGCAGTTGGCCACGTGTGGTAGCACACCATGTACTGTTTGTAAATATAATATTGTATTAATATTTACTATTTGGCCTGCTATGTTGTGGTTGAACATTTTGTCAGCCCAATAAATACTGAATTAGTATTTCTTTTGTTTTTTTTAAATTACTATTTTCTCAACCTCGAAGGATTATTTTTTATAATAATTATAAATCTTGTTTTTGTTTTATTTTTGCAGGTGACTTCTGATTGCTCCAATATTTTAATGACTTGATTTTAAATTTTTGGCTATGATGTTTGACCGTAATCGACATAATTATGAATTAGGATTAAGTTCCAAAAAAATTCTAAATAACATTTTTGCAACATTTGGACCTTGGTTAGTACGACGAGAGTTAAAAACTTTGAAATGTAAGTTCTCTACATCATCACAACTTCAAGTGGAACTAGGAGAAAGGTCCAGGAAGCTTAGCTTTATCTTAACCAGAATATTATTTTGAAACAAATCCTGTTTTTTGGAATATCTTAATCAAGTATGAATTTTTCAATTAAACATTGCACTTCTTTGCAAAAAGTTTTGCCCAAGATGCTACTAAAAAACTATAAATTTATAACTTCTTTTTGTAGAAATTTCCTTATCATTGGAAAAATAAATTAATTTCATTTCCAAACAGTTTAAATTTTTTTATGTAAAGATAAATATTTGTTTATTTACTTTATTTAATAATTGTGTATTTATTGTAATCGTACAGAAAAAAATCGAGATTTTTTTTCTGAATGCATTCTATTCTAACCAAATTTGGTATTTTTTTCATTTATTTTTTTATTTTTTAAATTAAATTATAAATAAATATTAAAAAAGTATATTTTTTAAATTTTTCTAAAAATATGATCATGACAATGATTTTTATTTTATTTTAATGATAATAAGTAGAGACCGGATTATATGCATTTGCATATTTTGGTTATTTTTTCAGGAATTGCATATTTTGACTGCAATTTATTGCTCGTGCTTATTTGAGCATATTTTCTAAAATTTGTCACAACAATTTAACATTTAAAATTGGCGGTACCAACAAATTAAATGTTGTGTTGGCAATGCGAGACCATTACCTACCTAAAAATATTATAATCTACTATTATACTACTATTACTAATCTACTATAAAATTTTTTTTAATTTAAAAAATATTTTTTTTTTAAATAAAATCTTTTTTAATAAAATTAATAAATAAATTAGCATTTATTTAAATTTGATGTATACTTTGGCACATTTTGGCCAATTTGTTGCATATTTCGAGCATTCATGATGCATATAATCCGGTCTCTAATAATAAGTAATATTTTTTTAAATTTCTTAAAATTATATTTTAAATTTAAAAAAGATTTTGTTAAATTAATTTTAAATGAAAATTAAATCATGTTGTAATTGTGCAGAATAAAACTGTTGAGATTTTGGTGAATTTAAGCACTTTAGGATTCAAGTAACTTGAAAGTCATTTCCAAAAAATGTTTGATGGCTGTGTGCAGTCTATCTAAAAAAAAATAGGAATTTTCTAACCAATATTTGTATTTAGAACTTAATAAGACTTAGAGCTGATTAGATTTTGGTTAAAATCAGTTTACGGAAACTTAAAAAAATTTTTTATTTGCTTTTATTAATTTTTAAATAAAATTATAATAAAATTATTTGAAGGGTCATCAAAGTTTTTCCATTAAGAAATGTTGCAAGGATTAAAGCAATTTATCACATTTATATTCTAAAAAATGTTAAACTGCAGACAAAAATTTTGTAAATTAATTTCTCTTTTTATACACAATTCTTGTAACTCCTTGATAATTTCTAGATCTTGTACACCAACATACCTTTGTGTTTTACTCCTTAATATAAATTATTATGAGTATTACTTATTTAGACTGCAATATTACTGGGTCACTGCAACCGTTTACCACCACTGAATAAAATTCAACTAATTCCATTGGTTCAAATAATAAATCGGTCTTCAAATTTTGGAGTTTTGGACATGAGGAAATTGCATTCAAATGCTTGCTAGGTTTACTAGTAGGTACATATTATTATTAAGTGTATATTGTTTTTCTCTTCTACAATGAAAACCATAGTACTTAAAGCTGGCTGCGGTATGTAACTTTCTTATATGGTCAGTCTGTACTGGATCTAGAATCTTTGATGTCCTGAGTAGTGTTCGAGATGACTTTTTATAAAATAATATGGTAAAAGTATAGCTCAAAAGTAGAACAGTTCAAATAATTCTTCTATTTGACTGCTATGCAATATTTGACGTTAGATAGGAGACGCTCATTGACCTAGTAAATTAGCCGATGAACTACCAACATGGACTTGGTTTGGGTTAAATTGCCAACATTAAAAATTACAGTAAAAAGTAAAAACATAATTTTTTTTTTATATTTGATCAATAAAAAGTGTGATCAAAGTCGTTTCTACGGTAATTATTCGCTATTTGGCCTCAAGTTAGTTCAGAATTCCCGAGTAGAGGTTTCTTCCTCTCTTGGTTTATTATAAGTCCTAAACTTGAACCCGCAGAGAACTGAAAGCATCACAAACTAATTACGCTAGCTTCGACCCAAAGATACTGACCAGCCGACAATTCGCCTCGTCAGGAAAATTATAACTATGCTTTATCAGTACTACGGTAACGCAAATCGTATTGTGACCAATACTATGAGTAAACAATGTTAAGAAGCTTTAACGTACTTACACATAATTTCTTCCGAGAAACTGCGGACCACACCTAACAATCTTTCACTTACTGGTTGTATATATTAAGTCATTTTCAATTCCACTATAGCAAGATGTAGTACTTCTAGTAATTTTATTTAAAAATATAAGAAACATGAATTGATTTAACCAATAATTAAAAATAATATACTAAAATTTGTTTTGAGTTGTAAAAGGAATAAAAAAAAAAAATTGTAAATGTACTTTTGCGTTACTTTCACGAAAATGTTAAAAGTACCATAAACTCAGACTTGCGCAACCTCGTGGCGCAATGTACATACATATATTCGGTATTTGTCAACAGATTTATAATGTATTTAACATAGTACATATAATTTTTACAAATGCAATTTTTGACCAATTCAAAATAGGAAAAATTTAGAAATTTATAAATTTATTTCATTGATTTCATTAATTAAAATTAAATTCGGCGTATTTTACATTTTAAATACATATTTTCAAATAGGAATCAAATTTGTTTATTTTAAAGCACAAAAATGCAAATAAAATACTCACATGAAATTTGCGTAGCCAATTCAAATGTTCTTGTCGAAATCAGTATGAAATTGTGGAAAAAGTTGCAAATTTCAAATTTTCAGTTTTTGGCATTAAAAAGTACCGAAAATATTTCCCCAGTGATAAACTGCAAAGGAATTTTGACAAACAATATCTAGAAATTGCAAGGAAATTAATTACCAGGGAATTAGTAAAAAATTGCGAGAATAAAAAATAAAAAATGATATTTTGGTCTGCGGTTTACATCTCGACTTTTCTTTTATTTTAAAAATCGCTTGATACTGGGTAAAAATGAGAAAGAGCAGAGGGTAACGAGAAACGAAGTTTTTCATTTTAAGGAAACATAAAAGGGTAAATAATATACTTACGTCCCATTGCCCTTTGGCACTGTCATAAAAGCCATCTCTGCTTTTCTAAGTTTGGGTTTTAGATGTTTTCTTGTCAAGTATTTTCCCAAAATATTAATTTGACTTAATCCAAAAGCTTTAGAGAAGTTCCTATTAAATTGGGCATTACCATGCACTGTAGCTTTCTTTTATTGGTAAACAAATTAAGTTCTGTCTTCGTTGGATTAGCCAAGAGAGAGAGAGAGTGCTAAATGAACCAACCAGATTTCCAAAATTTTGAGAGTTGTTTACATTACCGTTTACCTCTTTATCTGCGTATTGTACGGTCTATGGCAATGATACGGTCATGAGATCTTTTCGCTAAGATCTCCCTCTTTAGAAATAAATCTATCTGGCTGTAATTGGAGTTATTCTTCTTCTTGATTTTCATGTGCAGGAGATGGCGATTAGGGCTGCTTTCAGCCCTACAAAATATAAATAACATAAAACTTCACCTACCAAAATACTTCAGTTTTTTCTGCAGTTGGGATGGGTTTAGGAGTGACAGGACTGGGCTGCATCTAAGGTATTAGTCTACTCTTCTACCTAAAATCTAAGAGATACTTACATGAAATTTAAACTTTTCGGTTTTTCACAAAGCTGAAGATATTTCCAAGATTTGTTATTAGATCTTATGTTATTAGTAGAGTGTGGAATTTATGCACTAAAAAGTACCCAATATATGCACATACATATGCAGCAATAAATGCCTGAAATATGCACGTATATGTATGCTTTAAAAATAAAAGATTATGTACTAAAAAAAAACCCTTAATTTTTTTAATTAATTTTATTGAGAGATTTAATTACAATTAACAATGAGATTATAGGCCAGCCGCATTTTTGTAATTTTTGTTACTTATTGTGCTGGAAGGTCAGTTCTCGAATAACAATTCCCCAAAGCTGTTGGGACAGATAATAAGAAATTTTCGAGAAAATCGCCTTTGAAATATTGAAAATGGAACCGTTGAATAAAAAAAGTACAAAAATGTACTTACAAAAATATCCACCTAATGTTAAAAATATGCAAAATATGTATTTTAAAAAGTATTTTATTGAATTCTGATTTGCCTAATTCGGCTTTATCCATATGAATTTTGGTGACATATCAATTTTAAGAAATATGCAAATTCATTAAATTCCGTGCTCTAATTATTGAATGTGCAATATTGATGTATGATATTTATTGCAGATGCAACAATAAATAACCAAATTCCTTTTCAAACCGTGCCTGGGAAGCTGTTCTTTTCAAAGATATTTTTGCAAAGTTTATCTTTTTTAAATTTTATTTTCTTAAAAGTATGAAAATATGCACTTATATGTCTTAAAAATAAAAACATATGAAATATGTAGTAAAAATAAAAACATATGAAATATGCACTCTCAAATTTTGGTTGTAAACTCTAAAGTTATAGAAACGCATAGATACAATTTTTTACGACTCTTAGAACAAGCAACAAAAATATGCATTTACATATAATTCCACACTCTAGTTATTAGATATACAGGGTATCCCCGTGACCGTGGAGAACCTATGAGGTGGTGATAAAGGACACTTTTATAAGACAAATTTTTAAATAAAATTTTTGTTCAAGACTAAACCCTTGGGGGTACCTCTTTTAAAGCAATTTTTTGAATTTTTGATTTCAAACGGCCATAGCTCCGATATTATTAATTTTTTAGGCTTAATGGATTAGATCTTTTTTATAGATCATTTGCTTATCTACAAATTAGGTTATAACCCTTTATTGTCTAGAAGCAACGGATTTTGAGTTATACTTTAATTTAAGAAAAAAAAAAATTTAGGTTTTATTTTTTTTATTTTTCTTGCAAACCCCGTATCTCTTAAATGGAACGTCTTAGAAAAAAACTGACGACTCAAACCGGATAGGGTATTTAACGCGCTACAACTATGGTCAAATAAATTTTTTTGGGAAACCAACCGTTTTCACAGAAATTCTGAAAATAATGAACAAGGTGTAGGTAAAAAAATAAATAACTAATTAACAATAATAAATGAACAATATAAAATTAAAAATAAACTAATGCGCTTTATAACAATGTCGCTCGAACGTCAAACGCTACAAAATACGTTTTGACATTAAACCAAATTTATTAAAATGAGATTTTTAGCAAATTTGTGAATTTTTTTTTTTATATACACCTTGTTCATTATTTTCAGAATTTCTGTGAAAACGGTTGGTTTCCCAAAGAAATTTATTTAACCAAAGTTGTAGCCCGTTAAATTTCCTATTTGCTTTGTGCCGTCAAATTTTTTGTCTAAGACGTTTGGTTTAAGATATACGGAGGTCGCAAGAAAAATAAAAAAAACAACCTGAAATTTTTTAACATTTTTTCCCTTAATTTAATTTATAACTCGAAATCCGTTGATTCTAGACAATAAGGGGTTATAACCTAATTTGTAGATAAGCGAATGATCTTTAAAAAAGCTTTAGTTGATTGATCGTTTGAAATATGAAATCTAAAAAATTGCTTTAAATGGAGGTAACCTCCCAAGGGCAAGGCTTTGGACTTGGACAAATTTAATTTGAAAATTTGTCTTAGAAAAGTGTCTTTTATCACCATCTTAAAAGTTCTCCACGGTCACGGGGACACCCTGTATTTAGATCTGTAGGGCTCGAGAATCACGCGTATGATTTTCGGAAATACTCGAAACTGAGTCAAAATAGGAAATGAAATAATGCCAAAAGAAAGTCGAATTTGTACATTTTAAATAGTAAATTCTTAAGTGCAAACTATTCAAGAAACGGTGGAAAAAGTTGAAATTAATTATGCTTAAAATCGAATTTAAAAATATTTCACTGTAAAATTACATAATAAAATAATCTTGTTATTACGAGCTTCTGGATAACTATTATAATTACAGAAGAAAGGAAAATTACATAAAATTACATAAAATATTATGTAATTTTACATTGTTTTATTATAATACTGCAAATACAATGGCTTACAATATTTACTATATAAAAAAAAATCAGCAAAATGTATAAACGATAGACACTAAAATGTACAAAAATATAATATGGATTGTAAGGCCATATAGCCCGTAACACAATATGCTCCAAACCATGCAAGACCTCTAGCAGGTTGGGGAACGACATATATTGCATAAACAAACGTATGTGCACATCTACATATCGTAAATAATCTAAAGAGATTTAAAGCGACTACTGGATTTGGATTTGTTAGGAGATAACCCAAAGCAACCATGAAAAATATCGGAATGTTTTCCAAATCATTTCTATGAGCTCTGAAATAAATACCTACGTTGTACCTTATTTTTGATACAAAAACTTTGATTATTTGCTTTATTTTGTTTATTTACCTTCGAACACGTTCTACTTCTTCGTGTCTGCTTACACCTTTCTTATTTCCTTTCAATGCTTTAAGATACTCAACATCTTCCGGAGAAGGATAAACCTAAAATGAAAATTTTGTTTTATAAAAAATTATTTGTACATTTTTCTTATAAATTTATATTAATATAATCAGCGGCGTAGCCAAGGGGGGGGGGCTGTGCCCCCCCCTGAAATTATTAATTTGTAATTTTACAATGACTTCAAACCATGTATAGATTTCTATATAAATGATTTTCAAGACACTAATGATGCTATATTTGAAGGCGTTTGGCTGATTTCGCATCAGAAATGAAAAAACTATGAAGAAGAGGTTCCAAAATATACAATGGAAGCTCTTAATCAGTTCAATATTGATGTTTCCGAATATTATATTATTTTAGGAACATTAGCGGTTACTACAGTCTCTGTAGAAAAAACATTTTTCAGCTTAAAACAAATAAAGCCAAATTTGAGAAATAATACGGGCGAGAATAGGTTAAGCGGTTTAACTTTACTAGCAGTTCACAGGAATATGCCTATGAATGTAGAAGAGCTTATAAATACTTTTGGAATAAAAAAAAGACGCAATAATTTTACAATTATAATTTTATATTATAATAATAATAATATCTATGATATTATTATTTTAATTTTTAGTGTTTATTTATGTAGTTATTATTGTCGTTAACAAAAAAAATGTCTGACGAAACCCTTTTTTCGGAGAAATGATTTTTTTTATTATTTTTTAGTGTAATTTTTTAACTTTCTATTGAGCGCATGACCTCGAAAATTTAAAAAATTTTTGTCTGCGGCGCCATTAAGATACGGCTCGCTGCGCTCGCAGGCTTCCCCCCGAACCAAATTCCTAGCTACGCCACTGAATATAATAATAATTAATAATTTATAAATAAAACTTACATGATACGTAAGTCGTTGTCGGCCTGTTAAAATGGCCATGATCATCATTTTCAATACCAAAATTGCTGCATGAGTGAAATATCCTCGAAACACAGGATTTTCAAAACTCAAAAGTTTCAATTCCAAACTCATTTTTATATGAAAATTATATAATATCTATACGTTGCGAATTTTATTTCGATACTACAAGAATATTTAACAAAGAAGAATCAGGTATTAGGTAACCAACCTTGAACATTGACACTATAATTATTTTAACAAAATTAACCAAACAGTAGGAGCAATGATTTCCACTTCACAACTATTGAGATTAACCGATCACTTTAGATATTATTTAAGTACACACCAATTTAGATTATTGGATTATTTATTTATAAATAAATTGTGATCAAGCGTTCAAAATTGGGGAATTTAATCTTGCTCTTCCTGTTTCATGTTTACTACTTTCAGTGAAATAATAACGCAGCTTCCTTCTTTTCTAGATTATGAAGAATCTTTTCATATGAATTTTGAAATAATTTAAAAAAAGTGAAATTGTGGTAGTACGCGTAGTTGATTATAATTTATGGCAAAAACTTCGACTTAGATTCGGTAAATTCCCATAAATATAATTGAGAGCCACGATAGCTCTTGCGAGCCCATTTTAGTAAATTTCGTGAAAACACTTGTTGTAAAGACTATTTTACAATTTAAGTCACATTCAAAGATAGAAGTGTCTTAAATCTATATTATTTTACCCTTGACAATTCTTCGACTTTACCGTCGTCTCCATTTCTTTCGGGCTACATCACCCTGATTTATTAGCATCGATTACAGTCCAAAAGCTTTCTCATTGTTTATCTAAAAGTTGGCAGACCATCTACTATTGTTTTATAGAAAAATTGAATGTTTATGCATTTGAAAACTTACTGAGGAATTCAACTTTATTCATTAGTATTCCTATATTATTAGAAAGTTTAAACAAAACAAATATTTCTAGATCTTAGCAGTATTTAATTTTAATGATAGCGGAGTCCTGAAGTTTTATAAGTAATTTAATTTTGTGATATTAAAATACTTTCAATTTAAAGTTGACAGTTTTTAGGTAAACAAATATTTTAATCATACTAATTGGTGTCATCTTTTGCTTGTGAACTTTTTATATCATTAAATTATAATATAAAATGTATATAAAAAGTCGCTTGTTAGGAGATTCAAACCTGCAATTGCTAGGGTTATAATGGTGCTTTGTGTACACAGACTAAATAATCACCAAGGGCGAATTATTAATTGATTTTGATTAATTTTTATAAATTAACCAAACCCTTTACTAAACTTTCTTTTATTTACCTCGGCTAGCTCTCTATGCGACGGAACAATCTGACCTCAGGAGCAAATTCCTGTGACGATTTCGTCCTCGTCGTCAATCAAAAATATTCAATCAAAAAAATTTCAAAAATAATTCCATTCAAATCGTTTATAATTTAAATTTAAAAATTTTTTGGTTTTCTCGAGGATCGAACTTATAATTTTAACTTATCGACTCGACGTGATATCAGCAACACGTTCGCTCTCTTATAAATTTAATTTTTGATTCTCAATTTTCCAAAAATTCAAATTAAAATCAGACCCAAATAAAATTTGTTTATCTAAAAAAATACCCTCTTTAATAATTATTAAGAAATTAAAAAAAAAATTAACCCAAAAACTCACAATCAATCTCGGTTGCCGTCTCTTTCGACCGAAATTTACAATTCCAAATCAAATTCAAAACATTCATAAATATTCAAATACAATTCACGATTTCAAAAATCGCACAACCGGTTCGTGCTGCCAGTTTTGGCAGAAATCCATTCTCTTTTCCTTTTCCTCCTCACCTTGCACTTTTTAAACCATAAACTTTCAAAATTGAAATTTACAAAAATAACAATTAAGTACAGGGTGGGTCGAAATATTTTGGTTCACGACAATATGTATTAATTCGTCTTATCGGTTGCACTATTTCACTATAAAGCCGCTACTTGTAGCTTAAGCTAAGTACAGTTAAACTGAAGCTCGACAAATTTTATTCCGTCGATCAATCGAAGCAGATTTATCTATCGCATTGAAAGGTATACAAACTATTTGTTTCAATTTTTATCGTATTTTGGGCTTTATAACCTGTTATTTCTTTTTATATTTTCTATATCTAATTATATCTCTGCCTAAAATTCTAGACCGTTTTTACTTACGGTGTGAGAATGCAAAACAGTTTTTGGTTTTATATTAAGTATATTATTTTTATATTTAAATATACTTTATTATATTTAAATCTCCACAATTTGTTTAACTTTTCTCTCCGAAAGAGCTACATCTACTACCGAGTCTATAGTAGTTGATACGGGGAATATATGACAAAGTGTACTCTCGAAATTAAAAAATTTCTAATGAAATTATTATAGTTTATAGGGTAAATTAAAATAAAATAAAAATTGGAAAATATTAAAAGCGGCTATTGTATTAGCTGTTTTTATAAAGTTAGCACCGCTCGTGACGTGTTTTTATTTTATGTAAGTCTTATATACAAGGTGTCCCCGGATACACTTTACATAACTTAGGTAGTGATAGAAGACACTTTTATAAGAAAAATATCTAACAAATTTTTTTTTCTAAATTTAAACTCTCGAGAGTTAGACCTTTTTGAAGCATTTTTTTAAATTTCTATTTTCACATGGCCATAGCCCCGAAAATATAGATTATTTGGTAAAAATAATTTAGTACTTTTTTAAAGAACGTGAAATAGTCTACAAACTATATATAAACCTTTTATTGTCTAAAATCAACGGCTTTCAGGTTATGAAAAATGTTAAAAAATTCGAACTTTTTTTTGTTTTTTTTAAACACTTTTTTCTTATAGGAAACATTTTACAAAAAATCTGATTCCGGATAGGAAATTTAGCGGAATTATTATCTAGCAAAGATTTTCGAAAAACCAAGCTATTTCACAGAAAATCTAAAAATAATAAATAAGGCAGCTACAAAACAAAAATTTTTATTTTTATTGAAAAATTATTTTATTAATGAAAGTTAATGAAGACTACTCTCATTTTTAATACTCAGTTATGACCAGGGCTCGGAAGTTATAGCACTAAAAAAGTAAACTTTTAGCGCTTTAATATGCACTTATAAACTCAAAAATTAGCGCTATAAATAGCACTAAAAAATTGGAAATATGCAAAATAAAATAATTGTCAACCATTTTTTTTATTTTATGTTTGTTTTTGTTCGCTTATTCGTACGCGTAATTTATTTTTATCCCATAACATTTTTTTTTAATGTCTTACTTTTTTAATATTAATTTTTCAATTTGTTTAGTATATATTTTCTCGCTTCTCATTATTTTTATGTTTTTTTTTGTTATAATATAATGATCGGAAATAATCGTGAAATAAGGGCCTTTATATTGTATTACAAAGATTTTTATTTTAAATTTTTATCATATTTTTTTATAACGTAATTTATTATTTCAAAAATTGTTAGTCAATATTTAAAGATTTTTTATCAATTTTCATTTTTATTTTTCTTGCTTATTCAAAATTAAGGTCCAAACCTGTTAAATGTTAATTTATGTATTTTTTATTGTTTTTTAAATATTATTTTTCTATCTGAGTACGTATTCTTTACCAAACAGTTAAAATGTATTATTTTCACATTTTGTTTAGTTCGTTTATTTCAATAGCATTTTGTTTATTTCATTTACTATATATAAAAATATGCCTACAAATAGCACTTAAAACTCTAAAATTGCAAAATAAAATAGCAGTTTTGTATACGACATCAGGGAAGTGTGAAACAAATTTGTATCTTATTTTGAATATTCTAAGACTTACCATAAAATATATGCATTTGCTAGAACTTCCGAGCCCTGGTTATGACCATTTTAAAATATGCATAATATTATTTATAATATTTCCTCTTTCGTTAAGAGCCACTTACTTCGTTACTCTCTCTGTTGCTCTACACCAACGCTTTAACAGCACTCCATAAAAAATAATCAAGAGGAGCCTATCCTGAAAAATGGATTAAAAAAGGAAGTGTTAATTGGCAAGCAATATCCAATGATCATTTTTAACATTTACTTAAATAATGTAATATTCCGACTAGAAATTTGTTAGGGCATTTCCTATCATTCTCAGGGCCAGATCAGGTTTTAGCATGGCATGCCATGTTAAGACATCTATCTGAGGCCCTGATCCGGCGTAGATCTGGGGAGCCCTATTTGGGCAGTCCATGACTCAATCTGATTGCTGCTTGATCTGGCGTTCTAATCTGGCTCTGTTCTTTAGCACCTTATTGGTTCCCCGTCCGGTTTTAATCTGGCAAGCCTAACCGGGCAGCCATGACTGAACCTGGTTGTTGCCTGATCTGGCGTCCCCGATCTGGCTCTAATCTTCAGCACCTTATTAGTCCCCCGCCCGGTTTTGATTTAGCAAACATAACCGAATTGATAAGAAAAGTTTTAATTATCATATTTTAGGTGCGTTAGATACAGAGCTCAAAACTCATAATGACTTGGCCTTGAAGGACAAAGAATACTACAGCATATTGGGTCAAGTCATAAGTAACGCGAAAAAGTTGGGATGGAAATAGGAAGCATCGAACAAAGAAATCTTAATGAAAGAAAATATTTTGTAATAAAATAATGGCAATAAAATAATAAATCTAAAAAAAAAGTTTTTATTTTTAAGTAAATTAAATTAAAATTATATTAAAATTAAAACATGTCTGGCCCTAATGTGGAAGTCTGATTCGGCCCCACCAAGTTAGCCCGATTTGGACCTGATCCCACTAGGTCAGCCGGATTTGGACCTGACCGTGTTTTAGCATTACAGTTCAGATCCGCTCCGGATTGGGTTTGCCCGATGCGGGCCAGGTATTCTATCCGGACCTGACCGTAATATGTAAGCCTGATTCGGCCCCACCAGGTCAGCCCGATTTGGACTTAACCCTGTTTTGGCATTACAGCCATATCCGCTCTGGACCGGGTTTGCCCGATGTGGGCCAGGTATTCTATCTGGACCAGGCCCTAATAGGGAAGTCAGATATTTGGCCCCACTAGAACAGCCCAATTTGAGCCTGATCGTGTTTTGGTGTGACAGCCAGATCCGCTTCGGACAGGGTTTGCTCGATGTGGGTCAGGTATTTTATCCGGACCCGGTCCTAATATGGAAGCCAGATTTGGACCTGCCCGTGTTTTCCGGACTACTCCAGACCGGGTTTACTCGATGTGGGCCAGATATTCCATCCGGACCCGGCCCTAATATGGAAGCCTGGTTTGGCTCTACTAGGTTAGCCCGATTTGGACCTGATCGTGTTTTGGAGTTACAGCCAAATTCGCTCCGGACCAGGTTTGCCTGTCGTGGGCCAGATACTTTATCCGGACTCGGCCCTAATATGGTAGCCCGATTTACATCTGATCGTGTTTTGGCGTTACAGTCAAATCCGCTCCGGACCGGGTTTGCCCGATGTAGGACAGGTATTCTATCTAAACCCGGCCCTAATATGGAAGCCTGATTCGGCCCCACTATGGTCAGCCCGATTTGGATCGGACCATGTTTTGGCGTTACCGTCCAAATCCGCTCCAGATCGGGCTGCCTGATAGGCACCACATCTTTCTAAGGGCAAACCAGATCAGGGCCTCGTCTGAGCCTTAAGATTTCTAGTCGGGGCGATAGTATGTAGTAAAAATCATTTTTTTGAATAATCAGTATTTTCGGGGCTATGGCTGTGTGAAGTTGGAAATTTATAAAAATATTTTAAAGAGATATAACTCTCGAGGGTTTGAGTTTAGAAAAAAAATTTTGTTAAATATTTATTTTAGAAAGTGTTCTCTACCACCACCTAAGTTATGTAAAGTGTATTCGGGGATGGTCTGTATATATAAATGAGACGGTCGTTAATATAGTATGTTAGCCAAATTACTGCTGACACTAAGATACACGGTTTAAATCCGGGGAGAGTCTAAACTTTCTTATATGATCATCTCAGTGCTTCGGAAGGCACGTAAAGCTGGCGGTCTCCCTGAGTTTATGATTGTTATGATTATTAAAAACAGGGTTACAGGCATTCCCCAATCTGGCATAAGCAACTGTGGGATCGAAATGCTGAAATCTCTCTTGACAGAGAAAGAATCTGATGGTTCAATAGTGGACTAAAGGGCTAATGATTATGAAGTATTATTGATCATAAAATGCACTCGAAAATGGCAGACATAAAGAGATACAGATCTCTGAGTACCTCAAAAAATTAAATAAAACTCCTGGTATACCTAGAACTCGAAAATTATAGATCTTCAAAAACGCAGATCTCTGTTTTTAAGTTTAATTCGGCTACAATTAACGAAATTCAATTTAAAATAAATTTATTAAATGATAAAATGATGATAAACGCTATTAAACTAAATTAGCCTTTTAATTTATGAAGTAATCGATTTTAAAGTTTAGAATTTTCACATAAAAGTCGACAAATAGCTCATTCCGGTGATGGCACATATGATTGACGTAAAAAGGTGCAGGAGTGTGTTTCAGTGGACGGAGCCGGCTGTAGTTCCCTTTTAGCCGTGCTACTGCTAACATCATTGAATACATTTATTTTAAATTAGATTTCGTTAATTATAGCCGGATTCCACTTATAAACAAAAATCTGCGTTTTTGTAGATCTGTAATTTTCGAGTTCGGTTGCGCTCTAGGGATTTTTTTAATTGCTTGATCTAATCAAAGATCAATGTATCTCTAGATCTGTAATTTTATAGTTCTGGGTATCCTAGAAATAACATTTTTTTTTTGAGGTGTCATTTTTAAGTGCAATTTATGCTCAAAAATACTTGTAAAAGATAAAACCACGCCAATAATAAATTATTTAATTTTTGGAGTCTGTCTATAATTTATTCTCTTTATTTTATATCTATTAAATTCTGCAATAATTTTACTTTATATGTACCTATAATATCTTAGCTTCCCTTACCTGTTAATGCTAGCAACTAGTGATGCACAGGTACCCTGTTCAAACCCGAATAAAAATGAACTTCCCTAAAAATATTTTCGTTTTTTGGAAGGCACATCAATATCTCTGTGTGGATTGATAGTCGAGTAGTGGGGGAAGGAGAAGGTGTTGTTAAATTGGTCGCTATGCGGTCACCCACCCAACTCGAGTGATCTGATAAAAAAAAATAGAATAAAACAATATTTATTTACATATTAAGCATACAAAATCATTTTAAAACGGAATGTAATTTGGTATTTGCAATGCTTTAATAAAAAAACAAATATAGCAACTCAACTCCATGTATGCGGTCAGTTCGTGTGGAATTTTGCACATCATCCACGTGGCTAGTCTGCCCTACACTTAGTTTTCATTAAGTTTACAGAAGGCATGCAAAATAATTGAATGTGAAATATTAATGGTCAAATGCAAACTTTAATGGCCGTCACCCCACAAGCTATTGAGCGAAAACGATAAATAACAGCAAAAAGCGGGTTCGGGATTTGAACCTAATTTTAAAATGATTACGTAAACCTTTTACATTTTAAATGCAAACGAACTTGTTTATATTTCAGCGAATGCCAAATGAATACTTAATAAAGCCAAAAGATAAATAAGGTAGGAGATATTGAGTTTTGCGCAAGCTTTTGAATGCATTTTAATTAAGCTCGAATGTCATATAGGAATACATTTTGTGAATTGAAAGCTATTGTGGTCTTTAAATGGCTTTAACAATGTTTATTTTAGTAACTATACAGAGTGCTCCCTATCCAACCTATATTTCAACAGATTCTTCTCGTCACGGAATGCTGATCAGTTCGGAACCTATGAATGGCTAATTTAAATTAAATTTTTTT
Source organism: Cantharis rustica (assembly GCA_911387805.1). NCBI lineage: Eukaryota > Metazoa > Arthropoda > Insecta > Coleoptera > Cantharidae > Cantharis > Cantharis rustica. Next base: position 50,325,248 of record OU426879.1, on the reverse strand, counting down.
ACAATAAAATAAATGCTAATAAATTTGGAAGAAACTTTAACTTTAAAGAGTTTTAAATGGTAAAACATCTGCCAAGAAAATGAAAAGTTTTAGTTTAAATGTGGCTTTAGCAAAGACCGCCTTATAATTGCTATAAAACGAGGAAGTTTTTTAACTTGATTAAGAACCTGGCTAAAATCGCAGATGTTTCACATTAATACATTTAAAAATTTTACAAAAGTTTTTCGTTTGTATTAATGTTTTTCTAAGTTAAATATGAATAATTATTTTTATCATTTCTTTCATTTCTCTTCTTCTTGAAAGTTTCTGGAAAGTTCAAGTATTTTGATAAAATTTTAGCGAGGACGGATTAATTAAAGAAATAACATAAAACTCTCGATTCATCAAAATTACTGCCGAGAAACTTTTAATAGTTTATTTTAAGCATCAGGGCTTTAACACAAAGGATTAAATTTATCAGAAGTATCGTTCATTGTCGATAAACTCCCGGCAAATGGTGCATTCGAAATGAACTTTATAATTGCACAAGTTATGATTTTCTAAAGCATAAAAAGAGATTGGGAGACAATCTTCTTTGGCTGGATTTTATTAAGGTCGAACGTCGTTTCCACGATTAACTTTCCATTTTTTCGAGTTTTTAAACTCTCGAGTAGTTTTGATAAAAATTTCTCTGGAGTGCTCAACTATGATAAGCATTAAGATAAGGTACCAGCTTACACCTTTTAGTCAGTAAACAACTTGAAATTGTGATGAACATTTTCCCTAGAGGAGACTCACGTTAGTGAAAAGAAAAATAAAAGTCGTCCTTAAAAGGCGGAAACCTGCTATACATTTAAAACATTTTTAAAATTTTACATAGATTAATTTATGGTTTAAGAACGAAATTTGTTGTCGTTCCGTATTGAATTTGGGTATAACAAGACTTTATCACGAACCCTAATCTATTAGGGTGATTTTGTCAGATAAGTATGCAAATTCGGTAAGTTTAATTAATAAATAAATCATCGATCGTTACAGCACGCAAAATCCAAGATACATCATCAAATTTTATTTGAACAGATGAAGAGTACCTGCAATATAGAGATGAACTGGTGAATTATGAAGACGGCTTTTCAAGAAAATTAGTTTCTTGACAGTGAAAACTTGCAACAATATCTAATAGTAGAAAAAGCAATCACATATTTTAAAAAGTTTTATGTTTTGAAAAAAAAATACATTTTGGCAGTAATCCAATAGAACCATTGGGAATTTGATGAGTTCACGTTACGTATCCATGCTTTGTGCACCCGAGCCGAAGTAGGTAATAAAAGTCGGAGCAGATGAAAAGTTTCTCTGAGAGTTATACAAGTTATAGTCGAGATCGATCTTTTGTCATTTCCCGACCTACATCTTCAAAGCGTTACATCGCATCTCACCCTTTATGATTCTTACCTCACTATAAATGTGTAGGAGTTAAGTCGCATGAGAGTCGATACCAACATAAACTTTATGCTATCAAAAAAGTACTTTCCGATCTACAGCTACAGATTTTTACTTCAGATTAAGTCTATTTCTTAAATGTTTCATTAGAAATCCAATTTTTAGTCAAGTTTCAATTTTAATATAGCTAGGTACCTCGTTAATAGTTATAGTTTCTCAAGTGATTAATTAATGACATCGTCATCCCAAATTAACGACCCTAGCGAATAACTCGGTTATAGTGCAATTTGGAGAGAATGTTAAGACACTGATGTATTTTCCATAATTTTCGTAACGAAATATTCGATAGTTGCAAATGATTTTGGTTTTTAAGTTTATGACCAGCATTCAAGTTTTACGATCGGTTTTTATTGGATGATTTTTCGATGCTGGCTTTAACATATTGTGAACGAAAATAATTAATAAGCAAGATTAGGGCGCCACAATATTCTACATATTATTTCAACAATTTTCATTCCAACTAAATATCGAAAGTTAGGCAATTTAGGAAAACAAGGCAATGTAAAAGAAGTGAAGGGTTGAATGTTTGAGCAGAAATAAAGTATAACTCAATCGTTCGTGTTGTGCGGCCTGAAGGCCGCACTGACTTGTCGTAACTTCTCGATTGTTGTAGGTTGGTAACTTAAAATGTACTAATCGGAGGTGCGATCCGGAAGTAAAGACATACAGACATGGCTTTTTATATCTCTGCTGCTTAAATCAAAAAGGTTTAATGTCTCTTGTTTATTTTACAGCTAATTTATTCCTTGAATGCCTATCATAACTGGTGAAAAGGTCAACGTTGTACCAGGTGTGTAAGTATGAAACCGGAATTTGCCTATAGGTGGTGCTAGATGTCGATGCAGTTACCGACACATCACGTCAGCGGTGTCTTGTTATTGTTTTGATATCCGACAAAGATTTCCAACTCACAATAACACGAGTTTCATTCAGTAGCATTAGTTTATTAGAGATAAACATGTCGAGTTTTGTGCCAACAAATTACGATTTGCGGACAGCACTACTTTTCTGTTTTCATCTGAAGAAAACCGCAGCCGAATCGCATCGAATGCTTGTGGAGGCGTTCGGTGAGCATGCTCTCGGTAAAACACAGTGTTTCGAGTGGTTCAAACGGTTCAAAAGTGGCGATTTTGACGTGAGGAACGAAGAACGTGGAAGACCACCGAAAAAGTTTGAAGACACTGACCTGCAAGCCTTGTTGGACGAAGACGACGCTCAAACACAACAACAACTGGCGGATCAGTTAAAGGTGACCCGAGAAGCCATCTCCCTTCGGTTGAAAGCCATGGGAAAGATACAAAAGGTGGGGAAATGGGTTCCATATGAACTCAACGAAAGACAGCAGGAAAACCGCAAAACATCATGCGAAATGCTGCTCGCCAGGTTCAAAAGAAAGTCATTTTTACATCGAATTGTGACTGGCGATGAAAAGTGGATATATTTCGAGAATCCTAAGCGCAAAAAGTCATGGGTTACTCCGGGTGAACCATCAACATCGACGGCAAGACCAAACCGCTACGGACGAAAGACAATGCTGTGTGTTTGGTGGGATCAGAAAGGCGTAATCTACTACGAGCTGCTGAAACCTGGGGAAACTGTCAATACTCAACGCTACCGACAACAAATGACCGATTTGGATCGAGTTTTGCGTGAAAAACGACCAGAATACCAACAAAGACAACACAAGGTGATTTTGCTGCATGACAATGCACCAGCACACAAAGCAAAACAGATCCAGGAAACGATCGAGTCGTTCCCTTGGGAGATTCTTCAGCACGCGCCTTACTCACCGGACCTTGCCCCATCCGATTACTACTTGTTTGCATCGATTGGACACGCATTTGCTGAGCAACGCTTTACTTTTTACGAAGATGTACAAAAATGGCTCGATGACTAGTTTGCCTCAAAAGAGCAACAGTTCTTTTGGCGCGGAATCCACAAATTGCCAGAAAGATGGGAAAAATGTATAGATAGCGACGGACAATACTTTGAATAAGTTACTTTGTATCATATCATTACAATAAACGTGTATTTTCTGTACAAAAATTCCGGTTTCATACTTACACACCTGGTATATATTGTGGTTATTAGCATAGTCGACATCAAGTAGACCAATGTCAAACCTCATTGTCAATGGTAAAAACCACCATAATCTTTAGCCAACAATTAACTCAAAATGCAGTCGCTAATCTGGAGTCTTTACATTTTTGATTATATTTTTTAAAATTATTTATTTGATCTGTGGAAAACCTAAAAATACCTCCTCAAATGTACCTGAACCTTGCCGCGGTGAAGGGGCTTGCGTATATTATTGGATGGTTTTTCGATGCCGGCTTTAACATATTGTTAACAAAAATAATGAATAAGCAAGATTAGGGCGCCACAATATTCTACATATTTCAACAATTTTTATTCCAACTAAATATCGAAAAGAAAAACGGTAGTTCTCACCCAATATAATATATAGTAAAGGAGTCTCGGGTTGTACAGGGAGGCAAATCAAACAATGTATTTATTCGTCATAAACGTCATAAACGACGAATAAATACATTGTTTGATTTGCCTCCCTGTACAACCCGAGACTCCTTTACTATAAATATCGAAAGTTAGGCAATTTAGGAAAGCAAGGCAATGTAAAAGCAGTGAAGGATAGAATGTTTGAGCAGAAATAAAGTATAACTCAATCGTTCGTGTTGTGCGGCCTGAAGGCCGCACTGACTTGTTGTAACTTTTCGATTGTTGTAGGTTGGTAACTTAAAATGTACTAATCGGAGGTGCGATCCGGAAGTAAAGACATGCAGACATGGCTTTTGATATGTCTGCGGCTTAGATCAAAAAGGTCCAATGTCTATTTTGTTTACTTTACAGCTAATTTATTCCTTGAATGCCTATCATAACTGGTAAAAAGGTCAACACGTTGTATGTATTGTGGTTATTGGCATAGTCGACATGAAGTATACCAATGTCAAACCCCATTGCCAATGGTAAAAACCACCGTAATCTTTAGGCAACAATTAACTCAAAATGCGGTCGCTAATCTGGAGTCTTTAACATTTTTGATTATATTTTTTAAAATTATTTATTTGACCTGTGGAAAACCTAAAAATACCTCCTCAAATGTACCTGAACCTTGCCGCGGTGAGGGGGCTTGCGTGTTTTGAGGAAGCGGTGGATGTGTACCTGTTTCGAGCCGGATCCTCAACCGGTTTCTCCTGCGGAGAAACCAGACGAATACAGGTACCTGCGTTTTCTTTTGCCGTGCGTGGAGATTTGTACGGTGGTATGAAGGAGTTTAGCAGCTGAGTCAGCCCGGAGATGGCAATAGTTCTTCTGGGTCGGACAACACTCTACTTTGGCCTGGATTCCACTCAAAATCCGCTGCGCGGTTCCGTCAGAGATTTTGGAAAAAGACGAAGTGTACAAATATTTCACCTTCCTGGAGCTATATCTATTCTTGGTGAGTTCTATCACTCTAGGCAGATCTTGTAGTCACTAAAGCTCGCTAAAGTAATTGTGAGTAACAATAGCAAATCTGTCGACGTTTTGGAAGGGAGCTAAATTGAACCTAGTCTAGGTGAACGACTTGCCAAGTCTAACTAAATCCACACTTTGGAGAACCATAACCCACTGAAGTTGTCATATGGCGCCTTAGGAGTGGTGTGTTTTTTATGACACTGATATGGAGGAACCGGACAGTGCCACTGTCAAGACAAGAGGAGGGGGTTAAACTATAAACCTCCCTCAAGGTTAAAATGCAGAAGTTTGATGATAATTTTGCATTCAAAATAACATTAGCTATATAACTCCTATGGAGACGGACGTAATAACGGAATTAGTGGCTGTAAATCAAACAGAGCGCCAAGTTCTCTAAGGTAGCTTGGCCAAATGGCTTCCTTAGCATGGTAGATTTATCTGCAAACAAATCTACAGCATTATCAGGAAGCAGTGGCAGTTCTATGTTGCCACCTCAATAACTGTAAGGACATAGTTGCTCTAATCAAGAACCGTGGTAGTTAAATCCTTCATATGGGGCTTTACAAAATTAAATGGAACATTAAAATAACATTAAAATGCAATTTTAATATGTTTTTGGACATAACAGCTTTGAGTGTAAGGTACTAAATAGTTCTAAAAATACCTATCGAACATAAAGTTTCAATAACGTTTGAAATGTTGACCTGTAGCCCGGGCCGTCCCAAGATATGCGACGCCTCTGCGCTACTAAAATTAATGCGCCCATCTTTAAAAGAAAACACACAAATATAAAATAGAAAAAGTCAATTTATTACTATTACCCTAAACCAAAATATAAAATTTATACAAAAATAAAAAAATATATAGGGTCTCCCCGGATATACTTTACATAACTTAGGTGGTGATACAGGACACTTTTCTAGCCTTTTTTTTTTTAGAAAAGAAGCCTTTTCTTTTAGCTTTACTAGTCACTTTTCAGTTCTAGCCTTCGAGAGTTAGGCTTCTTTAAAACATTTTTGTTGAATTTCCACCTTCATGTGGCCATAGCCTAGAAAATATTAATTTTTGGGTAAAAACGGATTAGTGATATTTTAAAGAGCGGGAAGTAATCTACAAACAAGATTAAATCATTTTTTGTCTAAAATCAACGGCGTTCGAGTTATGAATAAAAGTAGGTAAAAAAATGTGGAAGGGATAGGTTTTTCAAAAAATTTTACAAGACAGAAGTTGTAGTCCGTTAAATTTCCTATCCGGAATAAGGCGTCAGAATTTTTGTAAAATAAAATGTTTCATTTAGAAGATAAAGAGTTTTGAAAAAACCAAGATAAAAAAATCTCGAATTTTTCAACATTTTTTACTTACTTTAGTTTATAACTCGAAAGTCATTCATTTTAGACAATAAAAGGTTTAAATCTAGTTTATAGATTATTTCACGCTTTTTAAAAAAGCACTAATTCATTTTTACTCAAAAATTAATATTTTCTGGGCTATGGCCACATGAAGGTAAAAATTCAAAAAAAATGTTTTAAAGAGGCCTAACTTTCGAAGGCTTGAACTTAGAAAAAAAATTTTGTTAAAAATTTTTCTTAGAAAAGTGTCCTCTATCAACACCTCAGTTTGTAAAGTGTATTCGGAGACACCCTGTATAAACAGAAACAATCTTTAGAGTTAACAAAAAGCAAAAGTAATTTATATATTTATTTTCCTAGTTTTTTCTTTAACAAATTGATTAATATAATATCACTCGAATAGAAAATAACTTAGAAAAGTTTTAGAATTTTTTAAGTATTTTTGTGGTATTTAGTAGTATGTGATGTTATAATAATCAAACCTAACAAAATGTTAAAAAAACATTGTCATTTTAGCGGTTTTTTTTTAAATATTATGTTTTCTTTGTAGTATGTATTCTGTACTTAACAGTTAAAAATTTTATTTTTTTAACATTTTGTCAGGTTTGATTATTATAATATCACTCGTATTTAAGTTGTTAAATAAGTTATTCTCTGTATGTAAAATACTCATATCATTTAATTTGCTCTGTCCCAAAGAAGATTGTAAATAATTTTTTATCCCTTTTACTGCTAAAAAAAGAGCAAAATCAAAATTGCCACCCCCAAAAGGCTTGCGCCCCGGCGCTTTAGCCCATTTAGCCCTGTGGTTAGGGTGGTCCTTACTGTAGCTGTTATAAATTTGAAAGAACTGAGGGTACAATTAGAGATCTCTAATAGATCTATTTGTCTTTTGGGCCATATGGTAAAAATGTTTTAACAACTGTTATTTGTAAGATTTCATAAAATGAAAGTACTCACTGAAAAATAATTTGGGTTTCAAAAATAAAAATCGATTATTAGATCTGGGTCATCATCATCACCAGCGATCTCAGGTAGAATATAGCAGAGAAATGGCAAATCCTGCACAACAATGTAGTGTGGAGTGTAGCTTCTTTAATAAATAGCTTCTGAAATTTAAGAAAACTGAAATTTGTACTTTTTGCTAGTCTATAGAGAAAGACGACGCCGAACATACCATATTTTGCCAACAAACTACCTGTGCACAAACAGAATAACTATAAGCATTGTTCAAATTATGATAGAGCAAATCTTTGCATAGGTTTGAAGTGCTCTTGGATGTTTGTTCAAAATAATAAATTATCCTTGTACGCTTCGTCTTTTAATATCTTAATATGCATAGAAATAATGTTTTTCAAGAGTTAACCTCTTCTCTATTCAAGTTATATTTAGTAAGAACTATGATTTTGCAAAAGTGTGGAATGATTTTTGCTTTGTCTTATCATAAATTTTCTATAAGTATTTGGAGTTTTCTCCCATAGGCTTTTAAGTAAAAGATTTAGACAGTTTCTCTAAGGCAATGAATGGCGTTTTGTTATGTCGTAGAGCTTATTACATTGAGGTTTTGGTAGGGAAGAACTCAAAAACGATTTACATTAAAGCTTACATAAAAGCCACAATAATTAAATTAATTAATGTTGTAACATTTTATTTCGTTTAGCAAATTTTAAATCAAATTTTCAATTTGTATAAAATAGCACAGTGGGTAATAAATTAAGTTTCAAAGCGTTTCCACATCAAAAACAATTATGAGCGGAAAAAATTCTTTACTTATTCATTTTCTATCGATACACTTTGTAAATTTATCGAAAATTTAAGTCCATCATTAAAATTAATATCTTTGTATAAACAGATATTATCAATACAACTTTTAGATTTCCATCTATAAATTATTCAGATACCTAAATATAATTAATTTTTTCAGTTTTTAAGTGAAAAGTATTTTAGACTACTAATTAATTAAAATTTTACGTGTAATGTTTATATCAAATTAGACTAATGCATTCTACTAAATTATGTAGTTCTCATAACTGCATTTTGTAGGGTAAGCCAGAACGTGACTTGAATACAGGGTGAACAAATTATAACTAATATATGATTTTTTAATAAATATTATTCAACGAGAGATTCTTCTGGTTATGTTAGAATATCAGTTGTTTTGTCTTGTAAGCTAATGTGCTGTTAAACTTTCCTCTGGTTAAGTTTAAGTGGAGAAAATTGTCCTTAATTCTGCTTACTTTATTAGTCATAATTAAATAAAATTTATTTCCACATTAAATTTAAGTAAAATTTAAGTACAGTCGAACTTCGAGGATTTGAATTTTTGATACCTCGAATCAAATTGGTTGGTCCTAGTGCCAAGAGTTAGGATTATAATATGTATTTGTACCTTGATAACTAACACTTTTACTCCTCGAATATCTTGATAACTCAAACAGAATATTTTTTGGCTTTAATAAGTCAAATTCTGCGGGAATCCCCTATAACTACCTGATTTTTTAACAACTTTTTTTATAGCACAAAGATGCAGGCAATACAGTTTCTGTATCATGAGAGAAAGAACAGTAACAGAGATTAAATTGATGATTACCGTAATCATGGATGGATGAGAAAAATTGAAATTGCTTTGGATTTCAAAATGTCAAATTCAAAGGCATGGATGACAGGATGTTAAAATTAGACAAACAATTTGGAAATCTCGGAAGAAAAATTATACTTTCATTGGCGACTGCCATCCTAAAGACATCCAACAAAGATTAAAATTTGATTAAATTTGTTCTCCCCCCCAAATTTAACATCAAATTTGTAACCACTTGATGACGGTCTCATACAAAATGTGAAATATCATTATTTTGAAAATAAAACTATCAAATGTTTTGAAGAAAAAAAATTAATGAAGATTCGAAGATGTTTAAATGTGCTTCAATAATATTAAAATTATTTTAATTATTTTAACTTCCGGTTTACACATGTGCGAAAACCTTATCAGTGATGCACCTTTTAAGTTACATAAAAATTTTAGAAACAAAAATTAACTTCATTGCTTTAGCACTCACTTTTGTTTTAAACGCCGTGGAAGTATGTCGTCTCAAAAATTTATTCTTATTGTGTTGTTCTTTTCCACCCTTGTGGAAATTGTTGGGTCTTTGATAAAATAATTTTCCCTAGATTTTCTTGGAGAATCAAACATGAAGATGGTGTAAGTTGAACAAAATTTTGGTTCTAGGTTTAGCTTTTGTTTGTATAAACGTCTAAAAAATTGTTTTTGTAGATTTTGGTTGGACGTTTTGGTAATTTTGTAACGTAGAACTTTCAATATTTTGTTTTGCTGACTCTTTTGGAAATTTGGACTGCGTTGGATTCCAATTCAACTGGTGGTGGTTTGTTCTTCTTCATCAAAGTGAAAATTGGATTTATTTGAATATCATCAATTTGGAAGCAAGTAAGTGATAAAAATGCTTTATTTTGCATGACTCGGCCGAAATTAATTTTAACAATATTAAACTTACTGGAATTTTTCAAACTTAATTTTTAAAAAACGACCGAGTCATTTCCTGTAGTTTCTTTCTATGTAGAAAATTTAACACACATTTTTGTTTTGTAGAATTCTTTTCGGTCGTTTTGGTTTTGCTTCATGACGTGATCATTGTCAAACTGCAGTCAGCGTCATTTCGAAGAAAGAAGTTTAGTCAGCATTGAATCGACTGAGAATTTTTTCGAAAAACTCCAAGAACACAAAATGTAAGTTAAAAGTTACTTTTATTATTTATTTAAAATAATCAAACCTAACAAATGTTAAAATAATAAAATTTTTTAACTGTTAAGTAAAGAATACATACTACACAGAAAACATAATATTTAAAGAACACTAAAATGACAATAATTCACAATTTAACAGTGCTGAACTTAGAATATTGAATAAACAAGAAATAGAATTCTGAAAAAATTACGCTATAGAAATGATAAAAGTTACTTTAAAAATAAAAAATAAAAAACTCTGTAACATAATATAAAGGTCATTATTTCACAATTATTTTCGATCATCAGTCATGTATAACAGTAAAAATAACAAGAAGTGAGAGCAAATATACGAAACAAAATTGAAAAAATTTAAAAAATCAAGAAATCATCTAAACTTTAAAATAAATGTTGCGCTTACCAAATAACCAAACTAAACGACGTCACGTGTCTAAATAAAATTTTAGGTTAAGTAAATGAATATGAATCTTTTTTTCCTATACAATAGGGTAGAGAAGTAGATTTCAAAAACATTCTAAAACTTTTTTAAGTTATATTCTATTATTTATTTGTAAAAGAAAATTTTGTGAATGATTCAGCTTAGGAAGATATTTTAAACTTGATTTTTTTGCCTGGAGAAATTGCAATCTTGTTCTTATACGTAATTTTTTTTACAGAATTCTATTCAGGTTTTATGACGTAAACATTTAATATTTGATTGTCAAATATAATATTAGCGTCATTTGATTGAAAAACTTCAGTTTAAGTTCACATAACACCGCTATTACTGGTTTGCGCTTCATTGACAAATTGGAAGGTGGATTTTCCGGAAAACTTAAGAAACAATTAGAAAGTAAGTTGTTGATATTTTTATTTGCATGGTTAAATAAATAATACTTCATTTGTTTACTTCATTTACCAAAAATACTTATTTAATTTTTTTTTGTAAACAATTGTTTTCATAAATAATGAATCTTTAAGTTTCACACTTAATTGAATGGCATAAAAATTCAAACTCTTGCTTTTAATTAAAACAATTTCTTTTCAAATTTTTGTTATTTTAATAAACAAGGTTAAAGTTCCACTTTTCGTGAAAACAATTGATATACTTGTGTTTCTCCGGCATTAAAGCATCTACTACTGTTACAAAAAAAATTATAGGAATTATTTTGATTTCAAACGCAAAAGAGTGTAAACTGTATTTCTTTGTTGCAGGTCAGGTTTCAGCTAATTTATAAATTCTCTTCAGTCTTTAATTAGGACTAACGGAAGCTCCATGTAGTATTTTGCTTTGTTTTTCAAATGTTCTAAATCTTGTGTCTGGAATTTTTACTTACAAATGTTGGCCTTCAATTAGTTTAATCACAGATAAGTTATTCGGGATCCGCGTGCCCAAAAATCGTAATTTCGCGGTCGGGTGTGTAGTGTCGAGTACGAATTTCTGTGGAAAAGCTTGATGAAAGCTTTAAATAATCGCGAATCATATTTTTACTAATTCTTTGTTTTAATAGTAGTGATCAGTTTTTATTAAAAAAATTCTTTCGGGGCCATTAAAAAATTGTGGAAGTGTTTGAACTAATATTTGGTGACCTAGACTGGAATTGGAGAAAAGACGACGACTATTGCGACAGGACTTCAGTGATAAAGGTAAGTTCGACCGAAAACACGAACTGAAAAATATGAATACTAATATATTTTTTCTTATTATAGGTAGGATCCACTTCGTGGGTTTGTCAACAATTAAGGTTAGTCAACATTTTTCAAGTGATGTAGCAGTGAATTATTGTAGAACAGCGTGAAAACTACATTTTTTTAGTAAAAGGAAATCTGAAAAATTTAGGGAATTCTAGGTAAAGCTCATAAATGTAAATCTGATATACAAATATTTGTTGCGTTTACCTTGTCGCTGATGACATAAATTACTGCTTTACTTGTCCAGTTCACGGTGTAAAGTGAATCGCACCAGTTTCATGAAGTGAAACAGAAAAATAGAAACAACAGAAATGAAGTTTCCCTAAGTTTGCGAGATTAAACGTATAGTTTCTCTTATTTGGTTTAAAGTGGTGCAAGGGCCTATGAGTGTATATAGCGACCAAACACACAAACAATTTTTCTCTTTTATTTCGAGCGAAGGCTTCACGAACAGCACTCGTCTAATAAATAAATAATAAATATATTTTTTCATAACTTTTTTGTAAGAAATACGTTTTTTTTTAGATATAAACGGATATAATAGACCATTCCACGGCTCTTGACAGATTAACATTAAGTTCTCGAACACTTTATATTTTTAAATAATTCATTAGTAGTATATTTTATTAGATGGCAAAAATGTATTTTATGATTACGGTTTTAATTAGCTTATGGTGTGATAAAATAATTATTAAACACGCTTAAGGGAATAAACAATTCCTGTGAGAGGAAAGCGAATGACAGGTGGAAAGCCTAGTCTGATAAGGGCTAAGGAGATTGTGAAAGTCACCATTAGTGGGCTTACTGTTTCATTAAATGCATTTATTTTGTAATATAGGCCTTATTTTTGTTCTATATGATTATCCCGTATTATAATAAATAAAAGAAAACATAACTAATGTTACTAAAAAATAACGACCTATTGAGTTTTTGCGTCGTTGTGCAAACCATCAAGGGGATTTGTGTCTCAAAAGTACCAATTAAACAGTAAATTTATTTTTATTATTTTTTTTGTCGGGCAAGTATCCATGAAGATGACACATGGAGTAATTAAAAGGAGGAGAGAATAAAATTAAATAAGGATTTGGATTTTTAGAAAAACGTACTTTTCGTGACATTCTATCAGTAAATCTACGAAAGTCTAAAAATTCTCTTAAACGTCTATTCAGAAAAACATTTAAGTAAGAAAGAACGAATCTAAAACTTTTCACGAAGTTTATTTTCATTACTAATGACAATTTTAATGAGATCGTTTTATCTGGACTTATTTTGTAATTGTGGTTGGAAAAGGCTTTAATGTAAAATGTGATTGCATTATGTGAAGTTCTTGGGGGATTATTTTATTAAAAATAATTGAAGATAGAAACGTAGTAAATTTAAAATTTAGTAAGTTGAGGGCAACGTATACGTGTAAATTACAAGTGTAATAAAATGGCTGTTATCATTTCCACCCAGTTTGCTAATGGGACAATGCATTACAGCGTTAACTTTGCAGTAGGGCGTGTAAACATGTATGATATATGATAACAATTGCTTTCATAAACTTTATACGTATCTACATACAATTAACTTAACTAAATTTCCTTACACGTTAACCCACTTCCTCGTTAAAATATAAGATAGCACGAAAAAGGTCACCCGCCATTATTTCAAATTAATTAAATTCCTCTACGTCGAGAAATAACAAATAATAATCTTAATTTATTATTGCAGTGCCTATGTAATTATACCTTCCATTGTCAAAACTGATTCACTTATCTATTTATGAGACGTAGCTTTTATGAGATGTTCCAACAAGCTTTATATCTTCCAACCACGTTATAGTCTTGCCAAACAATGCCACCCCTGAATCTACAGAAGCCAGAAATTATTCCCGAATAAAGAGAATTTAAATTATTTGACGTGCGTTTTATATTAACTTTTAATTTTAGTTCAAATCCAAAACGTTAGCGTTAATTTCTCTTTTCATTATCTACATAATGTTGCCAGAGCACAATACAAGCAGAAAAATTTAATTTTAATATTGCGTAACTTTTACTCCATTTTTTACTTTTCTTTATAGCCTCAAAGCAAAATAAAAGAACGACTAACAAAGAAATACCCTTTCAAAATTTTTAAGTTTATTTTTGAACAGTAAAAAAAAGGTTATATGTTACATGCTTCGTTAAATATTAAATTAACTGTAAATTCGTTTCGTTTTTCAAATTTGAACGCATTAATAATTTCAAATTGACAATTTTATATGGGTTCAATAATTTTTGGTAAGGAACATTCGCATATACGAGCGATAGAAAATTGGAATTTTCAATGCTGATTTTGAAGTCAATTTTATGCAAAGTGCCGAATTCAAATAAAATAAGAGCAAAAAATTCAAATATTTTAGAAACGCATTGTACCGAAAAGTTATTTTAATTTTTTTATTATTATATTGCCAATTTTCGATTTTACGTTCTTATCTTCTTTTTTAAACGACGACGTTTTAGCAACAAAAACTCGCCCTCACATCCCCATGCAAGAATTTCCCTATAATAAATCGTCTTCAGAAAAAGCATCCAATACTACTCGCAAAAATAAAATTCTTTATCATCTCGATTCAAAGCATTTTCCTCGAGATCTACTTTTTCTTATTTGCTAGCGCTTTCGATCGTAAATCTTGACCTCGAATAAATTGTTATTATTGTGTTGAGTATTCTTTTTTATCAAAAAAACAAAACACTACAAAATTTTTGCCAACTTTTTCTGATTAAATTCTTCGAAATTAAATTTAATCGGCCTGCAAGAACTGTGGATTCTATTTTTTTCATTTATTTGTTCTTATCGTCTATCAATCAGCTCAAATTAAATTTTTATTCTCGTTTGACGAGCAGACACGAAAAAGATTCGAGCATTTCATATTTTCCAATAGTTTATCTAACGTTCTGAAACGCAATATTCTTTTGTCAAAATTTATTTCCTGTCAAAATTTTAACGTCCGAATACTGTAAAATTAAAGGGTTCTTATCGTGAATTTTTAAATAAAATTTGTATCAACGGTTTTTGCTTCAAGTTTATAGCATCGGTGTCGGACCTTCTCGTTTTAAATTTTTATTCAAAATTACAGATCAATACAATTTACAGCACCAATAATTATCTATTACGATGAAAATGAAAGACAAATTAACAGGCTGCAATATTAACAATACTTTGTTACATTGGGTTTTCTAAGAGAGAATAAGACTAAAAATAAATAATTGCTTTATTCATTCTTAAACAGAAAACATAAAATTGTCCGTGAGAAAAACAGATATCTATCAAATTAATTACTGTTAGTTGTGAGTAGTTGTAGTCGCGTACCCTTATAGAGGTTGCATACCTTAAGAGTTAAAAAAAATGCTGAAAACCAATGGTCAGCTTTTTGCTGAAAATTTGTTCAGTGCGACTGTCAGTTAGATATTGACATGAATTTTATAAAATTTTCATAAATTTTAAATATAATCGAAAAATGGTATCGTTAAAATAATAATTGATGCTGGTAAGGCATAGTTTGGTTATCAACATAATATTATTACCAAATTAAATATGTAAAAAAATTCTCACCACCATTTAATCCAATTTTTTAATAAATATCTGTTGCCGGCTTCTGTAGTTTTTTTCTTGAAATTATGAATTACTTCTCATTTTATTAATTTTCAATCATTTAAAAAAATTTATGTTATTTTTTATTTTAACAATTTTATTATAGATTTTATGAAACCACTTATAAATTTGAACGTCTCTCAAGATGCCATCTTCAGAAGTTTTTTTTATTATTAAATTATAAATTTTTAAGCTTGATCGAGATCGAACCTACGACTATGATTTAGTAGTCTACTTGTATAACCTCTTATGCGGCAATTACAAATTCTTCAAAACTAAATAAAATTATGCAAACTGTTTGTGGTCTGATGCTGAAGTGCTTCGACTACTAAGCAGAGATCTCTGGTTCGGATCCGGTTGGAGCAAGAACTTTATTTTAACTGTCCTCTCTCGCCAGGCAATGGCAAACCACTGAGGTAATCTGCCTTAAATATTCTTCATAAAATAAAGTGGTCAGCCCAGGCCCGTAGCCAAGATTTTATTTCGGAGGGAGCACTTGTAAAAAGTAAAATTTTCGGGGGTTCCCCTTCCAAAAATTTTTATTATTGCAGATTAATTTTTTCAATATTTATTAAAAATTTTAGCCTTTCTTCACCAGTAGAATTTCTTAAGAGGGTCCGAGATACAAAAATCAGCATATTTTTGTGATTTTTTTTTCAGAGGCTACCTTATATTTATTAATATCTTTTAAATTATTTACATTATTAAGCATTATTCAAAGAACATTCTGCTAAATTTTTATAAAAAAATATTGAAAAATAAGCCAGTGGTAGTGATGAAACCGAGTCACCTCAAAAAAAAGGTTCCTTGTGGTCAGGATAACTCATGATTGCTTCATCTGAAATTAAAAAATCAAAAGTTTTTTTAGTAGATAAGTAGTTTATTTAGGTTTTGAACGAAAGAATTAACATATTTTTTTATTCATTTTTGTATTATTTTGTATTAATAATTTATAAAATTATTTATTTTTGAATATTTGGTAAAAGTGCAATCAAAATTTCTGTTTTGATTAAATTAAAAAATAAGTTGTAATTGAAAAAAAAAAAAAAATCCTCCGTTAAAAACCAAGATAAACTTATGTACTAAAGAAATCTTTTTGGTTTCTTAATTTCAGATGAAGCAATCATGAGTTATCCTGACTACTTTTTTCTTGTGGTGACTTGGTTTTCACTACTACCACTGGCTTATTTTTTAGTATTTTGTTATGAAAATTTAGCAGAATGTTCTTTGAATAATGCTTAATAATGTACACAATTTAAAAAATTTTAATAAATAAGGTATCCTCTGTAAAAAAATCACAAAAATATGATTTTTTTTATCTCAGAAACTTTTCCTTTCTTAAATAAGTTTTTATTCGTTTTAGGGCCGGGATTATAAACGACAAATAACTAATTTACTTGTGAGATTGTCAAATAAGTAAATTTACTTGCTAGATTGGGTATTATAAAGCACGTACCCCTAGGTGCCCCTCCCTTGGATACGGGCCTGGGTCAGCCCAATCTTATTGTAGGCTGTAGCGTTACTGTATATTGTCGTGAAACAAAATATTTCGACCCACCCTGTGCTAAATTGTAAAAATTTGTTAATTTCATTTTTGAATGTTTGAATTGGAAAAGTACAGAGTGGGGAGAAAAGAAAGAGATAGGGTTTTTTTTGGCCAACTATGGCCGACAGCGAGAGCGAAATTTTGTATGCCCCCTGAATTTGATATTTGATATGAGATTTTGTTTATTTTGAAATTGTGAGTAGTATTTTTGATTTGATTTGAATAAAGTGATTTGATACGAATGCATTATTGCGTTGTTTTTGGATAAATATTTGGATATTTTTGATAAGTGGCTGCCAAGCGATAGTGTGTTGATTTGGATGATTAATTTTTGGAAAAAGAATATTTTGAGTAATAAATTAAATTTGGATACTTAAAATTAGAAAATTAAATTTACATTCGTAGGAACGAATGTCGATATTGATAAGCGGGCGATTTGGATAAGCGTAAAATCGAAAGTACGACTCTAATAATATTTTACATTAAATTATTAAATTTGAATTTGAATGCAATTAACTAACTTTAAGAAAACTACTTATTGTTTTTTTGGACAAGAAAAATTTTTATTTTAAATTATTAAAATTATTAAAATATAAAATTAATTTTTACATGTTACATGAAATTGAAGAATAATTTAATTCATAACTAAACGTAAAATTGTTCAAAAACTATTTAAATAAATAATTTAGCTTGCGACACGCTGTTATATAACCGTATGTTTCGATTTTCGGAATCTCATCAGGCAAACCTGGAAAAATTATTGAAATGATTGAAAAGTTATGCTATTAAATTCAAAATTCAAACTTGATTAAAAGTCAAATTTATTTCACTTTAGTAAAAACAAAAATTATACCTACTTGAAGCCAAAATGAATAAATAAACTTATTTTGAAAAATTCTAAACCGGAAAACTAAACAAACCCAAATAAAAAACCTAAAATAAAACGATAGTTGTAATTAAAAATTACAAAAGTTGTAGATTGCCCCAATTTCAAGATTTCATGTGTATGAACTTAGTGAAATATACAGGATATTAATTTTTTGAAAATAATTATATATATTTTTTAAATTAGAATGTGAATTTTTAATTAAAAATCACATTATAATATGTCTACAATTATTTTAATTATTTATCACATCCTAATTTCTTATAATTCATTTATTTAAACGTTTAAACATTACTTATCCTATGATTTTGCATTACAAAATTTGAACCTAATCCTTTAAGGAGTGGGGGAAGCGTAAACTTACGTCGGACCGTTTTGTTGCACCTAGTGGTTCCTCCAGTAGTTTTAATATATACCTCTATGATTTTTCACTATATTATTATTTTTAGGTTATATCAGTTATATTTTCATTTTTGGTTCGTGTTTTTATACGAGACGCATGTGTACGTGAAGTGATGTGAAAATTTATTTTGTTGTTTATGATTATATAACTTGTTCGTTTTAATACTTATTTAATATTATTGTTTTTTAAAAATTATTTGCTGTTTGTTGTACATACATATTGTTGTTTTTTTTTATAAATTTCTGTATTAACTTGTGTTTAATATATTTCATATACATTTTTAATTTGACTGAATTTTTATTGATAACCAACCTCCTGATGTCAGATTTAGTAGATAATTATTTGAAATTCTCAAGAAATTTATTTATATATTTTCTATAATTACTTCTGTTTATTATAGAAAATTTATAAATAAATTTTTCAATAATTTGAAATTTTAAATCTTGTAATAAAATTATGAAATTATAAAGAGCTATTCAAACGCCGCGCAAAAATTTTAGTTGTGCCCTATGGCCGCAGGAGGGCCGTGTTGCGATGAATTAACATGCGAGGTTCCCTTCTCCTACTTATATGTTCTGTGCCACCGTTGTTGGTGGTAGTGTGGGGTTGAAATCCACCCGACTGGCATTCCGACCCACTAAAACCCCACTCCATTTGGACTGGGAGGCGTGGTATCGCAGAGCATTTCTTCATCGCCTCCCAGGTTTAACGTATAAGATGGTATTGGTTAATTTAACCCTTGGCGCTCTTGGGATTGTCTTTTCCGTTCTTCTTCCTCCTTACTTCGCTTCTCGTTATTAGTTCAGAGACAAGCCCTCAGTTTTCCTTAGACTTCTAACATTGTGGGGACCAGGTTTTCAAAAGTTAGCCTTCTGCCAACCGCTTTGGCCGCTTCATCTCTCATGGCTTCCCATTTGCTGCAGTGGAGCAGCGTATGCTCAGCGTCATCCTCGTCCTCGCAATAGAAGCAAATCCCGCTGTCCCTCCTCCCGATCTTGCTGAGGTAGGAACAGAAACATCCGTGCCCAGATAAGGCCTGCGTAAGATGGAACGTCATCTGCCCGTGGTTTCTTATACTCCATGGAAGTATATCCGGGATAAGCCTTCGCGTCCACGAACCCGTCTCCGCTTCGGCCAATCTGTTCTGCCAATTCGTCATCACTTGATTTCTGTTCTGTACTTTGCCCGTGGGTCCGGAGTTGTAATTGGCGCATTTCTCCGCCGCCATCAGGTCTATGGGGGGCAAGTTGGCCAACACCAGAACTGCGCTTTCCGATATCGTGCTGTAGGCACGGCAGACTCTTATAGCCGCTCTCCTTTACACTCGAGCTATAGTGAATCTATATTTTTCCGTTAGCATCGCTTTTGCCCATATCGGAGCTCTATTCAAAATAATAGAATGTAACACCGATGCTATAATTTTCCTCTTTATCGAGCTTGGGCCGCCCACGTTAGGCATTAATCTCGAGAGTGCTGAGCAGCACCTATTAGCCTATTAAACAGAGCCTGTGGTCGATAATGATCCCAAGGATCTTGACTTCTTTCTTGGGTTCAATGGTGTGCTCCCTCATACTGAATTAAATTTTTTTGATCTTGCGCCTTCCCGTCAATAGGGCTGCCTCTGTCTTGTGGGGTACCAGCTATAGATCCATGTTCCTGGTCCACTCCAATATGTGAGATATGGCTTCGTTAACGGCCGAAATCAAACCTTCCTCCGTTCTTGCCGCCGCCAGCATTGTGAGGTCGTCAGCGAACCCGATTAGCTCTACTCCGTCAGGCAGGGCAATTCGCAAAACTCCGTCGTACAGAATGTTCCACAACACGGGTCCGAGTACCGACCCCTGTGGAACGCCGGATGCCATTTCTCTAGACCCGGCGTACATCTCCTTCTTCACCAGTAGCTCTCGATCGCTGAGGTAGCTCTTGATGATCGATGTCAAGGCTGGGTTCACTCCTCTCTTTTCTATTTCCTGGACTATGATCATCCAGTTTGCCGAGTTGAACGCATTTTGGACGTCGAAAGTGATTACCGCCACTATCTTTCTGGTTCTCCATGTTCCACCTCTGGCTTTGGCTGCGCTCTCGACGATCCTCCTCACGGCATCTATCGTAGACCTTTGTTTGCGGAAGCCGTATTGTCTGTCGCTGAGGTCCCCCGTCCTTTGTATTTCTTCAACCAATCTTTGCAGTATGAGGCGCTCGTACAGCTTGCTCATATTGTCTAAAAGGCATATTGGGCTGTACGAGCTGGGCTCGTCAAGTGGCCTATCTCCTTTCCTAACCAATACCAGCAACGCTCGCTTCCAGGTCTTCGGAAACAGTCCGAGTTTAGCGTATCCATTAATGACCCCCAGTAATGCTTCCGGCTGTTCTACTGCCACGATTTTAATTATGTCGCTAGGGATGCAATCCGGTCTAAGTGCCTTGCCGGTCGATGAGTTTTTGATCGCGGTCTGGAGCTCTTCCCGCGTGAAAGACTCGAGGGGGTTAGTGTTTCTTCTTTGTTCCACTCTATCTTGTCGTGGGCGGGAAATAAGGTCTTCAAGATATTCTCCACTCTTTCTGGCGCTAGTCTTGGGATTTGGCCGGATCGAAGTTTTCTGGCCACTATTCGGTATCCGAGGCCCCAGACATTGGTCTCTAAAGCTTCGAGGACAGTTCTCCAGCTATCTTCTTGAGCTCTAAGGATGAGTACTGCCATTTCTCTCTTAGCGTCTTTGTGCGCTGCGTAGAGCAGATCTGCTTCATTATGTCGGAGTCTACCGCGCTTTCGCTTCGACAATCTGGCCAGGTCCTTGCTTTTCTTTCTTGCCTCAGCTATTGCATCATTCCACCAGTAGACGCCTCTCCGTGTTGGGAGCGTTTTCCTGGGCATGGAGGCGTCGCAGGCAGCAATCAGTCTTGCAGTAAGATCTTCAGCAGTTTGGACTGCGTGCCATGGGGTTTGTGAGACGTATTGCTTAACTTGCTCTATATCCATTTTATTAGTATTCCAGCCCCTTGCGTGTTTTTGGGGTTGGATTTGAGCCCGGATTGTCAGCTTGATGTACTTGTGGTCACTGCCTGACTCGTCGTCGAGTACTTTCCATTCAGCGATCTTGTTTAGGAGGCTGGCGGTCGCGAAAGTTATATCTAGCACTGACTTGCGGACTCCTCTCTGGAACGTCGGTTTGGTCCCCACATTACACGCCGTCATGTCCAGCGAGGCAACGGTCTCAGACAATATGTCGCCTCGGGTATCTTGGGTTGCGGAACCCCACTCGGGGGACTTAGCATTGAAATCCCCTCCCATGATAATAGGGATGGAGTTGCCTCGCACGTCGTCCGATAGTTCGTCTATTACGTCTTGGAATTGGCGTAGTGTCGTGTTCGGCGAAAAATAGCAGCTGTAGTACCGCACGTCTCTCCATCTCACCCATACATAGGATTCGCCACTGTTTTCTGGCTTCCTGTTACACATTTCCGTCCCATTTCACGATATTACCCCCATAAGCTAGTGGAAAGATGTTACACATCAAAAATTAGTTAAAAATTAGTTCTCGATTAATTACAATTGTGGGCTGTTAATTAATTCTTGACAACGTGCGTTTTCGAATAAATGGTTTTTCAAGAGAAAACGTAGACGCTTAATAGCTTATTAAATAGTTTTGTGAAAATTATTTCTATTAATGCATTTAAATTGCCTAATTTCGTTAATTAACCTAAATTAATTATGAACTAATTTTCGTGTAGTGTTAGTTTTAGTTGAATAAGTAAATAAGGACAATGTAAATATATAAGATCGTTTGTCGTTATCTAAGGATAGAGATAGAAACTGTAAAGCGGCATATTATTAAATTTGTAACTTTGTAGAGAACGCGAATCAGAGCAGAAATAATCAGGTAAATTTCACTCGACCCGGGTGTCACTAATGTTACAAACACATCCGGTTACTCACATCAAAGGGGGTTATCGCCCACCCTCATCTCATCACGCTTCCTTAGACATCTATATAAAGAGGATACATTTGCTTTAAATCTTATCAGTTTTATTCCGCTCCGAAAATATTAAATTCGATAATCCTTTTACGTTGCAACTACGAAAAACCTTTTTGGAAGGTTTCCTCAAGATTTTAATTATTTCTGAAAATATTTTACGGACAAAACAATTATAATTAATAAAATTAAACTTGTTACGCCAGCTTCACATCAAATATCTTTATTAGCAAGGCATCCAAATTACTCGGAGGCATTTAATTAAGACTGGGATTTCTATTGTACAATTTATGTTGCAGTATGACTTCGCTGCAGAACATTTGAGACATTTCTATATTTCCGTAATTTAAACTACACGTAATCAGATTTATAAGATAATAAACGAAAATCTCGATAATAAAGTAAGATAAAGATTTGTTGCTGCACTAACTCGAAAGTTTCAGATTTTACGATTATCCTTATTCAGGACCGTAACAGCACTGTGCAAGTTTTGTTTGCTTGCTGTAAAACCTTTGTTGGGATTTTAGTAGACTTTGCACATAAAAATCATATATAGTAGGTAGTATAAGGGGGACCGTGGTGCAGGATGAATATCGTAACACTTGTCGACACATTTTAAAGGAAGCTTTGAATCAAGTTATGTACGTGGGGACGTGAGTTTCCATGCGAAAAAATTCAGTTGTACGAGTTTTCCAAGATGTTTGCTTTTGTGTTTTTGCAGTTAAATGTTTTGCATTATTGTCGGCGGTTGCAGAGAAACAAACGTTTTCGCTTATCCTTGCAAATCTTATTTTAAATATTTTTACTTAAAAAAAATGTAAGTTTAAATATAAAGGGGAAGCATCGTCGGCATGAGAATATTTTTGGATAAAAATTAATTTACATGGTTACCACAAATAGTTTGAAACTTTATATATTGGCGATGCCGATCCAAAATTAAATCAACTACAATAAATCACGTTAAAGTAACATTGTTACGTTATGAAATGGTTTTCGAGCACGACTTTGATGTATCAGACCACTGAATTATTAAAACCAAAATGTATGTACGTACATTTGGTATATTATAAAAGTGGTTGTGTAGTTCCATAGAAGGTTATAATGTTAGCGTGCACAATTCCCTTTAGAAACGTTAGATGACAGGTGGCCAGTCTCCAGGGAAATTACAAAATTTGCTTTCAATGCTGCAAACTCACCTAGAAAACTTAACACTTTTTCAATCTCTTAACACTATTTGCAGTTTTATGAAGTTCGTACAATTCGAGTTCTTGCGTTTGGTTTTGTATCGAAGTGCTGTTTAGTGGTTTGGAATAATGCTACCATCGTAAATCCCAGACGAGATGGAACAGATGTCAAAGGTTTGAAATAAAGCAGCTTCGCTATGCGTCAAGTGCGCACCACCGGAGCTTTTAGTAGCTTTTGCAAAATTAATCATTGCATGTTTATGTATTAGGCAAAGGAGTGCACTAATACAGTTTTATTAAAACATCGATTTTTATTATACAATTTAATTTTATACCTATTTTCTATTATAGCACTAAAGTCAGTTTATAGTTGGATTTTACATTTTATGGACTTCAGCTTTGTGATGAATTTCAAATTTTTATTTAACTACCTTCATAAAAGCGACAATAAAATACCCTGACTTAACTATAAATGTATTAAATGCAATGGTCATATATCATTTTTATTAAATAAAATAATATATCGAAAGTAATTCATCTTAAGCTTCTGAACCTATTTCCAAAATAAAACGTAGATTACATAATAAAACATACAGAAGGTTCACACTTAATACCGGCTTATCTTCTATAAATTAACAAATCTAGGATTAAATTGAAAAAATTGATTATACAAAATGCTTCGTTTTACACTGTTTTTTGAGACATACGAAAACTTTTACTAATTAAAAGTTTACCCACTAATAGGTAGACTTATTCAATTTTAGCAAAATTATATTAAACGTTTAAAATATTTAGAAACAGTTAAAATCGTTATAGAATTTCAAAACTTTTAATTAAATGTTATACTAAGCACTTAAATAGTCGACAAAATTAGAATAACAAACAAAAAGTTTGAAAAAGCTTTTAGAATTTACATTGTACTTATAATGCAGGGATTTTAAATGTCAGGTGTTTTTCGTGGTTTATCAGCTTTGTGTTACATCAACGATTGCCATAACTAGTGATTACGGCATTTTAGTGGATTAACTGCTTCATATTTAATTAAAATGCTAATCTTTATGTATCAACTTACTTTAAGAAGTATCATTTTTATTTAGTATAAAAAGCTCACTGCACAGGATGAATTTTTTAAATTTAAGCTCTGAAATACGGGCTAATCTATGTTTCCAAAAATTACTGTGAAGAATTTTAAGTGCTTTATTTTTTATACTAATCAACACTAAGTTGATTTCGATGTTACCTAAACCTTGAAGTGATTCTTAATCGACAACGGAAAGATAGTAAACGATTGCCTGAAAACTCTCAACGGCAGCGAATTACTTCGACGATTTAATTAAAAAGTCTACCTACATTTATTTATAAAATGATTGGGTCCGTGTGGCTAGGTTTGTGGTGGTTTGTACTTTGAATAAAGAAACAACGGTCATTAGAAAGTTACTTTCTAAAATTTCTACTTTCTAAGATGATATAATAAATTGGAATAAGTAAGCAAAAATATTTTTAATAAGGACATTTTTGAAGCAAATATATAATTTTGATGGTTTTCTTAACTGGAAGTTGCAGAGAGTTAAATAGTTTTGTTAAGTTCTGATATTTTTTCAAACGTTAATTTTACTTCTCGCGGTTTACATTAATTTAAGGATGATAAACTATGAATGTATATTTTGGGTTAAGATGCAAATACTCTAACTATTTGCTTTGCCTAAATTTGTAGTTGTTACTATCAGGCCTAGTTTACCATTCAACTGATTTATCGCATTCAATTTGCAACAGGTACATTTCACGCTTTCTGACAGTTATATCGGAATTCAAAGATTTCCTTTGATAGGACTAACGTGTTATATTTAAGGTAGACTTGGCGAGAAGAAGCTAATATTATGTCTCTTTCCTTTTGTCAAGTTGGGTATACTGTAATTTCATTGAAAATGAAAAACATTTTTCTTACAGATATTTGTGAAATCTCAATTTACAAGACCAATTTAAAAAACCGGCTAATTTAGATATATAAAGAAAATTAATAATTTTAATTTTAAAATCAGAGATGACGTGCTACGGATTTTAATTTGCCACAGTATACATTCAGATTTTGCTATTGGTTCTTCTTTTTTACGTTATTATTTTACATAAAATCAACATAAGATTAAAGAGCTCTAATTTATTTTCAATGAAATTTTCATTTATTTATTTATTAACTTGAGAAGATTTATTCTGCATACAATCCAAAGACAGGAATGCTGTACCTAGTTATTAAAATCAATATAACTTGCATTAGCACTTGCAGTTACTGCATTTTTAAATAACTTTTCATAATGGCAACATAAGAATATTTTATGCTACTACCCACGATATGTTCCTATTATATTCCACAATCGAGTTACAAAACTGTTGAATATTTAACACTTTTATAACTTTGTGTTTGATTTATTGTTTGTTTTAAATTTCTAAAGTAGATCTTTAAAAATGATTGCAAACTATTTAAAATGCACAGTTTAATACTTTATAATAGAAAATTAACCTCAAAATGAAGTTTTTAAGTCTATAGTGTGGTAGTTGGTAGAAACCAAGAAATTTAAAATTACTTAAGTCAAATTCATTTTAAGTAATTTTTAAATTTCTTGATTTCTCATGTTAAATACGACTGATGATCAATAATAATTGTGAAATAGGGGCCATATCGTATTACATAGCTTTTATTTTATATTTTAAATTTACATCATTTTTATAACGCAATTTTTTCAAAATTCACATCTTGTTTATTGAAATATTCTTAGTCCAAATCTGTTAAATGTTAATTTGTTGTTTTTATTGTTTTTTTAAATATTATTTTTCTATGTAAGTATGTATTCTTTACTTAACAGTTAAATTCATTATTTTAACATTTTGTTAAAAAAATAAAAACTTGTTAAAGCAGAATTACTTGGGGTTTTTAGCATTTTTCCTGATTATCTCATAGTAAAATTTATTTCCACTAGACTATTTGAGTAACGAATTTTTAGGTATGAATAAATTATTTATTTGCAACATTGAAATTTAACCAATGTGGTCTACTTTTGTATTATAAAAACTAAATAATGTGACAATTCCCTCACAGCAAAACCATCCATATGTCAGATAGGTAACAAATATTTTATGAACTGGACTTTGAACAGGCTTTATCCTGTGTCGAACTTCAATTTATTATTAAAACGTACGACTATATTTACCAATTAACTTGCAATGTACAATCTAAAATGCAATATAAAATAATTAGAATAGTCACACTGTCGAGCTATGGTTATCGATAAAAGTAGCAACCAATTCAAATTGTATTCTATTTACTTTTAATTTAATTAACAAAAACAAATTAAGCTAAATTTATAGTTTTTAATTCAAATTTAAATTAGAGTGCAGTTTATACACGTCAGTTTATATTTTAGATTTAAATTTATCCAGCTGTCCAATCAAATCATCAAAAATACCAAATTTTATTTAAAAAAATATTTTTTCAGAAAAGCGGGAAAATTACAAACATTAGCAATTTTATTAAGCCATTAAAAAGTTAAATTTATTTACTACAAACAATTTTATTCTGAAATGGCTACAATCGCATCATACAGATGAACGAGGACGACCAAAGCTCACAAGAATAAAATCGGCTTAAATGTAAATTTTTCTAGATTTTTCCAACCAAACTAGGAATTGAAAACAAATTTATCTCTCTTGAAAATTATTTAATCTCATTCCGGCAAAAGTAATTGTAAAAATTATTAGAAAAATAAAGAAATTTCCTCTTCTTCCTACATCCAGACAAACTTGTAATAAACAACAGGAAACCTGAAAAATAACAGAAACTTAAGTAGACCATATTTAAGCTTAAAAATTAAAACGTCGTTTGGCAAATGCGTTGAAAAGGAAGGAAATTGCAGAAACTGGGAAAGCTTTTAAATAAAACGACCTAACATTTGGTTACGACATAACTTCCAAGGATATTTCCTGAAAACTATTTTGTTTGTCTTTGTCAATATGTGCAGAAACTTTGGCATATTCTAAAATTGTTCTAATAAGAATAATAAACTTACTTATTTGAATTTTGTTCAACTTCCAATAATTGCGTTTAAAATTTTTGTCATCATTTAAATAAATAGTGAAACTTGAATGTAATAAAAATTCACACAACTTTAACGAAAACTTTTTAAATATTCAAAATAAAAATTAATATAGCTTATAGGCAATAGGACAGTGGCGAAATAGCCATTCAAATTAATTAAATTACTTTGATTTTTTTTTCAACACTGCTACATTAAAAATTATACTTTAATAATTTAGCAAAAAACAAGTTTGACGCCTTCGATAAACTTTGACTGTTTCAAAATAAGTTGTATAAGCTATTATTATATTATCTCAGTAAATCATAGAGATTTCTTTCTGTCAACTTTTGCGACATTTTACCTTGTAAGTGATCCGACTTTCTGAACTTCTATAATAAAATAATTAAATTTGATATACCACTGAACTTCAATTAGAAATTATTGCTCAGAAATACAAATTATGAAGTACGAATAGACGGGTAATTACTAAAGATATTTATTAATTTACTTAAAATGGCTTTAAAATGATTAGTAAAGAAGTTATTGACTTGAAGCTTTGCTTTTCTGACAAACTTCAAAAACAAATTTAAACTTAATGAAAATTCCGGCAACTAATTTATACTAATAAGAAGTAAATAGTTGAGTTAACTTTTCAATAAAGTTTACATTGCTTATGATCTGCTTATTATTAATAAATTATAATAAAATATGTACTAGTAATTAATTATTAATATTATTTTTTAAACAAGTGTAATATTTAATCAAAGGACTAATTTTAAAATTCAGTGTTAGTTTTCAACTTTTTACTTTATAAAATTTTATTAGATAATTAAAATTTGAATTTAGAATTATCGAACGAATTATAGTCGAATAAATAAATTATTTGTTAAAGTTTTTAAAAACAACAAAACACAAATAATTAATTATTTGTGTTGATATTGCTATAGAATTACTTTCATCAACTTCAAATATAGAAATAACAGACATGAAAGTTTGAAAGCATAAATCAACATTAAATAAAAAATATTTCAACTTTGGCTACTATCCAGAATTTAACTATGTATGGAGTCGTCAACTTAAATGATAACGGAGTTGGGCGCTGGCTTTCATTTTATTAACGAAATTGAAATTGGCAATATGGCAAGTCGAAAATTTATTGTAATAAATACTTATATAGGTACCTACAACGCAGAATAAATTAAACTCAAATTTAATTTTAATTTGTAAATGTTCTCTGCATCGTAGTTTATCGTTATTTTTTAACGAAAATAAAAATCAAACAAAACAACAGTGTGGTATTTGATTTTCAAAACTTTTTTAAACTTCGAGTGTTTATTCGCGACTCTCGTTTACCGCATGTAAGAATTAGCTTAGTTATTGGGGCTTATTTTTGTTCTTACATTTTTTTGCAAAACGTGCAAATACAATTTGTTTTAAAGTTTTTACTTTTATTATGTGCCACGAAACTGAGTTTCGAAACTGACTAAATCATTGAAAGCTTTTATCTATTTTTTGAATTATTTATTCAACTTTTAACGTTCAAAGACAAATATTGAATTGATTTTGGTAGATTAACCATATCAATATTTTAGAAAAAGCAAAAAATCACACATATTTTTCAGAACTAAAATGTTTTTCAGTTTTCACAAATAACATACATAGTAAATACTTTACTGTAGACATTTTCACAGCGCTATGGCATAATGAACTCAAGAGAAAAACTTTGTTTTTATAAAAAAAAGGAGTGGAGGAGAGAGGGAATATTTTTGAAAAGGGATTTTAAAAATAAAATTATTACTAAGGTATATTGTATTCCGTTTTCTTAAAATAAATAAAATATATCAATAAAAATAGTAAGTAGTATTATAAAAATCGTTACATTTGTTATTGGTGTATCTCATCATTTTTTCAACTCAGTGTAACACCAAACGGAAAAATTACGAGAAAATATCACGCCGTATGAGTTCACCGCAAAAAAGTAAATTTCAGATGTAACAAAGAGAGTAGTGGTGTAATAATACCAATGTTTGTAAAATATTTCTATTGATACTTGGGTAAATATAAAAAATAATCTTTCATTGTATTTTTATTTGCGCGTTAAATGAAAGTGGGTTTTCTTTATTAAATTTAAAAAATTTCAGATATCGTAGAAAAATATGAACATCATTATTTGAAATTCTTCGATAAACTGGGTTATCCATTCAGAGAATATAGATTCCAATAAATTGAAAAACTTTTATTGACACTGGATGATGTAATAACATTTGTAATATGAGAGTTTTGTTACAAAATTATAAATTTATGATGACACAAAAGTAAACTAAAATAATATTCATAAACAGATAATAATTTTGATACATGTAAAAATTAGAATTACTATTGAAATAGTAGAAAAATGTCTAATAAAATATAAAAATATAATATTTTATACGCTTTTACTCTTGTATCCAACAATAAACACTGCAAGCACAGTCGGTGTTTTTATACAAAGAAACAAAGGAATTATTATAATCTTTCATTTTTTAAAACAGAATTGGTATTTAATAGAATAAATAAATTATACGGAATTTCTCAAATTTGCTATTCAATGTTACAGTAATTAAAAATTAACTAATCCCATATGAAAATTTTATATGCATGCAAGCACTTGAAAGGATATTATAATATGCAACAGTTGTAAACCAAAGTGAACATAATCCTTCATAATCGATTACTGCTTTAACTTATCTAAATATTTATTACACCGTAACAGCAAATTATTATAATTTCAGAACGTGATAATTAAATTTTACTAACTAAATAGTATGTATGCTAAATCCGCATTATCCTCATAAATCTATAATGTGCAAACCTAGAATATTAAATCTACTTAGAAACAAAGTTTAAAGATAATAATTGAAATGTTCATACGTAAATAATACTTTAAAAATTAAATTAATTATGTTACGACTACGATTATATTATGTTACTTTATTATTCATCTGTTATAACAACTAAGCATGACAAAGAAATTTCTTATTATTACGAGATAAAGAATTTGTTGCATTTATTTATTATTAACAGTTAGTACAAGTTCACACGTTCCATTATTTAATTGTTTTTCTAAACAGGGCGGTTGTTTATGAAAAAAATTGATGGCTGGGACTCTTTAGAGAAGACCCAGCAATTTCTTACTTTCCCACACGGTTGAAAATCGAAATTTCCAACCTTTTATTTCGTGAGGATACCCAAGGTGGAAAAAACTAGCTTTTTTCTTTGCGGAAGCCAGGGATGAATCCGGCGTAACTGCAACAAGTTTGCACTCTCTCTCGTAACCAAAAAAATATTCGAAGAGAACGTCGGCTACATCGACGAACGCAGCTGACGATTATAAAAAAATATTATCGACGTTGTACAACCCTTGCATAGGAAAGAAACGAAAAGAAAGTAATAAGGTAAAAACTTATCTTATTGCTGCTGTTGAGTGGTCGCTATCGCTCGATCTTTTGGGTGTTCAAGAAATCCAATGGCGAAAAAGAATCGAAAGAACACCATTTCCGTGAAATTGACGCAAAACCGCAAGAAGGAGCGGTGGTAATTCCAGTAATTTTCACTACACGAAAAATCACCAATAACTCCCCAAAATAAAAGGTAAAAACCAACTTTTTCGCCGACCAAAAATCGGACTTCCTTTCTAATCTCCTCGCACCTTCCTTCCTATCTCCCGTCATGCGTTTAAATCCTCTTGCGTCCAAAATATTCTCCTATCATCAGAAATACAAATACGCGGCGTAGCCAAAAGATATATAACAAAATTCAAAATTTTGTTACATGTTTTTCTTGAATTTTAATAGTTTACCTACATCCATAGCAGCTTAACTAACTATTGCATCTGTTACAAAATTAAGTAGTTTCTAAAAAATAAGATCAAGAAATGTACTATAGTATTTATTCCATGGGTGCGAGAGAAAACGCGATATAAATCCTTTGTCTCTGAAATGACAACTTTAAGTCGTCACGACTCAATTCACGAAATGAAAATTAAAGCTAACAAACCGTTATAACGGCTATATTCTCTTACATCTAGATGCTAATATTAGACAAAATATGCAACCTATGTTTTTGATACATTTACCATACCATGAAGCATAATTTAATATTACAAAATTATAATAAATTTTGTTTAACTATGGCCAGGAATTGTAAATTGAAAATAATGCCAAGTTATTTTAACCGACCCGAAATTTAATACAAACATAGGATAGTAGTTAGGCAGGACCTTCTATTTACCTTTCATTAAGTATTAAATCAGAAATTAAATCACCAAAAATACCAAAGAAGAATCGGTTCACCGAATTAATTTTTAATTTTGTAATTAAAATTCATTTAAATCAAATTTGTCTAAGATTTTCTATACAAACTATATTAACAGATATACAGTACAGATCAAATAATATAACTTATAGTTTTAAGTGGGAAGTGCCGTTCATGACTAACATTTAATAAATATTTTATTTTAGATTTTTGTTTAATAAAAATTTATGCGAATATAATTTCGACTTTTCTTTACGAGAAACTTTTTTTTTAAAACTTGTTTTAGACTTTTATAGAATTATACATATTTATGTTTGGATGATCTTTTAAAGTGCACACTCCCCAACACACTTTCAAAAAAACAGTACTTAAAAGCTAAAATTTTACGATAAAACGAAAAATATTGTGATAAATTTTAAACTTTGTTTCAAGTTTACGGTCTCTACTGGTAGGCATAAAATTTACATTCCTTGCAGAATTTAACTTACAGATAAGATTTAAATATTTTTTTGTGTATTTTAGTAATAATACAAAATTATTCTGTAATGGACAAAGTTTAATTTTCAGCTTTATTTGCTTTTTGGATAATACAAAAATTTGAATAATATAGCAGGCACACAGAAACACGTTAAAGTTAATAGCAAATATTTAAAATTACTTGAGAAAGTTTAACAGTCGTAAAATTAAAATTTAGTTGCTCTGATTAACAAAACAGAAATGAAACTTTTGTTTTTCAGCTATGATGGTTTTGAAAACTTTGCTTAAGTTTTCTGATTGTTATGGAATCTATAAATATTTTGGGTTTATTAAATGTAAAAAAATATTGATTAGTCTTCTACATACTATGTAAATACTATATTAAAAGTTAATAGTACAGATAGCGATGCCAATAAATAGTTTTGAAGAGATGTAATTTAATTTAAATTACAGCAGCTTTATGTAGAAAAGCATTACAATACAATTAGATTGTCATGAAATTCAACAAATGAATGCACTGATATTCGGGTAATTTGATATATTATAGAGAATAACACATTAGTTTCTGTAGAACCAGGAGATCTCAAATTCCGTTCTAAGTAAGCGGTTTACTTATATGCTATTAAGTATTAATAAATTAATATATACTGATATAATAATTTTCTATAAATTATCTCACACTTTTTTGTCCGGTTAACCCTGGTGTGCGGGAGCAGTTGAAAATTTTCAAAGGTCGCAGGGTTCTAGCGTCTTCAAAAAAAATAATTAAATAAAATATTTCTTGTAAAAAAAAGTTATCAATATCTCACATTCGCTCGTACAAATATAATTTTATAATTTCCACTATTCTCTTTCCAAATCAATCAAATCAATCAATACACTACCGCTCAGCAGTCGAAATCCAAATATCAAAAATATACTTCCAAAAAAAGCGCAATAATGCATTCACATAAAATCACTTTATTCAAATTAAAAATTTACAACTGCAAATCAAAATATTTCACAGAGCTAAAAATTAACGACCAGCTCGGTCGGCGTATTCGACTAAAAAGCCCCTCTCTTCTTCTCTTGTTTCCCCACCTTGCACTCTTTTAAAACTACCAAATCAAAATCATAATTTACAAAATTTTACCAAAAGACTACAGGGTGGGTCCAAATATTTGGTAACATGACATCATTTTGCCTCCTTGTGAATTGAAGTTATGGGCGCAGCTCAAAACGAAAATTCACAAACTCCAATGTCGTGCTACAAATAAAAAATCAAAAATTATTTACAAAATCAATCAGAACAAAATTCACACAAATTAATTCAAAATCAAATCTCCTGGTGAAACGCTCATTTATTCAAAATTTTTCCATTTTTCTTTCATCCAAATGTCTTGTTGTTTTTCTTTGTTTCTTTCTTCTTGCTTTCCACATTATTATTTTTATACGAGGCGTCCATTTTGTCGGCAGTCTTTTTTGTCGCCCTCCATTCGTCCAAAACTTCCACAGTTTGTTTTCTTCTCTCTTTACCTGTTCATTTTCTTTAAAATCATCCATCATTTTGACTTCCACATCTTGCTCTGTTTTTATCAACATATCTTCTCTTTTTTTTTCTTCTTTTACCAATGGTTTGTTTTCTTGCTCTTCTTTTTCAAAAAAACTCAAAAAACTCTTTTTTTTTTCATTGGACTTTTTTTCTTCCAGCTGTTCTTTTCTTACCGATTCATTTTGTTCCATCAGTTTCATTTTTTTATTATTTTGCTCTATTATTTCTTTTTTCTCAAATAATTCTGTTTTTTCTTTATTTTGTTCCACTATTTCTTTTATTTTTAATAATTCTGATTTTTGCTTTTCTTTTTCCAATGACTCATCCTTTCTTTGTTTTTCTTCTTCTAATGTTTCTTTTTTTACCAACCATTCATTTTTTTTCTACTTCTTGTTCCAGTAGTTCATTTTTTTTCAAAAATTTCTTTTTTTCTTTTATCTCAAATAATTCTGCTTCTTGCTCTTCTTTTGTGTCACTTAAATTCTCC
Organism: Cantharis rustica; assembly: GCA_911387805.1. Lineage (NCBI taxonomy): Eukaryota > Metazoa > Arthropoda > Insecta > Coleoptera > Cantharidae > Cantharis > Cantharis rustica. The sequence goes on along the minus strand of OU426879.1, from coordinate 50,291,053 downwards.
TTTAAAATAAAGATAAAACAAAATCTCAAAATATTTCACAGAGCCAAAAATCAAGCGACCAGCTTAGTCGGCCATCTTGGCGAAAAAGCTCCTCTCTTCTTCTCTTTGTTTCCCCACCTTGCACTCTTTCAAACCACCAAATCAAAATCATAATTTACAAAATTTTACCAAAAGAGTACAGGGTGGGTCCAAATATTTGGTAACACGACAATACATACAAGGCATCATTTTCTGAACCGTGTTATTTACTTCAAATCGAAAAGTAAAATTTTCTTTAAAGTAATGTTATTAACCTAATTAAGAGCTAGTTTTTGTACCCGGTTAGCCCATGACAAACAATAAAACACCAAACTATTCAAATAATGAAAAACTGTAATTAAAACATTAAATTAAACGTGAAATTCTAATATTTTATTAGCAATTTTTACACGCGACTTGGTTAGCTCAATTCAAGTTCAAAATTGCGGTAACAAAATAATACAATGTAAAACAATTTGTCCAGCACAGAGTCTGCTCATAAAATGAAACACGTCAATGTAGAGATTATTTGGTGATAGCACCAGTTGGTATCATCTTTTATGTGAATCTGATATGTGTTGTTGCTTAGCAACGACTAGCTTAAAAGCGTAATTCTTTTACAAGAAAAGAACTGTGGTTTATTTTCTACATTGGTGTATAAAAATACCAATTTAAAATTACTGTTAAACTCAACTGCTTTTCCGAATAAATGTTAAACTTAAATACGCCGTTTATTACTCGGCTTCTTGAAGCCTGCAAGTAAGTAGAATTTTTATGTTTAAATTTTATATCGTATTATATGCCCTTGAATTGGAAAATGTCGTCGCAACTGTTGCAGTTTCTAACCGAGGGTGTCAAATATTCTACTTTTATGGTATCTACATTTCAGTAATTTTAGTATCTCATTATGGTCGAATGCTAAAGATGGCATGGCATTTATTCTTGGATAAAAAAATACACGGATTTAATTATTTTTAATTGTATTTGAATAGTAATTTCCAAGTTTGATGTCTTAAAAATTATATAGAACAACTTATTATGTTGAAATAATTATATTTCAGGGAAAAATTGCAAGTTGATGTTGCACGCACTTGACAGGAAAAATACTACTTTTTTTAAATTGGTATGTTGGGTATCTTAGAAAATTCAGATCGTTTAATTAAGGAAGTATTACTACCGATTCAAAGTAAATAAAAAATTAAATAAAGTAAAGCCTTTTTCATAAAAATACAATTTTTTATATGTTCATCAGGTTAAGATAGACTATAAAACATAGTGTTACGACAGAACGTCTAATTATATTTGATGACTAATGTAAGAAGTCGTGTATGATGAGTAAAACATGATGAGTCATGTGTGATGAGTCACGCATGATAACAGCATTAGTCATTCAAATATCGCTGAATGTACAATCTAGAAACGCACAGAAGTGAATAGAAATTCCTAGAGAGTTATGGAATTTTCTGGAAGGCTGCATTTAAGTATAAATGCAGCTCTATTTCTAGTGACAAATCAATTCCAGTTTTAACGTGCAAGTGTTAACATAATTAAAGTCAAGTGATAAATGATATACCGAGTGTTTAAATAAATCCGGACTTAGTGTTTAAATTGTAGTGTAATTAGTGTTAGCGTTAATCTTAGTGTAGTAATTGTTATTAACCGTATCTGTAAATATTTCTAGTAGCTCTTTAGAATTAAATAAACGTTATAATTTTCGTTACAATAGCAATATTAATTTTGGGTAGTGCTAAATAGACAAAGTTAGCTGGCTCTTGTGAGAATACCTATGGGCAAGCAAGTGCTTCAAAGTTTTCTGCTCTTGCACAAAACTTTCCAAAAAAAGCACTAAAGTTGCGGAGTTATTTTACTTAATAATCGATAAACACACATTTGTTTTTTTTAATTTAAATCGTCAAAGGCCAATCATCTCGTGTAAAAAATTATTTGAATTCAAAGATGTGCTGTTTAATTATTCTATTCAAGAGAATGAAGTTCTATAGCAGGTAGATTCTTAGGATCTTGAATTTCTATTTACCAATGTTCCCGTTAAATTAGTCAACTCGAAGTATCTTGCAAGGGTCGCCCACGAATGATAAAAGAGATGTTGGAAACTTTAGATGCCTTGAATAATATGGCGACACTAAGTATTCTAGAAAACATTTTTTCTCGGGCGTCACTGGTAAATTTCGATAATCTGACCAAAATTTAGTTGTCGTATTGGTTGTTACACTGTTGTGATCTCAAGTCTAAGATCGATGCATGGGCTATGAGGAAGGCAACGGAAAACCTAGCAGATTGCAGTAGAAATGCAATTTCAGGAAAACTTGGTTAGTTGTTTAAAATATGAAAGTGCTATAAAGTAGTAAGTTCGTACGTAGGTAATATAATATAATTTTACATTAAACCACATGGTTTCTTAAAATTTGATTACAGTGCATTACAATACAAATTTTCAGCAGACACTTGAGCAGTGTAGACTCGTTTGTTTAAAATTTGCTAATTTCAACCAATTTGCACTACGTATGGTGTATTAGGTACATTAAATTATCCTTCCCACGTTAAAGTTTTGAGAATAAACAGCATACAGCTCCTTTTAAATTAAATTTAAATTTTCGTTTTAAAATACATGATGTGAGCACGTAGTTAATTTTAAATGAAATTCTTATTTGTAAATGTAACAAGATAATTGTTTTAGAGTTTATTGCGTAGAGAAAGTTCATGAGTTAGTTAGTGACTTGACTTAGTGTGTCACGATCTCTCCTTTTGTTGTATGTACAATAAACTCTGGAGTACTGAATTACTGATTTGAAGCCCGACTGCTTTTCGGCGGACTAAGGGCCTATCCTGAATCCTAATTTGTTTATTATGATAAAATTCAGGGTCTCTTCAAAGTAAACTGTCGCAGAAGACACCTTTGTAATAGTGAATGATATCTCGAGGGAATATTTAAGTAGATTGCAATCTTTTTGATCTTCATAATATATACTAGTACACTCAAAAAAATTTCACTTTTATGTAAATCAGATTTTGCTTTATAGATAATATTTTCTAATCATAATTTTTCCGAGTAGTTTGTTGCGTAACTAAATTTTGTACAAAAAACATTTATTCGCCAGAATTTCTAACAATTCGTTCAGCAAAAATTACTTTTCTGATAAGATGCTTTCTGCTAAAAATTTCCTGATTATATTTTGCCTACGTTATAAGGTTATAACTTATACAGGAATAACATTACAAACAGAAAGTAAGAGCATAAAAGACGTTGAATAAAATTGGAATTTTTCTCATAGCTTCAAATCAATTTATGTTAATGCGATTATATTTCTGGTAGAATTTTCAATAAGTTTGAAAGTTATAAGTTAAGTAGTTAAGTATATTAAAATTAAAAATTTTTATTTCTCTCTCAGTTCATTTTCATTCGTTTAATGTTTTTCAAATTTACTTAAAAGCCTAATTATGTTCTGCTAATACTTGCATTAGGAATGTGTACTCTTACGTTAATTATTTTTAATGAAAACCCTTTTGAATTGAACGTTCGCTGACTTAATTATCAATTTAATTACATCGCTAAACAATTATTCGAAAAATTTAAATTATAGCAATATTTTTAATCGTTCAAAAATTAAAATTAATTTGGAATAAATGGATATTATATTAACGGCACCAAATTTTCTATTAAAATTTAATTAATTTCATAACTACGAGCACATAATTAGAATAATTAACGATTTATTATATTGACTGTGAAGTGGGCCACCACGGGGTACTTCAGATAAACCAAGCAAATTTCTGGATATTGACTGGTTCGTTAGTAATTGTAATTATTGCTTGTTTAATATTGTAAATTAGCAAAAACCTGCCATTCGATCTGTGATGAAATTTTAGGCAAACAATGGAAAGTTATGTAATTTTATATTAACTCAATTTGAACTTTATTAGAAGGGCGGTATAGCAAATCCATAAACTAATTGCCATTGATGAGAAATTCTTGTGAAATTATGAAGTAAAGAAGTTTAAAATATAATTTTACTCCTAATTGCCCTGCAGGATATAATAGTGGTTAGGCATAGCGTTGTAATAAATTGTGCGTGATATTAATTTTCTTCTCGTCTACCTTAATTATCAATATGCCTCAAAGATAAAATGGTTTTTAGGTGTTTCATTAATATTTTATTATTTTAAATTAATTTTAATTAAAAATTATATTATGTTTTTTAAATTTATTATTCAAATATGTGATATACAGAAACAGTAACTTCAGAAATACAACATCCGTTGCACAGATGACACCAATAATCTTAGTAATTAATGCAACAGTATAATATATTACAATAAATTAATCAAACTATAATAGAATAATTAGTAAATCTACCTGCTCTAAGACAAAAATCAATAAACTGTATTTATAGTTTACATTGCTCTAATTTATTTAGATGTCGGAGTATACACATGTGCAAGAGGAATCACATCATTAATCAATAAATTTTAGTATTGGCAATAGCGAACGCCGAAGTTATTACCTGGAATATTTTAAGAAAAAGGAAAGTGAAAAATGTGCGAGTGGTATTTAATACCATTTTGCCGCAGACAATTTTTTAAATTCAGACTTAAATAATAACAATTGAGAAAAATGATTGTGATTTTGTAGCGGTTTGTACAACGGCTATTTTTGAATTATTCTAATATAATTTACATTAAATATTTATAAACGCGTTAGAAATTTAGAAATACTCGACCCTATACTTCGTCAGAAGAAACATTATATCCGCTAATTGAATATACATATATAATATCGTAATTATCCCTGCGGATCCAATATATCACAAGATGATAGTAATTTAATGGAAACCACAAGACGGCAATTTGATTATAATGCCAATCAAATTATTCTCGAAAAATGTTTGAAAAAAGTAACGGAAAAGTTTTACTTATTAAAATTCTTTCAAACAATTCGACTTTTGAAAACTGAAAAAGGGTTAGATTGCTCGCAGCTCCTCTACTCACCAAAATTACTTTATTACATTTATTTTTATTTTAAATAACAAACGAAAGCTTTTAAGTTTAAAGTTAATTAACATAGATTTTTCTTATAATAAAACATGAAACATGTAAATAAATTATCTTTTATTTTACGAAATACAATCAAATTTTAATTAAACTAATTGGTGCATGTTTGTAATTCTACATTCCGTTTTTAATTTATTAAATTTTCCACAAAATTATTAAAGTGTGTTTTAGTGGAGAGCGAATGAATTTTTTTTGGGACAGCTTGTGCCGTTGTCTCCCTCGTTTCTCCGTCCGAAGTGAATGTAATTATTGTAGTTACACTTTATAATTATTATTAAATTTAATTTATTTCAATAACTACTACTCATGGACTTAACAATAAAATGTGAGACTGATCTCTTTGGTTTAATTATTAAAAAATTAAAAATACTTATTCTAAATAAAATTAATCTTTATTGTTTTTAGAAAATAACTTAAAAAAGTATAAAATTTTTTAAGTATTTTATGGTATTTAGTAGCATGTGATTTTAAAATAATCAAACTTAATAAAATGTTAAAATAATAAAATTTTAACTATTAAGTAAATAATCCATACTACGAAGAAACATAATATTTAACGGAACCAAAATGACAAAATTCACATTTAACAGAATTGAATTTAGAATATTTAAATGAACAAGAAAATAGAATTCTGAAAAAATGACGCTATAGAAGTGGTAAAAATTATTTAAAAATAAACAAAAAATAAAAAACCTGTAACATAATATAAAGGCCTCTATTTCACGATTATTATCGATCCTCAGTCAAGTTTAACAGTAAAAATAGCAAATATACCAAACAAAAATTGCAAAAATTTAAAATTTAAAAAATCAAGAAATTAACCAAACTTTAAAATAAATATTGCGCTTACCAAATAACCAAACTAGAAGAGTTCACGTGTCTAAATGAAATTTTAGGTTAAGAAAAAAATTATGAATTCTAAATCCCATACAATAAGGTTGAAGTAGAGACTTCCAATGTCATCTATAACTTCGAAAATAAATTTGAAAAGAGTTTTCAAATTTTACCACGTTTTGTACCTAAAGCACGTTTACTGTAAATAGAAAATAACTTAAAAAAGTATAAAATTTTTTTAAGTATTTTGTGGTATTTAGTAGATGTGATGTTAAAATAATCAAACTTAATAAAATTTTAACTCTTAAGGATATAATACATACTACGAAGAAACATAATATTTAACGAAATCAAAATGACAAAAATTCATATTTAACAGGGTTGAACTTAGAATATTTAAATGAACAAGAAAATAGAATTCTGAAAAAATTACGCTATAGAAGTGGTAAAAATTACTTAAAAATAAAAAACAAAAAACAAAAAACCTGTAACATAATATAAAGGCCCCTATTTCACGATTATTATCGATCCTCAGTCATGTTTAACAGTAAAAATAGCAAATATACCAAACAAAAATTGATAAAATTTAAAATTAAAAAAAAATCAAAAAATTAAACAAACTTTAAATTTCGTTTAAGTTTTAAGTTTCGTTAAATATTATGTTTCTTCGTAGTATGTATTATTTACTTAATAGTTAAAATTTTATTATTTTAACATTTTGTTAAGTTTGATTATTTTATTGTTTTTGGTCGAAAATTCTCTTTGCTGGTTTGCTGTTCTTCTCGATTTTAGCGTTTTAAAATTGGAATGCATCTCTGATTTTAAAGTAAACTAGGCGGCCAATAAGAAGTGCGTAATTTACTGGCATTGAAAGTACACTTTTAACGCCGGTAGATCACTTTTAAAGCCACTTTTAACATAAATGCTTATAAAGTTGACATTTTCTATCGGAAATGAATGTTAAACGTACATTTTTCGGAACCATAATAGATTAAATTATATTTTACAATATTTGTATGAATTAAAAATATAATTTTTTAGTAAAAGTTATTAAATAAAATGATAAATGGAATTAGTTTACGATAATGTTTCTCTCTCTTCAAGGTCCTTTAATTTATAACGTAAGGGCATTATACCTTCTAGAGTATCATCTTACGTAAGGATATACGTATAATATATGCCGAAGGAAGACGGGTCAGGATAAAATTTTTATTTTGCTCGGATTCGAACCGGGGATATCGGGTTAGAAATCGACGCATATAAACACTAGATTGTGACCGTCTTCACATGGTTATGAATAAAGTCAAACAATTATGTAGGTAATGTCACGGTATAAAATGGCAAAAAGAGGATTTGACAATTTTTTCAGCAGTGAATGTGTTAAAATACCTCAGATAGAGTGGAAAATTGCACAGATGATCATTTGGTATTATTTATATTGCTGTGGGTTTTCTGATTCCGTTTGATTATTAATAATGCAACCCACACTTTATGCATCCGCTATAAAATTTAAGCTAGCTTTAAACAACCATCAAGTCATCACACAAATACATGAGCGTGAGTGAAGTATTTTCACACCTTTTCATTCATTAGAGGTGGAATTAACAAGTTTTTTGTTTAAAGTAAATACCGGTATAAAATATTATACCTTCAAGAACCCTAGAAGAGACTGTTATTTGGGTGAAAGGTGAATATTTGAATAAATAAATTACTTCGTGTATTTACTTACACGCAGGAAAGAATAAAAGAATAACTGAGTTCAATTATGTCCTGTTTTATCTTTTCACCTGTCATAATATGTCTCAGCTGTCAGGAATGTTTAGATTATTGTAATTTTCTTGAAAGGTTTAGGCTTCAAGTGATATATCTAATAGCTACAAATTAAATGGCTGTAGATAGTATACATTAAATTATGCAAAACGTTACGCCGATGAAATATATAATCTGGCATGAATATGCAATGATCTATAGCAATGATAGTTAAATGTTGGAGTAACCTACATAATACAGTATCGTACTATGTATTATTAAACATTAAACGTAATCAAAAATTGATATAGCTTTAACAAAATATCAAATTTTAAAAGATAAAATTTTGCTACATTTTAAATTCAATTTATCTTAAAACTCTGTTCTTTCTGATGTCAAGAATCTTGTACAAATTTAATCAAAAAACTAATTCATACTATTACTAATCGCTAGTAGGAATTAACCAAAAATCCGAAAAACCTAAATTATATTTCTGTAAAAAAGTTATATCGAAAAGTAATACATATGCAATTCAAGTATGGCAAATAAAAACTTGATTCGGTCGATTTCGATTACGTTTATGAGACTTCTTCATCTTATATAACAATTTACTTCGTTTCAAAAATATTTTGTATAAAAATAAAAATCGACTGCATAATAAACAAATATACCGTCAATAAATACGTACGTCTTTAAATTCTCGTGAATTATAATTAGGGTTTTAAAATTTAAAAAACATAATTTTACCCTTGGCAATTACTCGTATTACTTTGTAATTTACATTAAATACAATTTAATGTTTCCTAAAATTTTACTTTTACATTTGGCCACTTCCATAATTTTAATATATTTTTACATTTTTCGTGTAGAATTTTTACTTTAGACTAAGTAAACTCGCTAATTTAATGTATAAAAAATAAAAATGGTCTGGCGTAAAGGTTAATAAAAGGAAGTAAATTTAAACCAAACATTATACACTGAATATTATAATCCTTTTCGTTGAGTAAATATTTATGCAAAACTTGCGCTAACTTAAAGTAACTCGATTCAAACTTTGTTGAGGTGCTCAGTGTTTAGAGAACGAAAAGTTCTATATAAACTTATACGTTTATAAAGCGGTATTAATTTTCTCACAGTTAGTTGAAGATTACATAAGTTGGAAAACTTACGTAATCATAAATTCCTACGTTCAATTTCTAACTGTAAACTCGTTTTTCCTTAAGGTGTTTTAAAAATAATAAAACTTTCTTAATCAAAGTAACGGAAAAATTGTTTTCTAAATCGATTGCTTTTTAAACTTTTTATATTATCATCATTTTTTGCTATGTTTAGTTTTCTAAAGAAAAAAAAGCCTCCCAAAAAAGTACTTTTAAGGATAATCAGGATGGAAGTAAAAATAAAAAGTTTGAGCTTAGCTGGAGGCCACAATATTCATTTTGTCAATTGAGCGGTTAATCAGAAGATGCAATTCAGCAGTTGTTGTTTCCTCAGCTACTTACATAAAATTGAAATTCTTAATTTAATAAATGCATTACCAATCGAAAGTTTAACTAAAGCGAGAACATAAAAAGGTTTTTAACTCCTAAGTGATTGAATTGTATTGTGGATTGTAAATTTTCAAATCCTGCGGACTTAAAAACATCAATTTTTGTTATCCAAATATCTAAGAAAAACAGACACTTACCGAATAAAGTGGTAGCTTTAAATTTAGAAAAATGAAATAATCGTTATCGATTTTAACTTTACATTTGAATTGGCAAGATTACTTGGTTCTTCTTGTGTTCATTTAAAATCTTAAAACATTCAAAATTCAAATTTTTACAACCACAAGTGCTCTTGTTCGGCGTATTTTATCATATCGAAACTTTTGTGTCAAAAGTTTCACGTGCATAAAATACTCTCTTTAAAAAGTTTTTATCGAAATTTACCACTCATGTTAATTACATTGGCTTTGTGTATTTCAAAGCTTATCTTTGCTTGTACTCGAAGTGAACTAACGGAGTTCTATAGTATTTGTGCATGCCTGTGAAATGTTAAGGCAAATTTATTACTTTACGTAAATCCAACAAAATTCTCCATGTACTAGAACCGGCAGAATTAAAAGCTTTTTGTTGATTTTTTGTGCTTTTTTCATCAAAATGTCGCAGTTTTTGGTACTTTAGTGATGGCCTGAACTTCCATTGGAGACGATTTGCATGGTAATCAATGTTTATAATACCACAGGACGCCGACGGTCTTTGCTAAAGGATTTAGCTAGATGAATCCTAATTGAAATCAAAGGATTTTAGGCTTGGTGTAGAATACAATTAAACTGTCATTCGAGCGCGTGTCTGCTTATATAACGATAATTATACTTAAATCGATTAATTGAAAATCCTTATTAATTTCCTAATAACACCGCATGACTTGTGAAGTTTACCAAATTAGGTATTAATTTTGAGATAAAAGTGTAATATTAGAGATTAAATTAAATTACTTTGATTATTAAAATTTATAATTGAGCTGGTGCGCTTCGAGTTTGAATCCCGGTGGGGCTATACTGACAACAACGTTACTTGTGCAATAAATTAAATTACGTCAAGAAAGGGTTAATAAATGTCTGTAAGCCATAAAAAGAAAATAATCAGTGTCTGAACGTAACCAGCCATAAAGAAGGGCATTTACTAGCTCAAGTTGTGATTTTAAAGCAATATAACGCTAGACCGCATTTCGGATTGCAATAAAGTTACAAAAAAAAAACTTGTACAATTTTCACATTTTACCAAATAAACAGATTCTAAAAGCATGCAATAAAATGCTTACTGCATTTTCACTAAAGCTCGAAAACAGTGTTACGTAGCCGTAAAATGCTTAAAAGTTAAAATATCCTCCACAAAAGCGATGCTTTTAATTTTAAGTTTTTCCCGCTGGTAAATCATATTAATTATAGAAAATTAAACTCACATCTTAACTTGGAATAACTAATTTTGCTGAAAGGTGTTAAATATTTCACTCCAAACTTTTAAACTCTTTAGTAATAAATAACCAATTTTTTTACAATAAATCATAAGGAAAGCGCGCAATAGCATAAAAATTAATCTATTTTAAATGTAAATCAACTTGTTAGCACTTTTCAGCGCTTTTTAAAATAAATATATTATTATGAACAATTTCATCGATAAAGCTTGATTTTATTTAATATCATTGTTATCGAAATCAATTACTTTCTTTTATGGTTGTAGCAATACGATTGTTGATTTTATTTTGTATCACTCTGTACTACAAGGACTGCAAAGATAATGACGATGTTAAAAAAATTAACACGAACATTGGTTTACCTTCCACTTTCTACTAAGTTAATAAGAACCCGAGTTTTACAAACACAATATTAATATAAGTTCTACAATCGACCGCACTCAGTAGCGTCGCGTAAGGGAATATGTAACTCTAGCAAATACTACTAACTAGAAGGTATTGTGTTAAATCTACATTTAGCGTAAAATAATAGAATCAAAAGCAAATATTTCCTTACATTTAAAGGGTACTCTGTTCTTGACTGGAGTCTGTAGAAACGAAAGAAAATTTTATAAAACCACATACTCCCTACACTTTCGTAAATGTTTAATTCTTCTCTTTTAAACAAATAAAATGAAATTGTTCTAGTTATGAGCCTCTTTAAATAACGTTTAATTTAATTAAATTAATGTTATTGTTAATGGAGTTGTTTTTGTAACAATATAATTAATTGTTACAAGAATTTTGTCTATTTAGTGTTATGTTACTTTAATTAAATTGTTTTCTAAACTAGTATGTTTGATGAATTTAAATATTTGTTAAATTGGAGTGTTTGTAGATAATTTTAAGTGGGTTCTGTGGGCGGGTTAACGCTACTATTAGTTTTCGATTCTGTTAGTGGAATTCACATATAAAACATACAAATAAAAAATTTGCAGTGAAAACATTCAGTGTTAAATTAGATAACACTTATGATATTAACCTAATAAAGGGAGGGTGGTTGTAGACTCTTTGCTTTTGTGATGCAAGTTCTGACCTGGCATAAATGTTTTATCTACTGCTTAAAGGAGATAGCCAAGTCAGCGACCAGCAGCTGTTCATATTGTGGCAATGTCGAGACATCAGATTTTTGAATTTTTTAGTGCAGAGGATTCATGTGTATTCTGAAGGTTTTTTCTCTTTAAAATGTTTTAGAAGTGAAGTATTACAAGAGAACTGGAGCCGGAGGAGAAAATCTGACATTTGGGCCAGTAGAGGACAGCGTCAACACGTGACACCTAAAGTAATGTGAATAGCAGTACCGAATACTTGGCATAGAAAAAGGATTTTGTGGGGAAGAATGAGAATCCCACACTAACTTTTTAAAGGAAGTTTTCTTAAATATTTTTATTGTCCAATGCAAAGAAGTATTATTCAGAAGTAAGGAGTTATTTATTGCTCGATTAATAACCTACTTTGTACCTTTGCTATCTAATATACTGTGGTGTTTCAAAAGGATTCGCACCTACCCTGTACATTTTTAAGAAAATTTTATTTTTATAAGTTGAAATTAGAGATTGTGAAATTAGGCAGGTGGGGGCGAATCGAATGAAATTGAAGGCTTTTTGCCGATAGCGACCGCCCGAGCCTGTTGTGCGATTTTAGCTCGAGACAATTATTGAAATTTTTTGATATAAGTTTAAATTTGTGAGTTATATTCTGATATTGAATAAAGTGAGTTTATGCAAACGCATTATTGCGTATTTTTTTGGAATTGTTTTAATATTTTGGAGTTTGGATGTTTTTTTGTGAGTAGCTATACTGAATAGAAGAAGATTGATTGATTTGGATGATTCATTGGAAGGAAGAATTATTAGTTTCAATTTGAATAATGAAGGTAAAATTTGAAAATAAAATTAAATTCAAAGGAAAGAGTGTGCAATTGATAAGCCGATGTTTTAGATAAGAGAAATCAAACTTCGTTCTTTTTTAAAATTATTAAACATTTTACATTGAATTTGAATTGGATCTGATTTTATAATTTTTGGAAGACGAATTATTTATTTGCATTAGAAGAATTTTTTTTTATTTTAAAAACGTTATATCATTTCAACTTTCTATTCTTTTGACGCCCGAACGTAAGACTTGAAAATTTAGGACGTCACTTGTTTCAACGTATTAGAACCCACCTTGAGATACGACCGTCTCTACTCCTGCACTTAAGAGCAAGCTTGGAGCACTTTGGAATGCTTGCGAACATAGCTTTTTGCTAAAAAATTCACCATTGCAATACTATTAATCAAACTATTTTTTTATATAAAGTTTAAATTAAAGCCATCATCGCTATGTACTGGTCTACAGTTTTCTGAATACAGCAATATATTTACATCAAAGCCTGGACTGAAACCTGTAAGGTTTTTATAATAATTAAACCTAACAAAATGTAAAAAAAAGTAAAATTTTTAACTGTTAAGTACAGAATACATACTACAAAGAAAACATAATATTTAAATAACGCTAAAATGACAATAATTCACATTTAACAGGGTTGAACTTAGAATATTAGAATAAACAAGAAAGTAGAATTCTGAAAAAATTACGCTATAAAATAAAAAACTCTGTAACATAATATAAAGACCTCTATTTCACGATTATTTTCGATCATCAGTCATGTATAACAGTAAAAATAACAAGAAGTGAGAGCAAATACATATACCAAACAAAATTGAAAAAATTTAAAATTTAAAAAATCAAGAAATTCATCAAACTTTAAAATAAATGTTGTGCTTACCATATTAACCAAACTAAAAGAATTCACGTGTCTAAATGAAGTTCAACCTTGTTAAATGTGAATTATTGTCATTTTAGCGTTTTTTAAATATTATGTTTTCTTTGTAGTATGTATTCTGTACTTAACAGTTAAAAATTTTATTGTTTTTAACATTTTGTTAGGCTTAATTATTATAACAACACATACTATTAAATACCACAAAAATACTTAAAAAATTCTAAAACTTTTTTAAGTTATTTTCTATGTACGATTTTTGTCTATTATTAAATTAAATTAAATTGTTGAAAAACTGAAAAGCTTTAGTAAACTATTATTTTTGCATTTGATTATGGAAAATCCTAAACTTACATACTTAAAGTTGTACATGCACTAAACTTCGAGGAAGCGTTGTCCTGCTTTGAAAATAAACAAAGTCAAACACTCCTAGGTTTGTTTGTGTTCTGTTTAGCGCAGACTATTTTCTCGAGGGAATAAATTAAAAAATCGTTACAAACAGCACAATAATTTGATTTAAGTACCGAAGAATTTGTTTTTATTTGAATGAACATAATATTTTAATTACTTAGCGGTGTAACTAATTAATTTCATAAGTTTGCAATTGAAATTTTCAATTCAATTTAATTCAAGTTAAAATGCAAAATTAATTTTAAAGTTCTTTTATTAATACGTGATATTTATACTATTTTGTTTTCAGATTCGAGTTATTTTCAGGAAAAGTAAACGCGCATTTGCTTTACATATTTTTGCATGTATTGTTGTTGACTTTTTAATTATTACTGCATAATGGTGCGTTTTTAAAAATACATATCTAATATGGAACGACAAACGTTAAAATGAAATTAGTTTTGCAATTTAATTAACCCAATTTTGTATCAATTGGGACGTGTTTTGTCGTAAATTCAACAAATAAGAAATTTTTAGTTTTCCAGTTGTAACTAAAACGTGCGAAGTACATCTGGTAAAGCGCTCGCGCTAATGAACCGCATTGTTCATTGCTGATAATTTAGAGAAAATCCCTTGTAATAGGTTTCTGTATAATAAGTAAAACATCCCCTATATGGCCCTATAATTCCTAACTTTCAAGCCGCTTTTCTTCATTTTCAAACCTCAAAGACCTTTCTACTTCCTAATCCTTTTGAGTTTTAGGGAACTATAATCGCTTCCCTAGTAAAATCTTATCCTCTATTATCCCGGAACTGAGCCTAAAGTAAACATGAAATAAGAGTAGGTTTTAATAAAACTTTTACACTACTGGTTCGCTTGCATGACTAACTTTTAACAAGACATGACATGAAACCAAACCATTTCGTACAACGATAAAAATTTTACCATTAAACCGTTCCCATGATTAAATTACTTTTCTTAATTAAATTTAATAGAGATTTACTATTGTGATAATAATAAAAGCATGAAAAAATTTGTTCACAGTGGTTTTTCTGAGCGTTATTTATTAGCAAATTAAAGCTTTATCATAAAGAAGCCGTAAAAGTGGATTTATTTTGTAATTTATTAGCAACAATTTTATTTTTCAGTAAAAATTCGATATTACATGAGTGTTGTTGGTATGCACCATTTGGGTTACTATTTTAACATGTGTGATAATTTAAGTAAAATTATGTTCTACGCTATATAAATGGTACATTCTAGGCTAGAAGAAAAAATAACACCGGAATTAAAAATTAATCGGAGTGCCTTTTTTAAATTCTCTGGTAATAAAAACTACAGGTTCTAGCAATTGTTAACGTGTAGGTTTTATTTTTGAGCTTTTCTATAGGATTACATACTATTTAGTTGTTCCTTAATAGACAAATAGTGGCTGAAAATGTGCTTTTGTCCACGAAGCTTTATTTAAGCTCTTTTTTATGCTCTCCTTCAGATAAACTTTTTGGAAGCCATAAAAAGTCATGGCTCAAAAATATTCTTTGATAAATCAATTTTTCCGTCAATAAAGCACATCTACCAGGGTAAGCAATATATCAAAATTGATACAAAAGAATGCATCACTTTTAGGAGCGCCTTTGTCTTCAAAACTTTCATAATTTTTTTGTTAGGGTAAAATTTTAATTCCGTCTCATTAATTGTTTGTTTATTTTGTTACTTCTGACTTGGAATCGAAGAACATAGGATTTAATTTTACAAAGGGTAATGTTACGAAATTTTATTTTTAAATTAGAGAGAACATTCGTAAAATATGTATTTTTAAAAATACGTATAATAAAAAATGATATTTTAAAAATTTTGCAGTGCTTTACTGTCAAGTCTGTCAAGTCAAAATAATTAATATTATTTATATATATATAATATAATTAATTTTCAAGTTGTAGTTTCACAAATTCAGTTAATAACATCAGTAATTAAATTTAACAGTAAATCACTAATAGTAATCTTTGTTTATAAAGCTTTGAGCAACTTTAGATTTTGTGTGCATTTAATTATACAAGGCGAACTTCTTTTATAGATAATTTACATGTTTATCATTACGATAATAGCTACGAAAAAATTAACGAGCTCGTTAATTCCAGTGAATTGCAACACACACAGTTGCAATCATATTGCAATGTTTCACTCTTGTTAATTGGCGATATACTGAATCTGAAGTCAGCTTATAATTTTATAGCGCTTTTCCAATAAAAAGATTTAAATTTAAATAATTTTATCTTTTTACCACTGACGAAGAAATCTATGTAAGATAGCATAACATATGTATAGCTACATCTACCCTTATTATTTGAATTATTCCATTTTAATTTTGTGCAAACAATGGAACTTGATCTTTAACTGTGGTGTTTTACATTTCTTCTAAATCAACGAAATTCAAGGAAAAATAAATTACTTTAATATTTTTATAAAATAATGGAATTAATTATTCAAATGAGCTGAATTTTGGATATGTTCCTTAGTAGTTCAGCTATCTTTTTCTTTAACTTATTTTGAGATTTTCAATTTTTTCAAAATAAATTACTTTCTTTGGAAATTTTCAAAGGTTAAAATAAATTTATAAAATAAAACACGTCTATATATTAATATAATATAATGTATACTGTCGTGTTTCGAAAACCATAAAAACCTTAATTTTATTGTTTTGTAAAATAATTTTGAAGTTTTGTTTTTATTATTGTTGATTGTTTATTTAAAAGGATACTGTACATAATTATTAAGTTTGAGAAATAAAGTGGGGAAAAAGAAGGAATAAAGAATAAGAATAAAAGTAAACTATAATTTATTTAGAGTGGTTTTAATTAAAGTGAAGTGCTGATTGAAAATAACTTAGTAATTTTTGGATGATATTTGGTTGTTGTGTAAATAAAATTTGCAGCAAATTAGTTAGATCGACGTCGGCAGATGTGAAATCCATGTGCGCTTGCAAGGTCACACATTACAAGAAGAGCTCATAGCTATCAATTAATGGATGAATCTGAGCATAGAATAATTTTTGGATTGAGCAAATTTTAATAGATTTGTAAAGCTCGGGTCATCTCATTAAATGGCGCCAAACGTGGGGCTTGAAAATTTTGAAGTTCATCTCATTAAATGTCACCCAGACGTAGGGCTTGAAAAATTTCGAACTTCATAGCATTAATTGACATCCCGAACGTGAGGCTCGAAGTTTGAACGCACATTAGACCCTGAGATTATTAAAAATTAACTCGCAAAAGAAAATAAAACAAAAACAATAAAAATGGCAAAAGAAACGGAGATGTCAAGCATGGAGAAAATGATGCAACAGTTTATGAAAAATTTATATGAAATGCAACAAGATATAAACAAAAACATAAATGAACGATTTGATAAAATGGAAAGTGATAAAAAAAAGATCACCAAGAATTAAGAAAAAACATGAGTGATACAAACAAAAACATAAATGAAATAATACAAGATTTTAGGAACATGAGAAATGATGACCAAGATTTACAAATAGATGTAGAACCGGAACTTTATGTGGTTAGTGAAAAAATAATAAAATCAAATTCAATGATGGACAGTGGAGAGAACGCAAATAATAAAAAAGTTTTGAGAAAGAAGAATAGGGGAGATAAAATGAAAATTAATAAGGTAATGGTTAAGGAAGAAAATTTAAAAATTATTAGATTGTTTGCTACACACAAAATATTGAAGATGAGGAAAATTTTAAAACGCTGCATTAAGTACGGAAATGAGATTAAGAAAATGAAAGGAAAAATTTGGAAATTAAAAGTTGGAAAATTAACGGTTACAACAGGAAAAACAAAACTTGGACAGAAGAATGAAAATTTTGCAATTAAACAAGAAGAAAAAAATAAAAATGTTGAAATTGGACAAATCAAAGTTACAAAAATTGAAGCAAAGAAAACAAAGAAAAACTCAACAACGACAAGGCGGAAAAACAAAAATGAATCGAATAGGAATGTGAAGATTTAGAAAAGTAGGGGGTGGACGAGAGTGATGCCGGACATGTTGTTACCAAAGAAAAAAATTTATGTGTGGAAGTTCGTTGAAGAAAGAAACAGAATGAGAACTCGGACATTTGGTAATTAAAATTATAATGATTTGCTTATTTATAAAAATTTTTATTGGAGTCAATTATTTATGTAAAAATTTGATTTGATATATTAATTTTTGATTTGATATGATTATATATGATTGAAAGAAAATATTTGATTATTTAATTTAATTTAAAAGCATTTGATGATTAATTTGATTTAATTGAAAAAGTTTATTGAGATTTAATTAGAAAAAATTTATTTAACGACGGAAGAGATTTTATTTTTGATTTTTTGATTAACTATTGTATCAAGAAATTTTGATTTTATTTATGTAATTAGTATTTATTTTAGGATGTATTTAAAAGTTTTATTTTTCAAAGCACGTTAATTTGATAATTTTTAATCGTAAACACCTTGGTTTATTCATAAAAATTAAGGGGGTAAAATGACGTGTTTCGAAAACCATAAAAACGTTAATTTTATTGTTTTGTAAAATAATTTTGAAGTTTTGTTTTTATTATTGTTGATTGTTTATTTAGAAGGATACTGTACATAATTATTAAGTTTGAGAAATAAAGTGGAGAAAAAGAAGGTGCTGAAGGTGGATACCAGATGGCCTTGCGGCAAGAAACCGATGGATCGGTTATTTCCCATCTAAATTGATTTTCATTTTAAAAATTGTTTTAAGAATAAAAGTAAACTATAATTTATTTAGAGTGGTTTTAATTAAAGTGATGTGCTGATCGATAATAACTTAGTAATTTTTGGATGATATTTGGTTGTTGTGTAAATAAAATTTGCAGCAAATTAGTTAGATCGACGCCGGCAGATGTGAAATCCATGTGCGCTTGCAAGGTCACACATTACAAGAAGAGCTCATAGCTATCAATTAATGGATGAATCCGAGCATAGAATAATTTTTGGATTGAGCAAATTTTAATTAATTTGTAAAGCTTGGGCCATCTCAATACATAAAGAAACATATTATGTTTCTGTGTGTTATTCACCTCCGATTGATTTATTTTAAGTTACCAATCTAGAAAAATGGAAAGTTACACGGGTAATAATTCAAATATTAGAAAATCATACCAAAAAACCTGAAAAACACAGATAGAAATGGTTATCTCAATAGCCCTCGACGAGAGATTCATGTTCTTAAATTCAAATTAATATTATTTAGAAGTTATAGATTAAAAATAAGTACTTTATAATTGGTTACTGCATTTTTGTAAAAAAAATGTGTCTTGTATTGACCTGCTAATTGATGTGATCTCATCTGAATTTCCCGAATCTGCTACTCGCTGCTCGAAATTGGAGGTTTCTTTGAATAATTATAAAAATCTCTTCATTTTAATTGCCTATACTATCTTCTAATCTAATTAATAAGTTTCTCAAACTTTGTCGCCTCTTAAATTCGACTTTTCTTTAACATTTTTTTTTTAATTTTGTTACATTAATTCCTTAGAGATTTGTCATAATTTTTTCTTTCGGTGCTGTGGTAGTTGTTTTTGATGGTATAAGTTAGTATACTTTGTTTTAAAAACTCTGCATTCTTTAATTTATAACGAAATACTCTAATACCTTAAAACGTTTAATATTATTATATCTCGGTAAATTCTGGTTGTTCTGGACAGAAAATTGTATCAGATTTCTGAATGTCTTAATAAAATTTAAAATTTCCGAGTTTAAACTATTTGCATAGTAAAACACTATCTAGAGAGATATTTTACATAATAAAATAAAGTAAAAAAAGTATCCAACTTAATAAGTCAGAAAAAATTTAATGGGAAGATTACCGCTAAAAGTTTTAAACTGTGGAATAAATTATAATGTGGATTGTGCTGTAAGTTGTACAAAGCCTACCACTGTGTTTTATGTTAAGAAATTTTAACAAAGAAAGCTAACACTTCCGTTCCCAAAATAAATTGTCCAAAATTACAATGTAATCTTTTAACATGTGTTCGTTGTTCTATTTATGCCGCAGTTGCTGTCATATTTTTTATATAATACAAGTAAAGCTTGGTTATTTTCAGAATTTTTTTATTATGTAAAAAGTTTTTCTGATGGAAACTCGATACTTTTGAATACAATTTTTCAATTTTACTGTAAAACTATACATTTTTGTATTCCACGTAAGTCAGTTTTGTTTTTCCCGTGAGAAAGTATGAAAACCCACCTACACTACAAACGGGTGTGTCGCAACACTCCGGTTAAGAACTGCGGTTAGTTGACGTGTAGTGTCTACACCATTAGTTTGTGCAAATTTTAGTTTAACATCTTTTGTTAGACTTAATTCATACGAAAGCATTATAATTTTAGCTGTGCTTGTACCAAAATTATGCTTGTGATCCTTTTAAGCACTTAAACTTATTTAAAGAAAATTCAATGAAATAAACAAATGCAAAAAGAAAAAATCTTTATGAAAAAGTCAAACGAAAATCTAACTAAAGAGGATCGAATGTTGATGAATCCATCTATTATTTGCTTTTTTATTATTTTATATTTTTTATATTTTAATTTATTTAAATGCTAGATAATTGGTACGACAAGGAAATATATTTACAGTTGTATTAAATTACTTATAAATAATATTGTTTTAAAACTAAAACGTTTCGATGTAAATTTACAATTAAGTTTTTATTTTATTATTTTGCATTAATTATATTTCATTTGTTTTTACAGTTGTCCTGTAGAAATTGTTTTCAAATTAATTTTACATAAATTCTGACTTTAGTGCTGACTCAATTATACGCTGCAGGCTATCTGCCAAATTTGGAGAACAGATATTGGCTTTCTAAGTCTAGCCAAATTGATTAGCATGTGAATTGTCGAAATTTGTCAAATACAGCTTCAGTAATGCGGTAAAGATTAATTTAGTGTTCGTTTATATTTTGGAATGATTTATAACCACAAATTGGCTTAAACGGTGTGATTTTTGTTTCTTTATAATACGGGCACCGTCATCCATTTGCATTAATTACACACGCCTGGTGAAACAACTGTAATTTTATTGTTTTTTTCCCAAAGGAAAGATATAAGTCTTGGATATTCTTCCACATATTTTGAAATTAAGTTTGCTAAACAGGTAATTAATTTAGAAGTTCATATTAAAAAATATTAATTAAAACTTGCTGCATTTTTCAATGCTTACTTACTCCAAAATTTATGCTGCAAAAAGAATAAAATTAATAAAGGTTGCAAAAGATTTTTAATATTTTTTTTATTATATTAGGTTCCTCACTAAAAATTCAAAATGATAAAAAATGATATAAAATGTCAGATTCAACATCTTGTCATAAACAGAATTAAGTCTTCTGCGTTACGCATCAGAGAAAAGATGTCGTTAAAATTCAACTTTCCATTGGGTTGCCTTCAAATTTTTCCCATTCGTAAGCTTTCATATAATATTAAATAACTATTGGAGTTTTGGTTGTAATTACTAAATTTAATTATCTCTCACATTAAATATAACTGAGTGGAATTTATTTTAATGAAACTTGTCAATTATGAATTGCATAATTATTTGGTGAATAGTACATTAATTGGTTTCCAAATTTTGAATTTTCCGCGTCTATTTTACAAAACTCAAGCATCAAGAAACCCAAATACCATCGTTAACCTCGTAGTAAGCTTGTGATCGTCAAATAAAATACCCACGCTGCGAACTAAACCGTCGTCGTAACCAAAAGCTTTGCAGATTCTTTTCATAGAACGGACAATGCAAAGTTCGCGTGGAAATATCAACAGATCTAAACTGTAAACACCACAATTATGTAACCAAACTTACACTTTGTGTGTTATCCTTGATCTTATAGCAGCGATATATGTACACTGTTTTATCCTAGAAGGTGGTTAGTACTTAATATTAAAGTTCATACAAAGTGATTCAACAATACATGCACTGCTAACAATTGTCAAAGCAATCATTGATATGGAATCAAGTGAAACGTCCAACATTTGTTATCTCATCAACATTTCTTGTTGATTTATTTTATTTTTGAAAGACAAGCGCACGCCACGCAGTCTGAAGTCAAGTTCTGTCAAATACACAGAACATGTAGCGCTTTTTGCATACTTAAATAATGCATGTTGTTGTATTATATTTAAATTTATTTTAAATAAACTTAGTTTTCGCTCAGCTTTTTCTTAATAAGTATATAAGAATTTCCGAAAGACTTGAAAGGTAGAAAAACACATAAACAGGGGTTTTAAGAAAACTATTTACTATACCGAATTTAAACTTTATGAACTGTTCCCACAAAAACCCACAAAGACCCACAAAAAAAATAAGATTAGTAATAAATCTTTAAAGAGAGCCCTGCACTCTGCGGTAAGCAAGAGTTGCGAATGCGCTCTGCAGGTAGCTGAAAATAAAACAGTACTCTAAATATGAAGCACAAAATTGAATGACTAAATTTAATTTGTACAATGAAGAGTACAAAAATTAACAAACTATATCTTTATAATGTCACTAACAGTGACAACATAATAATAAATCAATAATAAGACTAGCAGGTTTACTTTCAATTAAAAACTATGATGATGCAATTAGTAGACAAAAATATTATGATAATGAGAAATAAACACAAAATAACTTACCCAGATTCTATTAAGCTTGATAGACTTAAGATTTACAATTCAATGTCTTTTGGTCTTATATAATGCATTTTGATTATAATCAGCATACATTGCCAATTTACTTCAAAGCTTGAATACTACCGTGCATTCGTATTACAGCTTAAATATACAAATCACAAGATGTGGTAAGTGTGCATGATTAACTATAAATAACAATATTGCTACTACTAGCAATCAAAAATTAAATAAATCTTTTAAACTGTTGATATCAAAGAGCCTTGCGCTATTCTTTATGAATAAACTTTCCATCGCTAAGTAAGAATTTTAAGCTCTTCAAATTTCCAACTATGAATTTACAAAGACGTACTGAAATAAATACTTAAGGATTTTTAAAACATATTTAATAACAAAAAAAAAGTTACATACTTTGGAAGAAAGCTCATAATCGCTCTCCCGCAGAGCTCTCTAATATCAATGGAGCTACAGAGCTACAGAGTCTGATAGGTTAAGAGCAAAGGTTTATTATTATTATATTATTATCTTGTTAATGCTATTGAGTATTCTATATACCGTCGACTTACCTGTCTGGAGAGCTCTCAAAGAAAAGTTAAGAATATGAGCAAGAAATTATGCAGATAGATTTTTTTCACCGGAAAATTTTCAACCACTTTCGAGTGAAACCGGTTACTTCTACTAGCTATTTATAAGAATGGGGCCTGAAGCTTTACATTCATTAATTTCCTTGTAATCCTTATAAAGGATAGTTGCAACGAAAACTTCTACCGATGCAGTTAAAAAACTGTTTGATCTTTATGTCTTAAAAACTATCAATTTTGTATATTGCACTGCAGTAACCTTTAAACTCATAAAACAGTGAACTCGTTTAAAAACTGACAACATTATTGAATGATCCCTAAAAATTGATTTTTGCTGCATCATTGACTTAAATTTTACGAAGAATAAAATTTTAAAATGTTATCTTACCATCTAAATAACTTTTGTTTTATAAAGAATAAAATCGAAGCGAAAGTTAACCCAACCCTAGGCAAAGCCTAAAATGTGACCAATGTAAAAATGAATAAATAAAGTGGTATAACACCCGTGTTGGTAGAGTAGAAGTTGGAATATGTAAATAGTCCTTCTATCCTATACATTTATAAGTAGATGGGGTTGTTCCGTTCCCCACTTCCTTTATCTTTTTCATTTTCTTACAATGACTGATTTTATTGCTCTTTTAGCAACTTTTCATAGTGTTATTGACTCAAAAAAACAATTTTTTTTATTATTTATTACATTTGAGATAAAAAAATGTTTTTTTTGTAATATTTGTTTTCTTCCCCAATTAGGTACTCTAAAATGATTAGGTTTTCAAATAAATTAAAGTAAATAATCCGTGACGATATTAAAATTATGTTTTTATTTTTATTACGACATTATCTGCAATCTAGGAAAGTTATTCAGTGCACCGAACTGGAACGGTCGAATGGTGACCACTTTGTGAAACTTTCTGATGGGCAGATCAGTTTATGATCCTTTGTTGGCAAAAAGATCTTAACTATCTTGAAGATTTTCGTTCTTGTTTGTATCACAGATTTGCTACTTTATGAGATGATAATCGTAAAACTCGTAATGCTGTTACACTAAATTTTTACGACAATACATAATTGGCACTGTTATGCAAATTATTTGTTATGTAAAAGACCGTCGTAAAGTTTTCTCATGAGGATAAAATTTAATACTCCTGAACGGTGATTTAGATATCGCTTTCTTGTTTATATTTCGTAAGTTTTAGGAGACACTAAAATTTTATTTCAATAAAATAAAATTTTAAGGTGAGTTTCGTTCAAAACATAACAACCTTTAGCATTTACTTAATAATTTATTTTGAGACAATGTAACATTTTTGTATCAAACAAAATTGTGGTATTGTAAGGGTCTTTGCTCGTTCAATGTGGGCGTTAAGAATGCGAAAGTTACAGCAGCAAATAACAATTTGTAATGAACGTTTATTCTATTGTGTCTGACAGAGGTAGCAAGTTGGAATTTAAGAGAAAAGCAGGAGAAGCAACCTTTGGGAAACTCGGGACCACAAAAGTGGTAAACTAACGAGAAATTGAGGATAATTAGTGCGTCAGCTGCTTTTAGCATGGCACCTACTCTCAATTTGACATTCAAGCTCAGAATTTATAATTACTAACTGTTCATATACTAAGTGATACTAAGCAAATAAGTTTGTAAGATGCTACGTTTTGTCAGCAATTTCCAGTTATGAACGCAAAAAGATGACTATCTTATTATTTGAAAAAACGATTTTCAAATGTAATTACATTTTAATTAAAATTTTAACTAAATTATTTTTAATTTTTAACTTTAGTTTCCTAATTCTAGAATAACAATTTTGCTTAATTAGATTTCTTTTTTAATAATCTTGAAATCAGGAGCGCTACTAGAATTTCATTACGGTTTCTTTGTTTTCATAACTACCGCACTTTCCTGAAAGCACAGCTTCCTGTTGTTCCGTATTTCTATTGCAGATTTATTTTTCAAGCTCCACGTTTCTTACTTATATTTTACAATTATTTTTAAGCACCTATTTGAAAGTTGATTATTAAAATCGGTTATTGAATAATTATTGCAGTCTGAAGTTTTATTTTTTCTTATTCTGTTTTATTGATTTCACCTGGCTCTCAAGCGAACAGAGGAACTTACAATGTTCCGGCGTAGTACATCCATGATGCTGTCGTGGCGCCCAATCGGATTGACATCCGTTCGACGCTATTTTAAAATTTTGTAAAATTTATAATTTATTATTTATCGTCGTAAAAAGACAAGATACGATTCACGATTTTCTCAATTTTAAGAGAATTATTTTATATTCTCTTAACTTATGAGATATAAAATTAATTTTGACTCTATAAGTAATTACATGCTATCTTTTCGTAATAACTAAAAGTAAATATTTAATATCAAAATTTTAGATGTTGAAGTAGGTAATCTAAATTTTAAATTTATTAGTGTATTGTTGAAAGCTCGTATTAAACAAATATAAATTAGTCGACCAAATCAGTATAAAATGATTATGCGGCAATATCTTTTTATAGCTAATTAAAAATTATTAAAGAGAAATCGCACATCTCTACATCCATCATATTATTCTAACAAAATTTAGGTAATTAAATTTTAAGTTCATAATAATTATTAACAAGTAGAGTGTGGAATTTATGCACTAAAAAGTACCCAATATATGCACATACATATGCAGCAATAAATGCCTGAAATATGCACGTATATGCTTTAAAAATAAAAGAATATGCACTAAAAACAAACACCTTTAATTTTTTTAATTAATTTTATTGAGAGATTTAATTGCAAATAACAATGAGATTATACGCCAGCCGCATTTTTTTAATTTTTGTCACTTATTGTGCTGGAAGGTCAGTCTTCGAATAACAATTCCCCAAAGCTGTTGGGACAGATAGTAAGAAATTTTCGAGAAAATCGCCTTTAAGATATTGAAAATGGAACCGTTGAATAAAAAAAGTACAAAAATGCACCTACAAAAATATCGCTCTAGTGTTAAAAATATGCAAAATATGTATTTTAAAGAGTATTTTATTGAATTCTGATTTGCCTAATTTGGCTTTATCCATATGGATTTTGGTGACATATCAATTTTAAGAAATATGCAAATTCATTAAATTCCGTGCCTAATTATGACTAATAAAATAATCATAAGCTGCATTTCCATTATGACGGCACAATAAACGGCAATATTGATGTATGATGTTTATCGCGGATGCAACAATATATAACCAAATTCGTTTTCAAGTCGTGCCTGGGAAGCTGTTCGTTTCAAAGATATTTTTGAAAAGTTTATCTTTTTTTAATTTTATTTTCTTAAAAGTATGAAAATATGCACTTATATGCCTTAAAAATAAAAACATATGAAATATGCAGTAAAATGAAAACATATGAAATATGCAGTAAAATGAAAACATATGAAATATGCACTCTCAAATTTTGGTTGTAAACTCTAAAGTTATAGAAACGCATAGATACAATTTTTTACGACTCTAGGAACAAGCAACAAAAATATGCATTTACCTATAATTCCACACTCTATTAATAAGTATTCGCGTTTTACAAAATGTGAAGCGCCACGTAGTGTTCTTAGCGGTAACTAGCATAGACAGTAATCGACGTCTTTTTTGCTTTGAGTGTTTTTAAGTAATATGGATAAAATCCTGGTGCCACAATCCTGAATTGTGGTGTTTACGGATGTCATAGCAAGGCAGGCCAAACAAAAATTTTAAGTTTTCATAAGTTTCCACGCAAAAATAATAGGTATGTGCTAGTAACACTGCAGAAATGAGCTCACAGCGACTAGAATTTCCAGCTTTGCAAGTGCATAATGCACTTTTGATTTCAATTACCTCTTTTTTTAAAAAAGCACATTGAATTTCATGAGGTTTTTCCATTAAAGTAGTGGTCTGCAAGCACAAAGCAAATATCTCGATAGCATCTGCATCTTGGTGTTTAATTCCACATGTAATGAGGTGTTTGGCATATAAAACTGCTTCTCTCTCATTGATACATCTAGAAGACGGCAAAGCATCTAAATAATAAAATATTTTTGCTAACGAAAGTAATAATGATGTATTTTCAGTATGCATTTTCTTTAAAAGAAAATTTAACAATTGCTTACCTACATTGAATAAATTATGAATTAAGTGTATTTCAATCTTTTTTTAAGTGTTTCTTTATATACTTACCATTAAATATCATTTAAATTGTAATATTAACTTATGTAAACCAAATTAATGTAAAAAACACGATTTCCAATACGGCATAAGTCGGACACATTGTTTTAGTACAGCGCCACCTATCGGTAGTGTAAAATGCGAATGGCCATCACTAATATTATGTTTCATACGCTCTTGACGGCATAAGTAACTACTTTACTCCTTCAGTTCATGGTGTAAAGTATACGGTTATCTATCAGGTACTGGAGGGTACCAAAGAGGGAGTTCAAAGGTTAATTTAAAAAAAGCGGTTGTAGCACTTAAATCGATTATTAGTATTTAAGAAGAAAGTATGCAGGTATGCGGCGCGAACTAATGCAAAAAAATTTTAATTGAAAGTAAAAAATCCTCAAATTGATTTCAAATTTAATTTTAAGTAAATGTACTACATTTTGTTTGTACATTTTTATATTGTCCTGCCGATTTAAATTTCATAGTTTTGAATTTTAGTTACTTTATGGTGATTTATTAACATACGCGGAAGATGTAATATAATTATCTAATTATAAGGAATGTAGGCAGTATATAAATAGATACCTATCAATACAAAAACATGGTACAAACAAAATATTGTGGCAAGAAATTACAAGAGTCTAGAATATGAACAAACTAATTTAGGTATAATCTCCTGTTAAGTTTATATTTTTTGTACGTTGTATACATAATAATACAACAAAGTTATGCTTTGTTTTGTCAAAAATATATTAATATTACCTTCTCTTAGAAAGTTTCTATTAAAAAATAAATTGCTATATTTGTGAACTTATTGAATAAAAAAATTATTTGAAAATAACGTGAATAATTTGTAATTAAAAATCATTGAATAGTAATTTATGGTTTGATAATATTATGTACATCATTTTTTATTTTATTTTTTCAAGAGTTACAAGTTATAAAACAAGAGTGGGAACTGTCAGACGACCCGCACCACGAATTTCAAAATTTTAGCTGCGCTATAGGAAAGAGGGCACTTTTCTAAGCATATTAGAACAAAAATTTTAAAGGATTATGCAAAAGTTTTCGAAAAAAATCGATTTTAGAAATGTAAAATTTACATGCGTATTTTAGATACATCTTTTAACATGGCTGCATGATTAGTCCTTGTTAAGTAAGGCATTAATGCATAACAATTTAAAAATATCCCTGAAGAATGACAGAACTCGCTAAGGGTGGAACTCAAAGCCATAGACCTCGTCCGGGTGTCGACCGCGACTGACAACAACATTAAGAGTACTATATCAAAGCACTCGTACCGTCAATAAAATGAACAGCAGGAACGGAACTTGCGAGTTGACCGTGGCTCGACTCGTTGCAATGGGGTGTATCGGGTTACAACTACCTGCTTTTAATAACTTTAAAATGCCGTTTTTTTGAAAACTAATGCATAATTTCTGGAAATTTTTGTTGCATTATACTCAGAAAATTGTCCTCTTTCTTATAGTGCAGTTGAAATTTTGAAATTCGTGGTGAGGGTTGTCTGACAGTAACCACAAAAGTCTATCTAACCAGCATCTGTGTCTAGATTACTTGTGGAGGGCAAATTGTTTCACACGAACTCGGACGCACATCGGGCCTATTATGCTACCTCCGGGTTTCTTACTTCCCATACTTCCCAAGCTATACCACATTAAGAATAAACTTGAGAACCTTGCAGGGCAGAGTGTCACGGACACTGGTTATGGCGGGCCAGAAGTCCGCTCAAAATAGATTCTCTTTTAGATGCTAATGCCGGGCATCTGCAGAGCAGATGCTTCACCGCTTCGTCTGATGATTCACACTCTCAACAAGTAGAGCTTTCTACCAGCCCCATTGTGTGCAGGTGTTTGTTTAATTTGAAGTGTCCGTCAGGACTCCCGCTATTATGCGCAACTTGTCTCTTGATAGCTGCAGGAAGTATTTGGAATATTTGCTTGATGGCGCTTGTATTGCTGCCCTTGCTTGTCGACATTTTTTCGTATTGATCCATCTGCTTGTGTGCAGCTTATGAGTTTGTTTAGGCAGGAGAGCGTTGAAGGTCTTTATGACCGGCATAATGAATGATTCGGGTTCACAAGGTGGCTTGCGCGATCCCATTCTCGTCAGCGCGTCAGATTTTGCATTTCCTTTGTTTTCTTGATGCCCTTTAATCCATCTCAAAGTTAGGTAATTTCCATTTGTCGATATTTCGTTCAGCATCTGTATACATTAAAGCACCAAAGTTGAAGTGTTCCTATGACAGTTAAGTGCCATAAAAACTGCTTTGCTGTCGATCAATATCTGTATCGTTTTCTGTCGGAGTTTTTTTTCCCGGTTTAATTCCGCACAGTGCAGTACGCCTATGAGTTCTGCTTGGAACACCGAGGCATACATTCCCAGCGGTAGCCTTATGCTTAGCTCTAGTTCAGAAGAAAAAACGCTCGAGTCTGAGCTAGCTCTGGTCTAGGAGCCATTCGTATACAGAGATATATTTGTCTCGGGAATCTCTGTCATGTTTAGTAAGATTTTAAATTTCCTATTCGATAGATATTTAGGAGAGATGCCGTCGGCACCGAGATCCAATAAAGGCAGTTTTTTGGTACAGTATTTCAGAATCTTCGAATGTCTTACAGCACCCTGTCTGTGGGTCCACAAACCCCAGGTCCGCATCCTAATGGCAGCCCACTACGTACACTCCTCCATGTGGAAGTACAGCGGAGGAAGGCAAAGAGTTGTTCGCATCCCACCTATTACCGCTAAACTGGCCGATCTTTGAAGCCGGCAAACCACTGATGTCACTGTTGGCATCAACATTAACCTAGAACCAATTTGGTTCCAGGCCACCACACAAGGGCACCGTACCATAGCATTGGTCTAATTATGGCTGTGTAGAGGCAGAAGGCAATCTTCGGGGAAAAGCTCCAAGACCTCTTCATGGACTTTCGACACTGCCAGTAAGCAATGCTCGCTTTCTCAGTTTTATCGCTGATATGTTTGACCCATTTGAGTTTCGCATCAAGCACCACTCCCAGGTACGTGACCTCTGGAGCCAGCTTGGGGGAGATTTTTATTAGTTTAGGCATCTTCATGCCTTGCAGTTTTCGTTTTTTGGTGAACATGACCAGCCCGGTCTTAGTGGGGTTGACCGAGAGTTGACTGTCACTCTCACAAAGAGTGCTCTTGAATTTCCCATCTTGCAGTATAACTATATCATCTGCGTATCCAATTATTGTAATACACTTCCATTTAGGCGTTATAGGAGGTTGTCCACTACCAGGTCCTATAGGAGCGGAGAGAGAGCTCCCTCCTGGAGGCAGCTGTTAGTAACAATACTTTTTGTTATCACGCCTCCCACATTGAACTCAACCACCCTTCCCTTCAACATCGAGTTGATCCATCGTATCATGGTACAGGGACGTCGTAAGTTTGTAATGAGGAGTTAATGCTTTCAAAAGTGACCTTTTCAAAAAATTCTTCTATGTCGGTAAACGCTCCAAAGGTGCATTCTGTGTATTGCAACGATCTCTCTATACGTTCTATCACTTTGTGAAGTGTGGATTAAGTAGATCTCCCTGGGACGTACGCGTGTTGTTTTGAATATAGCGCCCCGCGAATAAGTGCCACATCGAGATTTTCTCTGCCACACAATCTTTCTAACGTCTTTAAAAAGACAGACGTGAGACTTATTGGCCTAAAAGATTTAGCCAAGAAGTAGTCTTCTTTACCTGGTTTGGGGATGAAAACAATTCTTACCTTTTGCCATTCCCTAGGTGTGTAGCCATGCGCAATGCCGGTCCTAAACACCCTCACCAGAGGGTGCAGGACGTCGTCCAGTCTCCATTGTAGTAGGGCCGGAAAGACCTCATCTGGTCCAGGCGATTTGAAGGAGCGAAAGATTTTATTGCCCATGAGGTTTTAATCGGATCTACGATATTTTTTGCAGTTTCCCAATCTGTTTCGTTCGATAGCCGAGCAATGTGCTCAACCCACACATACTCCGTCACAGTTTTGCTAGAAGGAAAGTTTGTTTTTAGCAGCAAATCAGCAGTCGCTCCGAAGAATACTACCTGGCTGCTGGTGTGGATCTCTGTATATTATAAATGCACTAAGATTACCGGAATGAAAGTGTAAACGCGTGGCATTTTTATCTTGCTTTAGTTTTTGGCACATTTACGAATTGTAGTAGATAATCGACTACTTTACTATTCATATCAATGATGAAAGTACCTACTTATGTCAGCAAAAGCGTATAATATAAATGTACGTTCTATTGGAAATTATACCTGCATTGTATTATTAACTGTTCCAAATTATTGAACAAAATTTAAACTATAAATTATTTTTGAAAAAATAACTAAATAAATACCATAATTTGTACTATATCAATTTGCAATATATCTTGACGATATGCCGAGAAAATGAAAAGAAAAGCTCCGAATTTGTGTCACAAATAGAATATTTTTGTTAATATTGTCAAACAGTAATCGCAAAATCCAAAGATGATTTATAACTGTAAAATATCTACAGATGAAATAGGAATTATAGCTTTTAGAGCAAAAAATCCTATTTGCTCTAAAATTATAATACTAAAATAACAATATAATTCAACGAGGTATGCAGGTCATTTTTATTACTTGGAAAGCAATATTTCATTTTTTGATTGATGATATGAAAAATTATATCAATCAATTTCGAAATATATATGGTACAATACAAATTATCCCGCTAAGAAAGTTAATGAAAAAAATACAATTAAATTTTTATAAGCTTACAGCAGTTTCAAAGTCATTATGGTAATGATACATGAGTGTAGGTTTTAAAGCAAACAAACTGAAATTCTCTTGAATTAATTAAAAATAAATAAAGGTGTTTTTTAAAATATCGACTCACCGAGAGTTTGTCACGCCTATTCTCACGATTCGGTAATTACTCTTTCCTTATCTGGTTCCATTCAATTCAGTAGGATCACTTTGTCGATAAAACAGCTTTAAATTCAGAATAAAACAAAAAATTTACAAGACACTTATTTACAAAAGCGAAAATGATATTATTCTTTTAGCCAATTCATTTGTCTACCATTATAAAAATTAACTTTTTATACAATAATTTCATTTTATCAAATGCAGCTGGTAGAGAGAATTATTTTCAAAGTTTAAATTCTTAAAATTTTAAAGATGTAAGTTACAGCTTTATCTGACAGTAACTTAAAAGTAATATTTTGTTTCCTTTATATTTATTTATACATCACTCGTTTTGATCTTTATTTCACGGTGTAGTGTATCAAGCATTTTTGTTGGTATCTTGTTGCAACTTGGCGTTTACGTTACTCGTTTCGCGATCCTGCTAACTTTTGAGAAGGAATTTTAGCCTTGCATCCTACTTTTTACTTTATCAAATTTACATAGTTATACGTATTATGTGCAATTTTATTTTTCGAAATAAACTAGCAGCCGCCGAACAAAAAAAATATAAATGTTATTGTCTTCTATATTTTTAATTAAATCCGTTTCTGGGAGTAATCGGCTTTGGACGGTAAATGCAGAAAAACTTTTGAAAAAAGTTAAAATTTCGTCCAGGATTAAGTTTGTATTACGCTAAGCTGCACGATTATAAGGGTCTCTATTTTCAAAATAAAATCTAGAAAGATAATAACACAACTAAAGTCTAGAGACTTGCAGAAATTATTCAACTGAATAATCAAAGAGAATACCAAATGAGAAATGGCTGAGTATACGTAAATGGAAGTGTGTGATAAGAATTATCAAGCTTCACATATTTTACATTGCTCCCAAATCCAATTTTAGAAAACAACGATTAATTATTTACAGTGAAAAAATATTCTAAAAGATGACAGATACCATTAAGAGAGTTTTCCATTGCCTACCCACACAAATTAATTTGCATTCTTTTTAACCTGAATACACAGCTTTTAAATTTTAATACATTTTCAATGCATTAGAAACATTACGTTTCGCGCGTGAAAAGTAAGCGCTTAAGTAATAGGATTTTTTATTTTGACTTTTGGTGGATTTTTAAATTGATTGAGTGCTCTTTTTAATTCTACATGTGAAATTTCTTATTTGAATTTTGCTTTTTAAATTTAGAGTAAAAGTTTTAAATGAAGCAATAAAAAATGTAAAATAGCAAAAAATATTATTTATAATAATATTATATAGTATATTTAAAAATATACCTATGTACTTTCGTTTCTTCTTCCAGAAACTCGACTAGAGCATCTTGGTTTAGTTTCGTTTCATTCCATTATTTTGATTTGTTGCTGACTCAATATCATTATTACCCTATTTCCTATCTTTAAAAGAATCATTGCCTGCTTTCTTTTTTAGTGCGCTGTACCAACCCGTACACTCAAAGGTATACTTCGTTGTGAAAACTCTGACAAAGGGGCAACTAGATTTATTAGACGGTTGCTAGGGTGTGGTAAGCAATAATTCTTTGCAAAATTTTTTATTGCTTAACTTGCCAGTCTGCACTATAAAAAAATTTAGAAGAGGTTTATTTAACAAAAAAATAAATTTACAGAAAACTAGATGTGACGAATGATAATGTTTTAACAAACGCTAAATAGTGTATCGTGCTACGTTACGACTTCGTTTCGATCATCTTATACTTATACAATTTCAATCTTCGTTGATATAACAGAAAGTCTCACATTACGAAACTTTTATATACAAAATTAATGTTACAAATAGATCTCCATCGCTTAGGTCCTCCCATGTATATACAACACAATGTCCCACTATCTACAAGAAGTTGCAGTAGTGTGAATTTAATTATCTATAAAATTAAACTCGAATTTATGCATAAAATTCTTCTGCAAAGAAAAATAAACAGCTACAATTATTACATTTACCAATCTATGGCAAAATCGTCAATAAAATGTGTTTCGAAAATCATAACAACATTAATTTTATTGTTTTGTAAAATAATTTTAAAGTTTGAATTTGTTTTATTATTTATTTATTTATCATATTGTGTATAAAAGTGTTTGCTAAATTATTTGCTATGTAAATAAGGTAGGGAGAACGAAAAAGTAAAAAAAGAGAGGGGCTTAAATAAAGACTTGGACGCCTGACGCCTTCGCGTCGAATAGACGAACGGATGTTCGTTATTCCGGCAATTGATGATATTGATTTTGTTAATGTTAAAAATTAAAAAGTGAAATTTAATTTTAATGAAAGTTGTTTTTTTTTGTTTAATTAATAAAGTGCAGTGCAAACAAAATAATAAAATTGAAGAAAGTGGAAGTTTTTGGTCGATGTGTAAAACTACGTCGCAGCAAATTTGTTTGACCAGGCGTAGCCAGCTGCAATACCACATGTGCGAAGCCAATGACCATACCACATGAAAGGTAACAAATTTGAGCATTTTTAATTTACAATTTTAACTTCAACTACAAGAGCTCATAGTTATAATAAAATGGATGTACAATTCTCCATTTCCAAGTGGAAGAAGAGACAAAACAATGCTCTTTTCACTTAGAAAAGCTGTTGTAAACACAGAGAAAGGATAAATATTACAAGACCTAATCGGTGCCACGTGAGCCATAATATCTTATATTATTATTCTAATTGGTATATTTTAAATTACCAAACTATAAGAAATTGGGAATATACGGGTGAGAGCAGGATCAGTGCGGTCTTCAGACCGCACAATTTGTGCTCTCGAGATCCACACCGTTGAAACAAAACTCTCCTATTAAATTTTTATGTATTTTATTATCTATTTAATATAATATTTTATTCGAAACAAAATTTTAAAAACAAATTAATTATAATATGGTAAAAAGTAACAAAATAAAAACCTTAAAATAATGAATTTTAACTGTAAAGTAAAGAATCAATACTTTTTAAAATTCTTTTTCTAAAATAAAAAATAATTTTGGCGAAAATATATTTAGTTATAGTTTTCCAGCTACAAGCTTTAAAATAAAAAGTGCTACCTAATTTAAAGGTGGAAAATAAATAAATTCTTCAGATAAAATTTTTCATCAAACATAAATTTTTTTATGCTATAAATTTACAGTTGTGACGATCTCTATTTTTGCTCCATCTTAATGAACTCACACCATCGAAACTTTAACGTATCAAAATAAAATGAAAATTTTGATACAGGAAATTTAGAAGGAATTATTTATTTTTCCTTTCTGAGTTTTCCTTTATAGAAGAAATAAAGTTTGTTATTTCCATGTTTTTTATTTTCTTTGTTTTCAATTTTCTAGTATTTTTAAGGACTAATCTATGACTTTTGGTGTCCAATTACAGAGCGTTCGTCAATGAGTCACAAAAAATACATTCGCTCCGAAAAAAATATTTTTTTTTTCAGAAAATTTAAATCGAATTGTCTTTATTTTAATGACTAAGTACAAAATGCTTTACTGTTGGTGACGAATAACACTAAAGTGTTTTAATGCCATTCACAATCTTTTTGTTTTAAAAACAATTTGGTTTACAAAAAGTGACACTGAACTGTGATAATTGCTTGATATAAAGTGAACTTTTTGTATTATTATGTAGAAAAAAAATTTTTTTTTAATTAAATGTAATGTTTTAATTATTAATTGGTTAGCTACTCTTGGTAAATGTGAAATTTTTAGCAAAATTTTATTATTAATCGATGCGAATTTTTTTGTCGGGAAATGTAATATATTAAAATGCCTTGGAGCTGCAAGTTAACGTTGAAAATTTCTGTTTGTTTGGATGTTGGGGAGTGGGTTAAAAAGCCGTAGAAAGATTCTTTAACGTGGGCACATGCTTAATTATATACGTATGTAATTTAGAGTAAGTTAATAGAAAGCTTTTAAAAATTAATTAGTCACAGTTAAAAAAAAATTCACGTTGAATAAATAATTAAATTATATCTCAGATGAAGGAATTTCTTAGAAAATAAGGAATTTAATTAAACTGGGAAAGAATAATATAATATTTAACAAGACTTCAAGAATCTAACGTAGGAATCTAATAGTAGGATATACTATTTTTTACACTTCTAAAATGTGAAAATCAATTTGTAGCATTAAATTATTGCATCAAGAAATTGGAAAGTGGAAAGGTTAACGACTTTTAAACAAGGGCGTAAAAAATTACTTCGTTGTGCAAAAACATTAATAACGCAATTGCAAGAACATGTAGCGATATTATACAAGGTGTTTGAGAGCTTAGTGGCGTATCAAAAAATCGTTAGTGGTTTAATATTCCAAACAATCGTTATGATAAGCGTAAAGCACATTTGGAAAACAAAAAATAAAATATGTATATCAACAAACAATATTACGAAACTATGACAATAAATTGAATTTATCTTGCTAAAGATAATATTGTACGATGTGTTCGTATTCCGTCCGCTTTTGCAATTCGCAGTTCATATAAATAACTTGAGGGTTGCTATTTACTTATGGAAATATAAATAAAACTGTTTAAAAGAAATGCCAACTTTTTTATATATTATGTATGTTGTAATGAGGTTTTCGAAAATTGTGCCTTTGGAAAAAGAAAAACAATTTTTTGGCAATCGTTTGTGACACCTTGGCTCGATGCGAGTATATTTTGTAATTTGTATTCTGTTATTTGAGTTCAAATTGTAGACAACTGTGCGTTTGCGGCACCATGTTGGTATTTTTATGTGTAGTCATTTTTATTCCTGCCCGACTTGACTTTTCCTTTATACGTCTACAGAATCTTAACTCTAAACAATAGAAACGCACATTTTTCAGTTCTTTTGTTCAACATCTTTCATAGATAGTTACTCACATTTCATATTGCTTGTATAGCTCGAGTAGAGTTTCTTTTTAGCCCTTAAAGGGGTCAATTAAACGTTAAATGTGTTTATTTAAGAAAGTGCTGCCGCTTAATCAAGTTATTGTAAATTATAAATTTCGCACAGCAATTCTGAATTCGAAATTAAAAGTTTTCACAAAGCTGCATAAAATATTGATTGTATAAAAGTTTAATATGGCCCTAAAAGCAGTGATAATGCATTGTATAAAAAATTCATATAACTCCAAAAGGATTGGTATAGTGAATATGAAAGTAAAATTTAGACGGGTCATATATTTTACACTTTTCCTAAGAGCTGTGCGTTTGATATTTTAAGAGCAATTTCTTAATATTTTTGTTTGCCAAGAGCCGTTTCTCAAAATTAAATTTAACTTATAAAATTACTACGACGTTTTAAATAAAGGTTAACAAAAAGCTAAACTTTCAGATGTAAAAGCATATCGAGTTTGGTAAAAACAAGTTGCTTTGTAAATAAAGCGGAGGTTGACCGGAAAGTTGACATGGTTATTGTATTCAGCAAATTCAAAACTCTCCGGAATCGAAACTTTTAGATGGAGTATTTGATTCGACTCGGGATGTCTGCGTATTTTGTTCTCTTTCTTTTTATTAGTGTTTTGTTGTCATCCAATAGCTGAATAAACTGATTTTCTGATAGAACAACAATAATGCTTTTATGTGAAACTTTTTGAATTGCTTTACCTATCAAAGTGCTGATTTGAGATTTCAAAAATAACAATACAGAGAGCGAGACGTCTGTCTAATTCAACAGTTACACTAATTTATTGTAAATTAGTTTTTGCGAAAAATACCCCAGGCAATTTTACTTATGCACACTCAGCCACCCAATTGGGACTGAACTTTTCCCACATGTGCAATCACACAAATAGCTGCAGTGCAACCGAGCGTTGAGCTGCAATTTTCACGTGCATGTTCACCATTATCCTAGTCAAACAGCGCCACTTGATTTTTTGTATTAACAACGTTTAGGGAAGACTTGTTAAACTAAATTCAAACTATTTTAATCAAACAAAATTGATAGATCAATTTTGATCAAACTTAAATTCCTTTAGGTCGTTAATAAAATTTTTAGCATAAATTCTTTTAATATTTTAATGCGTGGACGGACTGACACGAAAGTTGTTCTTCTAAAATTATCTAAATAGTTAAAATAAAGTTGTTACTTTAACCAACTACCTAGTTAAAAATTTAGAACAAATTTGAATTTTTCGTAGTAAGTTGAAAACAATATAATTAAAAATTCGATTTAATTATGTCAATATTTGTTAAAAATATAAGTTAGTTTAAAACTGTTTCAAAATTATGTGACATTGAAAAACTCAAAGATTTTCTAAAACGGATTATGAAAAAAATTTGCCCTAGGAACCAAAAAGCATAAATAAACAATGTTTTTAGTCAGTCTAAAAAACCACCTGCGAGTGTATGAAAAACATAACATATATTTAATATAAATTTCGTATATAAAATGAATTTAATTGTGGAATTCTAGAACGAAAATTAAATTTAATTTGATTGACAATTTAACTCGCATGTTAAAATATTATAATCAATCAATTGCAGTACAGTTTTGATTTTGTTTTCCTTCAATCAATCAGAATTGTCCTGACAATTAGATAGGTGAAATCAGGCTAGTTGTTACAATTTCAGCTTCTGATTTTTACTTTTTCTATACGAATTAATGTCTGTATGGGAAAATTATTATAATTTACTTGAAAATCGAAATTGATATCTTCATTAATGAAAAAAAAAGTTTTTAAAAAATTGTAATATAATATTTTCATATACTTCCAATATTTGTAATTTATGTTCAAGGATGAGGACTTTAATTTTCCTCAAAAGAATCGATTTCGTGAAGCTTGTAGAAAAAACAAAAATAATTCATTAAAATGTACTATAGCGACTAAAGCGGGTTAGGGAGTTTGAAGGAAGGCGAATTTAAAAATAAGGTATCCACTGGAAACCTATTGTTACGAAAGAATGTTTAATTATATTTGATGACTAATGTATGACGTCATGTATGATGAGTCAGGCATGATAGCATCGTTAGTCATTCAAATACTGCTTGGCTTGCACTTTGAAAACTTATAGAATGTACAAGAATTTTATAGAAATTTCTGGAAGGCGCATTTAGGTATAAATGCAGAGTGAGCACTGGTGACGGATTAATTCCAGTTGAACTTACAAGTGTGAACATAAATAAAGTGTAAATAAATAGTGAAGTGATAAACAATATACCGAGTGTTCAAATAAATATAGACTTAGCGTTAAACAAATTGTAGTGTAATTTAGTGTTAGTGTTAATGTTAGTAAACATAGTAATTCTGTATAATTTGTATTAGATCTTTAAATTAAATAAACGTTTTAATTTTCGTTATACTATATAACCTAGATAAATATACACCTAATATAACGTACTTCTGCTGTTACGGACCGAATCAGTCGGTTGCTTGAGGTTTGTTATAACCGGACACCAATGTGACAATGTATGTTATAATATGAACATTGCAATGTTTAATTTGTACTTTTCTATTATTTTTTCTAACATTCGTAGGTAGGAAGATTTGGACTACTTGTTACATAGGCTGACGAAATATCCTGGAGCAAAATGTGCACAGTATTGTTTTAATCACACTTAGGGCCGGTTGTACCAACCTCATTCAAAGGTCGTTCAACGTGAACTTCAGTTCATCGCAAAAATTCCGTTGTACCAACCTCAGTTAAGCTTGAACTGCAGTTCAAATCGACGTTCACGAATACCAGGTAGAACGGCCATTAAAGAGAATTGAACTAAGTTTAAACAATGACGAGCATGCGCAAATGTCATTGCTATAAAATAGTGACAGTTTAGACGTAGAGTATGTGCACAAACTTTGTAAAAGTTGTGTTTTGAATTATTCCTATTTTCTATTCTGTAATAATAATTCATTATTAATGTTAATGTCATTAAGAGATAATTTAAACGAATTATTGGACGACGAAGATTTTGTAAAATTAATTTGTTTTAATTTAAATAAAATACAAATATATATAAATACAGAAATGAATGAATGAAAATGGCTGTTGTTCCTGACGGAATATCACCGTACTTCTTATGAAATACTTCAGATTCAAGATTTGAAGTGAATCATCCCTCGTTGTTTACGATCGCTACAATCTTCTATGTGTCTTTGCTTCTTCAGTTTTCTTTTTCCATGCGCTCCTGCTCTGACACTTAAATCTTCAGTTTTGGATGCCCATTTCCATCAGTTCTTCACTCATTTCATTCCACCATCTTACTCTGGGTCTTCCTCTCTTTCTTTCATTTGTTGGTTTTTATTCAATTACTCTTCTTATAGTTTCCTTCTCGTCCTTTCTCATCATACGCCTTATCCATTGCATTCTCTGAGCCTTAATATTTCTTACCACATTTTCGTGTGCATTATTTCATTCAGCTCTACATTGGTTCTTATTCTAATTTCTTGTATATCCTTATCTTGGTTTTAAAAATTATTTGTTTCTTTTAATCAAGAGATGTTTATTGACATAATATGCCTTATTGGGTGATTGAACCTTTTCATTTATCTTCTCGTTTCATTCATTTTGTTATTCATCACCATTCCAAAATATTTAAAACTTGTCAACCTATCACTTGATGACACTTGATAATGGATTTTAGAAATATTGGAAAGCAATTTAGAAGTATTGAAAATAAAGCAGGATTACCACTACACCTAAATGTCGTGTAAACTGCGTTTAACTATACGCCATCTGAACCTCTTTTGTACAACCGAAAAAACTGAGAACTTAGTTCAGGGTTGACCTACAGTTCAGTTAAACCGGCGTTCAAGCAAAGTTGGTACAACCGGCCCTTAATCGGACAAAATTATTTTATTTTAACTACGTCAAAAAATCAGAGCAAGGTTAATTAAAAGACCGCTGGCAGAAATAAATATTCTGTGGAGGCCGAACAGCCTCGCAGAGATAAATTAAGTCACCTGTAACGTTAGCTGAAAAGTTCTTAATGATGTAGGAATAAAAAAAATAATTACTTAAAATCACAGGAGCAAAAAAAAAATTTACTCGAAGAAAGTAAGTTCTACGACTATTGCCAATTACAGCGAGCTCTTGCTGCTTACTAGCTCGTAACTTGTCACAATTTTCAATAATTAATTTTCAAAATACAAAAAGTAAAATCGCTAAATTGTCAGAAATTGGAAAAATCAAAATGAAGAGTTAATTCAATAATAATTTCATTAAATAGTCGAAAGTACATCTGGGAATTATTCTTTCGGAATTACGTCGAGTTGATACATCGATTTTGACGTTACTTAAATTCCTTTAGCTGGTTAAATAAAACTTTTAGTACAAATTATGTTACTACTTTATATTTGAACACAATCTTCGAAGTATTCTATAAGGTCTAGAATAGTAACCCAGAAAGAAAAATTAAGTTTACTTTGTCTGTTATCATGTAAGTTTAAAGACGCCAAAGTTAATGAGTTTTCTTCTGCAGCTTTCATCATAATTCTTTTTTTCTTATATGGACTGATAACCTCAAAACATATTGCGTATACACACTTAGAATCAGATAAGAGTTTCAGAAATTGGCTAGAGATTTGGGATTAGCTCATTTAGATTGGCTGTATTTCCGCGATATTATTTACTCGTAGTAGCGAATAGAGCTTTATAGTATTTTGACTGCCCTTTTATAAATGAAGCTAATAAAATGGTCGGCTATTTAAAAAATTTATTAAAACGATTATCTTGCGATCAATTTTGAAGGAAATCGTCAAAATTTATTTATGAATTTTAAAGCTGCATTCTAATAGTGGCTTTCTGATTTTATATTGCGCAGTTATTTTTTAAAACACTCAAAGTGTAGCTTATCTGCTTTCACCAACACGTTTTTAAAATTATTCCCCGGAAAATAAACCACCGAGTCTCCCTTGTTTTTCGAGCAATAAAGAATTGCTTTCGGAATAACTACCAGCTCACCGCGTGGATATGTTTGACAATTTTTTGCTTTTCAAACGAAAAAATAACTTTGGAGATATAAAAAAGTTTTTAATTTTGTGAAAATAATTTCCTCAATTAGTCATTCTAAAGATAATTAAAGGTAAGTATAGTCACGTATTAGGCAAAACTTCACTAATGGTAACTTATTGGAGTTTTCTCGCTTCGAGCATTCGCCTAAGCACTCCTTCCTTTATTAAGAACCTTGTGGCGGAATGTCATTAAAAACGAACTGAAATATGCAGTTATTAATAACAATTAATATCCGTCGTTTGAACATTATTGCAATCTGTCGAATTTAATTACTACTATCCTAAATGAACACCAAACTTGAAAATTAATTAAAATGACAAAGAAATTTATATATTTCGAATGGTAAGCGTTTTCTAGGTTGCACACATATTTTATAATTTGCCAGTCGTTTATTAAATGAATTTTAGATTTCTTAATTATTAAAAGAAATTAAAACTAAAATTGGTTGTGATTTGTTGAAGATCGTGTTCAAGTCTTTTACACGTGCAACATAAACGATTGGTGTCGCGTGCACATATTTCAATTTTAACTAAATTTATGAGAAATGCTTTATCTACTTTTCTTAATTTCCGTCGTTTCTTTCCGTTTCCATTCTAAAATGTTCTTGCTTTTCTCGAGACCCAAACAGTTCGCGAAGCAACATTTTCTTATTCTGCACACCTGGAATTTTTTTTGCATATTTATCTTTATTTCTTTCACTAATTTCGTTCCTCCAGCTAAACTGAGTTTCCACTTAGCGTTTTGATGACTACCCGCTCGGATATGCATTTTTCATAATTTTTCTCTGCTGCTGGAAAATTTAAAATAATATTATTTTTAAATTAAAACTCATACTTATTGCTATTTGCATTTTTCCAACGAATGACATTCTGAGTAGCAGTAGAATTCAGATGCTCTATGCTTGGAATATTAAATTCGTTTATATGGGGCTACTATTGCATTTTCTACGCATTCATTCGCAGCAGCTGTGGACACCGAAATGGTTATGGCTTTAGTCACATGGCTGAATAAATTTAGATGTCCACGAATTCTCTTTCTAAAACGAAATAAAACCAACAAAGACCAGCTATCTAGAAACGAAATTAAATAGCGAGTTAATGATTTCCTACATTTTTCTTCCTTAATGTTATCTTTACCAGATTTGACATTTTATAAGACAACATTAAAGCTTTTCGTGTGATTTATATGTATATCAAACGCGTAATTTAATACAAAACTCACGATTTGACAAACAAATGCGCTCTTTCCCCAATTTTATTAAAAACTCCGATGCCATAAATAAAAATTTGTCCTGATCAGAAAAAAGAGCAACTGACCAATTTACTAAATCGTGTAAAAAATTATAACAATACAGTTTTTGATGTTACAAATTTGATGAAAAATGGCCACAACTCTAGCGGTAAAATTATTAGAATTTCTCGAATTTCCACGCTACTTATATGTTCAACTAAGTTCTCCACATAATTTAGTCTTATAACCGGCTCATTCACAATGAGATTAGTTATCTTGTATTGCAAGCTCTTGCAGTGCAATAAATATCCTCTCTAGGATAACTACTTAAAACTTTCTTATTACTAATTCCCTTATGAAAATTTAAAGCAAGGCAGCTGTTTTACGTTTTCTCAGTTGTCGACGTTGCTAAAAGAAATCTCATAATAACAGGTTATGAGCCCCGATCGGCTAGTTTGAGCTTTCTTATGCAATAACCCTAGTAACCTCCTATTGCACTGAACAGTATGCAATATATTGTCGTGTTTCGAAACCAAAAAATCATAATTCATTTATTTTGTAAATAATTTTAAAGTTTGAATTTGTTTTATTATTTATTTATTTATCATATTGTGTATAAAATGTTAGTTAAATTATTTGCTGTATAAATAAGGTAGGGAAAATAAAACTAGAAAAGAGAGGGGCTTGAATAGAGACACTTGGGCTGACGCCTTCACGTCGAGTAGACTAGCGGACAAACATCATTCCCGCAATAAAAATTTAAAATTGTTCATTGTTTGAAAATTAATAAAATAACTTGAGTTGATGTTTTTGTTTAAATTAATTGTGGTAAAGTGCAAATTGTTAAATAAACAAGGAAAAGTTGAAGAATTTGTGATAATTTTTGGTCGATGCATTAAAATTAAATCGTAACAAATTTGTTTGTCCAGGAGTGGCCAGATGCAAAAGACCATGTGCGCTTGCAAGGCCACAGATTACAAAGAAAAGTTGAGCATTTTTAATTTTTAATTGACGATTTTAAAAACTACAAGAGCTCATAGCTATACTAAATAATGGATGTACACCGAGCGAAGAAGATTAATTTTCAAAATAAGAAAATTTTATAAATCAGTATAGCTCAGGTCATAGCATTAATTGGCATCCCGAACGTGAGGCTCGAAAAATTTTGAAGTTCATTGCATTTAATGACGCTGACAGTGTGAAATCTCGAAATTTGAACCCGCAAATTAGACCCTGAGATTATAAAAAATTAACTCGCAAAAGAAAATAAAAACAAAAATAATAAAAATGACAGGATAAATTAAAATGTGAAGCATGGATAAAATGGTGCAACTGTTGAGTGAAATGAACAAAAGCTTAAATGAAAAAATGGATAAAAACAGGAGTGAGACGAAACAAGAAAACCAAGAATTAAAAAATGAAATAAAACAAGATATAAACAAAAACTATGAAAAATTAGCAAACAATATAGAAACAATAATAAAAAATAACAAAAGAATGAGTGAAATAGATGAAAAAGTAGAAGAGGAGATTAATGCGGGTAGCAAAAGAATA
Organism: Cantharis rustica; assembly: GCA_911387805.1. Taxonomy (NCBI): domain Eukaryota; kingdom Metazoa; phylum Arthropoda; class Insecta; order Coleoptera; family Cantharidae; genus Cantharis; species Cantharis rustica. The sequence goes on along the minus strand of OU426879.1, from coordinate 50,246,202 downwards.
AAATCAGATTCAATTATAGAAAGTGGAGAAGGCGCAAGCGATAAAAAAGTTTTGAAAAGGAAGAATAAGGTTAAAAAAATGAAATTTAATAAAGTAATGGTTAAAGAATAAAAATTTAAAATTATTAGAATGTTTGCCCCACAAAAATTATTGAAAGTGAAGAAAAATTTAAAACGGTGCATTAAGAACGGAAACCAGATCAAGAAAATAAAAGGAAAAATTTGGACATTAAAAAATATAAATTGGCGGTTACAACAAGAAAAATAAAGTTTGAACAACAAAATGAAAAATTAACGGTGACAACAAGAAAAACGGAACTTGGCCGGAAAAATGAAAAGTTTAGAATCAAACAAGAAACAAATAAAAATGTTAAAATTGGACAAATCGAAGCTACAAAAATTGAAGAAAAGAAAACGAAAACAAATTCAACACAATCAAAGAGGACAAACAGAACTAGATCGGAGAGGAGTTTGAAGATGTGGAAAAATAGGGGGCGGACAAGAGTGATGCCGAACAGGTTGTTACTAAAGAAGAAAATCATATTGTGGAAGTACCGTAGAAAAAATAAAAACAGAATGAAAACTCGGAAAAATGGTATAAAAATTATAATGATTTGTTATTCGTAAAAATTTATTGAATTTATTTATTTAACATGAAAATTTGATTTGATAATTGATTATGATTAAATTTTTATTTGATATAATGATTTGAATACCTGAACAATTTAATTTAAAAATTTTATTTAACTTAATTTTGATATAAAAAACATTTGATGATTATTTTGATTTAATTGGAAAAGTTTATTTAAGATTAATTTGAAAACATTTATTTAACGACGAAAAGAATTTTATTTTATTTTGATTAATTATAATTATTGTATTATAAGAAATTTTGATTTTATTTATGTAATAATTATTTATTTTAGAAAGTATATAAAAATTTTATTTGTCGAAGCACGACAACTTGGTAATTTTTAATTGCAAACACTTTGCGTTTACAAGAAAAATTAAAAGTGTAAAATGTCGTGTTTCGAAACCATAAAAATCATAATTCATTTATTTTGTAAATAATTTTAAGGTTTGAATTTGTTTTATTATTTATTTATTTATCATATTGTGTATAAAATGTTAGTTAAATTATTTGCTGTATAAATAAGGTGGGGAAAATAAAACTAGAAAAGAGAGGGGCTTGAATAGAGACACTTGGGCTGACGCCTTTACGTCGAGTAGACTAGCGGACAAACATCATTCCCGCAATAAAAATTTAAAATTGTTAATTATTTGAAAATTAATAAAATAACTTGAGTTGAGTTGATGTTTTTGTTTAAATTAATTGTGGTAAAGTGCAAATTGTTAAATAAACAAGGAAAAGTTGAAGAATTTGTGATAATTTTTGGTCGATGCGTAAAAATTAAGTCGCAGCAAAATTTATTAGACTGACAAGTTGAAACGACTTGCGGATCATGCACGTGCAAGATACAAATCCAAGACCAGATTGCAAGGTAACCAATTTTACAACAAAAATTTTCAATTTTTATTTAAACTTCTACTTAAGAGTCTCATGCTAAGTAAAAATCTGTGTAATCTCAACAATTTTCACAAGAGGGTAAAAATACATAAATTTGTAAAGTTGGGGGCATAGCAATATATTTGACAAATAAATCTATAACAGAACTCCAGTAAAATTTTAGAAAACATTAAGATGTTTAAATCTTTAAAATAAGATTATACTGAAATAAATGAATAATTTAAAGAAGGATCTATTGAATAGAAAAAGTAAAAGCGCAAACCGGGTCTTGATATATTATTGTGTAAACTGTTTATTGTGAACATTTAAATTTTTAATTTTGTCTGGAAATTTTCGTCTATTCTGTGCAAAAATTTTCATTTGGTGTACAATGGCAGCAATAAAACTGTGTATAGTATTAATATTAAAATAAAAAATAAGATTTTAAACCACAAATGAGTAAGAGAAATTTAAAATAAAACCGACTTAAAAAAAACTACTGTGAAAAAAATGCACTAAAAAGTAAAAAATAATTACATTATTTAGTTACTTCAACTAGCTGGCATAGGCGGTCAATTATTGTTATCTTTGAAGTCGGTGCCAGTCAATCTGGCTAAATTACTAAAGCTAAATTTCTTAAAAGCTTGGCCGGCACCGACTGCAAAGATTACAATAATTGACCGCCTATGCCAGCTAGTTGAAGTAACTAAATAACGTAATTATTTTTTACTTTTTAGTGCATTTTTTTCACAGTAGTTTTTTTTGAAGTCGGTTTTAGTTTTTTTAAACAATTTTTTATTTGATTCTTTTTAGTGCATGTTGCGTTTCGTAAATATTTATCAAAAGCGCGTATGGATAGACCTACTAAACGCAAAAATAATTTTGAAAATTTTGAATTTGAATTTTGAAAAAAAAATGTATTTACTATTTACCTTATACTTAACGTACTACTTAGAAAATTAATATAAGTAGGGTACTTAAGAAAAGATTCTGACCCACCGGGCAGAAACCGGTAATCAAACAGGTACAGGTACTCAGTACTTAATGCGTTATTAAGCCGATTTTGAAGAGAGTTGAGAAGTTTGAGGGTTTTCCGGTTTATCTTCGAAGTTCATGATCCAATACGAATGAAATTATAATGGGACTAACTTGGAACTATACTTGATTCAACGCCGAAAGAATTTTGAAAATCGGTTCATAAATGACGGAGTTCTGAGGTAACAAACATAAAAAAAATAGAACCGAATTGATAACCTCCTTCTTTTTTGAAGTCGGTTAAAACGGAAAAAAGTATGAGAAGCAAATTTTGTTGTAAAGAATCAAGAAATGTAGAGGAAATTAGAATTAAATAGAATTAGGATATTTTAAACGAATTTCTATCACTATGAATGTTATTAGTAATTAAAATACATTGCCGGTATATTATAACGAAACTAAGTGTAAAGTGGTTAAACGACGATTTAAGTTTTGGTGACCCATTTTCAGAATTACACATTTGATCGAACGTACCATTAACTGTAGGAAAATGTTTTTCATGTAATATATCTCCTGGTACTTGAAATTTGCAATGCATATCACGCAAAAAGAAGCTGCGTAAATCAAACTAAAAACTGCAGCCTCATAATTATGAATACTAAATCGACACGTTACATGCCGTTACATGTTATTACACTAACACGTACATCAAAGTTCTGCTATGTTGTTTGCATGTTCTTCCTTACATGCATCGCTTGAAAGGAATCGCACACGTTCATGCATTTTTTTTTAATTTAAAGTTTTAAACTTGTTTGTAAAATTCACCTCGATTTTTTTTATCAAAAAGTATTTTATTACTTTAATTTAAATCTTTTGTTAGGGTGATTACGAAATTTATTTATGATATATTGAGTTTAATAACCTATGAGCTCTTTGAATTAATACACTGAAAAGTTTTCGGTTTGTAGTCTGTCTGAAACTAAATTTGAACTACTTCACTAGAAATTCTATGCGAGAACAATTTGTTTATTTACTGTAAGTTTGCTACAATCCTGTTATTTGCAACTGCAATTGAAATAGCTCTGCGACATTGGTCTGTGCATTAAAAATAAATTAAAAAGAATACTAATGGTATAGCGTGAAATATGCTAATACACGATTACTAGTTTTGGATTATTTAAAAAAACCTTTTTCTTTATTTAAAAAAAGTGAATTTATTCGGGATTCTCGAAGTTGTACTTAAAATGTTTTTTAAATTTTAAATCACATACACACAAAGGGAAAATTTATTCATTTTAAAGGGTAAAGTGGGGTTAAAATCTCGTCCGTTGTACAGATTAAGCACAGATACATTGTAATTTAACGCTCCCGTTTTTATTGTTTGGCCAAACGTTTATAATGTATTAAGTTAAATACAATCCAGAGTAATTGTAAATAATGAATTAAGTAAAAAAGTTTATTTTTAATAATCAATTAGTTACAAAAAGCATACAGCATCCCGAAAAAGTTATTTCCCTGCATTCTATAACGTACAGCCCCCAGACTTGTTTACTAACACAGTTTTTATTGGAAAACTTGAAATTTGTGACGTAAAGCTAATGATTTAAACTACCCGAGTTCGTGTGATCCCTAACTATCCCCAATAAATTTTCTAGGATGTACACTAAGTTTTACGGGATATTTAGCGATAAACTTTTTTATTTCATCTGCCATTGATTTTATTAATGAAGCACAGCGTGATGCATTAGCTTTAGTATAAAGTGCTTTGTTGTTAAACCTATTTAAATTTATATAGTAAATAAATGCAGCCATTTTTACAAAATGTGTATCACGAAAAGCACAAAAATACTGTTTAGCCGTTAGCAGAGAAAGAATAACAATTGTTAACTGTTAGTGCTAACTCCTTTATGTTGATCCATTTTAATGTACAATGAGCCAAATTAATTTATTTAAATGCGAAATTTTCGTTGTTATAAATCCATTAAAATAATTGATATCCCAACATACCAGGTTGAAGTTTTCACACAAAACCGCTTCCAAAACTCTTAATTACAATGAATATTAAACATTCATACAGTGGCATATTTAAATATTTTATCAGAATAATCCAACAGCAGGAAATATAGAAAATCGGGTCAGAGAAAATCCACAAATATATAACGCAATAGTAAAAAAACAGAACTGTATTGGTCCAAAAACGTGAGAAATCACAAAAATATATAAAGGAGAACTGAAGGTGATTAAATTGAAGTTGCAGATTGTAGAGCATTTAAGAATATATTTTATTTTTTGAACAATAATAATTTGTAACGCAGCGTTTGCATTAACGCACATTACTTAATAATGTTATCTTTCTGAAATTAAAATTTTATTTTAAATTAGTCCAATTTTATGGGCTGCGGAAATTCTTGAAAATTTGTTGACTTTCGTTAACTTTTGATTCAATTTGTTGCTGGGATTGCGAATTAATTTTCAGGAATTAATATTTTAATGATTTTACAATCAAAGTTAGTCTTTCGCAGGATTTTTAAAAATTGCGTTGCGGAAGTTTTCTAAACTTGCTATAAAATCAATATTTATTATTTTGTGGTGCAATATAAGTAAAACATAAAAAATAGATTATAAGTATGATGTAATATTGATGGTTTAATAATATAACATAACGATACGTGTTTATGTTTTATGGCAATGACTTAAAGCTTTTATCATAATTGTTTGAAAAGCGATCTACTAGTGATTCATTGTCATTTTTACTATATTTCAGAAAATATTGTTACAAGCTTTAGAAAAAATCTACCATCTTTAAATTGCTCGATCGTTGCCTTTCTCTTCTTCTCAATCAGTCATCATACTTTACTTATTAAGTTTTTCCCAAAAATTCGTTCTACAAAATGTGTGCAATTTTCTTGTAAATAAAAGTAATGATTTACTATATCGAAAAATAATCATATAAATAAAATAGGTAAACTACGAAGTGGGGTGAACAAAGAGCTATAAAAGTGTTGCGGGCAAAATTTATTTTTAGCATTACCTGATAAAGGGCAAAAAAGTTTAATTAATCAAAATAATAAAATAGAATAGAATCAGAACAATAAATAAAACATAAATAATATTATTTTAACATTTTTTAATGCAGTTTAAAAAGAGTACCATATTAAATAATTTAAATTTAATTAACTGAAAGATCATTGTTTTTGACGGCAATACAAAATAATATATAATAAAGTATCTAAAAAATGTCTATGTTTAAAAAAAAATTACTTAGGATAAGTAAGTTTTTTTTCCATCAGATTTGTGTGTTGAGAATCCAAAATTTGAAACCCAATGTTTAAACAAGGTGTAACAAACTATAATAATTATTCAATTACATAGTTTTTGTCTTTAGTAAATTACAAATTGAATTTTTAATTCTAATTTAACATGAAAAATATTTGAATCTTATAAATATTATCACGTGTTAATAATATTAATCATATATAAGAACGTATAATTTTTAATTTTATATTTCCAGTTTAACTCCCGAAATTTGCTAGAAATAATATTAAATTTGTACCTACTGCTCGTGGCAGTTTATCAAACCTGGTATGATATTGTTACATTTGATGCTTGAAATGTAATCTTGATTTGTATACTATGAAAACTACATTTACATTTTACAATAAAAATATAATAATATTTACAGTACCTTGATTTACAAATTTTTTTATTACACAAAAAGAGGAATAAATATTCTTAAAATATAAAAAATAAATAAGTAAAAATAAAATATAATATTTTAATTTTTGATGGTGCGAGATTTTTTGTTCAACATCAACATTTACAACAACAATTTTTGGTGTTCAGTGATAAAAAAGAACGTTTTGGCTCGGACCTGGTGGAATCCCAAGATGATTTTATAATGCAAAAGCAATAATAAAACAGGTACTAAATTGTAAACGTGGTAAAAGCGGAAACATTATCGAGATAAAAATCGTTTCTCCTTGGGGAGGATTACAACTTTCAATCTGCCATGTCATATTGCGTTGAAAAACTACTGTTGAAAAATTGACCTTTATAACATTAACAAGGATTTTCTCGCTTTAGTATTTACTAGCAGTACCGGTTTCTTATCCTTTGAATTACTATAATATTTGCAAACACTATTTGGGGTTTAATTTCGAGTAGAGGACAAGTTTCTATTCTATATTCGGATATTTTAAAATTAAGGCCTATTATATAAAAAAAAGTTTCTTCATTTATTTTTTACTTTCATTATTTTGCATCATCCTGATTGTCGAATTAACATATTTTCAATGTTAAATTAACCTATAATACATTATATTATAAATTAAAATAACAGAAAGTATTTAACGTCCATGTTCAAAATTAAATTTTTTCAATGGTGAACCACGCAGGACCTTCAACTGCCAACATGGGTACGTAAGGATCAAATTTTAATGTCGAAGATTTTTTATTTAAGGTGAAACGAAAATGTTTCAGTAAAACCGCAATTCCAACTTTAACTTGCATTTCTCCTAATCGCGAGGCTGAAATTAATGTTTTATTGTGAAAAAATAAAATTATATTAAATTTAAATATACCTATACAATATTTGGCGCCTTCTCCAAATGGAAGATAAGTAAACGGACGAATTTTTGGTTTGTTAGTTTGATTAAATCTTTCGGGATCAAATTTGTCAGGTTCTGGAAAAAAATCAGCGTCTCGATGCAATGCCGAAATTGGAAAGAAAACAAGAGTTCCTTTTTCAATGATTACATTAGAATTTGGAACTTTGTAATCTTCAATGCATTGTCGTGTAGTTATGTAGAGAGGTGGATACATTCGCAGTGTTTCTGAAAATGTTAATTAATTATAAACTCTAATTATCTATTTAATTATTACTCATTAAAAGCATTACCTACCTTCCACTACTTGATGTAAGTATTTCATTTTCATTATATTGTGGTAAGTCAACTTTCCATTATCTTCGTTAATAACTTCGTTTATTTCATTTCTAAGCTTTTCTTGAATATTTAAATTTATTGCTAATTCGTATAAGCAAAATGTTATAGAAGAGGAGGTTGATTGAATTCCAGCATTAAAGAACATATAACATTGAGCGGTTAACTCCAACATTGTTAAATTTTGTTTGTTGTCCGATTTATTGGTAGCGCAACTATCTCCTTGCTTATTGTTTTTCAAATCGATTAAAAGTTGCATCAAATCTGGTCGGTAAAAGTTAGCTTTTTCTCGAAAATAAACATTATCTCTAACAATCCGAAGGAAAAATTTTGTTATATCTCCAGGAGTTACCGATATCTTCAAAAAACGAGCTAAATTAGGATTACAAACTGCAATAAGCCATTTAATTCTGTCGAAAGGGGTTAATGGCAAAAAAAATGCTCTCGTATGTTTTCTAAATTCATTTTGGTCGTCTTCACAGCTATTGCAATCAATTCCAAATATAGACGAACCCATTATATCTGTGGAATAACAACTTGTAACTTCTTTCATATCAACCGCTTCCTCGATATTTGATAATTTATTTATCATGGAAACTATTCTATCACTGCAATTGAAAATAATTTCAAACATTATCTTGGTTTTACTAGGAGAAAAGATTGGACTTATTTTTTCTCTCATACCTTTCCATTGCTGACCTTTCAAGGTTAATAAATGTATATTTAGCGGATCGTCTTTATCATTACGATAAAATCCTCGGTCTGGAAAATATTTAAAGTCTTTAACCATAATATTCTTTATAAGTTCCGGGTGTATTGGAATGTAAATTGGTCTGGTGCCTAAATTTATACCGAAGTGTTCATGGCCTAACGCCTTAAAGGAGTCATATAGTTCTTTAAGTATTTCTGAAAAATGCATTGCATTCGGATTACGAAAGTTATATACACCTAGAGGGAAGTTCGGTTTATGGCAAGGTAGACTTCGTCGTTTCCAATACATGAACTTCCACTGTATGTAAATGTATAAAACAAGAAACGATACTAAAAATATTAGTGCTAAATTGAGCATCACACCCATTTTTGAAGATCAACAGATTTTTTTAAATTTTTTTATAACTTTAAATTTTTAGCTCATAGATAACATCACACTTGATATTTATTTGAACTGCACTGATAAACTAAAATGGTACAACGAAAATAAAGATTATTAACACTATAGAACACAATTACTGTAATATGGTTTGCAAGGTAAACAACCTCTTTGAAAACCGACAAGAAATAACTAAAGAGCAGTGGTGGCTTGTCAGGGTAGGCAGGGTAGGCAGTGCCTCACCAAACCGACTAGCCAAGTTTTTCAAAAAGTAATTTATATATTTTATATAATGTATATATCATGAAGATGTATACGAAAGATTATGATAGTTCATAACCACCAAGTTATGATTTAAATTAAAGTTTCAAAAAAGTAATTTATAAGGTTTCTTTAATGTTTAAAAGATTAACTTTTTTTTTTATTTAACTCCTATGTACAAGTTCGAAATCTGCTCGAGAGCAATAATCGATTTGTTTATAAATCTTAACAATGACAAATCCAGCATTATTTAGTACCTTACATTAAAGACCTAACATTATCACATTGCTAAACATTCAAATGACTGCAATTAATCTTTAAAAAAACAAACACAATAGTAGTTATCCGTGGCTTATATTGAGTGGGTTTATTCATTTCAACCGCTTCACTATGTTCTTGTTAACAGGTTTACTGCAAGGGAATTTGGATGTAGTTCAAGACGCGATAATACCTTTCACTCGCGCACTTAGCTTCTTGAATAACGAAAGGAACATTTAAGTCGTTGTGTATAGATTTATTAGTTACGAACCACGGAGCATCCGTTATTGTGCGTAGCGTTTTAGAATTGAAATCTTTGAGGGATTTCTATGTTGGAAGTACTCACAGTACCCCACAGTTGCACACCATAGGTCCACACTGGTTTTATGATTACTTTATACACTGTTAGCTTGCTTACCAATGAGAGTTTTGATTTTCTACCGATTAACCAGTAAAGTTTCGATAGTTTCAAACCAAGTTGTTAGCGGTTCATGAAAATGTGCCGTTTCCAGTTGAGCCTGAGATCCAGATGCATGCCAAGATATTTCGCATCGTTTACTTGGTGAAGTTGTTGTCTATTGAGAGTTGCAGTAGGACACGTCTCTCTACGCAGAGTAAAGATTATATGTTGTGATTTGACTTCATTTGCTTTAATGCGCCATTTTCTGAATTGATTAAGTGAATTGAATTGAATTTGATTAAGTGCCTCTTGTAGTTTTTCAAAAGCATAGGTTGCAAGGATAGCAGTGTCATCTGCAAAGGTGGCTGTTATTGTGTTTGCAGTAGTAGGTATATCTGCAGTGTACAGCAGGTACAAGATCGGGCCCAGTACGCTACCTTGGGGTACGCCTGATTTTATTTGCTGTAGATCGGCTATTTCTTCTTTATATTTAACCATGAAGTGTCTATTGGTCAAATAAGACTGCAATACCTGGTAATAGAGTGTAAGCAATTTTGTTTTTATTTTATACAGAAGCCCTTGGTGCCATACTTTATCAAACGTCTGGGTAACATCTAAAAAGGCAGCCGAACAATACTTTTTGCGTTCAAATGTGCTGTTTATTATTTCTACTACTCTGTGTACTTGTTCGATAGTTGCATGTTGTTCCCGAAATCCAAATTGGTGTTGTGGTATAATATTGAGTTGATCGAGTTCTGGTTTTAGCCTTTTAAGAAATAATTTTTCAAAAAGCTTTGATAGAATAGGCAGTAGACTTATTGATCTGTACGATGTAACTTCCTCTAAAGGCTTTCCTGGCTTTGGAATTAATATTATTTGCGCTACCTTCCACTGGGATGGGTAGTGGCCAGTTCTTAAAATTGAGTTGTAAATTTGGATTAGAACAATTAACACTTTATCTGGTAGTTGTTTAATGATTGTGCCAGTTATGAGATCATATCTGGGAGCTTTATTTAGATTGAGCTTTTTAATTAAGGCTTTGACTTTATGGAGTTTTATGGCTTGGATAGGAGGTGCCATTTGGTATGGTGCTTGCAAAAACTTAAGAATGTCCATCTCTTCCTCCTGAGAATTCATAGATGGAAAGGACTTGAATACACTTTCTAGGTGTTTGACAAACGTCGCAGCTTATTCTTTGCCTGTTCTTGCCCACGATCTGTCTGGTTTTCTTATAAGGGGAATGTTTTCTCTAGGCCTTTTTAATTTTGTCGTTGCCTTCCATAAAAAATATTCGGTGGCTTCAGTAGGTATTAAACCTTCAAGATATTCTTGAAAAGCTATATTTTCTTTGTCCTTCAGTAGCTTTTTGAGATTTCGCTCTGCTTTGTTAAGGTTTACTTTATTTGGGGAGCTTTTGTTTTCATCCATATTTTTCTTAATTTTCTCTTATCTTGAATAGCTTGTTTGGCTAGATGTGACTGATTTCGGTTCTTTCTATTAATACACGGTACAGGAGTTGCATTCCAGGCTGCTTGCTGTATTGATTTTACAACATTGTCTACTGCTGTATCAATTTCTTCAGGAGTCTTAAGCCTGACGTTTGTATTAATTTTTTCTTTGATTTCTAAGCTAAATTGCTCCCAGTTTGTCAACTTGTTAGCGAGGAACACTGATTTTTGTTTGTTTACTACTGTGGAGCTCAACAATACCATAATAGATGAGTGGTCTGATGATAGGTCAAAACTTGGTTCAGCCCAGAGGTGATCTAGTGAAATTCCTTTCATCACACAAAAATTGATGACATCAGGGATCTTGTTTGTATCTGTAGGCTAGTAGGTGAGCTTTCCAGTAGATAGAACTCCTAGGTTTTGCTTATCTATACATTTCACCAGTTCTCGCCCTTTAGTTGTTATTAGGCGTGAACCCCATCTTAAGTGCTTAGCGTTGTAGTCTCCACCGGCAAGAAATCTGTTACCCAAGGTGGCGAAGTATTCTTTGTATTGTTCCTCTTTAATTGCGTGTTTTGGAGAACTATATATTGCTGATATGGCTAGTAGTCCCATAATATCTTCAACCAAAATTGTTGTTGCTTGTATATGTTCTGTTTGATATTTTTGTAGTTCGTGATGTTGCAGTTGGTTTTTGATTATGATGACGCTTTCGCCCCAACCAACATTATTTGGATGCTTTGTATCGTAAATGGTGTAGTTTTGGATCCTTAAATAGCTGCGATTTGTGAAATGTGTTTCCGAAATCAACATTATGTCAATATCATGTTCCTTCAAGAAAGATTTCACTTCGGGTCCATGATTACTAAAGACTGTCGGTGTTCCACACAGCTATTCTTAGGTGTGGGTGCATTAATTTCGTTTATTAAGCAGTGCAGTGTGAACACGATATTCATCATTGTGTCCATACGTTGAGGCATCGCCTCTACCAGCTTTTCTAGTCGCGATATTCTGTCTTCTGTTACTATATTAGTTAGTGGATCTGTAATGCTGATATTGGGATTATTTATATTGGCTTCTTTCTTTCTGGTTATTGCAGCATATGAGATATCTAACATTTTTCGTAGTGGCTGGGATATTTGTATTTCATTGATGATAAGTTCTGCTTCGTAGCGCTGGATATTGTTTTTGTTAAATTTCTTTGTAGACCTTGCAACCTTTATAATTGGCATGACGATTTTCGTTGCAGAGTGCACATTTTAAATCTTTACGTTCGGAAACACTGCAGATTTATTTATCGTGGAATCCGCTGCACTTGATGCATCTTGGTTGGCGCATGCAGTAATTTTTTGTGTGCCCTAGTCGTTGGCATCTGACACATTGTGGAATTTGTCTGGTTTGGCGTACTGGTTCAAGATTTATATTACTACGCTGCAGTTGTCGTTTTCGTAAAACATTGGTAATAGTTGCTGGTCTCTTCGACTTTTAACACTGTAAATGCTTTTTACTTTATGTTCATGAGTGGATATTTCAGCTTTTAATTTTTCAATGTCTATAGAGTAATGGAGTCTCTTAATGACGACTCTAAAATTTCTTTTGTTTTTTATTTGATATGAGTGATATTTAACATCTTCGTTCGTCAATGCTTCTATTGCAGCCTTGTACGAAGTTTCATCATTGGTCAGCACCTTGACTTCACTCTTTGGTAATATTTTAAATGTATATTTATCTTTACCGTCGTCCACCGATTCCAGCAATTCAATCAATCTATTGACATTCCTAATTTCTGCTAAAAAGATAGGAGATCCCAAGTAACATTTGGTGCTGAAAAACTTGGTCAGCAAATTATTTGCTGCCATTGCGGTAGGTCAGCTTAAAATTTAGCTGATTTTCAGCTTCAGCACATTAGCTGAATTTTAAGCTGACGTTTCAAAGTGTCAGCTTCAAATTCAGCTGTTTTTCAGCTTCAGCAAATAAGCTGAATTTTAAGCTGACGTTGCGAAGCGTCAGCTTCAAATTCAGCTGTTTTTCAGCTTCAGCAAATTATCTGAATTTTAAGCTGACGTTGCGAAGCGTCAGCTTCAAATTCAGCTGTTTTTCAGCTTCGGCGAATTAGCTGAACTTCAAGCTGACGTTTCGAAGCGTCAGCTTCAAATTCAGCTGTTTTTTAGCTTTGGAAAATTAGCTGAATTTTAAGCTGGCGTTTCGAAGCGTCAGCTTTAAATTCAGCTGTTTTTCAGCTTTGGCAAATTAGCTGAATTTTAATCTGACGCTTCGATACGTCGTAACGTCATGCGTCAAAATTGAAGATTATTATAATTATTACAAGTATACATTCAACAAGTATAATCCATTAATTAATTAAAATCAATTAAGATAGATTTACGGTTCAGTTGAACGCGTGTTTTGGTTACTGTCAGACAACCCTCATCACGAATTTCAAAATTTCAACTACACTATAGGAAAGAGGACAATTTTCTGTGTATATGGCAACAAAAATTTCTGCGGTCCATGCATTCGTTTTCGAAAAAAAGACATTTTAAAGTTATTAAAAGCAAGGTAGTGGTAACCCGATACACCCCGTTGCAACGTGTCGAGCCACGGTCAACTGGCACGTTCCGTTCCTATTCTTCATTTTGTTGACGGTACGAGTGCTTTAATACACTCTTAATGTTGTTGTCATTCATGATCGACACCCGTACGAGTTCTATGGCTTCGAGTTCCACCCTTGGCGAGTTCTGTCATTTTTCAGGGATATTTTTAATTTTTTTTGCCTTACACAAAATCGGCTAATCATGCAGCCATGTTAAAAGGTGTATTAAAATACATGTAAATTTAAATTTTTTAAATTCGATTTTTTCGAGAACTAATGCACGGACCGCAAAAATTTTTTGTTCTAATATGCTTAGAAAAGTGTCCTCTTTCCTATAGTGCAGTTGAAATTTTGAAATTCGTGATGAGGGTTGTCTGACAGTTCCCCGTGTTTTTATAAATCGATTCATTATTTTATGAACACAGCAGTGTAGAAAAATAATTAAAGAGCTATAAGCTATTCTAAAGCATTCTTCCAAGTTTCAATATTTTGTCGTTTAGCGAACATTTATAATACAAATCATATTATTTGTATTTTATATTGTCAATTGATTAGTAATTTAAAAAATGGACCAACATTTAAAGTGCACAAAATTTGTATTAATTTTCATAATTTTCATCAATAAATAAAAATAGTTTTAATTAAAATCGAAATGATTTTCAATGTAAATCTATAATTTATTTACAAATACAATATTGGGTTTTCGCTTTAAGACATAAATCGCATACAAAAGCGAAATTGCATAAATTCGACTGTATTCGAATTCGGTAAAAGAAATTCGAAAAAATATCAATCTTTTAACTTCATTTTTAAATTTTTTAATTTTTGTCATTAGTAAGTCATACTTTCGCGTGGTAATTATATTTTTGAATATTTTATAAAATTTTGTGCACGTTTTTACGGACTTAGCAGAATTTTATTTACGATCTTCAGTGCAGACATATTTATATTAATTTTATTTTTATTTTTTTTCATAGTAAAACAATTTTTAAAAATATGTTACCGATTATAATCGATTTATGCAAAATTAGGAATTTTTGTGTTAATAATTAATCAAAAAAAGACAATTTTTGCTATTTTTAAATTTCAATGTAATCGAATTTAACACGGTAGGTGTAGGCCTACTATTTCTTTTTACAACATTGTAGCTAATTTAGTGTATTTTTAAAAATTAATTTTTATAAAATTAAAATTGTGGCAATTTTGTAACTATATGTGCAAGTCAATTGTAACAAAATTATTTTGGGAAACCCAAATTTCATAAACTAACTAATGAGATTATACAAATAAGAAAAAAGGTATTTAGAATTTGTAGTAAAATTTTTTTGCGTAAGTATTTATTTAAAAATTTAAAATTTTGAAAACCACCATGAAATATAGTAGTGTGTATTTAATTATTTTTCGATAACTGATGGTCAAATACTCCACACAAATATAGATTGAATATATTTTAAAAAAATCAAAAAAGTTTTATATAGCTTCATAGCCTAGGCAGTTAAGCTTTCAAGTTCCAAGGTGCATACCTGAGGATCAAATCCCACTCGAGGCGGCGGACGTAAAAAAATGTAAGTTTAAACTTAACTTAAAGTTATACATAATAATATATAAATTCAAAATTACTGTAATATGTCAGATTCTATTTAGGATATCGTTAACGATATACGATATTGCGACTGATATAAAATGATAAATAAATAAATGATGTAATAAAGATATAATATATTTATATTTTTTGATGTTAATGAAAATAATAAAATAAAATGTTCTATAAATTATGGGCGACAATTTAATTAGATAAATATAATTATCAATTTTAAATAATTTTTTAATAGCGCAGCTATCGAGCTGCATCAGCTGCTGATTTTTAGTAACGTCAGAAGCTGAATTGCTACTGAATTGCTAATCTGGCGGCAAAAAACCAGTTGAAATTTAGGAATCAGCTAAATTTTAGCTGAATTTCAGCTGATTCAGCGCTGAATATCAGCTGAATCAGCATTTTCAACAGCTGACGCAACGCAATTTCAGCTGGTTTTTTGCCGCCAATTTAGCAATTCAGCTTCTGACGTTACTAAAAATCAGTAGCTGACGCAGCTCACTAGCTGAATTTTAAGCTTTGATGATGCGAGATTTTTTGTTCAACATCAACATTTACAACAACAATTTTTGGTGTTCAGTGATAAATAGGAACGCTTTGGTTCGGACCTGGTGGAATCCCAAGATAATATTATAATGCAAAAGCAATAATAAAACAGGTACTAAATTGTAAACGTGGTAAAAGCGGAAACATTATCGAGATAAAAATCGTTTCTCCTTGGGGAGGATTACAACTTTCAATCTGCCATGTCATATTGCGTTGAAAAACTACTGTTGAAAAATTGACCTTTTATAACATTAACAAGGATTTTCTCGCTTTTAGTATTTAGTAGCCGCCCCGGTTTCTTATCCTTTGCATTACTATAATATTTGCAAACACCATTTGGAGTTTAATTTCGAGTAGAGGGCAAGTTTTTTTTCTATATTTGGATATTCTTAAATTAAGGCCTATTATATAAAAAAATGTTTCTTTATTTATTTTTACTTCCATTATTTTGCACCATCGTGATTGTCAAATTAACATATTGTCGAATATAACATATAATTTTGAAGTAATGAACTACAAACTATTAACTTAGATCTGATTTTCAAATTCCCATCTCTAAAATCAAAGTAGTTATTTTGAAGTAATGAACTTCAAACTATTAACTTAGATCAGATCTTCAAATTCGCATGTAGATATTTTGAAGTAATAAACTTCAAACAATTAACTTAGATCTAATTTTTATATTTCCATCTCTGATATCTGCAGTAGTTATTTTGAAGTAATGAACTTCAAACTATTAACTTAGATCAGATCTTCAAATTCCCATCTCTAAAATCAGAAGTAGATATTTTGAAGTAATAAACTTCTAACTATTAACTAAGATCTAATTTTCAAATTCCCGTCTCTAAAGTCAGAAGTAGTTATTTTGTAGTAATGAACTTCAAACAATTAACTTAGATCTGATTTTCAAATTTCCATCTCTAAAATTAGAAGTAGATATTTTGTAGTAATTAAGTAAAATAAACCTACATTATATTATAAATTAAAATAACAAAAAGTATTTAACGTCCATGTTCAAAATTAAAATTTTTGAATGCTGAACCACGCAGGACCTTGAATTGCCAACATAGGCACATAAGGATCAAATTTTAATGTTGTAGATTTTTTATTTAAGCTGAAACGAAAATGTTTCAGTAAAACCGCAATTCCAACTTTAACTTGCATTTCTCCTAATCGCGAGGCTGAAATTAATGATTTATCGTGAAAAAATAAAATTGTATCGAATTTTAAATATACCTATGCAATATTTTGCGCCTTCTCCAAATGGAAGATAAGTGAACGGACGAATTTTTGGTTTGTTAGTTTGATTAAATCTTTCGGGATCAAATTTGTCAGGTTCTGGAAAAAAATCAGCGTCTCGATGCAATGCCGAAATTGGAAAGAAAACAAGAGTTCCTTTTTCAATGATTACATTAGAATTTGGAACTTTGTAATCTTCAATGCATTGTCGTGTAGTTATGTAGAGAGATGGATACATTCGCAGTGTTTCTGAAAATGTTAATTAATTATAAACTCTAATTATCTATCTAATTATTACTCATTAAAAGCATTACCTACCTTCCACTACTTGATGTAAGTATTTCATTTTCATTATATTGTGGTAAGTCAATTTTCCATTGTCTTTGTTAATAACTTCGTTTATTTCATTTCTAAGCTTTTCTTGAATATTTAAATTTATTGCTAATTCGTATAAACAAAATGTGATAGAAGAGGAGGTTGATTGAATTCCAGCATTAAAGAACATATAACATTGAGCGGTTAACTCCAACATTGTTAAATTTTGTTTGTTTGCTTTATCGGTAGCGCAACTATCGCCTTGCTTATTGTTTTTCAAATCGATTAAAAGTTGCATCAAATCTGGTCTGTAAAAGTTAGCTTTTTCTCGAAAATAGACATTATCTCTAACAATCCGAAGGAAAAACTTTGTTATATATCCAGGAGTTACTGATATCTTCAAAAAACGAGCTAAGTTAGGATTACAAACTGCAATAAGCCATTTAATTCTGTCGAAAGGGGTTAATGGCATAAAAAATGCTCTCGCATGTTTTCTAAATTCATTTTGGTCGTCTTCACAGCTATTGCAATCAATTCCAAATATACACGAACCCATTACATCTGTGGAATAACAACTTGTAATTTCTTTCATATCAACCGCTTCCTCGATATTTGATAATTTATTTATCATGGAAACTATCCTATCACTGCAATTGAAAATAATTTCAAACATCATCTTGGTTTTACTAGGAGAAAAGATTGGACTTATTTTTTCTCTCATATCTTTCCATTGCTGACCTTCCAAGCTTAATAAATGTGTATTTAACGGATCGTCTTTATCATTACGATAAATTCCTCGGTCTGGAAAATATTTAAAGTCTTTAACCATAATATTCTTTATAAGTTCCGGATGTATTGGAATGTAAATTGGTCTGGTGCCTAAATTTATACCGAAGTGTTCATGGCCTAGCGCCTTAAAGGAGTCATATAGTTCTTTAAGTATTTCTGAAAAATGCATTGCATTCGGATTACGAAAGTTTTATACACCTAGAGGGAAGTTCGGTTTATGGCAAGGTAGATCTCGTCGTTTCCAATACATAAACTTCCACTGTATGTAAATGTATAAAACAAGAAGCGGTACTAAAAATATTAGTGCTAAATTGAGCAACACACCCATTTTTGAAGATAAACAGATTTTCTTAAATTTTTTTACAACTTTAAATTTTTAGCTCATAGAAATATTACACTTGACATTTATTTGAACTGCACTGACAAACTAAAATAGTACAATAAAAATAAACACTATAGAACACAATTACTGTAATATGGTTTTCAAGGTAAAATATTTTTTTGGTACTAATACATATGTTTATTAGAAAACCGACAAAAAATAACTAATGAGTACTACTAAGTGTTTGTCAAATTATGGCAAACAAACAAATTATGGCAGTATCTTCAGAACAATACGTTAAATTTAGTTATATTTAGTAGTATAAAAGCGAGAACTAGCCAGTAATATAGAAATAATAAAGCTGTAGTTTACTGTTTCTTTTAGATAATATTTATTGCTTTGACATATTCAAATTTATAAAAAAACGCTCAATCCAAATATTCTGCTTGGGTTCATTCATTATTTAATAATTAACAAGAGACTCTTCATTGTTTTTTTTAATCGAATTTAGATTATAAATTTTCATATTGTTTTATTTAATTTCCAATTTTTAATTTTTAAATGTGTAATCGGTTTGCATAAAATTTTGTTACCTTATAGGATCGTAATCGCATTGGTCTTGAAGCTGGCGTCAGTCCGTTGTATTCAATTAAATTCAATTGTCAGTGCGCTGTATTTTTATGCAAATATTCACATAATCTTCAATTTTTTAATTTTATTTTTACACTTACACTAATTAAAATGAAATAAAAACAACCATGTATTCAAATTTAATCACTTTTAATAATTACTAATTTTTAAACAATCAAATATTAAACTTTTCATTGCGGGAATAATGATCATCTGCTGGTCAAGTCGACGCCAATGCCATCTCTACCTTAGTGTCTATCCAAGCCCCTCTTTTTTATCCTTCCTCACGGATACCAACTCAAAATTTCCAAACTTAAAATCTTTGTACAGAGTACTTACAAATGTACAGATTAATAATTTACAATAATAAAAACAAAACTTCAAAATTATTTTCAAAATTAAGAAACAATGTTTTTAGCGTTTCAAAACACGACATTATATTACTTTTTATCTTATTATCGAATGTTTTTAGAAATTCAAAGTCATGGCAAAGAAATAAAACAAAATAAAACAAGACATAATCACTGTAATTTATGATAAAAAGACGAGCAGGCGTGATACCATTTACCATTAGAAAGTACAACTAGGAAGAACAGGAAGTTTACTTACATTATGTAACTTTAGAATTAGTAACAATAAAATAAGCTATAATTATTGGAATAATTTAATTAATAATCCAAGCATATATTAATTTATAACCATAATTTTTTAATTAATTTTTACATTTTTACATTTATAAACGCAATCTAGTCTCTTATACTAAATTTTTTCAATGTTAAACAAAGCAGGACCTTCAAATGCTAACATTGGCATGTAGGAATCTAATTTTATTGCTGAAGACTTTTTATTTAAGGTAAAGCGAAAATATCGCAATAAAACTACAATTCCAACTTTAATCTGTATGTCTCCAAATCGAGAAGCTGAAATTCATAAAGTTATGGATAAGCAAAATATTTATTATAATAATCGAATATACCCATGCAAAATCTAGGACCTTCTCCAAATGGAAGATAAGTAAACGGTTGAATTTTTGTCTTATTGATTTTATTGAATCTTTCCGGATCAAACTTGTCAGGCTCTGGGAAAAATTCAGCATCACGATGCAATGCTGAAATTGGAAAAAAAACTAGAGTTCCTTTCTCAATGGTTACATCGGAATTTGGCACTTGGTAATCTTTACTGCACTCACGGGTAGTCACATAGAGTGAAGGATACATCCGTAATGTTTCTAAAAATTGCAACAAATTATTTCATAATAATAATATTATTAACGAAAAACCTTCGACTACTTGATGTAAGTACTTCATCTCCATTATATTATCGTAAGTTATCTGTCCTTCATATTTATCAATCATATCGGTTATTTCCTTTCTGAGTTTTTCTTGAATTTTCAAATTTTTTGTTAATTCGTATAAACAAAATGTGATAGAAGCTGCAGCTGTTTGAATTGCAGCATTAAAAAGCAGAAAAGAGTGTGCAGTTAACTCCGACATTGTTAAATTTTGTTTTTTGCCTTCTTTATTATGAGCGCAACCATCTCCTTCTTTGTTGTTTTTCAATTCAATTAATAGTTGCATTATATCCGGTCGGTAAAGGCTTGTTCTCTCTCGAAACTGAACATTATCTCTAACTATTCTAAGAAAAAATTTTGTTATATCCCTAGGAGTTATCGATATCCTTAAAAAGCGGCCTAGCTCAGTATTACAAGCTACAATGAGCCATTGGATTTTTCCAAGCATTGTAAGTGGCGAAAAGAATGCCCGGGCATGCTTTCTAAATTCGTTTTGATCGTCTTCACAACTGTTGCAATCGATTCCAAACACACATGAACCTACTACATCTGTGGTGTAACAACTGGTAATTTCTTTCATATCAACTGGTTCTTCATTTTTGGATACTACATCCATCATGGAAGTCATTCTATTACCGCAGTTCAAGACATATTCAAACAACATTTTGATTTTACTAGCAGTAAAAATGGGACTCAATTTTTCTCTCATATCTTTCCATTTTTGACCTTCCAAAGTTAGTAAATGTACATTTAAGGGATCGTCCTTTTCGTTATAATAGAATCCTCGATCGGGAAAATAACTAAAGTCTTTAACCATGATGTTCTTTATAAGTTCCGGATGAATTGGAACATAAACTGGTCTGGTTCCTAAAGTCATGCCAAAATGTTCGTGACCTTTCGACTTAAAGTAGTCATATTGCTCTTTAATTAATTCTGTAAAATGCTTATTTTCGGGATTTCGAAATTTATATAAACCTAATGGAAAATTAGATTTGTGATGGGGCAGCCCTCGTCGTTTCCAATAAGTAAACTTCCACTGTATATAAGTGTACAAAGCAAGAAGCACTACTAAAAATACGATGACTAAATTAAGCAACACACCCATTTCTTTTTAAGTTTAACTTTAAATTTTTAACCAGTAAAATATAACAGTACATTTATTTGAATATCACTAATGCACTAAAATACACATTAAAAATTATTAGTATTTATACAATAAAATTATTATAGAATTATTTTCAAGGTAAATTTTTTTCTGTAATGGGTTTATAATTGAATCTATAAAATATAATAATTATTGAATAGTTGTCTTTGTATTATGTGTGTGAAATTAATGATTTTTTCACATACTTTGTTATACTAGGCTTCATTATCTTGCTTAATCACGAAAGGAAGTAAGAATTTTGCTTTAGTCTGATTTTGTTATATTAACCAATATATTACATTTAAAATTTATTTTATTTTAATTTTATTTTATTAATGTATTAAAAGTTATTATCAGGATAACTAGACATCGGATTATATTTGCATATTTGCATATTATGCAAATGTATATTTATACATTGTATACACGTATACTGTGGTGTTACAAAATGGTTCGCACCCACCCTATCCATTTTTGTAGAAAAATTTCATTTTTGTAAATTGTAATTTTGAAAATTATTAGACAGGTGGGGGAGAATCGACTGAAATACGGAGCCTTTTGCCGATAGCGACCGCCTGAGCCTGTTGTGCGATTTTGGCTCGAAGCAGATGTTGAGCATTTTTTGATTTAAAGTTTATGCTAATACGTGATTGCGCCTTTTTTGAAATTGTGAGTAATAATTTGAAACTAAATAAAGTGAGTTTTATGCGATTGCATTACAGCGTATTTGTGAAATTTGGAATTATTTTGAATATTTATGATAATTTGCTACCGAGCAGTAGTGAGGAGATTTGGTAGATTGATTTGAAAGAAGAGTATTTGGAATCATAATTTTGATTTAGATTGTCGTAAATTTGAATATTAAAAATTGCATTTGAAGGAACAAATGGTTCGAAAGATAAACACGTCGATTTGGATAAGGTAGAAATTAAAGAGTCCCATGTACGACGAAATTTAACAATTTTACATTTCAAACATTTTCGGAAACGAATCTGTGATATTTTTTGATAAATTATATCATTACAATACATTTGCAAATGTATATTTGCATATTCAAATGCATATTTGCATATTCAGGTGCATATTTGTATATGCACAGATGAATATTTTTAGGCAATAAATACCGATTTCTATGCATGTGAATTTGCAAATCCATATTTGCAAATACAAGTGCATAGAACTTGATATTTATTGCGTTGCTGTATAATTTAATAGTTTCTTGCCTATCGTACTTATTTCTGCTTATTTCTATCAATAGATGGCGCGAAGGCTGGAAGTCGATTGTAATGTTGCTGGCAAGGTTTACGATATGATGATGTATAGATAAATCATGAGTTGTTCGCTTAAAATTCTTGGCCCCGCTCCCCACCAACGGGGAATTAATAAAAAAACTTTGTTTTTAGGCAACAAGAGCAACAAGTTTATCGAATACTTGGCTACCTACCGCTACGGACTTGCACAAGAACCCACGGACACATACGCATCTCTCTACACCCACGGCATCCGAAGCAGGATTTTTTTTGTTTTAGCAAATTTCAGAGTAAATTAATTTTCAATTAATCTATTCATTCCTCTTTCCTTTCAGGATCCAAGGTCTTAGCCAGTTTTAGCCTCGCGCTAACCTAAGAGGAAAGTCACCTCTCATTATTCCACCGCCTCGCCAGTCGCCCATATCAGTCCAAAGAAGCTATAGGGATCGCCCTGGAATTCCATCAAAACAATAAGTTCATCGTTTATCATCATTGATTTCCTCTATAAAGAAAAGCATCATCGCGTGTGCAAGCTTACAAAGATTAACTGCCAAATCCGCTACCCCAGAATCTATAATAACGTTATGGTGCACTTAATTGAATGCTGTATTGAATTTTGAGGCCATAAAACAAGTAGTTTGTCAATTTGACAGTTTAGATGCCATTGCAATTAATTCCAGCAAAAAGACGTTTATATCAGACAGAATATAGCTCTGATTACTATACATTTTAGCAACATACCCGACGCCATAGAGAAATTGGAAACTAAAAACCTTCCTCTATGCAAGTACTTAGAAATACTGGAACAAATGATTAAACTGACCGAAGTCCTTCCTAATTCACTGTCGAAAAAGATTCGTCATAAATTAAATGCTGTTCTGTATAAAAACCCGAGTCTTGAGACAATTAAGAAAATTAATGCATATTGAGATGCCCCGAGCCATACAAATTTCTAAAAAATTTGCTTAATCCAAAATTACTCCTTTGCTCGGATTCATCCATTAATTAACAAGAGACTCTTCTGGTTGTAATTTTTATTTGTGTCGTTTTATTTGGTTAAGTTTAATTTTGTTGTTAAATTTGTTACCTTGCAATGTGGTATGGTCGTTGCCTTCGCATTTGGTATTGCATCTGGCGTCAGTCCGTCTAACAAATTCGTTTGTCCATTTATTTTAACAAATAACCAAATATTCAATTTATTCTTCACTCGCACTTCAATAAAACAACTTTCTATTTAATTTTAACTCACGTTTATTATTTTTTTTTATTCTAAATTATTAAAATCAAAATTATAATTTAGCGCAGCAGGGAAATAACACTCCCACCTCCATGTTTTCGACAACCTTCTAGTCCTACTCTCTTGACGCTCCCTCCTTCTTTACAATTAAAATCTTTATTTACAGTATGTTTATAAATATTAAAACAAAACTTCAAAACAAATTTTACAAATAAATAAATTAATGTTTTTATGGTTTCGAAACATGACAATATATCAACAGCACAGGTCAAAGCCTGTCTGAAGGGATATTTCCAGAAATGGCATCAAATTTCAAATTTACTTAATTAACGTCAGTTGACGTAGAGAGGTTGTTTTCGGCCTTCAAATTAATATTAAGCGTCGAGCGTCACAAGTTTACCATAGAAAATCTAGAAAAATAGGTGATAGTGTATTGTCACAATAATTATGCATGATTTTATTATTGTAATAAATTGTTTAACTGATGTAAATTATTTAATGGATTTCAAATAATTAAAAATAAACAAAGATTATACAAAAATACAACTGAAAATGCGTGTAACCGTCACACGCAATTGATGTAAAACTTTTTTGACATTATGACAGATGACGATTAAGTTAAAAATAAAAATATAAAAACAAGATATTCAAATGACTGTCGATATTATAATTATTATGCACGCTAAGAGCTAATGTGGTTATATTTTTTTAACGAATACATTGAGTATCGACGTACCGTATTTTTAAATTTACACCCTTATGACAAATTTATTTTAATTCGTCTTTGTTGCAGCTATGTTACTAGTTATTCATTTAAAAATACCGCCATATTGCCGTAACGCATTTCCGTTGCATTGTTATCAATTTACCCCTAGTCGCGCTTAAAGAAGTTTTACTTCAAAAAAGAATTTTGATAGTGCACATTTTACCGCTTTTTAGAGAATATTTTGGCATTTTGTTAGTGTATTTATAATTCGATGTCTAATAATAACTGTGTCGGTTGTCTTTGAAATTAAACTTGTTGGGTACCTACTCATTATGTTTATATTACTTGTATCATGTTACTTTGATATCCGCTTGGTTTAATCAATATTTTAGTTTTAATGTTTAATAAATAGTATAAAATATAAAAAGTATTTTATATTAGTATTTTACCGAATTAAAAAATAAATATAGTTTTTTTCTCTTTTTGTTGTTTTTCTCTTTAAAAGTAAAATGTTAAAACTCGAATAGTTGATATTCTCGGCGATAGGTATCCATACGACCGGTATCATTATAGAGAATTATTTTCCTTGTTAATTTCTTCGAAAGTTGCATAAAATGTACCGGTGATTATTCTTCCAGGGTGGTGGTTATGTAGATGTTTAAATAATGGGTCGAGAGGTTCTTCCATTAGCAATTACTTCTTTAGGCCACGTTTAAACTTCGAGTGTGTTTTATCTTAAATTAGGTTAATTTAGTGTCTTTACGGTTTACTGTAATGAATAAGGTTGATGAATTGTTCTGTAATTTTATGTTAATTGGTGAGGGCACGTGACCTGTCAAAGAGCGGACGGTATTAAGGGCAGCCACGTTCAACCCTTGAATTTTCCGGATACCGTAATCACCAACGGTTATATCGGTTTTACAGTTTAATTGGAAATTCTCTAGCCTAGCTCAAGTTTTCCTCATAATATAATCTTGTTTGATTACATAATTCTATCGATCAATTTTTTGGTGTTAGATGTATGTATATAAATTTCATTAACGAGGAAATTGAAAAGCGGTGGATTGAGATTTTAAACTTTATAGACCGTTTAGTAAAGAGATGGTAACGACACGCTTGCGCAGTGATTTTAAATATTTTTATTTTACCCCAACGGTTCACCCCTTAAAAAGCATATAAACCACGATGTGGGGCGTAAGGACTAATTTACTTTTTATAGCCGTAATTTGTAATTGTACTTTGTAATAAGAATAATAAAGAGAATATAATCTTGTAAGAGAAAATATAGCAGTTGAGTGCAATTTACGAATGTAATTCTTTGCTTTAATTTTGTTCTGCGATGTTGTAAACCACTATTAACCTAATTATTTATTAACAAATTATTGTTGTTAATGAAAAATTACGTTGTAGATGTAAATAGGTTACAAAAAGCGTGGTTTCGAAATTGTTATGAAATAATAAGTAATAATCAATTTGATTTACAATAAGGGAACTCAATATTTTCAATATTGTTGTTCAGTTGTTGTGTTTTAGATACATAAAATAAACTTTTAAAACTTACATTTAAGGTGGAATCTAAACTACCACTCAGATAATTCTTTGAGCTGCTCGAATTCCACTTTAGATCGAACTTGAGACGATTCTTGAAGTCAAAGTTCAGAACTTTTACCACTAGACCAAACTAAACTATGCAGACATTAAATAGAAATATTTCAATTAATTCAATGTCGATTGAATTTGAAGCTCGGTGCCACGTTTTTATATTATAACATTAAGTAAACAACCATCAATAGACTAATATAATAATTACAGTAATTATAGAAAACGTATTGTATAATTTATTTTTAGTTTTATAAAATTAACGAAGTTTGCAAAGCAAAGGTATTTAAAAAAATCACATTAACTGTACTAAGTAAATTTTGGTTATAAGTACATCAGTCTTCAACTTATTGCTAGCTTTATAATTCAATGTACCTCACTTGCTTTTTGTTTTTATATTACATTAGAAACTTAAGCTTGACGTTTAACTTTACATAGGCCTAGCTGGAAGTTTAGCTAAAGTAGGCCTCAAGTTAAACGAAGCTTTCAGCTATTTCCAATTACGAAGACGAAGACTACGACAAATTAATGTAATAAGAATGTTGACAATTTTAATATTTTAATAACTCATTCAACTTATGCGATCTTGATCCTATAAAATGAAAAATGGGTTACTGTCAGACAACGATCATCACGAATTTTACAATTTCAACTGCACTATAAGAAAGAGCACAATTTTCTGAGTATAATGCAACAAAAATTTTTGCGGATCATGCATTTGTTTTCGGAAAAACGGCATTTTAAAGTTATATAAAAGCAGGTAGTTGTAACCTGATACACCCCGTTGGAACGTGTCGAGCCACAGTCAACTCGCACATTCCGTTCCTATTCTTCATTTTGTCGACGGTACGAGTGCTTTGATATACTCTTAATGTTGTAGTCACTCGATGTGGACACCCGGACGAGTTCTATGGCTTCGAGTTCCACCCTTGGCGAGTTCTGTCATTTTTCAGGGATATTTTTAAATTTTTTTGCCTTGTAATTGTAAATTTGACATGTAAATTTAAATTTTTCAAATTTGATTTTATCGAGAATTAATGCATGTTCCGCAAAAATTTTTGTTCTAATATGCTTAGAAAAGTGTCCTTTTTCCTATAGTGCAGTTGAAATTGTGAAATTCGTGATGATCGTTGTCTGACAGTTTCTGAAAAATGTAGTAGTTTTAAGATTTAAATTTTTGCAAGTAGCAGGAGTATAATAATTATAATAAGATGAATTAGATTGACAACTTCTATATTTCTGAGTCTTTCAGCTTATGCGATCCTAATCCTGTACAGTGAAAAATTCGATTAGGACGACCAACGTTTTAAATTTGTCTCAATTTCTAACTTTTTAGGATCAGGATGGCATAATTTCGAAGTGATTATCATAAAAGTTGACAAACTCTTTCGCTCTATATAAACTTGGTTTATATTATAAAATTTAAATTTTTGATCTATTTTATTGAAATTAATACCTTAATTGGATTTAAATTTCTCACTTACAAATTCGAAGAGATATACAATTTTACTGGCTGCCATCTTTTTTACTTTATGTTACTATAAAAAATTTAAAACGTTGATTTTATTAATTGCATTATTCTGGGGGTTACCGTAAAGCTTACTTTGAAGAATTTAGTTTGTTTAGCCATGATTAAAAATTTTAGTTCGAAGATTAGCTTGAAATGTATGTAGTAGTTGGGCGCTTAGCTAGAAGCTAAGCTTAGCTTGAAGCTCAGCTTGAGATGTACATTGAAGATTAGCTTTCGCTTAGTAATCAAATTAAGCTCAGCTGCTTTAAACTGCATTTTAAGGCTGATGAACAGCTTCAAGCCATTTTTAGGCTAGTTTCTAAGCTGGAAAAAAGCTGCTTACATGCAAAGCTTCAAGATAGACATTAAACTAATTTAATTAGTACGGCTAACATTTCAAAAATATTAATATAACGTACAACTTAGAAGCAATGATTGTAAATTTCAATATTTCTGTCTCTTTGAACTTATGCGACCCTGATATTATAAAGTATAAAATTGAAATGATTAAAACTTAAATTTGTTAACTAACAGGAGTATATTCTATATTTACACGAATCTTTGAACATTAAGCATTCTTACTTAGAATTTGTTTTCTCATATTTACAAAATTATCTATTAGGAAAGAGGCTTTTTTCGAGGCATACACGATTTAAGATAGTTACCAAAACGAAGTCATTTGTTGTATTTAAGACTCCATCACTTACCAATGATGAAAAAAACTGTTACAACAGAAAACATTATCTGATAAAATTCTTAGCATGGTGATTCGTTACACTTTATCACATTGGTCCGAAAAGCACGAATTACCAAGTAAATTGTATCCGTTTTTTGAAAAACGCGAAGAAAGGTCCGATGAAGAAAAGACACTGTTATGGAAAGGAAGATTGCGTATTCCGCAAGTGTTGCGTGAGGACATGCTTCATATGTTACATGATGATCATCCTGGAATGACAGCTATGGAGTCGATAGCAAAAGTACATATTTAATGGTCCAGAATAAATCAAGACATTGCAGACTATGTCAAATCGTGTAGAACCTGTCAGGAGTCGAAACAAAATGATTTTCCACTTCCACTTTATTCTTGGAGTCCACCTGCAGAGCCATGGTCCAGAATTCATATTGATTTTGCTGGGCCATTTGAAGGAAGAATGTGGTTAATCGTGGTGGATGCGTTTTCGCGTTGGTTAGAAGTCATTCCAGTCAAAAACATAACAACTGAAGTCACAATCACCAACCTATAAGACATTTTTGCAAGATTTGGTTATCCAAAATTTCTAGTATCCGATAATGGTCTTCAACTGACATCTGAAGAATTCAAAAACTTTTGTAATATGTACGGAATTCCGCATATTCGAACTACTCCATACCATCCGAAAACAAATGGCTTCGCTGAACGAGCAGTAAAAACTTTTAAGAAACGTATGTCAGCAAGCGACAGAACAATGAAGATGGAACAACGTGTTAAAAGTTTCCTTTTTGCTTACAGAAACACTCCTCAACGCTTTACTGGTCGAGCGCCTTGTGAAATCATTTTTGGACGACTACTCCACTCTATTTTTGATTTGTTGAAGCCCAATATTGTTTGAAATATAGTATAAGGAGTTGGCAGCCCAGAAGAGCCGTTATGATCCAAAATCAAAAGAAAGAAATTGTGAAATCATTTTTGGACGACTACTCCACTCCATTTTTGATTTGTTGAAGCCCAATATTGTTTGAAATATAGTATAAGGAGTTAGCAGCCCAGAAGAGCCGTTATGATCCAAAATCAAAAGAAAGAACATATGTACCAAATCAACAGGTATGGGTTGATAATCCGTTGTTGAAAGGTTCTGCACCCGGAACGATACTGAAGCAGAATGATCCATGTTCATATTTAGTAGAAGTTAATGGACTGACTCGACGTAAACATGGGGATCAACTCCAATCTCGATCAATAGAGAAGACGGTTGTGGAACCAGGTTCAGCAGTCTCAGAAACCATGCTTGATGAGCCAAGCATGCTAGATATAACCCAAAGATTAGATAGCAACCTGGATGAGCCGGCAATTGAAGATCTTCAAGAGACACAACAAGCCTGAAGTTCAACTGAGCCCATCTTGAGAGCCGGAAACAAGACGTTACCCACAGCGAGACCGGCAGCCGCCTCCACGTTATGGCTTTTAAAATATTGGTAAGGGGGATATGTGGTATGATGCCCCAGCCCAGCCCCAGCAAGAGATGTCATGCGCGAAGAAATACAATAAAAACATCATGTCGGTTTTATACTTTGTATGTAGCATCCAAATTAAATAATTTACAGTTTTATGTGTTATCAATTATCTTCCATACAACAGTACAATTTACTATCAACCTTCGATTGAAGTTTAGCTAAAAAGCTCGTTCGTACCATTGAAGCTTAGCTGGAAGCTAAGCACAAAGCTTCAGCTCGAAGTTTACCTAAAATTTTACCTGGAAGCTTAGCTGGAAAACGAACTTAGAGCTTATGTAACCTACTTAAAGGTTTGCTTGGTGCTCAATTTAATGCTAAGCTTACGGCTTAGCTTAGAACATTGGTTAAGGTTTCGCTTAGACTTAGCATAAATCTCACTTTAAAGTCTAGCTAGAAGCATAGATTGAAGTTTAGCTGAAAGCTTTGTTTGAAGATTATCTGGAAAACAAGTTAGTTAAGCATCAATAATTACATTTTAAATTTTTTTATGGAATGTGAGTACATAAAGGTTGGAAGAAATTGAAATTAACAAGTTCTATAGTTGCTTGTATTTTTGTCTTTATGCAAATCATGCAAAGTGAAAAATTAAATTTTGTTGCCGAAAATTTGGCCATATTAATGTTTGGTTTTATTCTCATAACATTAGCTTGGTTGCTCGAGTTACAGTTTCTTACGTTACCGCCTGTAATAAAAAAGAATTGCATACTGTCCTTAATCGGATTACAGACTAACTGAACAGAAGTTTGATTCAACTTTGAATCATAAAGTTAAACTATTTTTAATCTGATTTCTGATTAATCCCCGTCTGTTGAATATAGATAAGCAGTCATGATCGAGGAGGGTCCCTTAAAATTATTTAAACTATTCTGAATCAATTAACAATAATGATTTTATCAACAAGCTGGAAACCAAAAATAAAGAGGGTTATAACGCAAAAATAATCGAAGATTTTTCATTTGTGGGCGCATAGAAATAATATAACTGAAATTTCATGCTCCTTGCGGAAGCATGCTTTTCGACAAAAGACAATTTCCCTTTGCTTACATTATATCTCGCCCTTACACTGTATGTTTAATGTAAAGTTAAATTATGGATGTCTTTTGAAATATGCTCCCCGATGCAATACATCTTTTGTTTCCTCTTGCAGTTGTGTCGGAAAACACTGAGCATGAAATCACGAACTTGGAAGATAAATATAACAATATAAGAATTAAACTTTTTCACTGGGAAAATTTACCTAAGCGTCTAGCAAAATTTCGCAAAACAAGTTAATGGAGTCCCTTCAACTATGAAATTTTAATCAAATTACCGAGTATTTAACCCATATTACCTTTTGGTTAATTTAAGTGACCCTCTTTGGAAAATCGACCCGTTAATGGGGTATTCCTGTTAAACTTTAAGAAGAATGTGATTCGTTCTTATTAAAATTATTGTCTAGGAAATTTTATAAAACATTGAGCTGGTAAACATTGGAACCAAACTCGGGGTATTAAATTATCAAATAACTTCGAAAGGCAAAGTTTACAGTTGATTAAATTGTGGATTATTGTTTAAGCTCTTTTAAGTTTTTGTTTTGTGTTGATCGATTATTTAATATCAATTTTATAATACGTTGTTAAATACCTACGTTACAAGTGACAAACTATAAATTGAAATTTTCTTTGTCCTTTCTACCCATGCACTAGTAAAACCGGTAGAATACACATAATAATTAAAAAGCAGGTTTTAACGTAATCCCAAATAATGTTGTGTTTTTTAAAAGCAAATTAAATTTTAATTTGAATTATAATAATTGCGTTTTAACCTTACCATTTATGAGAGTTAATTTTGTCGACGGTCAGCTTTTAGCTAAACTAACAACATTTGTTGCATACTAAATTAACCGAAAACGCTAGCTTAGCATACTAATAATTTTATATCGCGTTAGATTTGAAGAAAAGTTATAATATTTGCGTACATATCTGATGGTAATTTGGAAGTACTACATGGAAATGGGCAATTTCGTACGAAAATACATCTAACGAAGCAATTCACGATGGCTGCCTAACTTATGCTTAAATGGAAAACGTTAGCATTTTACCCAAATAACACACTTAATTTAAAATGTTGGGTGAGATATTATTGATGATCAACTTTTTTTTACGTACAATGTAATAAATGTCAACAGTTTTGCAAAATTTGCACTTTATCTTGCAAGTATTGACAGGACATTAACGAAGTAAAAATTGATTTTTTATTGTGGTGAAAGTAATCATCAGAAAATTATATTTCGGCTATAAATTTGATGAACCGATAGAGCAAGCAAAAACGAAATTTTCGAGCATCAGTGTATTTATGGATTGTCACAAACCTAATGAATGGCAAACATCGGAGACATGTAGGTTAATATTCATGACAACAAATTGCAGTTACAGTAATGCCTGTTTGATGTTTCAATTAATATTGGGCAATAAGTTACAATAAATTTTCTCGTGTTTGCAAAATACGTGTACCTACGGAGTATGCAAAATTTTGATTCGTTTGAAGTTTGAATACTACTGAAAGTGTACGATCGATAAGTTTTTCAGCGTTAAGTTCCAACTCGGGAATGCAGTTATCTACTTTTTGCAAGAGTTATTTTTTGTGAGACGTGTGGGAAAATAGAGTTACTTTTTGTGGTAATATTTCCTTGTTGTATCGTATAACAAAGTTTGATGTGAAGCATGAGAACCTAACTCACTTTTTTATAAAGATCTTTCCAGGAGAAACTTTGCAATATAACACTTGAAAGGGTTAACTACATTTTTTGTTTTATTACATCGTAAATTAAAATAAGTTTAGATTAATTATTATTTCACACAATTTATTGTTAATTCTCGGCAAGAGATTAAAAAATTTTATTAAGGCCGTTTAAAATTAGAAGTTTTCGTGTTTCATTGTTTAATAAAATACGTGAGCATTTTAAAGTAGGCAATCTCTGAAATTTTTGCTATAAGTCACGACTTCAGAGCATTTTTTTATTAATAACAATTTGACTGCATTGTTGCTTTTAAATATGTCTAAGTAGGTTTCTATCTTTAAAAATAAACCTCCAAAGATAGTAAGTTAAGTTTTGAGTACGTATTTAGTATCAACTAAGTTTATATTTGACCCATAGAATTCCGTCGAGTGCACTTACATGTAAATGAGGATTTAGTAGTATGTATTTAAGGTCAAAAATCATAACTTGTTTCTAGATTAATGTGACGAAAAACCCGTATAGTTGGCTGTACCGTCAAGTGGACTTTCATTTCTGCCCGATGTATGTCGCATAGAACAAAGTTCTTTTTTTAATATTGATCAACAGTTTATCTTAAGTACTTTGGTAATTTTAAGACCTAACTTGTGCAAAGATTAGTGTTGATAATATTAATTTCATTTTGTTTTAATTTATAATGAGCTCCGCACTAAAAGTGTCACAACGAACTTTATCAATTATGTTAATATTTGAACAAAATGGCTGTACATCGAATGTTTTGTTACTCAATTGTTTAAAATAATATAATGTATCTTCAAAAGATCGGAAGAGATTTTTATCGTAAGCAATGGTATGGTATTGGTGATACTACTACAAGAAAATTAATACAACCAAAGACAGCGATTACAATAATTTATTAAATAATAAATACATCCGAGAAGCTCAGGGCTCGCAAATAACAGAACACGTAGTCAACAACACTTCAATGTAACAGTTTTATGATCAGAGGCCCCAAAGCAGCTGCTCTGGTGCAATTTAGTGTACAAGTTGTGGATAATGTCGTAAACAGTGGTAGTGTTGTACTGTCGCTGTGTTCTATATCAAATTTTTTTAGATGTGTCGCTACTAAAAAATATTAAAATTATTTCAGGCCAATTAGAATTTAATGAAGTAATTTATGGTTATTTTCAGCAAAGGAAATAATTTTTTTGACTGTTTCAATTTAGGCAGTTTAAAATTACAAATTGCCGTGTTCTATTGATTATTGAAGTCGGTGGAAGTTTTAAAAGTCAAAAAAAAATTACTTTACCAATTAGTGCTTTTCGAGTAAAATTTCCAGTTCTTTTTTCTAAAACACGTTTTAATTAACGATGATTGAAAGTACCCGCAAATCAATTTCTAAACTTTTATAGTAGGTACGATTTTAAATTAACTTGTTTAAATTGTCACTATTTTTTAATTAACTTGAAAGACCGCTTCAATTCATTTATTAATTACGTTGTACAGGGTGCTATAGAAAATGGTAAAGTAATTTATGTAGTAAGTAATGTCTGGCTGGCTGTACTTGGTAGCCTTTTGTGAAGGCAAATTTTAAATGCGGAGAAGAAATTCAAAATAATGCATAAATTTTACTTGACGGCATGGTGCACAATGCATGTTCTTTTAGGATGCAATATAGCGCAACCAACATCATGTAAAATATTAATGTCTGATCATGTGGGGAGGATTTACAAAAGAAGTTACAAGCGATCTTAGCAGATATTTGAAAATGATAGCATGTAAATAAAATATGAAAGCATCCAAAAGCTTTGCATGAATACGAAACTTCCACTTTCTTGGCCAAAGATTTATTATTCTCGGTGATAGTAACCTAACAAATGACAATGTCAATATGGCAAATGCTTTAAATTTCCCGTTCTCCATATGAGACGTTTTGATCTATTTTTGTAAAGACATCTAACCTAACACTTTACTTACGTGCGAAATGGCGAAATAATACAATCTGGAAGTATTTGAATATCTATGGTAAATTTTTTTAACGTCCAAAATAAGATTAGATCTTCGTATAATTTTTATTTTCTGATTAATTTTAATTTGTACTAACCGGCTAAAAAAAGATTTTCCCGAACAGATTAATTTACGTCGTTAACGATTGCTAGTCGAACCGTAAAATTTTGCTTAATTAATAAGTAACGCGAACCTTTTATGATCAACGACCTCCTATCATCGATGCATAACAAGGTTAAAAATATTTTTTGCAAAAAAATGTTATTCCATTATTTTTTGCGATCTTTTGGCAAAAAAAATAAAATTAATGTTTGTTATGATTTTTAAATTACCTAAGATAAACTGAATTTGCGTCGCATGGAAGTGAAATAATCAGAAGATTTTCTCAAATTATTTATTTCTTTTTAAAATAAAAATATATCGTAGAACTACGCGACAAATAAATACGTCAACAAATCAATCAACAGTAAATAAGTTTTGTAAAAATATTGACTACGACCTCTACGTTCTACAAAATCGAGTTTAAAATCGAATTTGTTTAAAACTTTTTAATCAAATTATTTATGGTACATTCAGCTTTATTTTTAATATAAGTAAGGGTTTGAACACTCATAACAGTTTTATGGTGAGCTTATTCTGGTCTACCAATAATTACTATGACATATATTGCAATGATCCCAACGCTGACGTTTCAATAATAAGGGTTGTTTATTCTATAAATATTTACATAATTTAATTACATACCTAGCTTCACTATTTAATTCTGTACTGCAATCTTTATTATTTCATATTTAATAAATTTTTATTGTACTGCACAATAAATATTTCTTCCAAGCTGTTAATTTAAATTTCTCTATTAATGCTAATCTTGATTTGACAATAAAATTGAAAATATTCCGCAAAGGCAGCAAATTTTATTTTTATTTAAATAATACTTTAAAAACATTCACAAAACGATTCACACAAATTCATAAGATATTTTGAACTCTATGAAAGAAATATTATTTTTCAAAATTATTACCAGTACGGTAATATTACAGTATAATATTTTTAAAGTTATTACTTACACATAATAATAATTATAGTGAGCGTGTCTCAGTAGTGTGGAAAGACAGGGGACATACAGTTCAAACAGCTCTAAACCACGGAAAGTGTATATCTGCAATTACGAGAAAGTAATTTGAGCATTAATACCTTTAAACAGTGGTGGTTTTAAGGAACAGGCAAGGTAGGCCCGGCCTACCCAAAATTGAATGTAGATAAATAACAGTTTTTTTTTATGTATAATATAATTAATATTTTAATATAGCGGACAATAAATGTTTGTAATTTTTCATTATTTACACTTAAAATTGCAATTACAGCTGCAAAAATCATCGCGTTTTATATTTTTATTTGTATCTGCTTCAAAGTATTATAGCGTAGGCACTGGTCTAGCTTGGTTCATATAGCGCAATGTAACAGTAGGACCATGACGCCAGATATAGCAATACTATAGCTTCAATAGCGTGCGCTTAGGCCCGGGCCTACCAGATACTTGCAGTTATACTATGATACCACGCGATAAACAGTTTTTCTTATCGAACATATGCGATCGGCATTTTAAAACTTTTTAGATAACAAAAAAGAAAATTTATCACAAATTAATCGATATTTTGCACTTTGTAGTGTACTTTTATTATTGCAAAAATAGCTTAAGGGGTAGGTTGCTATTGCTAAGAAAAATTGCTATTGCTACAATGTTCCAAGATCGTCTAACTTCACTTGAACTGTTATCAATATAAAAAGATATAAGAAATTATAAATAACTCAAGAAAATATTCACACCTTCCGTAGTTTTTATCTATTCGTAAAATATTACTGGCCTACCCAAAATTTTTCTCCACGAGCCGTCACTGCCTTTAAAGTGTTCCCAGCGCCACATGAAGAAAGTGTGATTAGAAAAATAAGTTTATTAGAACAATTATTACGTTTCAAGTCTGTTAGAAGGACGTTGCTATCATGTTAAAGAATTATTTAACATGTTTAACACATTACAGAAATCGATTTTAACATTAATTTAAGCTGGAGAAATCATGCAATCCAATTTCTAACATTTGAGAAAGTTTGGTACCAAGACCTTATCTAAAATATGATTTGACTCGACACCAGTCAATATGATAACTTCCTTCCTGAAATTGGGGATTTATAAATAAAACTGGAAGGAACCCGGTTAGAAGACATTCCAATGATAGCGGGGGTTTTTGAATGGTTTCTACTCTCCCTATCTTTTTCACTATATTTATTCACGACGCTATGCTTTACTGTTCCATCATATGAGTAATATTTATAATATTAAGATCGCATTCCATGCGTACGAAGTTCGCTATTTGGTCATTTCTTGGAAACTTTTTTAAAGCTTTATCGAAAATTTAAATATTATAACGAAAGACTTTCATATATCAATAAAAAGATATATTCATCTCTTGCGATAGATTTTCTAATGAGTAGTAACGTGAGGATGCAGATGATTTAACCATTACTGGACCGCAAAGTTCTATTTTCTACTCCCAAAAAATTTCTTATCGTCAGGTAGGAATTCATCTGCAAGTAACAAAGTACGGACCCCAACCTCCGTATATCTCGGCCTGTTTATGCGTTACTCATTGAAAAATGTATTGTGAGAGGAGTATCTATCTTTTGATAGATTACCACGATCATAATCCACTATTTGCATTTATTGGATATGTTAACGTGCTATATTTAAATTAATTTAATTAATGATCTTAGTATTATAATATATTTAAGAAAAGAGATGGTGGGCGGCACTAAAGTGCTTCGTTTTGCTTTGCTCAGAATATGTAAAATTTATCTGACCCAAAAAAGGTTGCCTTTCAATCCCAATGCGACAATATACTATTTATCACTAAAAAAATAATTAAAAATCACGTTTTTACGAATATTAAACGAATAAAAAAGATCTCGTTTCAAAACTGAAATTGACAATTAAAAAGTTGATATTTCAGTAAAAATTACAAAATATTTATTTCCGATACAAATAAAATATCCAAATAGACAAAAAAATTGTTTATGCACTTTGATCGAAATGTAGTAGTTTGCGCTGTATGGAAAAGTTTACAAATAGTGAATTTTAATTATTGTAAAATCAATTTATTTAAATTAGAGTACATACCCTTTTCTGAAATAATCAGTGGATTATGTATTATACAAAGCTATGAATTTTTTAATGTAATAGAAATTTTACCTTTCTAATGCAATTATTGCTAAAGCAATTTAAACTATGCTGCTAAGAAGTACTTTCCTGCTTTGGAAAATCCTTTATGTGAGTTTCGGTACCGCATTACCAACTTTGTTGCCATAACAAGCTGGCGACTAAGCCTTACGACCTCTCAGTACCACACAGTTATTCAAAATCTTTAGGAAATTGAACTTTAACCTTTTAGATAACGCTTCACTGCAAGCGTTATCTCGCACCACAGTCCGATTTAACAAAAGATTATCCATAGGATTCCTAGCAGATTAACAAACAGCACAGTTTCTGCAATCAAGGTGAATACTGAGGCGAAGTCTAAATGCCGCAAAATTCATAAACTACGTAGTCTTAAAAAGTTTTAAGGCTGGTTTATCAATGCAATGCTGAATACATTAATATTAGCTTTGTTATCCTTAAACCTGTATCGTCGATTTTTCTGTTCTATTGAATTTAATAGAAAACTGACATTTCGCCAACCTTCTCAAATTGAACACCGCGTGTATATGACATTTACAATTTTCTTTGCAATTTTCATTTACTGCATTTTTCAAATAGAATACGGGAGATTAATTTTTGCATAAACCGTTATTTTTATTACCAACTTAAAAAACTAGCGTTTTGGCGGATTATTTTTATTTTTGGCAAACTATAATAAATTGATTCATTGTTATGTTAAATTTGACTTATTTGTTAAACCATTTTTTTACAAACATACAATGTTGGCGCTTGGATATAATAGTTTATTTTTTAACCTAGGTGTGCAATATACTATTTCCAGTTTTATATTGTTTTAAATTTTGTTTTTTAAGTGTGTTTAACATGTTGGAAAGATAGCAAAAGTTCAAAAAGGAATACAATTTGGTTATCTGAAGCAATCAAATTTTAAAATTAAAAAATGTAAATGTTTCGCTTAAGATAAAAAATGTGTAAATTTGGCGGAACAGATCCTTTTTGATGTTTGAGATGATTGCTTTAGATGAAAAATTTGAGTTTTTTTCTACTTAGCAACAAAATAGTTAACAATGCCATATTCCTTTTTGAACTATTGTTGTCTTTTCAACACTGAGTTGCACAATTGTAAGAGATGGTTCTTAAGTTTTGAAGTTGTGTTAGTTTTAAGTACAATGGGCAAAACGAGAGAAATTCGCAAAGGGAACAAATTTGTAGGACAACAGCAGTTAGTTTATATTATTTACTTTCTAAATGTAATTTATTTTATGAAATAGGTGTACTCGTATGTTTTGTATTTTGGATTTTGCAGCTTTTACCTTGGAAAACTATTATTATCTACTTTTTACAGTTTTTCGTTGATTTGCATAATTTGGAAAGATATATTCGATAGTGGAAGCAAAATATTTTTTTGTTCCAATAGTCTCTTTAAGAAATATTGAATATCCACTTGGTGCGTTTTTCTATAAATATATTGCAGTGATCCTCTTTAAAAAAAAGGTATTTTCTCACATGCACTATAAGTGCTCCAAGCTTGCTCCTAAATGCGGGAGATAAGACGGTCGTATCTCAGGTTGGGTTTTATCGTTCTCAAAAATAGAAATAAAATTCTTCTAATGCAAATAAAAAATAAATCCTCTAAAATAAATCTTCTTCAAAAATTAACTATCCAAATTTAAATAAATGTAAAATTTTAACTTTCTTCAAAAGGATCGAAGTTTTGATTTTAACCTTATCCAAAACGTCGCCTTATCAATCTTGCACATTTGTTCCTACAAATGTAATTTTATTTTAAATTTTCCGATTTTCAACACAAGCCAAATCTAATTTATAACTTGCAATTATTATTTTTCCAAATCAATCAACCAATCAATCAACTACTGTTCGGCAGCAACTCATCAAAAAGATATTCAAAATAATTCCAAATTTCAAAAATACGCAGTAATGCAATCGCATAAAAATCACTTTATTTAACTCAAAAGTTATAACTCACAACTTAAAATCTATAAACTTAAAATCTATAAAGTATAATATATACAGGGTGGATGCGAACCATTTTGAAACACCACATCTTACCCCCTTTGCTAATTGCAGTTATGAGTTATGAGCAAAAACTCGTGTGTGTTTAAAAAAAAAAATAAACCTGAAAAAATATTATGCACAACGTTACAATATTATTTAAATAAAATAAATCTAAATTCAAAATTAATTAAATTCAATAATAAAAAGAAAGCTTATCTAGTATTCAAAAAAATTTTTATTCGTAATCCATTCTTTCAGTTTCGTTTATTTTTCTTTATGGACCTTTTACAAATTAATCCTGGTTTAGGGCGTTCTCACTTCACTGGGATGTTGTCTCTTCTTTTTTTCCACCCCCGACTCATTGAAAATCTCTAATTATTCCCTTTTTTTTTCTTAATTTTCTGTTTTATTGCTATTTGATTTACGCTATCTAGTTTTTCTATTTTCCAAATGTTTTCTTCAATAGCCTTCTGTTTTGTAGCTTCTTGTTTTGTGTTATTGCGTTTTTCTATTTTTAAAATTTTCTCCTCTTGTGTTGCTATTGTCACTCGTTTTTCAATTTCTAATCTTTTAGCCTCTTGTATTTCAAATTTTAATCTGTCAGCTTCCAATTTTTCAATTTCTAGTTTTTCAATTTTTAATTTTCTAGCTTCTTGTTTTGCTGCTTCCAATCTTATAGCTTCTTGTTTCATAATTTCTAATTTTTTCGCTTCTAATCTTGCAAATTCCAATTTTTTAGCTTCTAGTTTTTCAAATTCCATTATTTCTTTTTCTTTTATTTCTTTTTTATTTTTTTTATGTCCGTCTTTATTTTTTTATTTTCATAACCAAATTCCTGTCTCATTGCAAATATGTCTTGTTTAATTTCTTGATTTGATTGCAATATTCTTTGTTCACTTTCTTGCAATAATTTTTTAAGCGTTGCTTCCATTCCTGACATTTCCATTTTTACCACGCTTGTGTGATACAAAAATGTTCGCTTATAAAGTTCCTGCGCCGTGCGACAAAATTTGAAATGATATAAAAAAAATTTCAAAACAAAAAATAGCTCCACGCTCTGGGTGCCAAAAATTTAAAATTTAAAAAAAGGTAGTTTCTCACATGCACTATAAGTGCTCCAAGCTTGCTCTTAAATGCGGGAGATGAGACGGTTGTATCTCAGGTTAGGTTCTATCGTTCTCAAAAATAAAAATAAAATTCTTCTAATGCAAATTTTAACTTTCCAATTTTACACATCCAAATTCAATTCACAATTTAAAAAATATTCACTTTCCAAATCCAATTAAAATCTATCGTTCAGTAGCAACTCATTAAAAAATATCTAAAATAATTTCAAATTTCAAAAATAATTGCGCGTTAATCCAATCGCATAAAAATCACTCAATTAAACCAAAAATTACTCACAATTTCAAAAATAACGAGCTAAAAGTCGCACCGCTTACTCTTGCGGCGACTCGTGGCAAAAAGCCCGGTATCTCTGTCGATTCGCCCCCACCTCTCAAATTTTTCACCACAATATTTAATTGTAGTTAAATATTTTCCGCTATTTTTGTTGAACATTTTACAACGAGAAGCAAATTCTACGGTGCAATATAATATATTATAATTTCAAAATTAAGGGATAAATTTGAAATATTTTTATTGTTTATGTTCTAAATACCTTTTCAAGCTAAAATGGCGACGGCGAAGTGGCGACGACGACATATCGCATTTCTCTCTGCAGAGAGAACTCTTTTTCAATCTGGTGTTTTTTCTGGCTTTTAGGTTTCTGTACATACTATAGGTTATTAAATTTCACAGATTATATAATTGTGTACGAACACCCTGTATCTATTTATCTGTTTAAGGCTTCTTGTAATTTTCCAGTCAACCATAGTGAAATTGGGTGGAATTTCCTTGTTGTTTATTATTTT
This sequence comes from Cantharis rustica, assembly GCA_911387805.1. Classification (NCBI taxonomy): domain Eukaryota; kingdom Metazoa; phylum Arthropoda; class Insecta; order Coleoptera; family Cantharidae; genus Cantharis; species Cantharis rustica. Next base: position 50,204,488 of record OU426879.1, on the reverse strand, counting down.
GTTGTGATTGGAAGTCGCTCGATTGTATGGAGTACACTTTTATCGTTTTGTTATTTTTTCTAAATTGTTTTAACTTTGTTTTCCTATAGACAAGTTTTGACATTTCCACTTTGAAATTGTGCTTGGCGCGGAAATAGAGCATTGGTGTATTGTTCACGGTGGACATTAATATTGATGGTCTCTTACGAACCCTTGTAATTTACTGCACTTACAAGATGGTTAGATGTCGGACTTTGTATCTGATAGGACAAGAAAATTCAATTATACTGTCGTGTAAGATGTAGTTAAGTTATTTTCTAAACCTTAAATAAATTTCGATTCATTTCTTTTTGAAAAAAAAAAGTGATTAATTACTATTAAAACGGAGTTAAGTAAATTTTCCAATTTTCCAAGCAAAAACTGTTTAGCTACAATGGTAGATAGATGTCCCACGAGTTTCGGCTAATTGTGCGCTTTTAAAATGAAATTAGTGGCAATTTATAGGAGCGCAGCTTGTTAAAATCCAATAATAAGGTACTAAATTATGGACAAAACGTATTTTTGATATAAAAGTGAAGAAAGATTTATTGCCGAACCGTGTGCTTCCGATATCAAGTTTAATTTAAGCCAATCTTTACAATATTTACTTATTACGAAAATAATTTATTAACTAAACATGGTTTTAATCAGGGGCGGTTCTACCATAGGAACTGCAGAGCTGCAGAACCGCCAAATATCAGAATGAAGTGTACCAAATTAATTATTACTTATTAGTATAACCACCACATTTCAACTTATTTCAATAATTGAAGACTAATCAATTTTGGTTTCAATGCGCGCTTCTTATGTTGCCTTGAGTTATAAGTACTTTTATCAGTCAGTCAAATAAGTACTGTAATAATTAATACAAGTCCGTTACGCTTTCGAAATCACTGTTTAACTTCGATGTGCTGGAAATGATTCTGAACATGAAATGACGCGAGCTATCGGGTGGAATCGTATCCATACCAGTATACATCGTGGTGTTAGGACAATCCTAACACCACGGTATACACTACAAATTGAGCTGCATCTTATGCAGAATTACATGCCGTATTTTTGTAATATAATTTAAAATTTGACTTATGAAAACAACTAGTAAGTTAATTTTTGTTCATTGATTGTTCAACAACATGGTTAAACAATAAAATGCAATAGTTTAATACTCGTAATATAGTGTAATTTGAAAATTTAGTACAAATTTTAATTTGACCAAGTTTCTTATAAATACTATTATCAAAATAGAAGTAAAATTATTTTTTGGCAGATCCTATATTAGAAACTCAAAATGAAATTACGTTTAATTATTAATATCAATAAAATTAAAATTATGTAGGTTTTTTCTACAATAATAATGTTTATTATTAAACTCGCAGATTACAAGATATAGGAACAACCCACCAAATGTACAACCGTTCTGCTCATATTTCAGCTCTGGTTTTACGAACATATACGATTTTATTTTAAATACATCTTGCGTTATGAACTTTAATTGAAATTATGAATATCGAAGATAGTATCTTATACCTACTAGTACATAAAATAAATGCTTATGAATATTAAATGAAGAAAAAATAAAATGAAATATTACTAATATTTTTAACACAACTGCTCTCATAAGCTGTACTTAATAAATTTTTTTCGAAAATTAGTTAGGATTGCAATTTATTGTTAAAATGTAAAATCATATAAAGTAATACATTCTTGATAAGGCTTGTACGTTTAATATTTAAAAATGTGCAATAAGTAAATTTATTTTTTGAGATTGCCATTTTCTGATATCTTGCCATTTTTATAATGCAGAACACCCAAGAACATTTTTCACGAGCCGCCACTGGTTTTAATATTGGGGAGTTAGGGTCAGACAAAATACTCGAACAATTTTTTTATATTAAAAAAGTAAGCTCTTGGATTGCCTCGCAAGAATGTAATAAAGTAATTGACTTTCCTTTAACTTAGAGACTTATTATGATTTATTAAAAGTAACTTTTGTACTTTTGTCAAATGTTTATATCCCGAGTTTATTTTCGTTTGCTGAGATTTATTATAGAATTGAGATAACTTAAAATTGTAGCGCCTTTGAAAGTTTGAGTGCTTCCACTTTAGCTTTGTAAAGTTTGGAAGTTAAAATTTTTTTGTTATAAACTTAAATTTTATTTCGGGCTCTTAACGCACTTTCAAGAAATAATGTTAATCAACTGTGAGGTATTTAGACAATAATTTTAATTTTGCGATTAAAGAAGGGAACAAATATTCTACAAAATTGATTAAGTGTTTTGGAGAGTTCGCAATATTGTAAGAAATTAAATTTCGTGAAAGCACTTAGATTGTATAAACGACATTTAATAAACATCGAGTTCTCGTTACATCCGAAATTCCGAGACGACGCCATATTGATGAAACAAGACTGTCAGCTGTTCCATGCCGTGAATTAAATGCAAAACCAATATTTGCCTTGCTAAAATTTATGGCAGCTTGCCTGATAACAATTTAGTTGATTTTGTAATAGACAACCCAAGTTTAATTCGTATCTTCTAAGTCGTTGACTTTGATGACCCTACAGCTCCAAAACCTAATTTGGACATTGGACACTTTACTCTGTTAAGTCCTGTTGCTTGTCGTTATCACAAGAACACTTTAGTTAGCGACAAAAGTGGATTAAAACCAAAATCTACGTTCAGATGCTGTTGACCCAAACCTTTCTCAAACTGTAAACATTTTGATTTACACTCGCACAACGTTTTGTACTTTTCGTCCAAAAACTTTGTAGGTATTGTGCATATTTATCACACTTTTTCAATGGCCATATCAAGTTTATAGAATTATATTTGCGAAAGTTAAGAGATTATAACTTCCCTTTGGTGAACAATGGGTATTGTACTTCGGGCATGCCGACTCAACGATCAATATATAGAATTAACTTTTACAGACCATTCATGTATGAACACTCATGTATAGCAGACGATTGTGAGAACTTTTTCCAATTTTATTTAACATTTCAATAAGTACGTCAAACTTATTCAAAATTTATAATCCTAAAATTGTATTTCATCGCATACCCGTTCGTAAATGTTTAAGCGATTTGGTAAATACAAATCCAATGGAAGATGATAAATTTTAAATTTAATTCCAACGCGCAGATTAATTCTTTTCTTGGAACACTTAGCTTTTATACCAATTTTCAACTCAGGTTAGCTTTTAAACTCAATATTTTTGGAATTTTTTCGCGCTATTAAAACCCGCTTTATCTAAGTTCACCTGACCACCATTTTATAACAAAAACAAGTTCACATTATTGTGAGCTAAAAAATAAAATGATATTAAAAATCTCGCGTTTTCATGATCCACCTTGTAGAATTAAAAAGGATTTAGTCAAGTTAAAACGCGCATACATTTTCATTATAACTTCCGAAAACCTTACATCATTTTATTCGTTCTGACCTTTAAACGCTTTCAAAGCAAACCTCCAACGTATGATTAATCTCTGCTTAAACAGCCACTAGAGATAACTAAAATTTATAAATCTATCATACAGGAGTCTACATTCCGTGAGCGAGCAGTTTATTTGAAGTAAAATATTGAATAAAAAAAAACGAAAATTTATTTTGCGAAGATAATTTTCGAAATTAAAAGCTTTGACATTTAAAATGTTTAAAGTAGTATTGAAATTTTGAATAGTAAAAGAAATAGTTTGGTAATAGTGTTTCAAGATCAATGATTCTGTCAGCTGCAAGAGATTGTTAAGAAAGCAGGAAGAGGCTGCAATAACGAGATAAGGCCTCTAGGATCGAGCAGCCGTTTGATAATAATGTGACTGTTAGAATCGTCTTGACTTCTGGTATCAGTTTGAATGAGTATTGTTGATTCGTTATTTCGAATGAGGACGACGCTTTTGTGTAGATAATCTAAGACATTTTAATTAAATCATCGACAGGCTCTCTCAAGATGGTAAAGTTAATGTCAATTTGACTTATCCTGTTCTTATTCAGTCCTGTAATTTATGTGAATATAGGGGTACAGTGATTTACAGTTATACGCAAAGCCAGCATTCGTTTGACAGAGTGTGTGGAGTAGCGAAGAAAGCTCCCCCAGGATTGGAGAAGTCATTTCCGTAATAGCACCATTCAGCTACGCAGGACGCGTAACTTTGAAATCCTGGTTTATCAGTATACTCGTTCAACTTCTTCCATTCTAGTTTCACGACCCAATATGGATAGGTAAAGTTAAGCACCAGTTAGGATAACCTTTCAAATCTCTATTTTTATAAGCTTGACTAAAAAATGTAGATACGTCAATATTTTTTAAAGCATTAATAAATCATATGTTTTCACCCCTGCAAAATTTGTAAGTTTCGACGCTAATGGTGTTTTTCAATAAAAGCTGTAAATCCTACAACACACATTAATTTATTGAATTTTCCGTCTGCCTCTCGTCAGTTATTTTATTAATACTGCAGAAAAATTATATAATTTAAAGTTCGTTCCAGCCGATGACCACTATCAAGCCTGAAACAGGTAGCATTCTACATTACAATAATGTTTTTTTCAATGTTTTCTTTATGCCAACATGAACGCCGAAAAAATTTGTGTCGCACATTAAAATTGAACGTTGCGATACTAAACAAAATTTTAGATCTCTTTTAGTTGAGGTTGTAGTCAATAAAACGACAATTTTCAATTTTGGAAGTGCACGCATAAAAATTTCCATTACGTTCCAATAATGCTTGAAAAATAAAATTTCTCAAGTGTTGACTCCTCTTCCAATGACATTAAATTATTATTAATTTTATTTTGTATCTCAATAAAATTTTATCTTTTTCCAAAATTATTGCGAATAATAAATAAATTCTTATCACTCGTTTGGGGTTCTGCTTATAAATATATTTCTAAATTTTATCAGTTTTGATCTACAAAACGTTTCATTTGTTAGGAAATTTTTCATTTTTATGTTCTGTGAGTTTTTTATGATGTTACATACGTAGGTCAAAAGTTAAACAACTTACAATTTTATTATACTCGTAGCCAGTTATTGGCATCATAAGCTAGTGCTTTAAATAAAATTATTAATCAAGAGGTTAAAATGCACTCGGCCTGTAGCCTCGCTGGTACATTCTAATCGCTCTAAATCATATTAGTTCCTTATCTTAAAATAGAATTTTTTATTGGTAATGCTTTAAGTACAACTTAAGCAATTGAAGTTTGTCGATTGATCCTTTCTAAAGGATTTAATGTTTTTTTAATAGACTATAGTCGGATTTTCTTTTTCAGCTTGCGGCGTTACTGATCAATTTCAATTGCTTCTGAACGTCAATTAATTATTTCAATGTGAAAATTTTATATCAGTAAATTACAATTACGATTTGAATAATTGAAACTTTTAGATAAACTTCTAGTGAGTAAACTTTTAAAAGTGTCGAAACATATATTTATGACCCCTTTCAATAATTTTAAGTTTTAGTAATTTGATTTCTTCAAGCGTGAAATTTTGATTTGAATTATTACGGATAATAGGCAGAATAAACCATCGCATTGTGTACTTTCATTAATATCGTGATTACATCAGTTATGATAATGATAGTTTCAATAATTAAATTTGTATAAGCAATGTTAAACTTGAATTTATAGTTCAAATTTAACTCTTCAACGCTTTTGCTAGTGGCGACTGATACCGAGAGGCGATGAGGCGTCGTCTTTCAAAGCATTATATTAAGGTAACGCAGGCAACAACCGCTTTCTTTGAGGATCGGTAATTCAATGTTTACATTAAAACTAAAATATTAGCATACGAGTTTTGGTGACCCCCCAGACTCCCCGTTTTCACAGATCAGTGGTGTAGCTAGGAATTTGATTCGGGGGGGGGGGGGCTTGCGAGCGCAGCGAGCCGTTTTTAATAGTGCCGCAGGCAAAAATTTTTCAAATTTTCAAAGTCATGCGCTCAATAGAAAGTTAAAAAATTACAATAAAAAATAATTTCTCCTAACAAAAAATTTCGTCAGACAGTTTAACGTTAACGACCATAATAATAGTTTCCAACTAATAAATAAACATTAAAAATTAATTTTTATTCCAAAAGTATTTATAACCTCTTCTACATTAATATAGGCACATTCCTGTGAACTGCTAGTAAAGCTAAAACGCTTAATTTATTCTTGCCCGTATTATTTCTCAAATTTGGCTTTATTTGTTTTAAGCTGGAAAAGTTCTTTCTACAGAGGCTGTAGTAACCGCTAATGTTCCTAAAATAATATATTGTAGTAGTATTTGATTGTTTTTTTTTGAAACAATCAAACCCTTTACCAAACTTGAAAAATACTGCGACTAGCTCTTTTCGCGGTGGAGCAATTCGATCTCAGGAGTGAATTCCTGTGACGATGTTCCAAAATAATTCTTCTTCCAAAATTAATTATCCAAATTTATAAATCGTAAATTTAATTTCAAATTTAATTCAATGTGAAATTTAAAATGGGCTTGCACTTTTAACCTCATGCACGTTCAAAACGTCTTGTTATCGCCAACTGTACACTCGTACAAATGCAAATTTTACTTTTAATTTTACACCAATTTCAAACTTTTAACTTCAATCGCTCTTTTCAAATTCATCAAATCAATCGAATTTATCAAATCAATTAAATCCACTACCGCTCGGTAGCAACGCATCAAAAAATCCAATTCCAATTCTCAAAATTACATCTAAAAAAGGCGCAATAATGCAAACGCATCAAATCACTTTATTTAATCAATCAAAATATTACTCACAATTTCAAATAACAAAATCGCATATCAAAACTCAAACTCAGCGGGCATACAAAAATTTCACCCGCTGTCCGCCATGGCTGGCACAAAAAAGCCTCTCTTCTCCGTCTTTCTTCCCACTCTGCACTTTTCCAAGTCAAATGTTTAAACTTAAAATTAACAAATTATTTCAATTTAGCACAGGGTGGGTCGAAATATTTTGTTTCACGACAATATATATTCGAAAACATCAATATTGAACTGATTAAGAGCTTTCATTGTATATTTTGGAAGCTCTCCTTCATGATTTTTTCATTTCTGATGCAAAATCAGCCATTTGCCTTCAAATATAGTAGTATCATTAGCGTTTTGAAGATGATTTATATAGAAATCTATACATGGTTTGAAGTCATTGTAAAATTACGAATTAATAATTTCGGGGGACGGGGGCTCTTGGCTACGCCACTGTCACAGACGGAAAATTTGCGTGTAGGAATTAAAGAATGGATTGTGAAAAAATAGAATACCATCTAATTGTGTGAATTTCATTATAAATTAAAATTAAAAGTTTTAAACACACATTCAATAAGTGCGTAATATAAATGTTAATTCTAACTCACAATGTCGTCGAATTAACGTCGTTCTCTATTGTAACAAACTTTGAACCGCCGCCGGCGCTGCTGGCTTTCACCATACCAATATTATTTGTTATTAGTTGAAATGAGGATTTGATCATTCTAATACATTTTAAACAGATAATCTTTCCACCACAACATTCATAAACAAAATCACAACTGCAACAGTTGTTAATGGTATGTTTCGAGGTTATCCTTGAAAACCTATGAATTTGTAAATGAAAATACAAATTAATTCCCTATAGTTTTTAAACCCAGATTAATTTTTGGGTTAAGCGTTTTTTTTTATTTTAAGTTGTTCAAAGTTGGTTTTTCTCTATTTAAGACGAAATTTCTATTTTAACGTGTGAATTTTCTTGTCTAGCTCTGTCAACTGCAACAAGTGTTTTCAAAGTAATCTCACTTTAATATCTCATAGATAATCAAATATTATAATAAAATATTAATTTAACAGAACGGTCGTAGTTTTGCATAGGAAATTTGAACTAAATTTTAACGTTGTGTATCAATTTATTCAAGGTGACGTTTTTTTGTAAGAATATTACCGTATAGATTTTTATGTAGCGATTGAGATGCAGTGCAAAAAGACGCTTACGCTTTTCCACATAGTATATTATAATCATAAAAGCGCATAGCGGTTAAGGTTATTTGCAAAGCTCTAAATTGGGAATGATAAGTTAATTTCTACTTTTTTTACCAAGTTTTAAAAAGATGAATTTAGCTGCCAATGTATAAATATTTTAGAAACCAGTCAGGTGCTCTTATCTTCTTGTTCATTTACAGTTTTATTTAAAATTTATTGTTAACTATGTAAATATAAATTACAAAATACTTAAATTGTGTTACTACTTTAAATTCTATATTTTAATAATCTTACAGCAAACTGAGATGTACATTTTTTCTTCGTCTTTAGAACGTTGCCTCTTTTTGCTTTTGTACGTGCTGACGTCACATATATAAATATTTTAGAAACCAGAAAGTCAGGTGCGCTTACCTTCTTGTTCATTTGCAGTTTTATTTAAAATTTATTGTTAACTATTTAAATATAAATTACAAAATATTTAAATTGTGTTACTACTTTAAATTCTATATTTTTAATAATCTTACAGCAAACTGAGATGTACATTTTTTCTTCGTCTTTAGAACGTTGCTTCTTTTTGCTATTGTACGTGCTGACGTCACAGCAGCTTTAAAAATTAATTTTTTTGTATACTATTTTAATTAAGAAAGTATAAAAAACAACAGATAACTGATTTTTGTAGCAGAGAATATTAAATTTTTTCTTAGTGAAACGAAAGTTTATTTTATTTTAAGAAAGAAATAGTAAAAATGTAAAGACGATTAAAAATTTTCAAATAACATTCTAATAAAAAACATACTAATAAAAATTAATTAATACGATAAAGTCGCAATATATTGCTTATACCAAGATTGCTAAATCACAGTAGCATGGTGCCTAATGCTGTGTTGGCTAGGTATGACAGGGCAAGAGGGGTGAAAAAATCGCTTGTAAATTGTTTTCTTTGTTGGAAAACTGAGAGTAGGGACTTCTAACTCTCTTTGATTCTCATGTGATTTTAAACCCCACCATAGAAAGTCGGCATGGTTACTAATTTGATGAAAACAAATCAAGTTTGGCCATAATTTTATAGAACAATAATGAATTTTGGGTATTTATTTGTATTGTACATAATATTTTATTTTGAAAAGTGGTTTTATTAAATTTAGAATTTCTTAACTGAACCATCCGTTTAACATCGAAATGAAATTCCACACGCAGATTCAAGTCCTACAGCCTTTTGAAGGCTGATTACCTTTTAACAAACAAATTTAACAAACATTAAATTCGACTGTGACAACAGTTTGGAATTGATCAATTTTTTCTTTTTTTATGAAGCCATCATGGATATCCATTGTAGTGTACACAGCTGAAAGTAAGCAAAATCATCCAGTGAAAATAAATCAAAAATCTAAATAATATTCAAATTTTTATAAAGTGAAATTCATAGCCTGGCAGAAAAGCTTACTGAAACCGTTGCATTTGGGCTGAAATGGAAACTTGAAATGCTGTATAGCAATTCAACACGCTAACTATTAGCCTACGATTTTGCCTTAATATAATAATTTAATTTAATAAATAGGAAAGAACAATAAAATATCTCAGAAGTCACCACCTGTCCTAAATCAGGCGATGCAAACGTTTCGATTTATTGTTATCTACTAAAATTCGAGAACAGGAAAATATAATAATCAGCGTTCCGTTTATTATTATTCCGTTAATTACACTAATTGCTATTTAGTTAATTAGAGTTCATACCAAAATAAACAACCGAATTTAAATATTGGATAAATAATTAAATTTATAATTAATGTGATTTTATGTAAATATTTCTGTTTTTTTCAGACTTTGATAGTAAGCGTCTTTAGGATTAACCTTAAATAAGTAAATCCTATATTGTAGAGTTGAGCGCAAACTAAGCCGTTTGCTAGGCAAGTTATATTTAAAGGAGTCACAATCAGATATTACTTTCTACTATACGTGACTGACGAGATTAAATAAAATCGAAACAAGTAAAATTTCTGGTTGTGACTTCTTTAAATTTTCTATAAATATTTTCTCATTGATACTTTTGTTGTGGCTGCTCAGTAATAGCGCATTGTGCATCGATCAACTACCATGCACACGACGCTCGACGTCGTTGGTTGAATTGCAGAAAATAACATTATCTCCGTTGCACAGATTTATTACGACATTTGTTAGAACATCATAATTTAGTATGCTTTCCTTTTATTTTATGTCTTGCTATATTGTTACCACAACAAATTATTTAGTTAGTTTGCTTACAGCTGTCCGGCGCGATATCATCCAACATCCTTTCTTAGTCGCTATGATTAACGCAGAAAATAGTTGTTATTTTCTTGTTTCTAACATTAATTTTTAGTGCACGAACAACCAGGAATATCGCAAAATATTTTATATTTTTATGAATATTAAATGACTCCGGTTAAGGATCAAAAAAAGAAAACATGAAATAAATAGCGCCGTGGGTGATTTAAAAATACCTTTAGTTTCTTTTCTCATTTTTGTAATCAATTACGAAAACATTTGTATTTTTTTGTTCTCGTTTGTGTGTCGAATTTTCCACAACACAACGTTTTTGTCAATATACTAGCAAAACTTGAAAACCTACTCTATTTACTTAAAATGTTCACAATGTTACTTTATTTTATTGTGAACATGGCGGTGAAATAAAAGCTTTATGTAGGTCATGTCTACAGTTGTACAAAAAAAATTGTAATTTTATCAACATTCCAGTTTCACATTTTAAAAGCCCGCTTTTTTCTATTTTTATCTACAAGGATTTTTTGTCCGAGCAAAGAATTAAAATCTTGATTGGATTTAATTCTTCCGCCGTAAGTATAATTATTTAAAATAAGAATATTGTACAAACATTTCCTTTTTAATATTACAATGTAAATATTGCTTTACTGTTTCGTAAAGTAAATAAAATTTTAGTAGTATTAAATGGAAAATTAAATCAGATTTAAATTGGATACTTTATTTTATGCCAAAGCTTCGCCACAAAAAGATCTTAATTAACAGTTAGCAAACAAGAAGTAGCTTAAGAATTTAAACTGTCTGTTGCCCTAAAATGTCTTTGTATTTTCATTTACTACTTAAACCAAAGTGTACCACAATTATTTTGGGAACTAACTAAGTATAACAAAAAGGTTGGTTGTTATCTGCTTTAGTTTGTATAAACGGTCAAGATGCTTTTTGTCTAAATTGGAACGTTAACGGGGGGGCTTTCGCAGTTATCCTGCTATGGAGTAACCGTCTTAGAAAAAGTAAATCTTCGTTTTGTTTGTTTGGTTGGACGTGGAAAGCAAAGAAACGAGCCTACAAATGTCCGACCAGATAATCCCGGCTGCAGTATGTGCAACGAATGAATAGTGGAATGAAGGACCAGGGATAACGTAACAACGAGGGAAGCTGCAGATTAAGTTTAAATGCCTGTTATTATACCGCTACTTTTGCTGAATATTTACATTTTGCCGTATATTTGCAGATTTACTAAAGCCCGAATTAAAAATTGGATAATGAAAGAAAGCAATTAATTAAAGTTAAGTACAACTCAAAATTCGCACTTTAGGTGCAATTAAAGCGGGTTATTGCAAGTCAAAGTGTTGCATTTTTACGAGATTTGAAATGGAATATAGACGAGATCCTCATTGGAATACTAAAATTTGGATTCTCTAAGAGGCGTCGTTTACAACGGTAATTAGAGTCGAGCTAGTAATTACACGTAGCTGACGCCAGATGACGATGACGTGAAGAGTATGATTGTGAAAGTCAGCAGGAGACATCGCATTACCCGCCGCTTTTCTACCCCCTTTAACCCTTTATCAGCAGGAAGATATTTAATTGCAGCAGCTTCTCTACCTTAACTTTGTTAAGCTCTGCACTAAGATGGGTATTTAGTTTCGATTCAATGCTATAAAGTAGTAAACGTGACAAATATTGGAGGTAATTTGTCGTTAACTTCACAACAAACTTGTGCAATTTTCTCAACTAGAAACGGTTGAGATAAATTTCGGTTTCAAATTTGCAAAACATTTATTCAAATTTTGTTTTTGGATAGAATAGCTTTTTGAACGAGCACACCTTTATATATTGTTCGATAGACGATCCATCCATCTTGCGTACATTTACTTCATGACTGGAATCTGATTTTTAAAACCAAAAGAATTGCGCAATATTCTTCCTTAAATGTAACAGTTTGAATTCTGATGTATGTAGACATGTACAGTATTTACGTCACTCCATCTTCTTTATGGGACATACGCTTACTGGAATAAGAATGAGTTTGAAGGGTTCGACCCTTTTATCTACCTTCGCAAGTCTTTTTGGATTTCAGAGGCGGAGGATGACGACGATATTATGCGGGTTATTGCCGCTATGTGCTGTGAAAGTTTGCGGAAGCGCCACTGGTGGTTGACCCATAAGCTCGTAAAAAAGATCTTTTACAACTTTAAACCCTTACCGAGATCGCATTCGAATGCTACCCTTTTTATATGCATTTTCCTTTTAAAATTGCTGGCAAAAATAAAAAATAAATCTTACATGTTCGTTATTAGGTGCTTAAAAGTTTCTTTTATTATCGAATTTTTTAAATGAATCAAAGAAAAATTGCTTTTTGTGACCAGCACATTGTTGTCTACTTAATAAATGTTCACAAGGGGAAAGATTTTTTATAAAAAAACTAATAAAAATCTCTTGGACAAACGAAATTAGAGAAAGCAAAGTTGGACATTCTTAATGCTTTATGACGGGACGAACCCTACAATTGCTGCTGCTTTACTAAATATTTGATAAATAATGGAAGAAAACATGAAATTTTTTTGAACCAACCCGAAGTATTTCATTTTAACGTGAGGATACTTGTCATTTTATAAAAAATTATTTCCTAGTGTGGGCGAAAAGAAATTTTCCTCAGAGGTAGGTATTAATATACAATGATGTTGCAGCCTAGTACACTCCGAAGCAGAACAATTCTTGCAAAATGTTTATATTATTCCATAATGCGATTAAGCAACATTTTCAATGCTAACTTATTATTTTATGTTATCAATCATAAAAATCCTACATGGGGGAAGCGGGCAAATCCCGAATAAAGCATTAATGAGAAAATAATTTACATAGAAATATTTTTAATAATTCAATTCAATAATAATATTTTTAAATAATATTAAATTGCAACTAATCAAAATGGGGAATTTAGTTTACTGGAAAACATTAGAGCCAACGTATTCCTCCTGGGATTTATCCAAGAAAAAAACATACAAACAAACGATTGTATGTACATAATTTTTGGGGTACTAATCCACCTGTGGATGTTGCGCTTGAAAATACCACTCGTACTATTCAAAAGATGGCTCCACATTATTGTACATAATGCGGAAGATTCAAAATTCTGCAATTCTAAATAATTTTATATGTGCAGAGGCGGATTTATACTTTTGCCGCCTATAGGCACTGAGGTTTTTACCGCCCCTATTTAAAGAAAAACAATAAAATTAAAACGACGTATAACAAATATTTACACTTTTTCTTCATCGAAGAATGAATTTTGCTTTAATTACAGCACGTGTAATTCGGGGCATTCTTTCTACCAATTTTTTAAGTTCTTCTTGCCACAAATTTTACCATTCTCTTTTTAAGATTGTTCCACCCCTACAAACTGGATTGGGTTACAATTTTTAAGATTTTCTGTCTTAAATAACATACGGTAGCATTTTAAAGGGTGCTTTAGTAAATAGATATGACATTTTTATTGATATTAAATTTTAAGTTTTATTTACCGTTTTAGTAATTTTTTATAAGCGTCTATACTTCCGTGATGCTTGCGGATGTTTGTTTCATTGTCATTTGGATCAATCTTATCAGTTTCTTGGGGATCTCCATTTCTTCCATCGCTTCAAACAGTTTCTTTCTGCCTACCTTGTCAAACGCTTGTTGGAAGTCATGGAATAGCATATGTAGGTCGATGTCATGTTCTTTTGCTTTTTCTATTGTACGCTTCACTTAGGATATCTTTTGCATGTTCTTTTAGTCTTCCCAGTATCAGCGTTGACAATATTTTGTATGTCGAATTTAGAAGTGTTATGCCTCTGTAATTTCCACATTCCTTGGGATCTCCTTTTTTTTATAGGAATTATGACACCTTCTCTCCATTTTGTTGGTATTCTTTCTTCGTTCCATACTTGTTGAACCAGATCGCATATTCTATCGTGCAGTTCTTTACCTCCGCTCTTGACTAGTTCTATAACTATTTCGTCCTTTCCAGGTGACCTTCCATTCTTCATTTTTCGTATTACGGTCATTATTTCTTCGTGTGATGGTATGGATACTTCCCGTTTATCGTCTTTCATAGTTACATCTGGTACTATATCTTCCTCTTGTTGTGTATTTAGCAATTTCTGAAAGTGACTAATCCAGATCTGCTTAACCTTCTCGGTATTATGGTGTACTTTGCCTTCTTCGTTTTTCATACCTCTTGGCTTTGCTTTGTTTGCTGGTTTCTCGCTTTCTAACAATTGATAGAAGGTTTTAGTATTATTAAAGTTGTTGCTATCTTCGATTTCTTCCATTTTCTTTATAAACCACGTGTTCTTCTTTTGTTTATATTTTTTGCTTGCTTGTTTAGCGTATTCTTTGTAGCTGTCTAAGTCTTCCTGTATTCCCGTTCTCAACCATTTACATCTTCTCTCTGATTTCATTTTGTAGTATTCCATACACTTGCTGTCGAATCACTCTTTGTTTTTCTTTACTGTTCTGTATCCTAGCGTTTCACTCGCGGCCTCATGCATACTCGTTATGATGTTGTCTAATTCTTTTTCTGTATCTTTACTCTTTCCGTTATTAAATAGTGTCTCTCACAGTCTTTCTTCGTATCGTTTTCTTTCTTCGATGTTTTTAAGTTCTTCAGTCACTATTCTTCTGTTAAATAATCTTGTTCTGCTATATTCCGGTTTTTTTTGTCTCATTTTTGCCACCACCAGGTAATGGTCAGAGTCCGCATTTGCTCCTCTGAATGTTCGTACAGCAGAGAGAGAAACGGAGAAATTTGAGATAAACAACAGGGTGAGACAGGGAGACGCACTGTCGGCTTTGCTTTTTAACATTGTACTGGAAAGAGTAACGCAGGGAATGAACATAAAAGGATCGATCATCACTAAAGAAGGGCAGATGCTTGCCTATGCAGATGACATCTTAATTACGGCAAGAACACGGAGCAGATTGATAGGAATGTTTAACGAATTGGAGATGGCTGCAAAGAGAATGGATCTTAAGATTAGTGAAAAGAAGACAAAGTATATGTGGTACACAAAGAATCCACCAAATAGTATGAATGATCTGGTGATAAGAGATTATACCTTCGAGGAGGTGAGAAGTTTCAACTACCTTGGAACCAGTGGCGGCTCGTGAAAAATATTCTTGGATGTTCTGCATTATAAAAATGGCAAGATATCAGAAAATGGCAATCTCAAAAAATAAACTTACTTATTGCACATTTTTAAATATTAAACGTACAACACTTATCTAGAATATAGTACTTTATATGATTTTACATTTTTACAATAAATTGCAATTCTAACTAATTCCCGAAAAAATTTTATTAAGTACGGCTTATGAGAGGAGTTGTGTTAAAAATATTAGTAATATTTCATTTTATTTTTTCTTCATTTAATATTCATAAGCATTTATTTTATGTACTAGTAGGTATAAGATACTATCTTCGATATTCATAATTTCAATAAAAGTTCATAACGCAAGATGTGTTTAAAATAAAATCGTATATGTTTGTAAAACCAGAGCTGAAATATGAGCAGAACGGTTGTACGTTGTACCATGGTGGGTTGTTCCTATATCTTGTAATCTGCGAGTTTAATAATAAACATTATTATTGTAGAAAAAACCTACATAATTTTAATTTTACTGATATTAATAATTAAACGTAATTTGATTTCGAGTTTCTATTATAGGATCTGCCAAAAAATAATTTTACTTCTATTTTGATAATAATATTTATAAGAAACTTGGTAAAATTAAAATTTGTACTAAATTTTTAAATTACACTATATTACAAGTATTAAACTATTGCATTTTATTGTTTAACAATGTTGTTGAACAATCAATGAACAAAAATTAACTTACTAGTTGTTTTCATAAGTCAAATTTTAAATCATATATGACAAAAATACGGCATGTAATTCTGCATAAAGATGCAGCACAATTTGTAATGTATACCGTGGTGTTAGGATTGTCCTAACACCACGATGTATACTGGATATGGATACGATTCCACCCGATAGCTCGCGTCATTTCATGTTCAGAATCATATCCAGCACATCGAAGTTAAACAGTGATTTCGAAAGCGTAACGGACTTGTATTAATTATTACAGTACTTATTTGACTGACTGATAAAGGTACTTATAACTCACTCAAGGCAACATAAGAAGCGCGCTTTTAAACCAAAATTGATTATTCTTCAATTATTGAAATAATTTGAAATGTGGTGGTTATACTAATAAGTAATAATTAATTTGGTACACTTCATTCTTATTTTTGGCGGTTCTGCAGCTCTGCAGTTCCTATGATAGAACCGCCCCTGCTTGGAACACTTATAGAAAGAAACGACAACAGAATGGAGGAAATCCGGAGAAGAGTCCAATCAGGTAACAGAGCCTACTACGCCAACAAAACACTACTCAAAGACAGAACATTGTCGAGAGAGACCAAACTGGAAGATCTATAAGACACTGATTAGACCAGTAATCACCTATGCCGCGGAGGCAACGTGCATGTTACAAATGGATGCGAAAAAACTACTGGAGCCTGAAAGAAAAATATTACGCACTATCCTCGGCCTAAAAAGAGACAAACCCGGCGAATACAGACAAAGGATGAATCACAAAATCAAAGAAGATATAAATAACGAAGACATTGTGAAATTCGTGAAGTCGCAGAGACTGAGATGGATGGGTCACATCATGAGAAGCGACGAAGAGAACATGGAAAAGAAGATTACCCTATGGAAGCCGAATGAGAGCAGAACGCGAGAAAAACCTAGAACGAGATGGTAGGATCAGGTGACAAGCGATTTGAGAACGATGGAAGTTAATGAGTGGTGGGAAAAAGTGCAAGACAGAACATTATGGAGAGAAATAGTAAGAGGAGCGTTGACCCACACGAAATTGTAGTAAAATTGTGATATATTATACGGGGACTAATCCTCCTCATTAAATTTGATTTGTAAATCCTAGAAATAGGAGAGCAATATTCTTACGGGAATGTAAAGCTTAATAATAATAATAATGCTTTCGTGAGCGGCAGTGTATGTACTACATATTGCACAATTTCTTTTAGATGTTAAGAATAATTAAATTTAAGAATAATTAAAGCATTAAATTTATGCTTCAAAAAATTTTGCCGCCCCCTAAATTCTGCCGCTCTAGGCACGTACCTACTGGGCCTTATGGAAAATCCCCCACTGTATATGTGTATAAATAATTATTATAATACGTGTAATTTTAAATTTAATTTGTTTTCTTTGAGGCAATTTTAAAAGTCTTTTGTAAAAATAATATTTCATCTCTGAATTTTCTCCAGTTCTGGTTTGTTTTTACATGTTGTGCTTTCATGTAACATGTAAAAATTAATTTTATAAAAAAATATTACTCTTTTCTTTGTGGAATAATATTAACACAATATATAATAATCTTTTGTGTCGTGGTTTAGATTCCATGTTCAGCTGTACGTTCTTAAATTTTTTTAGCAGTAAGTAAAACTTGTTTTTTTTTTTGATGAAGGTTTATTCAAAATGTAAAATGATGTAGTTTAGTAGGTAAATTATATATAAATGAAACAAAGCATCATATCAAATACATACATATCAAAATATAAAGCTAACTTTGCACTTATATAAATAAGTTTCTTTATTGTCTGTCTGTCACAGATAATATTAATATTTCTCATATATAATTAAACTGGATATAACATAATTTGGTAATTTTCGTCTAAAATTTCTACCTTGATGTTGAATATTGTGATGGTTTTGAAAACTATAGAATTTTAGTAATGAATATCAAGATCCTGTCATTTTTGTGACCTATTCCGTGAGTAAATTAATAGAATATAAATATTAATAAAAACTTGTGGCTTGATTATGATATAGTTTACAAGTTTTTTCAGAAGAAAAAGAAAGATTTTCAATGTAATTCTGAGATCAGGGCCGTATTTACGGGGGGCGTTTTAGGAATTAGAACCCCCCCCCCCCCCCGAAATTATTTATCAAGTACTGGAAGTCCGCCTGCAATCGTAAAAAAATCTGAAAAAACAAAAACAATCTTTACAACTAATAACAAAAACATTAAACTTGAAGTATTAAAAAAAATTAAAACTAAAGATATTTCTAATAAACTAAATTCCAAATTAAAAAATCGGAAATTCGTATTAATATCTGGCGATTGGCGACACTGGGCAAAAATATAAAACTGACGATGAAGAATATAAAAAAGCCCTATATCTTTACAGTACTGTGTAAAAGTCTGCGGCCCCTTAATTAATATTGTTAGTTATTACTCCTATTAATTAATTTTCGATTTTTTGAAAATTAATTATATTGAAATAAATGTAATAGATATTTTATCTTAATTCTTACTATTATAGTAAAAATTTTAAATTGCTATAAATTGTTTGAACTAAAAATTTTAAAAGAAAAATAAATTTTATGACCATCATCGACAACATAGCTTAAAATAACACTTCCGCAATAAATTAGAGTGGGCATTGCAAACCCATAAATTGTCTTATATTTTGGTGTAATTTAGTTCTTCGTTTTGACAACATTATTTACCATCCGTAAAATAAGAATTTAGTTTGTGATTTTTATTAAATTAAAAAATTTCATTCAAAGGCGGATTTTTACAAAAGAGTTTAAAATTAAAATATGAATAAGTTTAAACTTATTAAAAATATCGTAGTAAACAAAACCTTTAAAATGACAAACAAAATTTTATCCGCGATGCCCCCAGAAGTCAACCTGTAATCAAAATTTGTCGCTTCCTTCACAGCTTATTTTCAAAAATCAAATTTTTTTTTGAATTTCGAACTTAAATAAAGAAAAATCGCTCAAAAAAATAATTACTTTAATTAAATAAAAGCAATCTTTCACAGAATCGCAACCTTTTTGCGGCCACTTTCGATCAAAATACTTTTAAACAAAACTTTCCAATAACAATACTCAAAAATAAAATCTTAATTGCAAAAATACTTGTATAAAATTATACTCAAAAAATTAGCGAAGCAAAATCAAGGTCTCCATCGTTTCCGCCATCTTGGCAAAAAAACCTCCCTCTACTAATTTTTCTGCAAACATTACATTTCAAACATTAATATAACAAAATTTAAATTTAAAAAAATTATCAAAATTGCAATTTATTTTGCCGTTTTAGCATGACTGACAATTTAAGTTAGAACTTAAATTTTTTTATTTGGTATTTATTTATTTATCGAGTTCCTTCTATTTTCTATTTTATATTTGTTTTTTATTGTAGTTTTTTTTTATTTTTTAAATATGCTGTACTTTATACTTTTATTTTTTGTTTTGCATTTTAGTTTCCTTTGTATTTTAATAAATTAGCTATTTATTTTTTAATATATTTAAACCTCCCCCCCCCCCTCCCCGAAAATCTGGTCTAAATACGGCCTTGTCTGAGATGTATTTATTATAAGAGTGTTGGGGGTGGAGAATAAATTTGTTGTGCTTTCTCTGTTTTCACACTTTTAATGGCCATTAGAATAATTACTTTAATTCAATTATAACGAATAAAACAAATAAATGAAACTCGTGAAATACGGAATTTTTGCTATAGTTTGACTCAATAAGAGGCATTAAATAGTAGTGCAGAGCATAGTATGTGAAAAATTTAGAGCAATCCAAAGTAGATCATATCAAGGTGGTAGTTTATTTAATTATTAATTAAAATTAAATTATATTTTTTCAGAAAGAATTTTTTTTAATAATACGCAAATTAACAAACAAGTATATTTTCGAGTCTATACGAAGAATTCAACTTAATAAAGAAGTTCGTTCATTTAAAAAAGAATAGATAAAACTTCTGAGCGTATTTGTTTCTCATCAGACTTGTAATTTGTAAAACATTTTAAGTTATTAGAAAATGTCGTATATGATTGATGATTTTATTGGTTTAGCGGTCGATTCCTGCAAAATACCACGACGCGACGTTGAGTCCATAGGAGCCCCGGGTGACCTGACACGTGACTGGCCTGTCTGATCCTAGCTTACCTCTGCTGCTTACAAATGAGGCTCGATCAGATCAACACCTCGGTTATCGCCTGATTTAACGCTCATTTGCTAACCACAATTTCATTTATATACAATGGATGAAGCAATGCATCCTAAATAATCAATATTTATTACGCTCGCTAAATTTAAACTCGAATTTCAATTTTCCAGTGTTTTGTTATTACTCCTAGCACAAATAATAAAACTGTCAACTAGGATTTCGCCGTTATTGGATTGGGAAAGTTGTGCCGAAATATATGAGATTTTTGCTACTTGCATCATTTGCACTTGATAGTAATCTTTAGGCGATATAAAGCTAGAGAATATCCGAATTTTTAGAATAGAAAAAAATGACCTTATCTTATGAAATCTGGGATCTGTATCTTATCCTACTATCAGGACATTTTGAATATAAAATAACACTTTCCAATTCGACTAGAGCTTTAACGAAAGTTTGCTATCGCTCCGTAGAAGATTCAAAGGTTTCTTTTGCCGTAATAATTTAAGAGCTTCTACATATATATTGAAAAATATACAAAAAATCACACTCATCAAAAAACGGAGTTGACTTTTAAATTGATGCCATTTTTAAAAGATAAATGTCTTTGAGAATGGTCATCGAAGCAATAAATTGAACTACTTTATTTTATATCTTTGTGAAAAAAATTTCAATATGGAAATTTGTCACGTTTCCTCAATCGTGTTTAGTTGATAATGGAGAGTAAGCATCAAAAATGCGATCAACTTTAGGAAAAAGTAATAAAACGCGAAATCATTAAATTTGTTCTCGTTTAAAATTAAAAGAATTGCCGGAGCATTTATCGAAATGTTTAAATTTGGTAACATTGTTTGACAGCGATTATTCGAAATAGCTGCGTAGCTTCTTGTATTGAATTTCATGCACGAACGTAGCGCTTTGAAAAGTCAATCTTTTTGAAAACATATGGATGCGATTTTGTTGGGAATTTTCGCAGTGATTTCTCTAACATCCCCTTGGGAGCGCCGTCATCCTAGACAACGCATCGCTGCACTTTCATTTCTGCTGGACCAAAACAACAATTTCCGGACAGTAACTCAATGCTAGCTGGTAATAAAAAAACAAAAGAAGATTAAAAGATTTGAAAAAAATTAAATTGATTCTGAAATGTATACTCCATTATTTCTGGAATTGAATCGAAACATTTTTAATTATAAAGGAAATTATTACTATTATTCCTTGCAGTTGAATTGAAATAACAGGAAGAGACTATGCTTATGAGTCAGCGAACAAAGACAGTGATAAATGCTTCTGAAGATATGGACCGGTCGTGATAAACGACCCACTGATTGATTAAATCTCAAGATGCAAATTACCAACTTCTGGATTAAAATTATTCAGATTTTTGCAAAATTAATGTAATTTTTCAATGCATTACAACTAAAAACTATAAAATATCAATCTACGCGAAGGGCGAAATTTAATTTTAAACAAAATGGCCGTACAATAGATATTAATATTTCAAAAAGTAGGTACGTGACTGAAATAAAGCTTACTCAATTATTAAATAATGAAATTTGAGATTTTATTGTGTAATCTGATTTTGTGAGGGTTAATTTGATTATTTTCAGTTAAAATTATTGACTTTATTTATTTCGCAATTTAAGATGGAAATGAGGTTTCTCCATATTTTTATTAGTTTATTTCATAAGAGGTATTTCAAAATTATTAATGAGAAGTACGGGCGAAAGAAAAATTTATTAAAGCTTTCATCGAATTTGTGATATTTTAATTAACCCGTAGAAGAAATTTCAAGTCGAAAAATGAATGGGATAAGTTGGAATGCTGTTAGCGAGTGTAATAAATTGTATTAGTTGAATAGTTTGTGGGGTCTTAAAATTATATCACATTTATTAAAATGCAAATTATTTTACAACCGAATTTGTGCTTTTCTCTGGCCACTTCAGGGAAGTGTTATTAAATTGTTTGACCGCATTGCTTTCTCGTATGCTCCTATCTATTAAATATCTCTATAGATGGTGGCGGTAAATGATTAAAGTTCCAACGTGTGTATAAGTAATACGAAAAAGAGGAAGGAGATGAAATATGAAAATGCCAATGTTAAAAAGGCCGGTGTAGATACGACGGGAAAGGGAAAATCCTTCAAATAAGCACCGACTGGCGCATGTAGGTACGAGGATAATAGGAGGATTTTGCCAACATAAAATGCGCATAACAAAGGGAATACTATATTGCTGATCGAGCTGAGAGCAAATCACGACATGGCTTCAGAATAACACTTATTTGCAATTTATGTACATAAATTTTTCGATCCTCATATTTTTGTCATTTAAGTATTCTTCTGCTCGCTCGTTTGTGTTGAAGTAACAAAAGGAAAATATTATTGTAATGATATCTTTGTTGAAACAAAGAAAAATATCTAAAATAGTATTATTACAATAAATGGAATTCTGAAACTCAAATTCTTGAAATATCATTTATTTATTCATAAAAGATATTCATCGATTTTATTTGGTTTCAGTGGCGGATCCAAGCTATGGCTTGGAATTCGTGAGGTCTTATTTAAATTATTAAAGCAATATTTTGGATTATCGATGATGGTAGGTATGGATCGGCTAGGCTTAACATTTTTCGCGATACAGACTGAAAGTTTAAAAAATGATTTTTTGGACAATTTTACCGAAATAGTTGTTATTAAACTAACTTCACTATGTATTTCTATGTATTACTCTCATCAGATCATTCACCACAAATAGTCACCTTGCAACATCAAATAAATAGAAAGTCCGAACCACCAATGTTATTCAATAGAAATACAGAATGGAAAACATTGCGTACCATCTTAGCGGAGAAAATTAATCTGGAAGTTCCCTTAAAATCACAAAAGGCAATTGATGAAGCAGTTGAACAATTAACCATTATAATACAACAAGTTGCATGGACTGCTACTCCATCTAAGCAGACAACCAATACCCCAAATCATTGTCCCGAGTATATTAAAAATAAACTTGAAGAAAAGAGAAGGTTGAAAAAACGCTGGAAAATGACTCATCCTCCAAGTGATAAAACGAATCTTAACCGCGCCACTGGACAACTCAAAAAGATGCTGAATAACAACAAAAATCAAGACATAAAAAAATTTCTAGAAAGTCTGTTCTCAACGAAAGCTACTGACTACTCTTTGTGGAAGATTACAAAAAAAATTAAACAAACTCAAAATACATATCCACCTATCAGTACTAAAGACTGCAGCTGGGCCAGAAAAGACGAAAAAAAAGTAAATACTTTTGAAGAACACCTTGAAGAGGTTTTCAAACTTTTCCCAATTGAAGTTTACCCAGAGGAAAAAGAATTAATCCAACAAACTCTAAGTTCTCCCTATCAGATGGGCCTCCCAATTAAACCATTGAAGATTTCAAAAGTTGCGACAATTATACAGATTAATCTTAATATAAAAAAAGCACCGGGTTATGACTTGATAACCGGCAGAATTCTAAAGGAGTTGCCACAAGAGGGTATAAGGATGATTACCTTTATATTTAACGCTATTCTTAGAACAGGCTGCTTCCCTTCACAATGGAAGACGGCCCAAATAATTATTATTCCAAAACCTAGTAAAGATCCAACAGAGACTACTTCTTATCGTCCAATCAGCCTCCTACCAATTCTCTCCAAGATATTTGAGAAACTTCTTCTAACCAAACCAAGACCCATTTTAAAAGAAAAATACTTAATTCCGTGTCACCAGTTTGGGTTCCGACAGCAGCACTCGACCATTGAACAAGTGCACAGAGTTGCCAGGAAAATTAAAGATGACTTGGAGAACAGGCGATATTGCTCGGCGGCTTTTTTGGATGTGTCGCAGGCTTTTGATAAGGTGTGGCACGACGGTTTGATTAATAAAATAAAAACTAGTTTGTCCCATCCCTATAACCACCTGTTGAAAAACTATTTGTCAGACAGACACTTTCTGATAAAGTACGGTGATACCTACTCCACCCTGTTTTCCATGAAGTTTGGTGTGTGCAACAAGGTAGTGTGCTTGGTCCAATACTATATCTCCTCTACACTTCTGACCTACCAATACATCGGAACACCGAAATAGCAACATTTGCTGATGATACAGCGATAATGTCCTCGCATCAAAATCCTAACCTTGCTTCTGAATGTCTTCAAGAACATCTGAACTAACTGGAGAAATGGTTAAAAATTCAACAGTTCAAAGTCCGTTCATGTTACTTTTACTCTTAGAAGAGAAACATGTCCAGCTGTTTTACTAAATGGTATCCTTCCACAAAAACAAAAAGTTAAATACCTTGGTCTTCATCTGGACCGACGGCTGACATGGACGAAACACATTTGGAGCAAACGCTTGCAACTCGGACTCACCTATCACAAGATGTATTGGATTATGAACAAAAATTCCCATCTTACACTAGCAAACAAACTTTTATTATACAAAGCCATCATAAAGCCGGTGTGGACGTATGGTTTACAGCTGTGGGGTTCAGCGAGCGAATCAAATATTATGAAGTTGCAGCAATTTCAGTCTAAAACGCTACGGACAATTTGTGGTGCACCCTGGTACGTCCCTAACTTCATCATTCATCGAGACTTAGGTATGACCACGATTAAGGAAGAAATTGCTGCCTCAAACAACCGATACCAAGACCGTCTTAGCGTTCATCTAAACACCTCGTTGCAGATCTTTTCAGTGCCCCCCGTGTAAGAAGACTACAACGATATGACCCAATGGACTTACCTCATCGCAAATAGTGCAGTGCAGTTAATTTCCATGTGGTCCTAACAAAACATGTTGTAAATGATGTAAACTATGAGAATGAGGTGTACTACTGTGTTAATCTCGGCTATGTTAAATTCACAACAAATGTACTACCTATTGTTCAAATTAGAACAGATTGTATGTATTCATGGATGTCAAATTAAAAAAAAAATAAAAAAAAACAAACTATGTATTATGACAAATCTGCGTATGCCCGTTGGTAAAATATTTCACTGCTATTGTAGATAAGAAACAGAAAACTTAGCGTTTTGGAAGAAATTCTAATAAAGAAAATTTTTGAAAACTGTCTTAAAAACTAGAACACACTTTTTTAGTTTCATTCAGAATTTCGTTTGTTTAGCTTAATTTTCGCTTAAAATAAAGATATCAGATACCAATCCTTTCGGTGATTTTTTCTTAGTTTTCTGCTTATGAATTTTTTAAAATAAGCAGAAAAGCAGCAAAGTGGTACAGAGTTATTTTTAGAATTTTTTTTTAATCGATTTTTCATTTTTTTTTTAGAACAATATAGAATTTATAGGAAACGGACAATCCATGACTTTGTGATGTTAAGTAGTAACATTGTTTGGCGAATTTTGTCATCTTCCTGTTTGAGGGATTAATGTCGGGATTTTAAAAGCTTTTTCCGGTACCAAACAAAGGGGTTTAAGGAAAATATGCATTTTCCAGTTATTTTCACAAAAAAGTTATACCAATGACTGGTTTATACTAGAAATAAATGTTGTATTAAACAACGTTATAAATAAAAGCTTTAATTAATAATTATTATTTAAAGGGATTATGTTAAAGAGAAATTTTATATATTCTTATCGAATAATACTCAAATATTAATTTAAAAACATACCAATTAAATATTAATTAGACCAGCAAGGTTAGTATAGCATAAACCGTGGTTTGTTCTATGCCTGATCGCTCCGGCTACACCTCTATAATATAATTCTAAATAATTATTAGAGAAGTATAACTGCGAAGAAGCAAAAATATTTCGTAGTGCTTACTTATATAGTAGTAATTATATTAAATTATTATAGTAATTTATAAAAACATTTTGAACTTGAATTTAGTGTAAGAAATATAACTATAACCACTTGTGGGAGTGGGATTAAGATTTCATATTATGTAAAAAAAATTGGACAAATAAAAGCTTTCGTGAAAATCACGAAATTGTTGCGGTGGTTTTCGCAAATTTACTTTATTTTCTTTTTCTATTTGTTCTTTGTTTATTGGAGTCGTGATTGGATCGCAAAGTTTTATTGTAATCACAAGAAAATGCCGCTTTGTGTTATATTAATTAGCTATGTGTTGCAATTTAGTAATATTGTTATTGTGGACTTAACTTCCTTGTTGGTTGTAACATATCAATGTAAATTAGAAGATAATCGAACCTTTTGTGATCTAGAGAACACAATCACTTTGTTGCTTAAACATCTGCTTCATTCTAACAACGCGACGGTAATAATTAATCTGATTTGATGTTTCAATCCGAATGCGTGCTTTTATGTTTTATATTGTAATTGTATGCTAAAATCTGGAAATTTGGAATCGAATCACGAATTTTATGGCAATTGTAGAAAATTGTAAGATTTAGTTGGGTACTAAGATATGTAATGCAATACCTCTTTTATTATCATTGGCATTGGTATCAGATTTTTACTGTCCAGTAATCAATGATCTAATGCAATTATTTATTTTGATTTTGTGCGGAAAATGTAATACTATATTCTTGTTTTCACTACGTTATACTTCCAAATTACTTGAAAATATCACATAGTTTTTGCAGGAATTTAATTTTGTAATTTCTCACGTTTTGATTTAATGTTATTGAAAAGCATGTAAACGCTATCGTGTTTGGAACGTAGTTTTTTTATCAATTTTTGAAAGACGATTATATTGTAAATTTTAAAACTGGAACTCTCGATGTCTATTAATCATTTTTTGTCCAGATTTAGGATAAAACATTATCAAATTTGTACTTGTTTTTTTTTGGCTTTTATGAGACAATTTGTTATAGTGGTTAAAATAGACCTAGCTAATAACTCATCCAATGATTGATTCAAGCAGAGATTTATGTAGTGGGAATTTGTAAATAATTTTACGATCATAAATATTTTGTCGCGTGATTATCAGGTCATTACTTTGTCATTTTTAGTGCTTGACCTATACGTTTTCTTTGTTTGAGTTCTTTTTTTTTTTCGTTTTTCAGCTTTCAGTTTACTTTTGCAACTAATTTTTACACCCCCCCTCCTCCGAAATTATTTATCAATTGATAAAGTACTGGAAGTTCGGCTGCAATCGTAAAAAGATCATAAAGAACAACAACAATTTTTACAACTATAACAAAAACATTAAACTTGACGTAATTAAATAAAAATTAAAACTTAAGAGATATTTCTAATAAATTAAATCCTAAATTAAAAAATCGTAAATTCCTATTAAAATCCGGAGGTTTGGCGACACTGAATTGAATACACCTACTATACTAAATTGCAAAAATATAAAAACCGAAGATGAAGAATATAAAAATTCCCTAAATATTTACACTACTGTGCAGTGACGGATTTATACTGTTGCCACCTAGGAGCTACTGGTAACTTGCCGCCCACGCTTTTTTTTTATTTTTTTTTAATTAAAAAATTTTATTTATCATAAATATTGTTAGTCTACCTGCATAAATTGAATCAATTTTGCAATACGCACTGGAGAAAAATAAAATAAATTAAAGGAAAAAAAACTAGCAAAGGTGGGAATAGAATTGTGGACCTACTGTGTCCTAGAGCCTAGCTCGTTCTTAGCTACGCTAATTATTTCACATCTTGTCTTCAAACTACCTCCACAATATTTCAAAGACGATTTTCTCGAAAATTTCTGGTTATCTGACTCTACGGCTTTGGGGAGTTGTTATTGGAGAGCTGAACTTCCAGCACAATAAAGTGGCAAAAATTACAAAAATGCAGAGGTCATATAATCTCCTTGTCAGATGATTGCAGTCCCCCAATGGATTTTTTGGAGCGGCTAAAATCTAATTTGAAAATGTCTTGATTTATTCTATTTTTAGGACATGCTCTCGAGTGTTACCATTGATAGGCCACAAAGTAGGGTCATAAACCATAGCGTTGTTATCAAGTTTAGAATGTTTACCGTCATACATTTCAGAGTGTTCCATAGTAGTTGAGCTTGACTGAGGCATTGTATTAGAAAAAACTTCATTGCCGACCAGTTCAGCAAGGTTAAGCTTACGCTCAGTGTTGGAATCATTAAAATCATTCTCCTGCTGTTCATTGACTGGCATTTTAATTTCAATGTTTTCTTTACAATTTCTACCTTATTAGGAGGTGTTATAGTTGGGGGTAATTTGTTTGAAGGCAAGTCTTTTGTTTGTTCACATTTTTGGATTTCCGCGTTGGTTTTGCTATCAGATGATCCATTTCCAGTGTTGGGTTTTAAGAAATAAATAAATATTTTTACAGTCTTCTTTACTGCTTCCTGTACCTTTTCTATCTTTTCCAATTTTGCTTTTCTATAAGCAGTACCACTTTAAGCGTTTCCTTCCGTCACTCATAGTTTTTGATATAAGTATTGATGTAGTAATCTAGTAATTGATGGAAACCAAATTTGTGTCCGTCGTCTTTTTTCGATTCAATTGTAAATTATACTTTCTAAGTTGGTATTAGTTTATTCTAATCAGAATAAATCAGTATTAACTGATTATAACTTAAAATAAGTTATAAACAATAACAAATAGTATGTACAAAATAATAATAAACGTTTATTCGTTTATTTCCTGCCTTTAGTTTAGAATAAAGCCCCAAGAAACTGACAATATTAAAACAACAAAAATGGAAAAGTCGTATAATAAAAAAACGTTTATAAATAGTTTATTTATTTTATTTTAACCAATTAATTGAAATAGTACGTCTAATAAGCCTAATTATTATCCATTAGGTTTTCTCACATGAATGTGCTTTTGGTATTTTTGCAAAAATTTGCCGCCCTGGGCTACAGCTTCTCCCTAAATCCGCCACTACTACTATGTAAAAGTCTGCGACCACTTAATTAATTGTTAGTTATTACTCCTATTAATTAATTTTTGATTTTTTGAAAAATAATTATATTGAAATAGATGAGATAGGTATTTTATCTTAATTCTTACTATTATGGTAAAAATTTTAAATTGCAATAAATTGTTTGAACCAAAAATTTTAAAGAGAACATAAGTTTTATGACCATCATGGGCAGCATAGTTTAAAATAACACTTCCGCAATAAATTAGAGTGGGCACTGTAAACCCATAAATTGTTTTATATTTTGTACATTTGTACATAAGTGTACATTTGTTTAAGATTTGTGAAATTTTTTTTTAATCAAATTTAGTTTGTGATTTTTATTCAAATTTTAAAATTAAAAAATTTTATTTAAAAACGGTTTTTTACAAGAGAGTTTAAAATTAAAATATGAATAAGTTTAAACTATTCTTTAAACTATTAAAACATAGTAGTAAACAAAACTTTTAAAATGGTACAAACAAAATTTTATCCTCGATAATGCCCCCCTCCCCCAGAAGTCACCTGTAATCAAAA
This sequence comes from Cantharis rustica, assembly GCA_911387805.1. Taxonomy (NCBI): domain Eukaryota; kingdom Metazoa; phylum Arthropoda; class Insecta; order Coleoptera; family Cantharidae; genus Cantharis; species Cantharis rustica. The sequence continues at coordinate 50,174,852 of OU426879.1, read as the reverse complement.
TTTGTCGCTCCTTCGACAAATTATTTTCAAACATTAAATAAAGTTCACAAAAATCAAAATTTTCTTTGAATATCAAACTCAAATAAAGAAACATCGCTCAAAATAATTATTTTCATTAAATAAAAACAATTTTTTTACAAAATTTCAATTTTTTTGCGGTAACTTTCCACAAAATATTTTCAAACAAAATTTTCCAATAACAATACTCAAAAATAAAATCTTAATTGCAAAAATACGGGTATTTTAATAAATTAGCTATTTATTTTGTAATTTTTTTAACTCCCCTACCCGAAAATTTAGTTTAAATACAGCCTTGGCTCTGCCTTTATTTAAAACTTGAATCTGAACCATCCCCGTTTTGGGTATTTTGAAATAAATTCTTAAGAGTTTTCTTGCCCTACGAAATATAAATTTGTATTTTTACAGAAAGATTTCGTTGTAATCAATCTGTTATTTATCTGTTTTTACGAGAATATGCAAGCTTTATAATGTGATTGACTTAAAAAACTATGAAAATCAGGTTTTGTTTGCAGAGAATTTATATAACGTGAATTATTTAATCCTGTAATTTTATTATTGTTATTGAAACATTTTTTCAAAATAGTTTCAATTATTAATTCATTGTGGGATAGAACCTCAATAATTATTGTAATCAGAAATTTAACTTCGTCTTTAATGTTTATATGCGTAAAAATAATAAAACCTAACAAAATGCTAAAATAATAAATTTTAACTGTTAAGTAAATAATATATACTGCAAAGAAACATAATATTTAAAGAAACTAAAATACTAATATTCACATTTAACAGGGTTGAACTTAAAATATTTGAAAAAACAAGAAAATAGAAATTTGAAAAAATTACGCTATAAAAATGATAAAAATTACTTAAAATTAAAAAATTCTGTAACATAATATAAAGGCCCTAATTTCACGATTATTTTAGATCCTCAGTCATGTATAACAGTAAAAATAACAAGAAGTGATAGCAAATATACCAAACAAAATTGAAAAATTGAAAAATTTAAAAATTAAAAAATCAAGAAATTAACCAAACTTTAAATGTTGCGCTTACCAAAAACTAACTTAACTAAACCACGTCATGTGTCTAAATGAAATCTTAGGTTAAGAAAATGAATATGAATCCTAAATCTTCGAAAATTAAATTTGAAAGAAAGTTTCAAAAAAGTTTTAAAAAAGTTTTTAGAATTATTTAAGTATTTTTGTGGTTTTTAGTAGTGTCATCACATACAAAAATTCTAAAAACTTTTTTAAGTTATTTTCTAGTTTATATGCGTGTTTCATATTCTGGAATTTAAAATGCATGCACATTCAATTGTTTTAATTTATTGGGTCTGTCGTCTAAAATAATTTTTGATGTAATTCAGTATTTCCTAATGTGCTGCGTCGTTTTATATTGTTACCTATTCATATTTTGCAATATAAAATATTGTTCGTTTCTAAATAATGTTGTATTATAGATATTAACGTTATGTTGTCATTTGTAGACGATGTTCATTTGTTTCCAACGAAATTTGCAAAGTTTATGTTTTAAAAATTTGAATTTTTAACAGAGGGAATGTCGTTTTCTCTCAATAAATGAATACGAATGCATCCATTAATTTGTCATTTTCATGTTCCGTTGTGCTTTCTGTAATTGAAATAAAAATATCGTTTTAGGCAACATCAAGATCTTCCTCTCTCAGACAACTTTCTTTAGAAAAAAAACTTGTAAATTTATATTCCCCTATGGTAAACCGCCCTCGACGTTAATGTTGGTGTTTCTTAACTGACAAAGCCAAATTTTGCAGTGCCTAATTAATACTTGGATGGGTAACCACTTTGACAATGCCATTGTAGTATTAAAATTATCGCTAATAACAAGCTTGGGTTAGTTGCGTGACACTTCAAACACCTTGAAGGGTCTCGACTTTTTCCGGTTTAAAAATTTTATTTTTTGTTAAGTTAATAATTTTAAAAACGTTGGCACTTATTGAAGTGGGTGTAAAACGTGCGTGCCTTTTGAAAGCTATATTTTTCAAAATTTTAAAAATAATAAAGAAGTTCCCCTAAAAAACGATCTTTAGGGAAACTAAAGTGCGTGATAAATTGTGTGATATGGTCAGTAAAATAAATTTTCTTTTTTGCTGCCAACGTTTAAACTGAAATACACAGGCGGTATACGCTGAACCTTCAAAGCTCAAAAATCGCAAAAGGATTATTTTTACTTTACCGTGAAAAAAATTCTGAAACGTTAATTTGATACTAAATTGGTTTAATTGGGATAAAAGTAGTAATTTCTGTAAATAATTAGAGCAATTTATAACCTAAAATAATTATTGCAATAGTAGAGCGTAATTAGGGTACATGGTACATCGGTTTAAATTACGAGTAATTTGAGCTTTATTGTGCATCGATTTTAGTTTTTTTTGCACTCTCAATTTACTGCAGGACAAATTAGAAATCAGATTTATTTTACATGGTGATGTATCTTTGTGCTGAAAGTATCAAGTTAAAGCTCACGCCTGACGGTTTCTATTATTTAAATAACCAGTACTAAGCTCACTTTCACTTTCTATAAATCTTTTAAGTACTTTGTTCTGATTTGGCAGTGTACTGCAGCTTCAATGCCTAACAAAGGGATTGAATCGTATTTGGAGCTTCAAAAGAGATTTCAGTTTGCCATTGACATCTCGAATCACGATCCGGGTGAAGACCTAGCGAATACTTGACCGGGGATGGACGACATCATAAATCTGCACTAAATCTAGGGTTAGTGCAAGATGCGATGCCCTGACAACCGTTGTCCTGTTTTCATCTCAGATTACGACTCGTAAGAGTGTCTGTTTTTCCCAACAACCATCATTCTGTTTTATTGTCTTAATAATTATTTTTCGGAATAAATCATCATTTGTAATAATTACAATTTCGAAGTTAATGTAATGGCCATGAAAATAAATAATGCAATTTATTTTAACAATACATGTCTGCGGAATAATGGACCGAGACTAGTCAAAATTGTACCTACCTTTTTATCTGCCCCTATTTAATAATATGTATAAAACATCATTAATTTTGATTTCGATTCATAAAATTTATAATAAAATGAATTTCAGTAGCTACGGGAGTTTCTTGTTAATGAGACGCTTCGTTTCCTCATCTGCTTGCATTAACGATTGTCTTAGATGTTATAATACGCCTAATGAACGTAATTACATTGGTATTTGTGCCTCCCTGTTTAATGTTCATATACATTCGCCAATTTGAAATTTACTTGCATTAAATATTTGTAGCTCCAGCATTATACCATTGTTATCAAAATGGAATGTTATAAGAGATGAGATTTACTAGTATTTACACTGTTTAAGTTTACGACCTCTAGGCAATCTCGAATATATTAAGTGACTCAAGTTTTATCTCATAAATCACAAAATAAAGTTTCTTTTGCATTACAACGATGTAATAAGATAAATCCAAACGGAACATCTAAATACTTTCAAAATAAAAACAAAAAACCAAGCCAAACAAAACCAATTTTGTTTTTTAATATACGTCTCTGTGTCGAAAAACTCAAAGCCTTTTAATTTTTTTTTGTTAGCCAGTGTTATCTATCCTTCCATTAATAATAAATTAAGGACCGCTCTTTAAAAACAAGATATTGAAAAATTAAAAGTTTTCAGAAGAACGCTTTCGCGATTTAACTAAATAAATTGTTCTTGTTGATTCAAATTTTTAAGATAATGTCATGATTATAATTTATTCATTACCTTCCGCCGTAAGGTAAAATTTAAATATTACTTTACCCCACGTGGTAATATTAGAAAACTTTAGTTTCATTTCAACTAACGAAAAATACTAATTGCGGAAATTAAAGTAGTAGCAGATCAAAGGTGACTCTCCCTTTCTTTAGGATTTGTTTAAACCTCGGCATTGAAACTCTTAGTTTGGCTTTTCTTTTGTTTCTTTTATGCATCACACAAAATTAGAAAAAGTTCTTTTACGGTTATATTTTGGATTTAAGTTTTTGTTTTGTACAAAAGTTTAATTATTGTGTTATTTATTTAAGCTTTAATATAATTTATTGTTACACAGGTTTTACAACAAAATAATTAAGAAGGATACTTTTACAAGACGAGAGCAAGCTTATTAATTTGCTAAATTATTTTGAAATATAAATTTTGAGCTATATTTTTACCGATTTTTACATATTTAAAAGTTTTTTATTTTACAAATACTTTGCTTGTTAAAAACTTGTAAGGAACCTTCTCAAGTTCAATTTATCCTCTTTAGTACTGACAAGTGACAACTGAAGTGATGTAGATGTTAGATGTATGTTTGACCCCAAAAATATGCTAGATGATCAGATTGGGAGGAAGGCATTGTCGTCAAAATCGCGTTTATGGTAATAATTTCGAAATTTTTTTGTAAGATTTATACTTAATGTGAAAGTGCCACCATGAATTCATTACAGGCTTTCCTTTTTATAAAATACGACGGATAAATTTGGATACAATGTTAATTTTTGTATCAATAAATAATGGCTGGCTCTGATGCTATTTCGTCATGGAACATTATCTCGGAACGTCACAAAGTCTGCAGGTTTCCCATTTATTGCTTAATTTTAAATTGATCTTATACAGCAAATTGACAAATGTGCTCTCCAAGCAAGTATAAAAGTACCCCAGAGTCACATATATGCTACGACTTATTATATGCAGTACGGATAACAGCAGGTTTTAGGATGGAATGTGATAGTAATTTATTTTAATTTTTTATTAAATTTAGCATGTATAAAGGTTTAATTTCCTTTGTCTGTACAGACTTGCTTGCTTTACCCACTAAAACAAATCCGAAAAGTTTTATTTTAACAGGCTGTAAAATTCTAAAATATTAAAATTTATTAGAATTTACTTAATTCTATTTTACATGCAAGTACTAAAATACCACACACTTATTCAAAATTATTTTTTAAAGTTTATTTTAAATTTTTAAACATTAATTTATCGAAAAAAATTGTTTGAATATTATATTTTATCGGTTTTCATTAAAAAATTCTCTGTTTTTCTCACAGTTTTTATTTGTTTAATCTTTTTAGAATATTTTTAAAAGTGGTAAATTAATACCTTTTAAGTGCTTTTATAAATAAAGTTTTTTACGTGTGTATTACCGTGAAATTTCTTATATTTTAGGGTTTGGTTTAAAATATGAACTCTTGTACTAAATACCAGGTCCGTATTTAAGGGGGAAGGGGTTAGGGGTGATCCCCCCGTAAAAACAAAAACAATCTTTACAACTATAACAAAAATATTAAACTTAAGTGTTTAAATAAAAACGAAAGAGATATTTCTAATAAATTAAATCTCGGTTAGTCCCGTTTTACAGTAACACGCGCTACGCGCTACGCGGCGCGTGTTGGTAAGCATTGTACCTTATGGTAGCTTTCACATAAGCACGCGTTGAAAACGCGCTACGCGCGCGTGCTATTTTATGTCCAGGGCAAACGCGCGACCCGCGCGCTTCGCGTAGGCACGCGAGGCGTGTTGGCATTGTATCTTATGGAGCCTTTCACACTCTACGCGACTGACACGCGCGCGTAGATACACGAGGTTGCCAGTTCATTCAAGTACTTGTTGCTGTAGTGTGTGGATATTGAATTTGCGTTAAAAATGGATATTGATACCGAAATTTTAATAAATGCTGTTGATGAAAAAAAATCTTTGGGACGCTTCGCTTCTTTTAATTTCAGATTTAGTTCGTCAAAAGTTGCTATAGACATCCGAAAGTAATTAAAAAATTTTCGTGGGCTTACGCTTAAATCCGAATATAAAGTTACAAAAGCGCTTTTTAGTAATCTTTTTTCAATCAGTGGATAAACCCATAATCGTTTTGTTTTGTTTCTTTCACTTTGATTGTAATAATATGCAGCTATGGCAACAACGTTTGAAATAAACTCGTCGGAGTACATTTTAATACTGATAAGTGTGAAACGGGAAAACGCGCTACGCGCCGCGTAGCGCGTAGACGCGTTTTACTGTGAAACGGGGCTACTGTCAGAATTTCCTCATCACGAATTTCAAAATTTCAACTGCACTATAAAAAAGAGGACAATTTTCTGTGTATAATGCAACAAAAAATTTTTTAGATTATCCACTAGTTTTCGAAAAAACGGCATTTTAAAGTTATTAAAAGTAGGTAGTTGTAACCTGATACACCCCGTTGGAACGTGTCGAGCCACAGTCAACTCGCACATTCCGTTCCTATTCTTCATTTTGTTGACGGTACGAGTGCTTTAATATACTCTTAATGTTGTTCTCAGTCGCGGTCGACACCCGGACGAGTTCTATGGCTTCGAGTTCCACCCTTGGCGAGTTCTGTCATTTTTCAGGGATATTTTTAAATTTTTTTGCCTTACACAAAATCGGCTAATCATGCAGCCGTGTTAAAAGGTGTATCTAAAATACATGTAAATTTAAATTTTTCAAATTTGATTTTTTCGAGAACTAATTTATAATCCAACAAAATTTTTGTTTTAGTATGCTCAGAAAAGTGTCCTCTTTCCTATAGTGTAGTTGAAATTTTTAAATTCGTGATGAGGTTTTTTTGACAGTTCCCTAAATCTCAAATTAAACAATCAGAAATTTGTATTAATATCCGGCGATTGGCGACACTGCATTGAATACACTTACTACTAAATTGCAAATATATAAAAACTGACGATGAAGAATATAAAAAAGCTCTATAGTACCGGGTGTCAAGACCAAAAGTCAGATGAAAAAATGTTTCGGGCAAAAGATGTATGATAGCGAAGGGGAGAGAATATGGCATAATTGTTTTTTTAATTTGTTGACCTTTTCAAGGTCATTTAAAGGTTACCTTTCGTTTTTTAAATGGCATCTTATATTTTTTTAGCAGATTCATATTTAGCATGAATAAATAAACAACTTTTGTTTAAAAAATTTTTTTATTAGACGTAGACTTTTCGAGTAAAATGCATTGAAACAAAATAGAAACATTTAAATAAACTACAACTGATTATAATCGAAATTTAATTTTTTTAAAATTAGAAGGCTGTTATTGCTTTTGTTATTATTCAACTTATTAATTTTAGGGCGATCAAAACAAAACACTGTCACATAAAACAATTAAATTGACATTAGTTTCTTCAAGTATTGTTAGTTTTGTGATTTTCAGTGAAAGTTGTTTATTTATTCATGCTAAATATGAATCTGCTAGAAAAATATAAGATGCCATTTAAAAAACCAAAGTTGACCTTCAAATCTTCGCTATCATACAACTTTTGTCCGAAACATTTTATCATCTGACTTTTGGTCTTTGAGATATTAATTTCTAGAAGTTTTAAAATGAACACCCGATATATTTACAGTACTGTGTAAAAGTCTACGGCCACTTAATTAATTGTTAGTTATTACTCCTATTAATAAATTTTCGATATTTTGAAAAATAATTATATTGAAATAAATGAAATAGGTATTTTATCTTAATTCTTACTATTATGGTAAAAATTTTAAATTGCTATAAATTGTTTGAACCTAAAATAAGTTTTATGACCATCATTCACAGCATAGCTTATAGCAATAACACTTCCGCAATAAATTAGAGTGGGCGTTGTAAACCCATAAATTGTCTTATATTTTGGTACGAATTTTATGTATAAAAGTACATTTGCTTAAGATTTGTGAAATTTTCTTTCTGTTTAATTTATCGTTCTTCGTTTTGACAACATTATTTTACCATTGCCAGCGGTAAAATAAGAATTTAGTTTGTGATTTTTATTCAAATTTTTTTGAATAAATAAAGAAAAATCGCACAAAAAAATAATCACTTTAATTAAATTAAAAAATTTTTCTCACAAAATTTTAATTTTTTTGCGGCAACTTTCGACTAAAATACTTTCAAACAAAATTTTCCATTAACAATACTCAAAAATAAAAACTTAATTGCAAAAATACTTGCACAAAATTATACTCAAAAAATCAGCGGAGCAAAATCTAGGTCTCCGTCGTTTTCGCCATTTTGGCAAAAAAACATTACGTTTCAAAAATTAATATAACCAAATTTAAATTTAAAAAAAATTCCTTTGTATTTTAATAAATAAATTAACTATTTATTTTGTTTTATTTTTTTTGTTTCTAATTTTTTTAAACCCCCCGCCCCTCAAAAATCTAGTCTAAATACGGCCTTGTATTATATTGTATACTAGTATTTGTATTGAAATTCTTGTTTATGTTAATTTTAATTTTATGTTTTTCTAGAATTTTACTTAGCGAAAGGATCCTGCATAAAAAATATAACAAGAAAAACTAAAGTCTGAAAAGTTATATCTACCAAAAAACAAAAAAAGTACGGGTTTACAATGTGGAAATGACATACGTTACGTATTCGAACAACAATTTGTAAATGTATTCAGTTCTGATTGCTTTAAAAAAACGTCAATGGCTCTGAAAATCTTATTCGCAGCATCTTGATCTATAACAAACTTTCAAAAAATCTGATATATTATGTGGACTGATAGTGACAACGATTGTGCAAATATTTTGTGTGGTATATAAGAAAAATTTTATTTACATAATATTTGAAAGAGTTTTTTGATTTAAAAAATTATGAATAGCGAAGTATTCAGTCAATTTTAATATTTTTCTCTTTCAAGTTGATTCGTCACAGATTCACAAAGCAACAACAATTTTATTTGCACCTAAATTTAGATACACAGTCGTAAAATTATTTTCGACACGGAGAATCCTCTTTCTGTTTAGTTATTAATTTGCTTCGAATTTGATAAGCAGAAAAGTACAAAATATTTATCATAAAGCAAGTTAAAGTTAGGACGTTAGGCAAGTTAAAAAATTTTTTAAACGGAATTAAGAAAAAATCACTTGAATTACTCTCAAGATATAAATCCAATTAGAATTAAATGTAAGCATTTGAATGGATCGCCAACGAATATTGTTGCTTTAGGAAAATAAATACGAAAGAAGCCTTTACAAATCACCATTCAAAGTCAATTTCTGCAAAAAAAATCTGAAATTCAAATTATACTGCAACATAATACACAATCCAGCGCGATTCAATCCTTTATCTCACTCAAATCGCTCATGTTTTGCAAGGTGTCCTAGCCGGTTTGTAAGTTTCCAGATGGATTGATTAAATTAGAAATCATTCAAATGCTACCATTTAACAATAAATTCAATTCTTTGGGGATATTTAAGCTTGTGATGGGTGCGTTTCCTGTTCGAATAATAAACTTTGAAAAAAATCAGTTGTTATAAAAATGATCAGTAGGTATTTCTGACGTCACGATTCGCGTATCAAAGATAACCATTTGATCGAAAATACGAAAAATAAACCATTGCAAACTCGAACTATCTAAGCGTATTCAACATGCAAACACACGGCTTCGATCGCCATCAGAATGAGGTATTTTGTAAAACTTTTTCTCTTTGAAATTGCAGTATAAAGATTTTTCTGTTGAAATTGAACAAAATTTAGAAAAGTAAATCCGATAGTTTATCTAACAGCTGAAACATCATCGATCAAAAGGAATATTAATTTAAAAAACTAATTACCTGTATTGCAATCCACAGCAAGCAAAAAATCAGTTAAAAGTTTTAGAAAAATGAACTCAAAATAAATAATTTCTTGCAATAGCATTTCAATATTTTGTTTAAATATCAAAGCGTGAGAATATATTATTAAATTAATAGCTGATAAGTACAGTAAATAATTATAGTTTTATAAAATTTTGAAAGCTTCGTGGCAGATTAAGTAGCAAAAATATGATGCAGGAATACGAGTATAAAAAATATTCAATCAGTTATAAGATTTTTAATTGGCTGTTATTATTTTTTAAAGCTTCTCTTTATAAAAGTTAATATTGAGTTGATTGACGAAATGCTCTTACTTTTTTAAATTCTTTTCAAAAACCATTAACTCAATTATCTTTTTTGCTTTAGAAATTAAAACATAAAAACTTAGTTAAACTTTTATAAAAAAACTTTACAACGTTTTTCTGACATGTCAAGTTTTCTAATTTAGCAAAATTTTCATATGCATATGCCCATGCATACCAGTTCTATAAAATAAACGACTTTATATGGAAATATTTCTTGAAAATTCAAGAAAATGCAAACTTTTTCGTTATTTGGTTTGGGAAGAATTTAAATTAGCTGGTATTTATAACGTAAATTTGACTATTGGTTTGCATTCTTTGATCGAAGGGTTTTTTGAAGTGAAATTAATGAGGGTAGATTTTGAATGAATTTATTATTTTATGGGTACCTATCAACCTGAAATGCTTTTCTCTCGAGACTGTTTCGGTGGGTCTTTATTAAAACGTATAGCTTTTATCGTCTGAAATCTAACTCGACCTGTTTCGCTAACAGTTAAACTTTTGCAATAATGCAGGGTAATAGACAATACCAATTTCAACACTACAATTAATTCGTTAATGAAAATTGAAACCGCTCTTGGTAACTACACTATCGATGTGCATCTGTCACCTTTCAATTCATTCCCAAAATTGTTTCCAATGTAAATTTTACAATTTAATTTAAAGTGCGACGTTGATTTAGCGAGTTTCTGATTCTGTTTAGGTAGGTACTTGGCAACCGCATCCGTGATGGATTGAATGGGATATTGGCTATTTGTGGGATTGCTTATTTTACTTGTCGATATTACTAATTTTCTGTCTTTGCGGAAACGACGAGGAAGGTCTAATTTCCATTTTGTGGAGAATTTAAATTTGATTTGTGCTAATCTTTACGCATCGTAACTACCCTGATGTATTTTAGGGGAAATTTATGGTTTTTCTTACCAACGCACGAATTAAATTGTTGCGTTTAAAAGTTACTCACTTCTTTCCAATATTTCTCCATTCCTAGCAATCGTCAAAAAGGAAATTACTTTATTAACTCGAAAAAATATCAGAGAAATACCCTTTCAAATGTTATATTAGCAATGTAGTCGTTTATTTTAAATAGAGGGAAGTAAACCCTCAATAGGTATGTCAACGGGCGAACTGGCGCAAAAGTTAAAAGTAAAATATAAAAAATACAAAAATAAATTTAAATTGCTTTGTTGACAATGTGTAGGTTTAAAATCTGTTAAATCGATCTACTAATATATTGCCATGCTCTCAATCTTATAAATTTTCCAAATTTCCTCCCTCTAATCTTTCTTGGTTGCGGACATGCATTTTTTATAAAATGAGACTTTTTTTCAAATTTTGTTACCTTATGGTGTTGGGCTTGCACGTGCGACCTACATATGTTCGCCGGTCAAACAAATTCTTTGCGGCGCACCTTCATGAACGACCAAAAATTACACAACTCGACAAAAACAATTTTTTTTTGTGTCTTAAAATTTATTTTATAATTTTTCTAATTATTATGCTCCAAAATAAAGAAAAAGTATTTACCTATATTCCATATAAAGTTTGCTTTTATAGTAGTTATGATAATAATCAATGTTTTGTGTTATCATATACATATTAAATAGTTCTGGTATATTGAAAAATACCCCGAAAAAATGAGGGGGTCGTAACATTTACACAATGTCTACAGATGTCATTTAAGTGATAAACAACAATTGAATGTTTTCTAGAAGACTCATAGAGGTTAAAATGTCGTCAAAAAGGTGTATTTATATTTTGTTACAAATGTGGTGTACCTATTTATTAAAGTGCAAGATACAAAATTTTATTTAAACGCATGTAAAAAGGTTTGTGAAGCTTATGAAGTCTATTTTAACTGCTCTGTTCGGAATCTAGACAAGTCTTGGGCTCCACATATTGCTTGTAGTAATTGCAAAAGTTGAAAAGGAGCAAGAGTTAGTTGACGGTCGTCAGCTAAAGCGGTTAAGTGTATTGCTGCTAATGCTGATTGCCTGGTTCGACTCCGGGCTCAGAAAAAACTTTATTTTGACCGTCTCCCCTTGGAAGGCAATGGCAAACCACCGAGGTTTAATCTGCCTGGTATACCCTCTCTGGAGATGAATTGTATACACTTCCCGCGGTTTGAAGCCTGCTTTAAGCACTAAGTCCCCTATGAGCGTGATAATACTTCAAAAGCACAACACAAACATAGAAAAGAGGTCGGCGTCCGGGGAATCGGATATGGCACATGAAGAAAAAGTTAAAAACATGTTAAAAACTCTGGTTGTCTGTAAAGTCGGTTTACGGACGATAATTTTACGTGATAACATCATAAGAAAACATTGATGAAAAATTGCATACTTTTATGAATTGAATTGAATTATGTTTATGTAACAGAAACTGTATGTTATTACATTAGCTCTCAATAGGCTAGTGCGTTATGTGCTTGAAACATAATTGCATCATTTGGTGATCGCGAGATCAAACCTCATGCTGGACAAGTTTTTTTTAATGACATTTTATAATTCAAATGATGTCTATATATGATGCAAAGCCGATCGTGTCTTTCTCGCTTGTTCCGGGCTCTCGCTTGCGGAACGTGACAATTTTTCGTGCGTGCAGCCTGTATATCAATTTATAAGACGTTATCACGTCAAAAATTTTAAAACTATGAGTTGCAGAATGTCTCTCAAAGTAGATATATGCTGCATGCTTATTTAGATAAATTTGAAAACAATATGGGGGCATACTCAGAAGAACAAGAAGAAAATTTTCATCAAAATGTTATCAACTTTGAACAGCGTTATCAGAGCCAATACAACGAAAGTATGATGGGGAACTACATTTGGAGTTTAGTGAGAGAAAGTACTTATGAGCATGGAAAAAAGAGTAATAGGATTCACTTAAAAAATTTTTTTTACTAATTTGTAATCTGATATGATGGTAAAAGTTAATAAAAATTACATACAATTACATTTGTTTTAATTTATCAATAAATAAAAATCTCAATTATGATTTTCTAAAATACTGGTCGACCGCTCTCCTGGATACAAAAGCAACCTTTTTAAGGACATATATACTTTTTTCGTCTAACTATCAATAGATTTATCAAAATTTCATACTCTCTAATCAAAGTCAAAAATCGTGTTGACCTGTGTTATCAATTAACCTCTTAATTCCAAAAATTTCTATCTTTATCACTTCACCAATTAATTAAAACAACTTTTTATAAACTTAAAATTAATTTCACTTTTTTATTTAAATCATCAGAAACAAATTATAATTTATCACAGCGGGAATAATGATCCTCCGCACGCCAAGCTGGCGCAACGCGGTCTCTCTCTTGCAGAACATCTTCTCCCACTTCGTTTATTTCCCACCTTATTTACATTTAAAACTTTTATGTACAGTAAATTTACAAATAAATAATTACAATAAAAACAAAACAAACTTCAAAATAATTAACAAAATAAATAAATAATTATGTTTTTACTTTTCAAAACACGACGATGTAGAGAATATATCTGGAATGCGAGCGAACAGGAGGAGATATGCCAAAGTGTACCTCACAAAATTAAAAATTTTATAATTAAATTAAGTTAGTTGATCACGTAAATTATAAAAAATATAAACATTAAAATTTATCAATTATTTAAAAATTTGGGGAAAACAGCCCCAAATCTGCATAAAAAATTGAAGTCGGTTACTCTATTGGCTGTTTGTGTAAGGTTAGCCTCGGCGCCCATGGCATGTTTTAATTTAATAAAAGTATTTTTGGACTTTAATTGTATTCGAAAATTGCAGATCTAGAAAGACTCAGAATTCTGAGTAGCCTATAAAATTTAAAATATCCCCGAATTGGTTTCAAGTCGAAAATAAAAATTTAAAAAGCTTTAATCTAAAAAGGAACCTTTGAATTTGAGTATTCTGTAAATTATTCGATATTTGGTGTTGAAATGTGATTGGGCGTCCGCTCTCCCAAAACAGAGCTTTGTTAGAATTTAAAACGGGAGTTAAAACTTCGTTTAATTAATTTCACATTAAACTGACTCTAAAATGCTGGCTATAAGAACTTTAATTTTAAACATAATTGCGGATGATCCATGATTTTGTTGTTCATTTTATTACTTAAGAATCTTTTACTCTTTCTGAACAAAATACAGTTATCTGTCGCAGCAGTACGCACTGAGACAGTGAGTAGGGTGGGGGGGGGGAAATACGGAATACCGCTTAAATTGTACGAACTTGATTACCGATTAAAATTGCAAATTTTAAATATACAACCACTAAGCAAATAAATACGTTTAGTCAGTCATCAGTCAGTTCAGATAAATTAAAAATGTGAAAAAATGCTTTTTCTCTAAATAATATAAAATAAATGTAAAACTAAAATAAAGTATCTAAGTTGTATAGTTATAGACCGGAGAGTTCAAAATCTCTCAGTAATGTACATAACCATCAGCTAAAAAGTTTCAATTTTCATTTTTTAAACTGTTTGAGATAGCGGGGGACGGAATGTTGGTGTATCCCCCGAAATACTTTTCACCCCCATATAATATATTTATTTTGCAGTAGAATTATAGCAAATTCCAAATATATTCGCGAAATAATTCGGGTGTAATATGCGAGTTAAAAATTCTCTTAATCATCATTGAGAATTTTCTTCAAATTCAAACTATAATAATTCTGCTAATACATTGCTAATATTGGGTTGTAATTAGATACTAACCTAGAAAAGCAAAGAAAAAGTTTCAGAAAGTTTGATAATAACTTGAAAAGCAATTCGGCCTAAAATTTATTAAGGTTACAAAAACTCTGATACCATGGTCAAGCACGGATGCAGATTTCATCTCTAGGGAAGGAAAGGGGATTGATTTAGAAAAGAAAATTCTTGTACATTTTTTACAACTATTAAATTTTATAATAAAAAATGTAGCGTTGAAAACTAGATGATACTGTGGGGGAGGGGGGGGGGAAAGATAACACTTTCTATTTAAAACAATAGAATTTTCAGACCAAACTTACGTAGAATTAATCCAATTAATAATATCTATTGACGATATATTGCAAATAAACTAGACTGTTGAACTACATGATTTAAAATTGCAGACCTCCAAATAGTGGAGGACTGGGAGTCTTCCCAGTGAGTGACCAAATTTCATAATAAAAAAATTTGAATGGCCTGATTTTTAAGATAATATACTGAAAAGCTCAGAGTGCAATTGCACTTCAACATCCCCGCTTTAACAAATTTTTGTTTTCAAAGACAATTAGTTAATATTACAATAATATATACTTTTTTAAATACTTTCAGGGGGGAGGGGTATAAAATATATTAAAATTCCAAACTTGACTAGATTATAAAAATTTAGATTATAAAAATCCACGTTTGCCTGTTAATATCTATTTTGCTGTTCGAGACACTTTCTTCTGTAGACTAAAACTTAATGAACTACAGTAATAATTAATAATGACCAAAGTTACCCTACGGCCGAGTCGTCCCTGTGTTTTTTGGACAAACAAAATTTTTCTATTATAATAATATTAATTAATTGATAGTTTTTTTATATTACATAAATGTTTATTAAAATATACCCTAAAATAAATTTTTGTTAAAATTCAGAATTCGTCGATTTTTTATTGCCAATAAATAAATCAAATCGAACTTGAAATTTCAACATAACTGTAATGGTGGTTGCGTTCAATAATATAGCATAGTTTTTAGAAAAAGTTGAAATTATGATTAGTTATTTTTGATAACATAATAAAAATAGATTATTTTCAGTCAATAATTTATTATATTTAATGTAAACACACAATTACTACAATTTTAACGTAATTTTAAAAATTCAAAATGGTTAGTATGCAGTTGAACGCTACCAAATTTACCCGCCACTTGATGTCATCAGCTGTTGCGTTCTAACCTAACTTTGTCATGTTTATTATGTTAATAATAAAATTTCATTAAAAGTTAAAAGTATATTAGTGGTTTGAAAGTGCGATTATATTTAACGATTAAAATTGTGTTTGAACACAAAGTAATAAGTCGCGGTAGTTTAACTTGTTGATTTAGTGCTAAACTTTTCACATAAATCAAACTTAAAAAAAGTAACTTGGTGCGGTGGTATTAATTTGTATTTAAAGTTTCGATTAGTAAATTTAACTTGTGGAACTTTTTAATCGTCTGTGTGCCTAAATTGTACTTTTAAAATGTCACTAACTTTGTCGGCCGAATTAGCCGCCACTTGCAATGCTCTTGGTTATTTCGACGAAAACACTAACAAGTATTATGCAGATAAAAATACCTTGGAAACTGCGAAGGATTTAATTCGTTACTTGAGAAGAGACGATGACAGTCACGAAATTCGTAGGCATCTGGGACAAACTCAAGTTTTACAAACGGATTTACTTCCTTTGCTGAAGAATTATTGGGAAGAAGAGGATTTGTTTGACGTTCTACTCAGGTTTGCAATTTATTGTCTTATTTTCTGTAAATAATTTTCTATACTGATTAAGCTAAAAGAGCTACCAATTACCTCAACTTGCATATTATGTCTATCTATCCTGGGCGCTTTACAATTTTTAACAACTAATTTTCCCTAGAGAAGCATTTAGTATCCTACTTTGTACTAACTAAACAATTTATTTTCCAATGTCTGTATCGTATAATTCAGTTTGTTTGTTTATTTTACTTGAAAGTACGTGCTACGTTGTTAGTTTAGCAATCAAAATGCTTTAATTTCAGTTCCATTATTATTTGCCAACTTAGAAAATTAGTTTCTTTTCAGAAACTCTAATTTAAATAATCCCACTCGGATGCGAAAATTTTACTGGGTTAGTCAATAGTGTTATTTTCTTTGATATCTCAGTTATCATTAATTTGAAATCGGAAACTGCGAATGTAAATGAGTGTTCCGCAGTTTTCAAAGAAGATTTATGTTGCTCCAAAGTGATTTTCTATATAAGGTAAATTCGGGAAAGTGCGCTTGCAGGGTAAGTATAAATCGCGCCTTTTAACTTATTTGGGCAAATCAGTGATTTTTTAAGTTTTTTGAATTTTTAATAAAATTTACTTTAATGGAAGATTTGCTATGAAACCTGCAACTTGAACTTTGCATAGGGATCTGGCAGTAACACAATAATATTTTTCCTAGATGATAATATAGGACTAAGTAAACTTCTAGACATAAACAGAAGGATAGCGTAAACCAATCGTATATTCCCTATGTACATAGTATTTCCCCCTTCTCAAAATTAAACGACTTCGATTGAGTCTATACAGAGTTCAAGCAAACTAAGTCACTTTTTTCTAAGAAATATTTTAAACCAAGTTTTTTATTTCTACCTTCAATTGGTCATTGAAAGCTGTAGCAGCGAACTATTGATTTTTTAGTATAAATGGTTTAGTGTTTTCCTAAAGAGCGTAAAATGATCTAAAAACTAGATTTTAACTCTGTATTGTTCAAAATTAATGGCCTTTGAGTTATGTATTAATTTAAGTAAAATAGAATGTAGAAAAAAGGTAAGTTTTCCTTCTTCTCATTTCTATTGAAATTTTTTAAATGGACTTTTTACAGGATAATTGAAACTCTTTTCTGTATAACATTTATTTTTAACGTGTTAGAATCTTCTCTATAAAGCTTTTTTGAAAAAAAATTAGGATTTTCTTTTTTAATAAAAGTTTTACAGCAAAATTAATAAAGATTATGAACAAAAGAAATACATTAAGTCAAGATACGCAAAAAAATAACTTCATAAAATTATGAAAATTGAATTTAATCTTAATTTTATTCATTATAACTAAATTTTGAAATTTTGTGGATTTATTATTCCATTTTGTACTAATTTTGTTTAGGTATTTTGGTTTTTCTGTAAAATATAGATCAGTTTTTAAAATTAGCTTCCTGAGAACATTTTAAAGTTTAATTTATTCCATAATTGGAAAGCCATTGATTTTTGGCAATAGCGGGTGAGATGATTTTTTTTTACTACAGAATACAGTGACTCGAAAAGTGTATTGAAATTATTTATTCAGAGCGATTTATTTTTAATGCATAACTAAATCCCACCGCCTTTGGAGATTTAATTTTTGTAACAGTTTTTTTAATATACCTACATTTTGTAAGTCAAATTAAGTGCATTTCCAAATTTTTAATTTTTTAATACAATTTATTTTCAGTTTATCATACCCGAAACCCACCTTCTTTAAGATTTAATTTTTGAACAAATTAAATTTTTAGTACAATTTAGTTTTGGTTTACCCAAAACTCAATTTTTCAATGGATGTTTACTGAAATTAACATATCTCCGAAGTATAGCACTTTTAAAGCTTAACCTAGAGATTAAAGATTATCAATAACATGTATTTTTTAATTATTTTTCTAATAATTGTTTACTCTGGCAAGTAACATTTCAAAATTTTCCGGTTTTTGGCGAAATTTTGAGAATTCTTGCTCGCCATGAAGTGGTGATATGTGGTAAATTTTGCATTTTTTACTCTATGTTTTTTTTATAGCGTATTGAAGAGGAATAAAAAATTTCTGTTATGCAATAGGGATCTAGTGATAAGCAACACGGCACCTAGCGGAAATTTTGCCGAACTAAGTTAAATGAGTCGTATTGTTAGTTTTGCATATGCTGTAGTAGTGATTTTAAAAGTTTTCGGCGATAAACAAAATTTTGTTATATATAATTCGATATGAGTGCTAATCAGTATTGTCAGTGCCTCAATGTTCTTCTTGGGCAAAGAAAAA
This sequence comes from Cantharis rustica, assembly GCA_911387805.1. Classification (NCBI taxonomy): domain Eukaryota; kingdom Metazoa; phylum Arthropoda; class Insecta; order Coleoptera; family Cantharidae; genus Cantharis; species Cantharis rustica. Next base: position 50,156,211 of record OU426879.1, on the reverse strand, counting down.
TTCGGTGTTAAGTTTCCATTTATTCCCCACAGCTGAAAAATACAAGACACGCGTGGTAAATAAAATAGGAATTCAGGCATTGGTAGATGTGAGAAAAATGTGGATTAAAAATTTAAAAATAGGAAAAACTGTGACAAAGTTTATTTATTTCATCTACAGACCTCCCAGTACTAAAATAAAGATACATCTTAGATATTTTATCTATAAAATCACATACAGGATGTCCCCGTGACCGTGGAGAACCTTTGAGGTGGTGATAAAGGACACTTTTCTAAGACAAATTTTCAAATAAAATTTTTGTCCAAGTCCAAACCCTTGGGGGGTACCTCCCTTTAAAGCAACATTTTGAATTTCTGATTTCAAACGGCCATAGTTCCGATATTATTGATTGTTTTGACTTAATCGATTAGACCTTTTTTGAAGATTATTTACTTATCTACAAATTAGTTTATATTCCTTTATCGTCTAGAATAAACGGTTTTTGAGTTATAAATTAAATTAAGGGAAAAACTGTTGAAAAAATTCTGATTTTATTTGCTTTACTTTTCTTGCAAACTCCGGATCTCTTAAACGAAACGTAATGAGTTATGAGTTATGAAACGTAAATACGTAATGAGTGATAATATTTGCAAAATATAATCTTTCACCGAATATTTTTAGAAAATAATTTTTCCAGAAGTTCCAAAACTTCTACTGGTTATGTAATAATTCACTTATTTCCCCCTTTCCTTCTTCGTCTTGCTACGGTCTTTAAACTCTAGCAAGTACTCGAGCAAATATATTTAACATTTATAGTTTTTTCAAAAATCTCACAAGTTATAATGTGATTGGTATTAGCAACATATTCACCTTCCGTAATACATCTGGAAGTTGGTTTTGCTTCTAAGTAATTAAATAGATCCTTAAATGAATGCGAACATAATTTATCTGGATGATTCATTTCGACACGAAGTAAAAGATTCTGATAAAATATTAATAATTACAATAGGTTGTATTTATTGATAATAGGTTATATATAATAATAACCTACCACTGCAAATAACTAACAATAATAATAATAATAATTATTATAACCAGTTATTAACAAATAACTACTTATCTAAAACAAAAACTGGTTGTTCTTTATATTAATCATTGCCATTGCACTGAATTAAAAAATCCTAGAAAAACAAAGTCAAACAGTATTAACACAAGTTAAAAGACAATTTGGTATACTGGTTCGAGTAGTTACAATTGCTATCGTATGGTGGCGTTTGGTTAATGTTAAATCCCTATAGTTAGTAAGAAGGATTGATCCAAGTGACTAAAGTGACTTTAGGACTTCCAATATAGTAGCGCCACATGTGTGTAGTTTTTTGAACAAAAAATGTTTCTTAAAAGGTGTTCTAATTTGGTAGCGCCATCTTTTCATGATCTATTAAATTACAAAAATATTGCTAATTATGAAGTTTTTTCATGATTTTTCGTATTACCTTTTTTTTGAAAAAATATTTTCGAACAATTTTTTTCTTTAAGATTGGTGTCTTGTTTGTTTGTTTTGCACTGTTTTAAAGCGATTCATTGTTTTGTGAAAAGGAAATATATGTGTGGGGGGGGGGGGCACGATAAAACATGTGAAAATGTAAAATACCAGGTATTTGTCATTAGAGGTAACATAACATGAGTTTATTGCTGGGTATTTATAGTTTAATTTTTAAAAAAAAGTGGGAGTTTAATCAACTTGTTTGCAAACATTTTAAATCGAAATATTGTTGTATCTGTATTGAGTAGGGTTCTAATAATACAAATGACTGAATCCATATCAAATCATGCAGGATGTGTGGAGCTCATGTTCCAGAATTCGTTTTCATTGAGATAAATGTTGTTTATACAAAATGAGGAGACCCGTATTTTTGTTTTTACTTCAAGAAAAGTGTTGACACTCTATATCAGCATTTTAAGATTTCGAAATAAATAATTTTATTCTCAAAAGTTCGGTGTATAGCATAAGAATAATCTTTTTCAATTCGGTAATTTTATAGCTTTTGGATTGATTATTTTCTCTTGCCTGGAATATCGTATTTGTTTTTAAAAATATTAAAAACCAGAAGAATAAAAGTATTGTAGTTTTCCGGAAAAAATTGTATCTATAGTCGATCCAAAATATGAATAATATAGGTGGCGCGTCGTTCGCAAAGTTTAATTTACAGTGGGAAACTTCAGATAGTTTAAATAGTACTTAATCTTGTAATTATATTAAATATTCATCACAAAAAATCGAAATGTTATAACCAAATAACTACGTCTCTTCGATATTACATTTTACTCTGTTCTGTTTAGGCAACACGCACAGCACTTCAATTGCAAAAATTTTGTTATTGCAATACCGTCTAACTTCAAAGCAATTTCATTGGTTTACATTTCGAGGTCGTCGCTTAGTACAAATTCCTATATTTTTCTTTAAAAGAACAGACTATAAGTGTTTAAAAAATCAAAAAAAAATTTTTTTTAGGAATATCTTGGAATTTCATATTTTTACAAGAAATTGATACTGAAAAAGGTTTATACAGAAATTTTTGTAAATTTAATAGTCTTTCTAATGTACGTTATAAAAAAACAGTCAGCTTTCCTAAGATTTGTCATTTTTAGACGCGGAGACTTTATTTTAGCTAGTGCCTCTAATAATAATTAGTTAAGATTAAATCGCTTCGTTTCCTGAGCTATACCGCAGCAGCTGTAGTAATTTACACAATTTAAATTATACAATAGGTCTTGTATTCGAATGCCAGACTACCAATCTTTCCAAAACTTCATGTTGTTAAGACCATCATCGTCCTGGTGATCATGAGTCTTTTTCTCATTCGATAACGGTTTCAATATTTTGATCCCACCGCTGCTGCTTAAATCTGATTGGGGAATGCTTATAACTCTATTTTTAATAGATTTTTCAAAGATTTCAACAATTTGTGGGCACAGTTGAAGTCTATTGGCGATGAAAAGAAATGGATGACTTTTATAAAATTATAAATGCTTTAAATCTATTCAATGTTTTAAATATGTATTTACGAACTGCACTGCTAGAGCTTAGTTTTTATACAATCAGGTTCAGTCATTTGTGACATAAATGTTTCCACCAGTACTTTGATTATCATTATTGGTGCTTTATTGGTGTAGTTATGAATAATAATTGATCATACTAATAACGTTTATACAAATTAGCAATAATTGCTAGTTCATTTAAATTTTTTATAATGTTTTAAAAATCTAAGCAAACTTATTATATTGTTCCAATTAAAAATAATATAAAGCCAGCCCAAAGGCATTGAAATTGAACGAACTATAATGGTTTTTACTCAAAAAATTAATTTATTTTTTGTCGTGAGTAGAAATATTTCATAGGGTAAAGTTTTTGTTGATTGAAGACCGGCGGGAGGGGGGGGAGGATTATAGCAAATTTTTTTTAGATCTGCAGCTTTTAAAATTGATTAAAATTTTAAATATTATATTTTATTTCACGATTAAATTAGAATATTGCACATTAAAAAAAGTCATAACTTAAATGAACGAAATTCTATTTGGTTTTAAACCTCTTTGGGAAATTACAGCTGCAGGAAATTTGAATTTATTCAAGTGATTCTAAAATGTATTAAAAGTTGTTGGTTGTGTTTGATTTTCTAGCGACTGTTCGACTTTGTAAAATTGTTTACAACTACAAGGCAATCAATCCGAAGCGGTTTGTATGCGATATTTCCGTTTTAGAAATATTTTGCTTTGTGATAATAGATCAAGTTTTAGTTTATTTTTTGTTTCTGGTCCATTATTATAAAATATTTATTAATCTTCTTATGCTCGCAAGTGGATGAAAATGGAAATTTATAGATTTACTATTGCCAAATACCGCCAATTTACTTACGAACCGCTAAAAGCAATAGCTGCCTACTTAAATGGTTTGCTGTCGGTTCACCTAGAACCCAGACCATATTGCCGACTAGATGATTTTTTATTTATTCCAGTATCGCATTTTATAAGAATCGGAAGCATCTCATTTTTAGAACCCGTAAATCCAGAAAGCGCTTTAATTTTCATCTTCAGGCGAAATTCTCTTTGTAATTTCTCCTAGCTCTGACAAAGTAATAATAAACTTTATTTCTATAAGTTTTAGAACCAATTTGTCTGCATTTAATTTAATAAGTTTAAAACTTTAATATAGTTTAATAAATTTATGTATCTGCTGATACGTAATTTTCATTTTAAGTTTTATGATCGAAATTTTTTTTTCTATTTGCTCTTTATCCATCGTATAGATTTGAATTATTTATCTATACATATTGAAAAGTAATATTTACTTTACGCAAATATAGCTTTTTTTGGTTTGTATATCGGAAATTACACAAACTGAAATTTGCTGGAGTTTTTTTTAAATTATTGGCTTCTGTGGACCCTAACTATAAGAATTATTACTTTTGTCTGGAGGCTTACAATGTTGTCGCGAAACAGTTCAGAAATTACTCTCCGAATAGATTCTTCAACGAGCATTAAAAATGTAAGGCGCCACAGGCGCTTTAAAATGTTTCAAACGCTTTATGATGGTTTTATAACAATTTAACAAGCAATCAATACTCGTATATGAGAGTCCAAATTATAATGTTCACTCAGGTGGAATATAGTTCAAATCCACTAGTAGTCGAAATTTATATTCGACATATCACTAGATTTTCCAGTTGCAATTAGTAGATGGAGCTTGAGGTTTCGCTTTGAATTACCTCTTGCAGAGGATAATCACGTCATTCTCTTAGTTTATTTCTTTAATGAGGATAAGGATTAAACACATTCTGCAGACCTTGTTCATAATTGTGCTTCACAAACGTACTCGTTCTTAACGAGTTGTTAAGTGCAGTAACATTTGTTTTCTTACAAATTAACTACTAGACTAGACATATTATACTAGAATAGCTAGGACAGATGCTTTCTGAAAAAGCACTTGGCTTTATTTGAAAACATGCACATAATAATATAGGTACATCAAATGTTAATTTTCATATACAAAATTGTTTGTCGGTTGATATAGTGTTTGTAAAATGTAATTTCGTGTAATTAAAAACTTGTCCTGAAATAGCAGAAGCTTATTGAATTTGCATCAAATCAGAACGGATTTGAACGCGATTGAGCTACTTATAACAAACTAATTTGGTAATTGATCCTTCAAACGACATAATTGATGTTAATAGCTTTGTCAAAGCTGGATGTCATCTCTAATATATTTCTTGAATGGTGTGACATATTTCCATTATTTTTCATTTTAATTATGCAGAATCGTCGATTTTTAATTAACGTCAATAGATAGATGATGAACAGGAGCATATTTTTCTACTTTTTATAAACATTTCGTTAAAAAACTTCTCTCAAGTTGAATCAATATTATCTCGTTTCAAAATGTGAAACGTAATTTTCTAATTTACTTCTTTATAATTGTCTTGATTTTTCATTAGAAGTTTCAACGTAGAAGTTCAGGATTTCGTAGTTTTGTTGCACTCGTGAAATTCTTCTGTTGAAATTATTCTTGTTAAGAAATAATGAAATTTTATGTAATTAGCGTTAATCAGTGAATCAGAATCAGTAGTAGGTGTGTAAGTGTGCACTTCAGTAATAATTTTCTAATATACAGGATATCATATTACTTTGTTAGCGTTTGGTGTTTTGAATTGTTCTCAACGTTCTCCAATATTAAATAGTAAAACGTAAAATCTTTCCGAATACTTACTGAAAGGTAAAGTTTTGTCGATGCTTTAATATAATTAGGCATTGACATGTTATTGTGCTTTCGAGGTTTTTCTTAAACGAATTCTTTCAAAAATTCATTTGCCACCAGTGAAATGTGAAATGGCAGCACGTATTTATCAAAAAGTATTGTTTTTGCTTAAAAAAAAGCTCACGTAATCCTTGCATTCTTTGAAAATGAACAATAAATCGAGTAATAAAATGGCCATTTTAAATGCTCGCAAAACTTTTAAAATGGTACAGTATAATTTCGTCGAGGAAGTCAAAACAAAAGCACAAAACTTTTATGTGGCACCTGACGTCACAAAACTTGCACGGGAAATTAATTTGCAAAAACTCGAGAAAATAAATCGATTTCAATTTAATATTATCCAAACAGATCCGATACTAATAAATTATCACATTTCCAAACTGCTTTCATTAATATGTATTATTGTATTTATATATTTATTGTGTTTTGCTTCTCTACGTTGCGAAGGTATACGAGTGGAAGTTGTAGTTGTCTAAGTTTTAATTTATTTTGTGTTACCTATTTTCTGGCTGGAGTTAGTAAGTTATAACCTATAACTTGGTCACCCCGCTCTTCTTTTGACTGAATTGATGGAAGGTTCCCAAGTGACTTTTATTTGGGATAACTCTGAAATATCTGTGTATTTGATTTATCGAATTGGGAACGAATTCATCGAAATTCTAGACAGACGAAGAGTTCCGTCTGGATTATTATTTTTGTTTTATTTTTATGTAGTCTGCGTTTCTTTCTTTCTATGAGGAGGATAATTATTTTATCAAAAATGAAATATGGAAACGTAGCAACGAGAAAATAAGAAAATTGCTAGTGATATTCGACTAGAAAATATTTGACTTGCGTTTCATAATTTTTCTATGCTATCTAACAACATTAGACATTCACAATAAAAACTATCATTGAAATCGCTTTTTCGTTTTTTTATATCTAAAGTGACTTTTTGTTATCTACTGTCGTCAATATGAAATCAATGCTTTGTAAGAATGTCTTATTGACAGATCTGTCGATTCGATCTGCACGTTACGAATAAAGCAAATTTTTTTAGTTCTATCAAACAGTTACGTCTTTTATCTTTTAGTACATCACTAACTGCAAAGATAGGAAATATTTTCATACTTTAAATACTTTAAAACAACTCAATAGATACAAACCTAACTGATGGCTCTAAAATTTTTAGGGGCGAGTAGATATATACAAAAGAAATTATTTGAATTCACTCGAGCATAAATTTTTGATTTCCACATGCATATATTTTGGATTACATTAATTTTAAAACGTTTTGAATATAATTTTTAATTAAATATTGAACAGTTCTGAAACGTAAATATTAATAAGGGCATATTTATACGTCGAATAATTGAGTATTTATCTGGATAATTTTTTACACTTTTTCAAAGGATGGAGTCCTGTGCTTTTCACCCGTATGTTTATTTGTGTGTTTGTAGGTTCTCATATAATTTTTTAATGCATGAACAGATTTTAATGAGGTTTTTAAAACTATAAAAAAGTAGCTAAAAGATTAGATTGTATTGCATTATTTTGTGATAAGGTGGGATTTACAATTTATTGAATGAAATAGAAGTCCAGCTCTCCGACTAGTGGTATTCTTTTCATATTAATTTTACGAGTGTTTCCATTTTATGTTTTTTGGAATTATTTTATTTCGTTTTAAAGGACTATTCCTAAGTATCTTATATTTTAGTGTTTACTTTTTATTAGTTATTGATTGTATCGTATCTGAAAGAACGAATGTTTTTTAGCGTGGGACGAACTATGAACCTTTACAAATTATTCGGAAGAAAACACAAATATTTTCATTCTGAATTTTTCTCTATTCAACAATTTATATTTCTGGGTATTATTGTACATGTAGTGGATGTATATCGGTTTTTACGTAGGTGTAGTGTAGTCTCATAATAATATGAGACTGCAAAAAATCTCACTTACATATTTGGTGTAACTGACATGGTTAACTGAATCTCTGAAAAAAAATAGTTGCGTTATTACTATTGGAAGTTGTCTTTTTTCTATGTCAGATATATTTTGCAAAATAGGAAGAGATGAAAATTTGTTGTTAAAATAAAACTAAACTCGAATGGTTAAGGCCATGACCTAATTTGGGAGACAACTTTTTTTTTTTTTTAATAAAAATGCGCAAATAATAAAGGAATTTTTAAACTATTTTGGGTTTAAGTGTGAAAGAATTTTCTCAGACCAAAACTTTTTGTTTCACGGCTAAAAGTTCAAAGTTTTCTGACTTATATAATTTTTTTTATGTTAAAGAAGTTTTTGTTTACATTTTCAATTCGTGTTAGATTTTGTTTTCTCTTGAATTTTTCTACATTTTCTAATTTATTTTTTAGACTTTTGGTCAATCTTACAAATCCGGCTTTAATGCTATGGCATGAAAAAGTACCCACGGAGAAAACTGCCCGCAATCACTACCTTCAGATCGAAGATCATCTGCAAAAATACAAGCAGGCTTTCGCTGATAGCCAAATTTGGGCTGTTTTGAGTACCAAACTGGGTAAAATATTGGAAATCGTAAGTTGAACAGTTGGTTTGGTTTTTAATTCACCCACGTTGATATTTAGGATGCAGACTAACATTAATGATTAATTTTCCCTTTTAGGATTACGTCGAAAGGGGCGATGAAAATAGTTTGATTATCGAGAGAATTTTGATTTTAATTAGAAATGTGCTTTACGTTCCTGCTAATCCCGATATGGAAAAGCGACCAGATAATGATGCCAGCATACACGATCAAGTAAGTTGCCAATTTTGTATTAATTAATGTCTCAGTTGTTGCCAGTAGTATTACGCGGGTCGGTTATGCTTTATTTGATATTTTGTGGTTCAAGCTACGATAATTCTGCGCTTAATTATTAAACATTTGCCTTTTATAATCCTTTCGTAATTTGCAAAGGGGTAGTAGCATGTACAACGCTTCCGAACGAGATGCTATACACTGTTATGAACTTTACTGGTTGTACATTTAGGTATATCTCTGTTTTTAGGTTCTTTGGGCTTTACACGAGTCCGGGATGCTCGATATCATTCTATTTATATCGAGTTCGGCGACAGAGAAAGCCTATTATATGCACGTCCTGGAAATTATATCCTTTATGTTAAGAGAGCAGAACGCAAGCGAATTGGCGACTGCAGCATTGCAAAGGAGCGAAACCGAAAAGATGCGAGACGAAGCTGAACTTTTAGCTATTAAACATCGTGAAACTAACCAGAAACAACAGAAAATTAAGATGTATAATGGAGCTAGGTAATTGGAAATTAGATGTATTAAATTTGAAACTTCCATGTTTTAATGGAATTACTGGGTGCGCCAGTTTTACTTGTAAAAGCGATTTGTGTGCGAGAGTTTTAGTTACGTATTTTCTAATTGCCAATTTTACGTATGACCACACTTTTATTAACTTAAAAAACATAACAAATGTGCTCTTTTAATGAATATTTTGGTTCTCTTTAATTTTTTGTTAAAAAAGTGCTTAGTCCCTTAATTTAATTTAAATAAAAGCTTGTTTAGTACACAGGTTTTCATAAATTTCGCTCATGTTTATTATTTTTCGACTTTTGCAATTCGTTTGGAAATAAATTTAATTGTTGCTTTCTGTTTTTGTTCAGGCATTCTCGGTTTGGCGGAACCTTCGTAGTAAAATCGATGAAATCAATTAGTAATAACGAGCTTATTTATCACAAACCTTTAAATAAATTGGAGACATTAAACTTCGATGTTGACAAAAAAAAGCCCAAAACGCCCAAGAATCGCATGCCTGTACAATCGGTTGTATCCGAAAGGCGCTCTGCTTTTAGTATTAGATTATTTCTGAAGGAATTCTGTAGTGAATTTTTAAATGGCGCTTATAACGCTTTTATGTACCATGTTAAAGATAATTTGGTGAGAGCCAAAGCACAATCTCACGACGAGTCATATTATTTGTGGGCCATGAGATTTTTTATGGAATTTAATCGACGTTACAAATTTGAAGTTAAACTTGTTAGGTAAGAGGATTTATTATTTTGTATTACTTTTATACAACTGAAAAAATATATTTCAGCGAAACCACGGCGATTGAATCGTTCCATTTCGTTCAACAACAAATTGAAAATTACTTCGATACGCTTACTTGTCACAAGAAAAATTTTGGAGAATGGTCTCGGCGTCTTCACGTTGCCATTCTGGCGTATCGCGAACTTTTTTTAACTCTGTGCGTTATGTCGCAAAGTTCCGACGAAACCGTACGAGATTCAGCGCGAGTTATTCAAAGTAACATATTTTACGTAATGGAATATCGCGAAATGTTGTTCACATTATTAATCACGTTTGACGAACTTAAATTGTCGAAACTTTATCTCAACGATTTATTGGAAACTCAACACATTTTTTTAAAAATGTTCGAAACTTACTGTGATAAATTCGGAAGTGTTGTTGTACAAAAGAAAGCCAAAACCAAAAGAAAGAAGAAAAGAGGTAAGTTGAACTTTCTTATCCCACTTAAAAGCTTTTCGTTTTGTATTTTTATTGACGTTTGGATTTCATTAATCAGCGTTATTTTTTAAATTCCAAGTGGTGTGGTTATTGCGAAAAGTATAATTTGATCAATTTTATGTTTGTTTCAAATTGGAAACAATTTTAATATGAGTCTTTGGAAGTTATTATGTAGTTTCTCATCGGGGGTAACAAGTCTAGACGCTTGATAATTAATTTTAAGGGCTCAAACTGTTAACGTTGTAACATCATCACCTTCAAATGTCCAACAACTTAGTTTTCAAAAATTAAAATTACTCGCTTGTCACCAAACAAATACATAATATATGTACGGGATGGTCCAGATATTGTGTACCTAGTGACGGTGATATTGAACTTAAGTACTAAGTAATCTGTCGATAGAGAGCGCAATACTGCGTTGCTTACCGAACCTAAAGCTCGCAGTAGTTTTAATCTCTGCTTCTCTTTCAAATTATTAAAATCTTAAGGATTAAATTACGAGCAAAACGGGTTCACAAAATTAATTTAAATTTTACCTCAGGAGATACTTTCTGATTAAAGAGGGTTCACACTCATGATTCATAAAATACACAAAATTACTAGGAGACTTCAGACATGCAAATAAAAATTATTTAATCATTACACGTTGTATTACGCCTAAGTAATTTTAGGGGAACTAATTTAAAAGAAAAGCTATTAAATTACCTAATGATGCATATACAATGTGCAGCGAAACCACTTAATTACATTAATAATTTTATTTGAAAAATCGAATGGTTCCGTTTATAAAATTCAGGGAAAATAGAAATATTCTGTTGTGTCTGAATTTTGTCGATTTGGTAAATACGATCGTGCATGTTTTGCACCACATCATCAATATTTCAGTGTTTAAATGAAATTAAGCAACTGCAGCAATATATTCAACTTTATTTCCAAATATTGAACGTATTTTTAGCAGTTTTTGTTCATTTGGTGTTTGCTGTATTTTATATTTACTTTGGGAGTATCAATGCGCCTCAATCTAACAGGCGCAGCTGTAAAAGTTCGTACTTGCTTTTTCAATGTTCCTTAGACCGGCAGTCGGAGAATGCGTCTATTAATTTTTCATCCCTTTTCAAATAAAAAAAAACTAGATTGTGACTATGCCGGGATTCCGTCTTTTAAATTATTTAAAAGTATACTGAAATTATTATGATAGATACGAAGGTCACTCTGGTGCGTTGGAATTTCTAAAAGGATATTTTTAGAATTCAAAACAAACAATTGTTTAATTTTTTGAAGTTGGTTCGTTAGCTTTACACGAACTTTTCTTATTTACTGTCGAGTGAGGGCGAATCAATAGCATGGAATTTTTAGATAGTTCAGGAACGATTCTTGCTTTCTATTATAACGGATGAGAATGAAAATGATGCTAAGAGATTTTGTTACCGTTACCGAAGAGACCCAATACTCTTTGTAGAAAGAGTAAATATGCAAAACCAAACAACCGTTTTGAAAAAAAAAACTTTCATTCGAAAAAGAAAAAATTGCCTGCGAATTTCAAATTAAATTTTGTTATTATAACCTGTTAAAATAATTTTTAACAAACAGATACAAATAGTTCAATCGTTTTTTTACACCACAACCTAAAGTGGGGTGGTTAACTACGGAATACAAATCCCTAATACGGGCGAAATCGGACAAGTACCATTGACTACGTGCACTACGTAAAAACCCCTAATATCTATTCATTTGTCTCCAGAAAATCGAAGATTTTTGAAAATGGACGATTTTCAAAAATGGGCGAGTTTTGCTATTTTCCCCTATGATATTACCTATTTGAAAGGTTCAAATTGAAACTTGCGAATTTTTAAAAAATTTTTTCAGACTTTTTTTAATTTGAATTTCATTATATTACAATCTATTCAAGAGTATCCAGTACTAATTAGAATGACAATATGTAAAACAATGACGTAGGAGTAGGATCGTTGTCACATCTCTCTTAATTACTAGGCCACACCACAACAAATTTTATGGCATTTATTTTTAAAATTAATATTATTCTTTACAGTTTTACAAAATAACTAACTCAAAATATCAAAACACTCCCTTAAAATTATTAAATTGACAAAATGCATGGGGCTTCGTTGCTATATGCAGATAATAAGATGATCAAGGATGCATACGAACCGTTCAATTCACAACTTTGTGTTTTTTGGAACCTTTCTAGAGAAATTGTCCCCGTTCCGGATGCAGAGAACTTTGAAGGTTTTATCTAACGCTCAGCTGAAGAGATTGCGCAAAAAATCTTGTTTTTGAATTATTTTCACACTTTCTGCTTTTTTAACGGCGGATTCACTGAACTTCTTTTTACTTTTCTCGCGAGTTTTCGAATAATTTAAAAAATAGTCGACGAGAAAAATCGTTGCTAGTTGATTTGATTGACGGTTTTGTTTATCTCGCAGCGAAAATTTTTGACATTTCATAATATTATTTTTCATTGAAAGTATACAACATATTTTTCGTTAGTTACAAACCACCCTATATAGAACGTCTGATGTATGATTTGTAATTTCTAGAAATTTTGTTATTTTATCGGCAATAAAACTACCAAAAAAGTAGTAAGCAATTCATTTTTAAAGTTTTCTAATACCAATTTTTCATTTTATTGCGTTGTATCAGATTGATTTATTGAATGAAAATTCATAAACCGTATTTTCAGGTGGCTTAAAGTTTAATATAAAATTTATTTTTGTACTTACACCCATGTATCATTCCTTTGAATTGGCTAAGTAACTGGAGAAGGAAAACGAATCATGAAATTTTCCTTATTGTATTTGTATGCCAAAAAAGATTTTGCGATTGCTTCTGAACAATTTTTTGTGCTGCAGGATTTATGGCAGTTTCCTCGAATAGTAATGTTAAAATTCTATTTTTTGTTAAATTTAAATTCTATAGATGTTCCAATTTCTACTGTTAGCTTAATGAGGCTGTTCGTGCACTTGGAAGTTTTCCAACTCAATTTTTTTAGTAAGTCATTTTGGTTGCAATAAATGAGACATTTAGAAATTTTATGCACAGACTGTTTGAAATTGTTTTCAAAATGAAATTTTTTGAATTAGTCGGGTAATTTTTTAAGCTTATTTTATTTGAACGAAATTGTACGAGAAGTTAGTTTATGACATTTTTATTGTTTTGTAAATTTCCACGTGAAATATTCATTGTGCGTACAGGGAATGAACTTTATTTTTTTTCTTCTAATATTTGCAGACTTGTTAACTTTTGTAACTAAGCGAACCGATCAAATTATACTGTTTACTTTAAAATTGAGCCACTTTGGTTGGATGAACGCGTATTCATCAAATAACAGCTCCAACAATTAAACTTAAAATCTTTTGTTCTTGCTTTTGTGGTAAACAATTGCACTGTGCATCTAAATTAGAGTTTGTCTGAAATTCCGAGTTTGTTTCGTTGGAAAAAAAAGTTTTAAGTTACTACTTATTATATTCTTCTTTTGAAGGATTTTATAACTTGGTGTATTTAGTTTGCCACAGAAAACGCTGGGTAATTCCGTAATGAATTATTTCAGCTGTAGAAAACAGTTTAGAAGTGTTGCTTTAAGTTTGATAAATGAAATTTCTACTTTATATTTTATAGCTCCTGCAGTCACAGTTTCTGTACCAGAAATTAATCTGGAAGAGGAATGGGATGAGGCGGCGCCCCAACTGTCCGCAGTGCTTGAGGGTATTACACAACCACCCTCTAATGTGGTGCCCTTTGATGCCGCTTCCGATGTACCCATAGACGAACAAAAGTTTGTATTACGTTTTATTTCGCTTAATTAATTCAATTTAGCCAATTTGCTTCATTAATTATTATTTATTGCTTTATTTATCTAGATCCGAAGCCATGAGAAGCATACAACTGCATTTGAGACGGAAGGAATTTGAAATGGCTCTGGGCCTTCTACGTGCTGCACGGTAAGCATTTTCTTAATTTAAAAAATAAATGGAGGATATTTACTCGGATACCTAAGCTAATATTATTAGTGTTATTTCTGTATTATAAGATTAAAATGCTATCCCGGTGGTTTCAAACCATCCGCATCCGGACAGTGTAAGGACGATACTGTGATGGATGCTATCTTGCACATCTGTTTGGTTAGCTTAGTTCAGAATTATCCAGCATTTATTTTTTTAAGTGGTTATAGAAATAATTGCAAATTCAGGTTAGAAGGTATCAATATATTGATTTTTGGGTATACTATGCACATCATAATAATAAAATGGGTAGTAATGGTTAGAATCTAGAATGGTGTATACTCTGTAATAGCGACGTTGTAAGCGAGGTTAAAACTCAATTACCGTCGAGGCAAAGGGTCATTTGCCATGATATGACATAACTTTAGAGAAGTGTTATTGTTGCACGTTATTTGCCGTGCCAGCAATAATTTATTTTATGGATCACCTCGTTTGCGGAAAATAAATTTTTTATATTTAGTAACTTTTAGGACGAAGGGTTGAGCTCGCCACTTGCTCAGAGCTTTTCCATATCGCTGAATATATTTATTCAATTAGTGAATTTCGTCCTATTTTTTGCCATTCCAAATTTGATTTTAATTTCGTGTTAACATTCAATAATTTGTGTTTGGTTAGGTCTGGATAGGAAAATTTACAGAAGTTTAAATTGAGTGTTTGTTTTAAACGCATTGTTTCTGCCGAGTTACTCTGGGTAAATTTTAAATTTATATTAAATTTACACATACCGAGTTTAATTCTTGTATTAATATATAATTTGGTACGGGTTTGCTTTGATTTTCTTGTCGTAAGAAATGTGTAAATGTTGTAAGTAAATATTCAACCATAGTTATATCATTGTGATTTCTCGATTTGTAACCGTTTGCTCTGTTTTGGCTCAACTTCATTAAACTGTGTAAATAGTCACTATTAACTCGCGAGCCTTCTTGTTTAAACAGGTAATTACCATAATATTATACATGTTAGTGGTTTTATTGCATTTACCGAAACTGACTCTTGTTTTGATTTATTCTAATTTAAACTTTCAGCTATAAATCTCGAACTTTTATACTTAACCTACATGCTGTAGATTTATATTATAAAAGTTTTTTAACTTTCGAGTTGGACTTATTGTTACTACAAAATACCTTGTTAAATAATTACTAAACGGAAATTATGAATAAAGTTGTCGACCTAAATTAACTCCCACATTGCAACAATAACTCAGTTTTCTTAAAAGTTCTGCTTTAATTTTACGAACAGGAAACTTATTATTAGTTTATAATTTTCGAACATCTCTTCTTACACTTTATCGCCAATTTATCTCGGATTTTTTCCCCAAAACATTAATGAAATACACTTTCATACGAACTCACAATCAAATAAGTTAGCCCATTTAAAAAAACTTTTTCCTTAACTTTTTTTAAACCCTACAACTTTTCGAGAAAATTATTATGTATAAGTATATGATAAATGTAAGTTTCCAACAATATTTTAACAACTTACGATATCGCCGATTTAAAGATTAATAAGACGTTTAATTAAAATAATAAATTTGTATAAATAGTAATTCTTACGATGTAAGATTGTTGATTGTCTGTTTAAATTGCTAAAATATTCATTTCATTATTATTCATTCAACTGATGTAATTCTGGCTTCGTATATACGAAACTTTATTATTTTTAATTTTAAGCAATATGCAACTCCCCTAAGTTAAACGATTTATATTGTATTCGCCATCTTCAAAAGCAAAGATACTGATTTTATGGGGGTCGGGTTTATAATGCAGGAGAAATATGAAAAGTATTAGGAAATCGCTGGAAAACATATTAGTGCAAGTTGCTATAGCTACTTGAGGTCAACAACGTTCTCTATAAATTTTGAATTTATATCTTGGTGCAAAACATAACGCAATATGCAACAGTAAAATGTAATCGTAAACATTTTATCTGAAAAGAACTACTTTCTAGCTTCAACTGAAAATGCTACATTGGAATCGATTATTTTTGAATCCCTCAGAGCATTCGCACAAGAAAAGGTAGAAATTATAGTTTGTTTTTATTGGAAGGTTTTTGCAGAGCTACGGAGCGATGTAAAACCACATTTCTACATCTATTAGTGTAATACAATTTTTTCCATCTTTAGTTAAATTGAAATGAGCTATTAACTTAATAATTTCCTCTTTACATTGCAGGAATCTGAGTGTTTTCTCTTTATGTTTTTATATTGCAGAAAAGCGCATAGAAACTTTAAGTGGTAATTATCTTCATTAGCAACGAAATTTTTCCATTTGTTTAATTCGTACTTTCTTCTCCTGAATAATCATCGGAAAATTGCTACGTTCAACTTGGCCGGAGGAGTGACTTTAACAAAAAAAATTTAAATTTCAGTTTTTATGAAATATTATTTCTTCACAAAGGGGACGCAACATATAATTTTATATAAAAAGTGAGGAAAATTCAATTATATTGATTCATGGTAACGGTGAACTTTGAAAGGGCAAGAAGGTATTTGAAAACCAAAGGGTATCGAACGGAAAATCTCTAAATCATTCTATAAACTTACTTCGAAATTGTTTTTTCTTTTACTTATCAAGATTCTTTGGTTGCATTATTTTCATTTTCATGGTTATTACTTTAAAGGATTGAAGTAAATGAAGATAGAATATTAAACGGCGTTACGAAAAGAGAAACTTTATTTAGAATTTGGTGTTACGTAAATAATTTTGATGGAAGCAAATTAAAAGCTTCAATTAATAATTTAATTTTGAAATTATTCGTATTTGCCGTAATCTTCAAGTTTTATCTCAGGAGTTTTAGTTCTAAATTTTCTACACGCTATTTTTTAATTAACCTTCCAGACTTTCTTAATTTATTTATGGTTTTTTCAATATTTTAATTTTAGTAAAATTAATCTTGATTACGCACTCATCGCATTCGTCACCACAGATAAAACACATCTCCCTGTTAATAAATTATGACATGTAGTTGCATTAAAGGTCCGACTTCGTATTGGAAAACGTTCAATAATTCTGTGCAAAATTACAAGCTTGTAACGAAGATAAAATGGCAGTTTTATATTTTTAAAAGCAATTAAATATTCTATGGATCTATCAGACATTAATCCTTCGGAACCGATGTTAAACAATGGGTTGTACAACAATAGACGTTAACCAAAAATACTCAATCAGGTGTTAAATGCTTTTTAACCAGTTTGAATTTTTAACCCAATACGTGTAATCTGATGAGTTTGTTAAATAAAGTTAACTTAATTCTTACACTTTTTTATCTTTTGATGTATACCATATACATAATATGGTTGTCATTTCAGTTGAATGTTGGAGTGTACCTAGCAGATTGAACTTATTAAGTTCAAAATTCATTCTGGCGAGAAACTATTTAACCTAAGCTGAACACAGAATAGTTTTGAATATCTGTAGTAATTAGTTACTAGAGTTTTTTTAAGTAAATTCTTCCGGTGGCAGACGTTCGAAAACTACCAATGCAATTTTTGGTAGCATGAAAAAATCGAGGAGGAAAAAAAGTCATTTACTGACAAAACGTAACCTTCAGCTTAACGTGGAATGTCAACCACGCTTACCACGGGTACCAGACCAACCGCTTTTCTAAGATGGAGTAAGGCGAATTATATTTGATACATATAATTTTGGAGGATTCAATTGTTAATGTAACACATAAATTATCCGTACAAGATTACGCTGGGTTATAAATTTTGAAATTGATACGGGAGGATGCAAAATCGTAATATCATAAATTTATTGACCGGGGTCAGACTATAATATTAAGGCAAATGTAATTTTAGATTAAGTTTAATATCTATCAAATTTTATAAATAAAATTTATGGAAAGCTGAGTGCAGCTTTGATTTGAATGTAACATTAAAGTCTTTCAATCAAAATTTCAAAAAAATACAAAATTGTAATTATCTGCTAATCGTCTTCACTTATTATAGTGGTTTAAGAAAAATATGATAATTAAGTAGTATTTTCCGATCTGTATTATTGTAAGTGATTAAAGCAGTACAATTTTTTGATGTAACTGATGGTTTTGCGCATGAGCAGAACATCAAACTACGAATGTGAATTTTTTTTCAGGAAGGATTTGTAAAGCTCTTAACCACATGGCGGTTAGTGCGGAAATAGATAATTTTCTAACTCTTGATCAAGGAATAGACTAAAGAAGCATTTTCACTTCTTTTGAATCAGCTTCAAAGTGCAAGCTATAAAAGATATTGACTTGAACACTGCTCAGTTTAATAACCACCCTATAAATAACGACAAAACAGTAACCACCGAAAAACTGCGAAAATGTAGTTTACTATTGAAAAGAAGGAAATGGGCCAATTACCGTGAATAATAAATCGTCGAGATACATTATAATCTCAAATTTAATAAAAAATTTCCATATACAAATTGGCATGATGTGTTTGGGCTAACTGTGCAAACTTCAAAGCTAATATAAGATTTTTTACATAATTGAAGACGATGTAAGTTATCAAAATAACTTTTTTTATATTGTACACGATTATTAAAGTGATAAAGTAGCAAGTAAATTAATGATATCAGTTCGGCATGTATTTAAAACTGTCGCCCTTCTTGGTTATTAATTGCCACCATTACTGATAAAATTGGATCACAAATCATCACGAACCCACATTTGACCAGCGTGGTAGGGTATGGCATAAATTCAATAGGGAAAAGGCTAAAAGTTCAAAAAGGTCTGGAGGTGTCGAATAACACTCAGGCTAGTAAAGAAGAAGAAGAATAAATTAATAGTTGTTCAGCTCCAAATAACAAAACAATGTTAAATTGCTGTGTTTTGTTATATTTTCTGGTCTTTGATTGAAGATATTGGGATTTCTATCTGAATTAAAGTTTATCTGATAGGATTGAAACTGCTACAAACCGGGTGTGGGGGGTCTGGGGGTATGGAATATCTCCCAGCCCTATGTATGGAATATAGTAGGGGAATAAATTAATGACTTTAACAAACTTCTTAATGGGATTTTAAGGACAACTGCAAGAAGGTCGAGGTTCCTTTTTGTTTTATAATTAAGGGATTTTTAACTTGAATATTATACGCGACTTATTTGATTAACAGACTATTTTGTCTGTGACTATTTTGACTAACAAGAGAACGGGAAAATGTACAAAAGATATTCGTAATACTTTTGGCTTCCTCAACATACTATTTCGTAGTTCGAGTTATTACTGAAAAATAAAATAATATCAAGTTAAGTTGTTTTGACGTTTGGAAAAAAGTTTTTTTTAGATTTTGTACATACACAGAGTTTTTTAAATTTCGAGCCGCTCAAAGGATTTGCCCGCTAAATAAATTATTACCAGAACGGGCCCGAAGGGATGTTAACGTACCACAGCATAATTATACTGCAAGTATATTATGAAAAACGACCTATATTGTTAAGAAAGGCTGATAAATCCAATCTAAGTTGGAATGAAACGAATATCTTTTATACACTCAAATTAGATTTTTTTGGTTTTTGTTGAAATGTAATATTAATATTTTATTAATTAAAATCACTTTTATTTAAAATTTAAGCATGGTTTCAAAAATATTAAACTCCACTAAAGGCTGTATTACATTACACAATTTTACCAAAAATTTTTATTGTGTAATTTTAAACAGTAATTGTGTGAAAAATTATCTTAATTAAACAAAAAAGTGTGTAGAATGTGCAAAAAGTATATTACGGCTTTATTTTATAGACAGTATTGTCTTCAAGCGTGCGCAGTTATGTTTTGATTTTTCAACAGTAATTTTCAATTGATATTTTCTTCATCAATACTTCTATGCCTGAATAAATGTCTGTGAAGCATAAATCGTAAATAACGGCTTTGTTAGACTGTTGAATTGAATTGTTACTTTATCTGATACCTGTCGATTATATTTTTGATTTTTACAACATCCTTATTGAGATGGATTATGAAACCTGATGCCCCTAATATTTATATAGAGCTTACCTCAATTGTGGCATCGATATTTGGCAATTTAATGGTGTCTGTCCCACGTTGGGTGCTAAATTTTTGAAATGTCCAAAAACAGAAGTAATTATTTTGCAAGAGTTTATTTTATTTCTTTTAAGTATTTTTAAAATTTATCTCGCGATACGTAATAAAATTATAGTGACTGTAATAATAATGGTAAGTTAATTACTACTCCAATTTTCAATTACCACAGTATTACTTGCATTATTTTAACTGCATCGTTTTATTTGTCGAGCTAGCAGAATTTTAAAAATTTATAATAATACAAACTTATACTTTAAGGGTCATAATTTATATGAAACGAGGTAAACTAACAACAATGTTCGAATAAAGTCGGATAAATTTGGCCAATTTAAACTGAAAATGTAACTGCTTAAATACCAAATATAACCATTATACCTTTGGGTTTTGAAGTTTTCGCAATTTACTGGAAAGTTTTTAATTTTCCACATGGTAAATGCGAAGTTTCTCTTCTTGAAAGTACGTACTACGCGAAGTAACTAATAATTGCATAAACATTTCATTTTCAGCGAAGTGTGGCCCGAGAACGATTCGTTTGGAGGTTTATTTATTTCGCCCGAAGAGGAGCTGTTAGCACTGCAAGAAATTTTTTTTGCCAATTTAGGGGGTAAGTACACCGTTTTTCTAATCAGTTTATCTTTATTCCCATAAGAAGTCCTCTTGTTATGTAAAATTTGCTAGTAGCAGTAGCTTTTGAATAATCAATTTTTTAAGACATAAAAATGCTTTTAAAACGTCCACGATACAGCGTAATTGAAATTGAAAAAGTTTGGTAATTTACCGTAAAAACGTTTTAAGATAAATGTAATCTACTTGCAATGAGGAACAACCGGTTTTGGTTATTATCAAGTGATTTAGAAGAGGTTTTTGGTGGTTAAAATATTGCGTATATGGCTCAATACGTATTTTAGGATTTACTGCCTTACAAATTTTGGTATAGGAATGGGATATACCGCGTCGTCCTGGAAGTTGATATATTTTCCTCTGGCGAATTAACTGTCACATATCTGACAACTGATTTAATATCAACTCAAATTGCGGGATATACTTTTACTATCAGGAACTTGGATTAATTTGCCGTTGACGAATTTTATATTTAAAATGTTCGGTTTGGAACTTTACAAGCTCTATTCGCATATTTTAATCAAGTAGTCGCACTAAGGGAGAATATTTTATCATTTCTATAACTCGTCTCCACTCACTTTGGAAAGTGTATTAAATTTGAATTGAAAAACAGGGAATTGATTGCAACCGAAGAGTAACGAAATGATATTCGCTTGAACGCGCGAGATAGCAGTTAGCAATTCCTTAGGGCACTGCGATGAGTGGATGCTGACATAATAAATACATCGATGGTATGTAAACTATGTGTTGTATTAAATTCCCATTCCTTACAATGATGGAGCTTTTTCCTAATTTGGATTTTGTTTATGGTCGACGACTTTATCGGGGAATTGATGATTTTGCATAAATAATTTTGGGCACGATGGCTTTGAATCAATAACTTGCCCTCGTAGCAATTTATCGGGAAATGGTTAACGCTACGTATTTAAATTTATATTGTGGTTTCGAAAAGGCAAACAATTTCAGATTAATTTTGAGCACTTAAATGCCAAGTGCCAAAATTGTTATTTCGGAATCGATATTACTTTTCTGAAGGCAAGAACTAAATTAAAAGTTTCTCTCGGTGTGTATTTTACCTTGAGCATATCGCTGTCCACTATACCTGCAGAGTATGTCATTATTAATTTAAAACGAGGGCGGTTTGGTGAAGCTTTAACAAATGGAGTTTAATTTTCAATTATAACGGAGCAATTCTCAGCCATGCATATTTTAAAAATAATTACCGTTTATGAATCCGTTATTAGTGGTTTCATATAAGCTCGAGTGAGCTAACTTAATGGTTAAATAATCATAACTCGTCGGTTTATTTTATGTTCTAATTTATACGTTAGTTCCCCCGTATATCGATTTTTCTTTAATATTCAACAACCGTTTTTCCATTAGGTATTGTAAATATTACAAATGAGCGGGCGAGCGGGTTGGCGGTATATCGCCAAACTGCATTTTCTTTGCTCGAAAAATATTGACTCGATATAGTGCTCGAAATACCAAATGCATATCACATATATGTATACTGGAATAAAATAACAAAGATGTGTTTTGATTTTTAAAACTCACATTATCGTCCGTGTAATGCATTAAAATTTTAAAATTTGCCTTATTTCCTTTTATAACTTCGAGAAAGAAAAAACACGGTTTTAAAATTACGTTTATATTTTTCATTTTCTTACGACCTATCACAATACATCGAACATTTTTGGCAAGATATAAATATAAATATAATGACATTTATTTACAATGAATAGCAAACTTTACATTTTTGCGCAGATAAAATATAAGATTTATTTTTTCGTATGTAAATACGCCACTCTTTTTTTAACACAGAAATCGAAAAAGCTATTTGAAAAAAAAAACAACTTTAAAAATCTTATCTTGTTAACATTACATGAATACTGTGTTTCAACAACTAAAAATTTTGTTAATGCGCTTTTGGGAAAGCACAAACTTATTTAGATTGTTTCGTTATTAGTCGAAAGGGTGGCACATTTAATATTACACGACACGGTTTAATTTTCTTGTGTTCGTCATTCATTTGTGTAAAATATAATCGTGATTGGTACAAAAATTAGTTTTACAAATTTCATCATGTTGTATCACATACACTGGTGTGTTGCATTTTCAAGTTACCGAATCGTAAAGAGCGGTTCTATCCTCGTCGGGATATCGCATGTGTCACCACAGTTCGGTGACACTTGGTAAACTGCTTACCTCGATATCCTGCTGCTGAAGGCTCCTTCTGCGTTTTCGGAACTTACACATTATCAACGTCATTGTGGTCACTGCGCCTAAAATTCCAACCAGCAACATTAACATTCCGACCTGAATTATATCTTTTTTGTGGTTTTGTTCTCTAAACATTGACATTTCTCCTGTTCTTTCGGTTGCATTTTCTCCCAATTCCAGAGAATCATTTTTCTCCTCGAAAGCATCTTTCACCGGAAGCGTTTCGTTGCTGTTGTTGTCTCCGTGCTTTACTACTACCCGATTCTCATTATTAAACGAGCTTTTCTTTGAGGAGACGAATAAATTTTGAACCATCTCTGTCTCGTCGTTCTCTCGTTGAGGTTTATTAGAGAAGAAAGTGTTCAGTTCATTTACGTTTTGTAATTTAGCGGTTTTTTTATATTTTATTGACGAACTTACGTCGTTTATACCGTTTTGTAACTTACCAGACGCGTCGTTTTTAATGCTTTTCACATTTATCCTACTTTTTATTGATGCGTCCTGTTGTGTTGTATAACTTGAGTGGTAAGTGGTTGGCAGGGTAGCTGAGAAGTGGGTGAAGTTCTGTTTATTTGACAGGTCATCATCGCTCATAACGTTCGATTTTGTAGTAGACAGCGGAAGAGCGGAAGCAGTAATTCCATCAGGAAATTGTGAACTTTCTTTTATAATTTCGCTTTTTGAAGTAGATTTAATTATCGTGAAATTTTTATTCTCTTCGACAGCATCTTTTGAAAATAACAAAGATGAATTTTGTTTTATCGTTACTGTTGGTTTTCTTAGGGTTTTTCTACCGGGGGTAATCGTTTTATAATTTAATTGCGTTACTGATTCTATTTCTTCCAGATCTATTAGCAGTGTTCCCGATATTTCAGGGGGCGCGGAACAAGTCAATTTTCGCGATTCAGTTTGATCCTGACGTCTCATCCATTCGGCTAGCCAGTGTAGGTCTGTACAATTTAACGAATTATTTTCGAGTTTCAAAATTCTTAATTGTGGAAGAAAGTGCAATAAATCAAAACGGAGCCGTTCTATTCCGTTATCTGACAAATCTAATTCCTGGAGTTGTTTCGATGCCATTAACGCCGCCGTGTCGGCCAAGAATTGCTGGCTCAAACTTGGGCTATTTGCCATATCTAAGGTAACTAAATTTTCAGGTGACGACAACGGAAATGATACATCTTGAGCTGGTGAAATTACGTTTAGATTAGAAAGGCGAAGTACCTGAAGTTGCCAAGGTCCTGATAGAATTCCTGCTGGTAATACATTAATGGGGTTTTGCGATAAATCTAACGTTGCGAGAGCTCCCAACTGACTAAAAGCACCCTCTTGCACCACTTTAACTTTATTGTCACTCAACAAAAGTACTTCTAAAAGCGGCATTCCCTGAAGATCACCGGGTGAAATTTGTTCAATTTGGTTGCGCTCCAGATGCAAAATTTTCAGTCTTTCAGGTAAATTATGGGGAATGGAACGCAATTTGTTATCGGAAAGATATAAAATTGAGAGTACTTCTAAGCGACCTAACGCATCGTCTTCGATTTCTTCCAGTTCGTTCGAAGTAAAATCGAGAAGTTGTAAAAGTGGATAAGAGTCCAGGTGACCGCAGCTAACCGTCTTAATTGAGTTACCGGCAAGTCGAAGGGTTCTTATAGAATGTGTAAGCGCAGCTGGAACTTGTTTTAGCCCAGTTCGTGACGCGTCCACTGTCTGCAGGCGTTTTCCAGGTCCCACGAGAAGCGGAGGCTCACGTGATCCACCGAGTGCCGGATTCCCTGCTAACAATAAACGGGATAAACTCGGCAATTGTAGACTGCCTGGAGCAACATGTGCCAACCGATTCCAAGATACGTCTAACTGCTGTAAGCGCTGCAGGCTGCTAAGGCAGGCTTCGTCGATCGCTTGTAATAAATTGTTGCTTAAATTCAAATGCTGAAGAGTGGACAGGGGAACAAAAACGTCACTACTGATTGTTGATAATTTATTTGACGATATGTCTAAGCACTGTAATTTTGACAAACCGCTAAAAGCATTTTCGGTTAATGTATCTATTACGTTTGCACTTAAATTTAG
The DNA here is from genome assembly GCA_911387805.1 of Cantharis rustica. Classification (NCBI taxonomy): domain Eukaryota; kingdom Metazoa; phylum Arthropoda; class Insecta; order Coleoptera; family Cantharidae; genus Cantharis; species Cantharis rustica. The sequence goes on along the minus strand of OU426879.1, from coordinate 50,130,963 downwards.
CACTTCGAGTGATGTTAAGGTTGTGAAAGGACCGCTCTCGATCATTCGGAGGCTGTTACTTGACAAGTCCAAAACTTTCAAGTATGTTAGATTGAAGACTCCTTTTTGATTCGATAAATACTTTACTTTGTTTCTAGATAAGTCTAAAGATCGAAGGTTTTCCAGACCTCCGAAACTGACATTCGATAAATTAGAAATGACACAATCGACAATTTTTAGATAAAACAGACTGGGGAGGCTTATCGAGTGATTGGATGAATTTAAAAATTGCACTGTAAGATTGGCCTTTGAAAAATGTTCTAGTACTAAATTATTGTTTGCATGGATTGGAAAAATTTCGGTCACGTTGATTTCACTTTGGCATGACAGAGCGTTGATTGTTTTATTATTTTGGTGATTGTGTAATTCAAAAACACATTTGCACGAAATCGGAAAAACTTTCTCATAATTAATCATAACCATAATCAAAGCAACCAAAAGACGCATGGTCAATTATTCACATACTTGTGTTGAGCTTTTGGTATCACTAAACTTTGAGTAAATTTTGCTTCGGGAATAGTTTATGGTGTTTAATGCACGTGCGCATTTTTGAATAAATTTGTTACATGTATTTCATACGAACCCGACTGTATAACACCGATGCCGGCTGCTTACTGGCATCTGAACGTCGCGACGCCTGACTTGGTCGGGGTGCGCGTCGGGTTGCGCCTGTCAAAATTTGTACTATAGCATTTTAAATGATACTTTCGTTATTGCCTTGTCTCGGATAAACAAACATTAATATAAACTTCATTTCATAAAAGGAGAAAACGTTTCGGATATACGAAAACAATGAAATTTTAGTTTACTTTAATATTTGTTTCTTTACAATAATGTATCATGGCTTCATAGCCGTCAGACAAATTTCATTAAATTTAACAGTGTTTGTCATATTTTATCAAATATAAAACACTACGTGGTTTTCTTTTCATTGTCACTTGGAAAAATTGAATTTCCTTGCGGAATCAATAAATTGATTAAGCATGCAAATCTGTGGAGACTCGAAACATTTTTTGTTAAGACTTTTATCGTCGGACCTCCATCGAATTTCTAATGATTAATTAACTGTTAGTTTTAAAGTGATGAGGGTATATTATTACCGAAGGGTAGTTATCGATATTGGCTATTTAATGCAAGTCGTGTCCTAGAGTTAAGCAAATATGTAATCCTTTCGAGGAGTGAAAACCATCCAATTCCGATCTTTTAATAAGGACAGCTTTCTCAACCAGATAGATGCACCCGCGTTTATTCTCTTGGTGAATAGCAAGAGAAAAACCCGAGTTTAGTTTCCATTGAAAAGTTACGCAGGACATCAAAGGTATCTGTGCAAAGAATTTGTAATTAAACTTGTAAATTTCAAAATTTTCTAGAGAACGTCACTTTATTGATTAAAGTCATTTAATTATGGTGATCCATTTAGGTCGTTTATTATTTAATTTGTTACCGCAGTGTTTTAATTTATTAATTTCTAAGAATTTTCGCGAGTTCTAGTTATATCGGAAAACGGTAAAAAATTAATTAAACGACTTTTTGTTCTTAAATTACGCTAACCAATAAAGTCGTTTCTCTCAAAATTTTTGCAATGTTCCACTTCAGATGGTTTGAATTATTAATCTTTTTGCCAGAAAAATTCAAATGTATTATTAGAACTGCATTGATCTCTTTGGGGATGGGACCGTCTTCTTAGACTTTCCAACTTTCTTCATAAATAAAAATTTAGTCGCGGCTTTGTATTCAAAAAAGTTGTGAAAATATCTAATCCTGATAAATTCTTTATAAAGTTTTATCATTGAAGGTTAATACAGTTTACAATTGTGTGCCATTTGACATTTTGTACGTTTATAATTCTATTTTTCGTTATAAAAAATTTAATCTCTTCAGAAAAACTTAGCAGTTCCGGTTCAGCTACTTACATCATACAATTTTTAAAGAACTTATTAGTCTACACTTTTTAATATAATAAATGACTTTCATTCCTAGTAAGTGCCATCCCAGGCTTTTTCATGTTTTAAAATTATAAAGGCGTAATGCATTATTTTAATTACTATTAAACGACAACCTTACTTTATAAAATTAAGTTGTGAATTTTAAATCGTGTAATTTAATTTTTTATCATAGTTATGATGAAATGTTGTCTGCGAGTGGTATTTACTTCGTTTCGACAAATTATCTGACTAGAAGATTAAATGGGACTTCTTAATGTTGGCTCGAAGGAACTTTGTAACAGAAATTCATCTCAATGGATAAGTTATATAAACTTTTTCACCTTGTTTCTACTGAAACAATGAAATCAAAGCAAGAAGTCGCACAAGTAGAATTTATCGAATTATAAACGCACATCAAAATCTGAGGTAATTTTTAATCAATAAAATATGCATTGTAATCCGGAAAGATATTGGAAATACATCATAAAATCCAAAATCAACAACTACAAGGAAATCCGGTTAGTTTAATTAATCGTTAAAAGACAATGTTTACAAACTGGAATTGGAAAACCTCCCAACCCAATGTAAAATTATAGTTTGGATTTGAACAAATTCTTAATTGATTTTTAAATACAACTACAAATATCGTAGAGGTCTTTCTTGTCTTATGATTAAGGGATTTTTAAACTGGATTATTAGACAAGAATTATTCGTTAATTTGTTAGAATCAAGGGATTAGTTGTTCAAGATATGGCGAGATGCGGCAACGTAGAAGAGTGTGGAACGCCCATTTTGGAAAAATGGGGACCTGTCACCCGACTTTCATCACCTTTCTAACTTTTTCCTATGCTCTATTGGAAAGAGGACACTTTTCTAAGCATATTACAACAAACATTTTTGCGGATTATCGAAAGTTTTCGAAAAAATCTAATTTAAAAATTAAAAATTTTAGTTAGGGAAATTTTCGTTTTAACATGGATTTGCGATAGGCCGTGGTTGAGTTTGTTAAAATAGACCCTCCGGGCTCCTTCCGGGTCTGTATTTTGACAAACACATAACGAATTTAAAAATATCTTTGTAGAATGACAGAACTCACCAACGGTGGAACTCAAAGACATAAAACTCGTCCGGGTGTCAACCGCATCTGCGTAGCGCAGCGTAGCGGAATGACAATGTGAAGCATTTAGCGCCGTAGTCACTTTAATCTTCTTCATCTGGTGAGTGGATACGGGCGTTGGAGATTTAGGATCAAAATATACGGTGACGCGGGTTTGACCGCGTCGGTCTGAGTGGTAAGTAATTAAAAGGAGAAATGAAAAATTTTGAATTTTGAACTTTGAGGTAGTCGAACCGAAATTTACCTAATATGCTTTGAAAAGTATCAAAAGGGGGTTTTCGTGAGCGACCAGCTATTTGAACCTCAAAAAGTGTACGCGTCTCTATAGTGGGTGGACCGCTTCGGACATCTCGTGGGTCGTGCAGGGATGACCGGAAAAAGAGATTGAAAAATGATGTTTTTGAACCAGGAAAGAGCAGCTGCGCGATTTGATACACGATTGTCAATCGAGTTCAGGACATCGCTGCTAAAGTTTTCCGTGTTAAGGAATTCCAGAATGTTGGTGTTTAATCGGTGGTAGTAATTAAATAACAGTTGGGATGAGGAAAGTAAATAAAATATAACAAATTAAATTAAATTACGTTGGAGGATAGTGAATTTTACCGCATCTGATAGCGAACAGTAAGAGTAGTTGAAAGCACACGTACTGTCAACAGATTAAAGAGTGGGGCGCGTACCGTGCGAGTTCCCGTGGCTCTACCCGCGGTATCGGTATGTATCGTAACTATGTACTATGTATGTATGTAACTCCCTGCTTTTAAAAACTTTAAAATGCCGTTTTTTCGAAAACTAATTCTTAATCCTCAAAAAATTTTGTTGCATTATGCTCAGAAAATTATCCTCTTTCCAATAGTGTATAGGAAAAAGTTCAAATCGAGGTGGAAATTAAGTGACAGTAAGCGAAAAATGAATCGCGACCGATTAACTATGATCGTTACGAGATGGAAAGGTGAATTGTCTAAGATCACTAGGAAGATCGTGAACGAAAACCCAACTGATTAAGATCTCCTGCTGGATGTAAAAGGATGAAGCCTTTAGGCTTCAGTTCAGATGAAGAAGAGAAGAAACACTTTAGTGGTCTACAAATTTGAGCTGCGATAATATTGGCATGGGAGTAGATTTTTCAGAGGATTTGAAAATAAAGGTTTTAATATAGAACTGAATTTAGTTATATTTTGTCATTTTAACAATTAGAAGAAATGCAGATTTATAAAACACGGTTTAGCTAACATATCTAAAGTTGATCGAACAAGACATGAAAATAGTTAAAAATATTAATTTTTGTTTGTCAGTTAACATCTTTCTTGTACATTGGATGTACCTTGTTGGGCATCAACAATTATCCTTGTAAAAGGTTCTTTTTTTTAAAATTACATAAAGTTTATATGATAGGCACATAAAGAAAGTGTGCATACTCTTTAGGTAATACCAAAATTTTGCAAAGTGCTGTTAAAATTGGATTTCTATAAATTCTCTATAAAAGAACTGGGTTTATGTAATTTAAATTATAAAGAGAGATAAAAAGTCCGCGGGACGTAGGTGTACTAGTATCACTGTTATATACCGCCTACTATTACTATGAAGCGGCATTAAGAATGAAGCCAGGATCATCTTTCGTTATCTTTTCATTCAAATTTTATTAATAAATGCTTACTTACATTAATGTAAATATAAAATTGGGATCTGTCGGAATTCCTATCACACGATTTTAATTTTTTCCTATTGAATATTGGTAAAAGGACACTTTTCTAAGCATACTAGAACAAAAATTTTGTAGGATTATGCAAAGGTTTTCGAAAAAAATTGATTTTAAAAATGTAAAATTTACATGTATTTTAGATACACCTAATAATTTAAAAAAATCCCTGAAGAATGACAGAACTCGCCAAGGGTGGAACTCGAAGCCATAGAACTCGTCCAGGTGTCGACCGCGTCTGACAACATTAAGAGTATATCAAAGCACACGTACCGTCAACAAAATGAGACCGTCACCGACGAGACCGTATCTCAACGTGAGACCGACCGTCACGCATCGGGGTATATCATATTACATCTCCCTGCGTTTCGTAGTTTTAAAATGCCGTTATTTCGACAACTATTGCATAATCCTAAAAAAATTTTGTGTTAATATACTCAGAAAATTGTCCTCTTTCTAATGGTCAATAGGAAAAAGTTAAATTCTTGTGATAGGAATTCCGACAGTAACCATAAATTTAATAATAAATTGCAAAATATTTATATTTGATTGTGGTTTTGCCGCTTCCTGCATGTAGACGACACGAATTTCTCTTTTCGTTTTTTCACTCCTGGTAGTATTCAATTTATCTTTTACGTTCAATAATTTTGTTCATAACTCATTGTAATTTATAATAATAATGAAGAAGTCTTTAGTGTTTTGCTTTCTAGCAGTAATTGAAGTTTACTTTTTTAAAAATTTTCAAATTTTTATAAAATTGTAATTCAATAAATTCAAATTCAAAAAATAGTTGAAAAGAATGCGGTACAAAAATTTAGGGACACAGAAATAGGTAAAGTTTCAAAATTGTCTTTTATTTTCACTTTCATTTTATTTGTTTTTTACTGCGTACCTATTGTATTTTGTTAGATTTTACTATAGAAAAACTCGACCGGCTGATTGAAAATTTTGTTTTCTTTGACACTGCTGTTCAGTTCAAAATAATTTTTCTTTTTTTAAATAAATCCTTGTGCGTTCTGGTTTGTTAAATTTTGTAACAATCGTTTTAGGTGGATTATTAAAATTTTGTATTGGTTTTATCGGATTCGTCACGCTTTGCTTAATTTATAATGTAACGCGATAATCCTTCGCGTTTTGTCTTTTTTGTATATTAAAATATGTATGTATACTCACATGTAGATTCTCACTATCTAAAGGTTTGTGTATTCGGTCGCATACGCTTTATTTATTAAAAGGAAGGATTTTGTGTTTGAATAGGTTTGAAAGCGGACATATATTTAATTTTTCAGACTTTAGTTACAAAACGCAATATTTTTTCACGTATGCTTTTGAACACACATTTGCTATAGAAAATGTTGCTTGTTGTAAGGATTTAGAAGAGTTGTTAGTAAGAGTAATATTTCATATTCAAGTCGAAATTGCTTTTTTGAGGTTTAGACGTTTAATTGAAACTGGTAGTGTTTTTGGGCGATGTTAATAATTTTTGATAAATGTGTTATTTCTTGGTTAATAAAGACATATTGGTTAGATAGCATAAGGTCATTACATTTAATGAACAAGATGCTTACTACAAGACATATGCGTAGGTGATCTATCACTAACATCACATTTATCATCCGACACTTGCACTGAAGATGTGCGTGCCTCAAAATAAGGGTGATTTAATGGATTTAATGTTATCTCGTCTGATGGGTGATGCGAGGCAATGATGCTTTCTAAATGAAGAACGAGAAAATTTACTCGAGCTAGCATGGTACTGTAGACAAAATTCTTATGCTTGCTTTCCCTTCGGAATCGTTTTTAAATTTCAACTGAATTATTGCATACTTCATTTGCTATTTTTCAATAGGCTTTAAAGTGAATTTAATGTCGCAATTTAAGTTACCAATTGAAAATTTCGTTTCATATTTTTTAAAAGCGTAATGATTTTCATCTCGACTCAAATTTGCTGACGAATTTAAAGGTGCATTACTCTTGCGCTAGTTAATTTAACACAAATTAATTAACCATTTCATTAACGTACTTTACAATGTAATTAATTTTAAATTAATGTATGTTGTCTAAGAAGTTTCGAAATGTAATTATCGTTGCCAAGTTCGAACACATTTTTATTTCATAAATTAATTTCGTAAATCACTAATAAATAAAGTTTTCTCTAAAATAAATAGTCTCCTCAAATTGATTTTGGCGCACATTTTTACGGTTAGTTTCCGCGCTTAATCAATCTTATTCTTTTTCAAGTTCAATATGGCCTATTTCATGTTTGACTGACCGATGATTGTCGGTTCAAAATCCCTGCATAAATTATTAGACTGGTTTGTTCCGATGGCCATTTTCCTTGTAGGAACTCTTTAAGCTGCCATCCTCAATCATTTATCTTCCTTTACTTAACCCCAGCTGTGTAGCAGTTTTCAAATCTGTCATCCAAACTCGAGGGCTGCAGTTTTATTTACAAATCATTATTTTCGGTCCTCTCGCTACTTCCCTAACTGACGCGACCGACGCTCTCCAGAAAGCAACAACTGAACTTTTAATGAATAAAAAAATGTTTTTCGAATATTAAAAAAGTGATACGAAACTGATTTTTACTTTTAAGCTTCAAGAACATGCAAATGTGCCGCAATAAATCGCAAAGACGTGAAATATTTTGCATTTAAAAAACTAAAAGCCGTAGGTCGTCGTGTATGAAAAATTATTACTCCACTTGAAAATAGGAGATGATTTATGATGACTAAAGAAAAGCAAAAAAAAAAACTTTTAAAGAGAAAGTCAAAAGAGCTAGCATAAAGATATACAAATGGGGGTACAAGTTCATGTTAAAAGAAATTCTTTTTAGGTTACATTCGTTTTTCTACTTCTTTTACAAAAGATCCGCAAATCATTTAGATGCGGTGTAAATTTAATGTAAAAAGTTACGTGAAAATTGTATCATGTTTATTTTACTTGTTTTTCGTTAATATTATCGAATGGCGTCCTGCTTACTCCACTTTGAACATTAGCCTGCATTAAGCATTTTTTGTAACTGACAGGGTAGTTTCATTGTAAATTTTAAACAATTAAATTTGATAAATTTTGTTCTGTGAAGTTATTTTAATAAATGATGTAATTTACTTTTGTCAAATTTAGCGAATCACTACTTTTTTTGCTTTTTGCTCGACGTTTAATGTCATTCAATGCGACCGTGTTTAATACAGGTTTTGTTAAATCAGATAGTGTCACCGTCGGTTTCCTTGTCAGCATGTCAGAATCCAACGTTTCATATTGTAACGACTTTTAGAATTTAGAGTTTTCAATTTACCATATCAACTAGGGCTCTTTATTATTTCTTATTAAATTTCTAACCTCCAGATAACTTCATTCGGTTATTATTTCATACTGCAGTCAATCAACAAAGTCAAGATAAACACAGAAACATTACTGCAAGTAATGCTGCTAATGGGGCGTTAAGAAAGTCAAAATTTGCTTTTCTGTTACGACATGATAAATTATTTCGGGAAAAGATTCACACATCTTTGTGTTTCTGAAAATATTAGTTTGTTTTCACTTTTCGTTATTTGAAATGAATAACTAATTGGCTATTAAAGCATTAGGAAATTTGATTTAAAGGAAGCAATAATTAAATATTTAAACAAGCAAGCCATTATCCTCTCGAATGCAAATGCACGTTCGGTCTTTGAGATACATCGTTAAATTTTATGTTTATTCAAGTGAAACTAAGTATATGTTTGATTAATATCTTTTAAGGGTGGTCATTACTCGGGCATGAAATTCATTAAACAATTTCCACTATTGGAAGGTAAATTGTTGTTTTCAGATGTGAAATTGCACTTTTTGAGCATAATCAAACAGATATTCTCCAAATTACTGATTGTGTGCAGTCTTGCATGAAGATCACTCTTTGCAAAATCAAATAGTAATTTTGACACAAATTTCAGGTTTTCAATGCATACTGCATAAATGGGGTGTTGCCTGAAATAACTATGCAGTAGATGAAATTATCTTACATATACCCAGGATTTAAATCGTTTCCTTGTTACTTTTGCGCTTTGTAAATTGGTAATTCATGCTAATGCGCCGATACATCTGGATATCGAAAGTATTAAAATTAATACAGACATTACAATAATTTAAATTTGATAAAAGCACTTCACATGATTTAATTATATAATTTCTTATTTCTTTCGTACTCTGTGGTATAGTTTTAGAGCGATATGTTAAGATAATATATTTTAACTAGCATACATAATTTATTAATATTACTATTATATTATTTATTTAAATTAACATTTTTTATAATAAAAATTATGTTAACAAATTATATATATGGGTTAACATAATATTAATTAGCATTCTTTACCATTTGGAACAAAGGATGCTTGTAACACACAACGCTTTGAAGATGAGTCATAAAACACAAAACTTGTAAGAAACAGTAGTGGATTGGTGTAATCTGTGCTCGAGTTATAGATCAGAAATTCGGAAATTTAAATCGGCCTGGAAATTAATAATCTAGTACTGATAAACCCCTCCACTTAATTTTTACGACTGGCTTCCGAGGGACTGTATGATGTATCCTGGTAATAAATTATTGCAACACAGTTTTTGGCAATCTATTAAGGGTGGACGCCTAGGTCACCTAAACCGACAAAACTTAAATTTGCATATGAGTTTTATTATTAGTTAATACAATAATGTAATTTTTTTCCAAGTCTGGATTCACAATGAACATACATAAGTATTAGAAATAAATAAGACATAATAAATTTAAATACAAATAAAAGCTTAATCGAGCATTGAGTAATGCTGAAGTAATTCGCAAAAAAATTATTCCATATTATGCAGCTTAAGATTTCAATTTTATTCAATGCTATATTTAGCTTTTATTATTTGCAATTATATTTCTTATGTATTTCTTATATTCATATTTATTCTTTCACGAATCCACACTAACATCTTTATTTTATTTTTTTAAATAATAATAATATATTAAAACTATTATTATAATAACCATAGTCTTATTTATTATGATGAGTGAACACAGAGGAACTCGATTGATTCCGATATGTATTTTTGGGTTGGTAAAAAAGGTGCAAATATAGCGTAGTTACAGAGACAGAGTATAATGTATTGAATTTTAATGTAAAAATAAGATTGTCTAGGTTATTACTTTTCCGTATCTTTTAAAGTTTTTCAGGTTTGTAACTTAAAATTTCTATATTTATATTATAAGATAGTCATATAGTTTTGAACGTCATTGCTAAATATTTCTAATGATTTGTTGTTTTCCACACAAACTGCATTGATTTCTTTTTTAATAATTTCCATTACGGTGGTGTCGGTGCTAAGATCTCTATAGACGAGCTGATGCAGTGGTGTATAGCTATTTCTTTAACCAGTTTCACAATTCAATTGTTTATTTTTACAATTTAAGATATTACAGTTCCTGAAATTTTTAAAATGGTTAAGGTGGTAAATTTAAAATCAGTAAATCATGGATTTCATATTAACAATTTGATTTTATTATAATTAATAATAGTAATTGTAGTTGAAATTTTCTTTACATAACTGATTGCGTAATTATTTAATATGTTGTGTAATTAAATATATTGCGCAATTGTGTAACGTAAGAAGTCATAATAAAGTAATCAAACCTAACAAAATGTTAAAATAATAAAAATGTTTAACTGTTAAGTAAAGAATACATACTACAAAGAAAACATAATATTTAAAAAACACTAAAATGACAATAATTTACATTTAGTTTGGTTATTTGGTAAGCACAACATTTATTTTAAAGTTTGGCTAATTTCTCGAATTTTTAAATTTTTTCAATTTTGTTTAGTATATTTGCTCTCACTGCTTGTTATTTTTACTGTTATACATGACTGATGATCGAAAATAATCGTGAAATAAGGGCCTTTATATTATGTTACAGAGTTTTTTATTTTTAAGTAATTTTTATCCTTTCTATAGCGTAAATTTTTTCAGAATTCTATTTTCTTATTTATTCTAATATTTTAAGTTCAACCCTGTTAAATGTGAATTATTATCATTTTAGTGTTTTTTAAATATTTTGTTTTCTTTGTAGTATGTATTTTTTACTTAACAGTTAAAATTTTTTATTATTTTAACATTACATATCTACTACTAACTACCACAAAAATACTTTTTTAAGTTATTTTCTATTCATAATAAAGTGATATTTTATTATCATAATTTGATAAAATGATTTAATTGAAGCCTTCATGCTACCTAACATGATTTCATCTGACGAAAAACACTAGCCGACTAACTGAGGATGACACTTTCGGAAGAGTAATGTCGAAACTCGAGTCTTGGTCTAGATCAGTGGTCAGCAACTTATTAGTCAACAGAGCCAAATATCAACAGTACGATTTTAATTTCTTTTGAGAGCCAAATTCTTTAGGTGACCTTTATTTTAAAAAAATTATAACATTTTTGTTTTGTCAAAATGAGAAGAGTCGCACCTAAGAAGCCGAAGACCCGCAGTTACCCGCAATAGATGTTGCTGTTACATTCAAAGATTATATTATAAACACATGTAACAAAGTCTTTCGGAAGTTTGACTTTATGCGACGTCAATTCATACTTTTCTTTGAAGTTAAGGAAATATTCTGTACTTGCTCTCGTACGGTCTCATCGTACAGACTATCAAGTTTATATAAAATGATTTGAGAGGATCCAACACAAGTTTCTCACATACTTGAATTTCAAACGTGGACTTCCAGTGAATTGTTTTTCAGACTAAGGTTGCCTTACATTTTGCAATTCGAAGTCACTTGCTCTGCTTTGTTCTTGGGCTGTTCAGCGGAAAAATTGTTTGCAAAGCTTGTTCTGATTATTTGATAATTATGAAGATTTACTAGATCCAAGCGAATTTTTGAAGTGAAGTTATGACTTATTCAGTTCAGTGACTAGGATGTTTCGATTCGCTAGTTGCATTATTGAGGATGATCCCTTTGACTTGTCCAATTAACGTTTAGGAATTCCTACGTCTACTGGTGTCTTTCACTATGTCTAACTTTAGGGTTGTTACACTATATAATATGCATGTTATTATTATTTTGCGTAGTTGTCAAAATTGATAGGTATCAATGTTTAGTCAAGATTTTTTATTATTATTGACAAGTTTTGTTATTCACGAACCATTATTGACAACACTATCAAGCTGTCACAAAGGTGGCTACGTCACCATTTTATTTTATATAAGCCAATCCGTCATACAGTGTAATACAATTTGCAAAATAGTGAATAATTATGCATCTTTAGCCTTAAATGGAAGCTGTAACTTGGAAATAACTAGAGGCGTTTATTTAATTTAATATAAATTAAGAAGGAAATCTCGTTAAGTATTTTGAATGAACTATTTAACAATTTTTAAGTTTTTGACTGACGTTTTCATTTCTAGTGCAAGTTTCTATAAGATATTACTTGAAAGTTTTTATAAAAAGAGGAAATTTAGCATCATGCAAAACTTCTCATTAGTGTTCATTTAATATTGCTGTATATTAGTTAATTATTACTATTTATAAATTTTATTCGAGCAAAATTTAATTTCAAGCATTCAAGACGAATATTCTTTGTTAGTTGAGATTTTTCAACTGAAAACACATTAAGAGCACCTGCAATTGCAGAATACATTCATCACCGTTAGGAAAATTGTCTAATTTTGAAAATACAAAGTAATTTATTATGAATTGAAAAATTTCAATAAACTGTAATTTGCTTTTCCTAACGCGCAACATTTATATCCGGAGTTAAATCTTTGTCGATTTGACTAGTGCCTAATCTTATCTTTTTATTTGTCTTAAATTTATTTTATCAGTTTTCGTTCGTGCAATTCTGCAGAATGTTTTATTTTATTGATACATTGCAGAGATCCGATCAGTTGGAATGATTTTTCGTTTCAATTTATTTTTTATTGAAAAATTGTATTTTGAGTTGCAGGTTTGGTATAATTAGGTAGGTGTCACGAAATTTGTTGTATTAGTTTTGTCAGTGTAATTTCTATTCGTTAATTAACATTAATTAACACGTAATCAGTGCTAGTTTCACATGTATAAAGCATATTCAAGTAACAATGAAGACTGATAACTGGTTTTCCAATTATGGTGGCACGGATGCCCAACACATTATTTTAGTATGTAGCAAAAGGGGTACACAGTACTGGTAATTGGCACACTGGATTGACGCGTAAGGTCCCTTGTTGATCCATATATATTGAACTTTATGACACATAATTTATCACTTTAAATTCTACTGTTAAAACCAGTGGACTATGGCGTACTGAAAACTCGATAATATAAATGAGTTCCTGTATCAGGTTTTTGCTCTCGGGAAATATATTTTTTTGTGTACGTTTCTAACTTTGAAGTTTTTTTTGCCTCCCTCCAACTTTAAATTTTTTCCAACTATAACACGAAAATCCAATCCTGGTAGTTTTGAAAGCAAAAATTCTTGGCACTCCTGCATACATTTTTAAAAATTAAATGCTCGATCGATAATCCTTATTTTCTCGAAAAAATACTTGGCTTCCGTTCGTTTGTTTGATTCGTATTTTAGGTTTTTCTTTCATCATTAAATGTTTTAAAGGGGAATTTGTAATTTCCAAGTGCTTACGCGTTTACAGTCTTTGAAACTTTCGGAAATACTTCAATATTAATTGCCTCATCTAATATAAACTCATAACGATGACTAATGATGTAAACTTTGTTTTAATTATTGATGTAATAGTTATAACAAGTTGCCACACTTATCGAAATTGATTAAAGCTTATTATCTTGAGTTTCATACGTTACCCTGATAGCGTTCACAAATTGAGCCACGTCTTCCTTTGTCATTATCCAGCATTAGCTTGGGTCTTATTGCTCTGATGATCTCATACGTCTTTATAAACGTCTCTTGTTCGATTCTAAGCAATATTTCTACTGCTTATTGGAAAACTAGGGCGTAAAGGAGATCGTATATCTTCAATTATGTTTTCACATTGTTTGAGATAACATTTATGGCGTCAAAATTATCTGGCGTGCATTCCCTTCGATATTATATTAAATTTTTTATTTCAAAATTTGTCCAAAGTTAAATTAAGCAGCTGGATTTAGCATTTTCCAATGAGGTAGTCGAGGAAAAATTCGATTTAATGATAAATCTTACCACAGCTTGTTTACGTCACATTAATGTGTTTGTAAATGGAGTGTTTTATAACTGGCGGTTGGTTTATGTGCAGAAATAAAAATATTGATGAATAATGTATGGGGAGGATTTAATTGAAAATTAATATAGAAATATAGTGGATTATTAATTTTTTTTCTTTTCTATAAAAGCTATAATTTGAAATTTTATGCAATTGTATTCCGATGTGGCCGAGTTAATAGCTAATGGGGTAATAACGCTGCAATACTAAATGCCAAATTATATCAGTAACAAGTGCTTCTAACGGCATCCAAGTATTGGTTTATCTAGTGAAAGAAATTATTTTTGAATTTAGTTTCTATAATTTTATTCGATTCTATTATGTTTTCATTTTCGATATCGTTTTAATAGAAATTTTATGTTTCAAATGGACGTGACCTGAAAACTATAGTTAAGACTGGCTCAAATCACGTATTTTTGATTTATAAAACAAAATTTCAGTGCTTATCAACAAGAATATTGCTAAAAAATAAACGAAATTTAATTCGATAATATACCGGGTGCTTTCTAAATATTCACATCAAAACTCACTCGTAACCGTGCTCTGAGTTTTGACTTGGTAAATGCACTTACCCCACAGATGAACAACAAATTGGTTTTATTTGGCGATACAATCTAATGGAGGTATCTCCGTCTTTCCTGTTTTTATGAATTATTAGTTATTACTATGTGAAGGACAACTACAAACACAAAACTGATTACGTATCAACCCCAAGTTTTGATCAAAAACTAAATCTCTAAAATAGGCTCTTTCAAGCACTAATTATATAAAGTTCCAGATGAGTATTCCACACCAAATGGCGGAAACTTAAAAAATATGAAACTGTTGATAAAAATTAAAAGTAAACGCAACTTTACTTAGTGATATCAGACGCCGAAAGAGTATTAGACTTGATTTTGATAAGGAAAAACCCGCAAATTAATTTTTTTCGAGTACTTAAAATATCTGCGAATGTCACAAAGAGAATTTATGAAAAGTTTAAAAATTTTAAAAACAACTTCAAAATATGCTCGCAAAATTTAAAGAACCATCAACGGTGGAAAGAAAACATGGATTTGACAGAAAACGAGGTTGATCTGATCAAGAATTCAGAACAAAGTGATTAAAAAATTTAAACGGAAACCCAACACATCAATAAGGGGTGACAGATAAAGTAGGTATATTGAAATCTACTGTTCACAAAATGAAAACTCAGAGTGGTTTAAGAAGTTATAAAAGCGTAAGCTATAAAAAATAGCTAATCGATCAGAAAAACAAGAACCAACAGCAAAAACGAATTCCGCAAAATTTATGAAAAATTTTTAACGATATTTTCATGTGTTATGGTGGACGATGAAAACTTACTGTAAAACAGACTTTAAACAGCTTTTAGGGCATCATTTTTATTTACTGCGGGTTGGCGACACGTGGATAGGTGGAAATTTTCGAAAAATATTTAATTTAGCAAGTTATTTGTTCGTGTGGATCAAAATGAAAATCTCTTGTTACAATAGGTTTGATTAATACCGAAATTTACGTAACAGAATGCCTTAAGAAATGACTGCTACCTTCTCTGAAGGCTCATAACACCCCTCTTTTTTGGCCTGATTTGGCTACCTGCCACTACAACAAAAAATGTATAGAATTTTATTCACAAGACTTCAACATTGTTCCGAAGGATGCGAATCCGCTGAACTGCTCGGAACTTCACCCAATTTGAAATATATTGGGCGTAAATTAAACAAAAATTGACAAAAAAAACTAAAACTACAATGGCAGACATCAATATGTTTAGAAAACTGTACATATAAAAAGCCGCAGGTTCGTTTAATGTTAATGTTGCGGATGAACAAACGTTGACGAAGGGTGTAAATAAAAAAGTACGAACATTTTATACTGCTTCTTAAAAGCTTTAGTTTTTAATTTTTTACTTTAATATATAAATTATTAACTTGTAAAATATTTTAAATTAAAAAGTTTTAAAACTTTTAAAACTACATTTTTACGTGTAAAAATATGTTCTAAATGGCTAAAAAAATATTATTGCAAAAAAGAGAGAATTCTTGTTGATTTAAATGACCATATAAAGTCATCTAATTTTTAACCTCAAACAGGATGTTTGATGCACAGAGATCAGCAAATCACAAAATTCATGGTAAAATTTAAATTGAATTAAAAAAGTGAACAATTATTAAACAAAAATTGTTTTTATAAATTTTATGTGGGGGGGGGGGGCACAATAAGAACATTTTATTAATCTGCAGTAGTTATAATTCTAAAAGAACTGAAGAAATTTAAATTTTAAAATAATTTATACGAACATATTATTAAGGTTAATTTAATTTAATCAAACTTAACAAAATGTTAAAATAATAAAATTTTAACTATTAAGTAAATAATACATACTACGAAGAAAACATAATATTTAACGAAATCAAAATGACAAAAATTCTCATTTAGACACGTGAACTCTTCTAGTTTGGTCATTTGGTAAGCGCAATATTTATTTTAAAGTTTATTTATTTCTTGATTTTTAAAATTTTAAATTTTTCAATTTTGTTTGGTATATTTGCTCTCACTTGTTATTTTTACTGTTAAACATGACTGAGGATCCATAATAATCGTGAAATAGGGGCCTTTATATTATTTTACAGGTTTTTTGGTTTTTTGTTTTTTATTTTTAAGTAATTTTTACCACTTTTATAGCGTAATTTTTTCATAATTCTATTTTTTTGTTTATTTAAATATTCTTAGTTCAATCCTGTTAAATGTGAATTTTTGTCATTTTTGTTTCGTTAAATGTTATGTTTTATTCGTAGTATTATTTACTTAATAGTTTTAACATTTTGTTAAGTTTGATTATTTTAACATCACATGCTACTAAATACCACAAAAATACTTAAAAAATTCCAAACTTTTTTAAGTTATTTTCTATTTACAGTTAATTTAATTGCAAATTAAAAAGGAACATCTGGAACATTTGGTATTTTTTTTCAATCTTGTCGAGAATCAAATTGCATTCGAATTGCTACAATGCTTTTTTGCATTAAAGCTTGAATTTGTTAAATCTGTGACAGAATATACAACCGGATTGAAAAGATTACTAAGGTTGTGTTGTTGTGGTCTTCAATATGCCCGTTTGCACTGTAGAAGCTAAGAATTACTTAAATTCACCCAATGTGAAAAAAATATTTGAATTTATGCATTAAATGATGAAATAAGATCTTTTATTTTTATTGGAAAAATATAAAGTAGAATTTATATAGAAAACCCACTCAAAGCAGGATGGATTGCCGGCCACATTAACATATCTACATACACGTATACAAGATATTTTGGGAAGTTAGGATATTATTAGTATTATTATGAGTAAAAAAGTTAATATAAATATAATGTGTTCAAGTTAAAACTTAATCCTGATTCCGTACAGCTTCTTTTCCAAAGCTTGCCGAATCATTTCGCATTTATAACCTGACGATATTTGGTGTTTCTTTACGGTTTTTGTAGTGGAAGTGTCGTTACTGTTTGAAAATTATATTGTCGAGGGTTTTCGAACTGTAGAGTACCAGGATTTGAAAGTGTTTACAACAAACTGGGTAAGATACAAATACCACGAGCCATAATAGCTCTGTACTCTCAAACAGTTCTAATTTGAATTGCGAACGTTTTAACTTGGATTAATCAATATATTCCTGTCAAAAGAGATTCACTATTAAATCTATCGGTGTTTATGTTCAGAGTTGCTTTATACTTAGTAAGCACAACATGTCGGTTGAATTAACAAGTAACATTCAGTAGTTACATTACGAGTGTTAAGAATATAATTATGTACATAACATATTATTCGAAATAACTAAATGTTATAAGTTTTTGATACTTTAAATGTTTTCTAATTGTATTGTTTGTTGGGACAGAAAATTAATTTTTCTGAGTGTCAGTTTTAAAAAATTTTCTTTTTATCAAAATTACGAAATAAATCGGTTATTCGCATTGTAAACAGATTTACGATGCACTTACGTTTGAAGTTCAAATTCTCGAACTAGTTGGGGAAGTAGAAGTTGTAACAATAAAGTTTGGGTTGAAGATTAGAAGGCCAAAGGATTCCAATAACATTTAGGGGAAGTATAAACGAAGTTCTAGGTTCCATGAACTTGCAGCACTGATAGGAAGGATTAAGGGATCATAAAAATCAGAAATTTCACAAATTTATTGAGAAATTATACTCATTCAACCATTAACGAGTTAATTTTAAACTGAGAAGTAAAAATGTTTGTTTTAAACTTTGCCGGACATCTTTAAACCTGTTGAATTTCAAGTTTTTTACTGTTTTTCATATCGAGGTGAATCCTGGCGTATGTTGTTGTGGTTAATTAACATAATATTTCCCGCGAGGACAATTTTCATAAGGTATTTTTAGATTTCAAATTTATAATTAATTTTGATTTGGAAATATCATTAATGCGAATGTAAATAACTATTATTAAGCCCAATATAGCAACTGGAACGGTAATGTACAATAATAATTACACCGTATAATTATCCGCATTATTATGCGCCCCTATATTGGCGACGATATTTATGCGTACGTGAACATGGGGTGTACTTCACGTAATTATTGATATAATTGTTCTAGTGCACACCGGTTTCATCTAAAATTGGCATTTTCCGTTCAATTTAACATTTCACGTATAGAGCATACAATTTACACAACACTTGCTTGCATCATTGGCAGTTACCTACCTAATTGGCGTAATGGAATTTTTACATATTCCATTCCAAACGTAATTATAATGTAACGAGTTTGATTAAAAGTTAAATAGATTCTTTGACGATTTTCTATGCCATTTATTTGCAAATATCGGCAAATGGCGATCATTTCGTCGAATGTCGGAAGTATATTTTACAGCAATTGTATAATTGCTTCTCAATTTTTAATTTTCAAACTTAAATTCCAAGCTTCTAATGTTTCAAATTTTCAGCTTTTGTCTGACGTATTAACGAATTCTTTCAATTTGTGTATTCTTAAAATTAACTTTTGTATAGGAAAATTTTTCTTTGATGTAGTCGATGTTCTTAATTAGACGCCCATTCTTTTTATAAATTAAGCTCTTAAATATTATTTTTAAATAAATACCCGTAAGTATAAGCTAAGCTTTCGAATTCTTACATTTTTGTTGCATAAATAAAACGGCAGTTTTCTGAGTCAACTGGAAAATTGAGTTTTCTCGGTTTAGCGCTTTACTCGTTTTATGTCGGTTTGTGAAATGACCACACGGTTTAGCGTAAAACCACTTTCTGCTAAAATTGCCCAAGGTATTTCGTTAATAATTCCACTTAAAAGTTCCTACTTGCCATTATTGTAGTACAACGTATTCAACTTTTTATTCAAATTTTTGCGCGTATGAATAATAATTACGTTACAATATTAGCTTTATAAGTTAATTTCAAACTAAAATTGCTGATGAATAAACATGAAAATCGCTGTTTTGCTATTGTTCTGAAAATTTAAAATTATTGCACATGTAAGGTTTTGCATCATTTTTTGCGTTTCTCCAGCATATCTTTCGTTTCGATCTACCCGAATGTGTCTTTATATTAAGTTATGCCGAGTGGGTGTAAAGATGAAGATAGCACTAATATGGCTATGTGAAAATGGTTTTAAAGCCCGTATGAAAGGGGTTTACACGTTCGGTGGTATAACACAGTTCTCTGATAACATGTAATGAATCGGAACAATGTGGCTACCCTAGCTAGTTTAATCTAGTAATCTGCATCCCTGTGGCGATGGCAGTGAACCAGGGCGCCCTGTATCATCCAAAGCTTGAGGGCGCAACGATGCGTATGAGGCTCACCGAGCCTGCTAATCAACGCAACGAATTCTGATTAGCCGTCTAACGGAGCAGCCAACTAGGGAAATTGTATATATTTTATTAAAATTTGCGAACCTAACAAATTTACGCTTAAGAGAATACAAGATCATTCGGTGAATAATTGTTTTATTACGAATTGATTTTAATTTATTCAATTCATTTCGAAAGTGTGCTTGCTTCCATAGATAAAGGACTTTCCGAAACAGAACTAATCGAAGGCGAATAGACTCACTTTTAACATCTGGAACATCAATTATTTTTAATTTACGATTTCGAATTAGCATCTAAATTGTTCTAATTCTGTAAATGCCTAACAAGTAGCCTAATTTGAAATTAAACGTAGCATGAAATCGCACAAGTGCAAATAAACTTAGGCGTTATTCAAATAATTACACCAAATAGAAGCTGAAAGGACTAGCTTTCGAAACATTTTAGTTAATCTACAAGAAGTTAGTTTTGAGACCAGAGCTAAAACGTAAACTTTTTGGATTAGTGAGACATTCTTATCGCTGATGACCACCACTTAGTTGAGTTTCTGCTTCAACTGAACCAGACTTCCTCGAAATGCGAGAAACTAACGTTCCTCAAATGTTACGTTTTATGGCAGATTTAAACCTTTTAAACTTACTTTTCGCTGATCCAGAAAACCCGTTTATATCGATTTCGGCTTGTTTTATAGTAGTTAATTTTGATCCAGTAGCTTTCGGTAAATTGCAGGGATTGCTCTAAACGTAATATCGGAACCGAAATTTATGTAAATGCGGAAAAATGTAGATATCAATTTGTAAATATCTACGGTATGGCGGATAATTACAAGTTAGATAATGTAAAACTACGTCGTAAATAATATTTTAGTCCATTAGCGGGTTGTAAACGTAAAAATTCTTTGATAAAATCGTTTTTAACAACGCGGAGAACGATTGGGTTTCCGTAGGGTAGCTGAGCATTTGTAGTTGCACTTTCGTTTTAATGTAGGGGTGTACCGATAATATCTGATATTAAGCCAATGTAATAGCCACAGCTTGTAATTACATACCTTTGTCGGAAGCCGGAGAGTGATATATTGTAATAGCACGATCATTATATTGAAGACACGGGTTGATATTACATTGCTATACGATCGCAAGTCGTTATTTTTCTCTATGTATAAGCCAGGCGTACCATATGTTCCCTCTTCTAGATGCAATATTACAATATAACAAATTTCATCTTCTTATATTTTAAATTCTATTATACAGTGTACATAAAATTCTTTCAACTATCCGAAAAGTTCCGTTATCTTAAAGATTACTTTAATATCGGAAGTACAAATTGCTGATTACAGCGGGAAATTGAAAACCCTATTTACGACATTATTAAAAATTTTCTATGATGCATCGCAAAGGTTCGAAAAGTTTAAAATTAATTTTAGTTTCACCACTTCCAACCTGATAATTAAAATTCGAAACGATGTTCCTTTTATTTTTACCATTAATTCAGTGGAAAACTTAGAAGCTTCATTAGCTCCTAGCTTCATTAGTATACATCGGTGTGCACGTTAAAATATCGCATAAATGCTATTTGAAGCACTGCGATTAATTCCGAATTAAAACTTAGTTTACGCCTAGCTGTAAGTTACATTATTGGGTCTCCCTGACATCAACGATCTTTTCTTTTGTTTGTGTTGTGTGGGTAAGCGTTATCACATCTTTCTGTATAACATGAACTTCGAATTTTCACGCGTTATAGCTAGCTTTGTTATTTAACCCTTACTTGCCACACTGGGGTGTAGAATACCCCAATTGTTTTTAATAATAAAAAAAATTTATAATTTTTATTCGATATTTTAATTTTTTAATAGTATTTAGTTTTATTTTCTTGGTATGAAACCCATATCACTACAAAAAATTAGCTCTTGAGAAGTAATAAAAAAATTGGCAAGTTAAAATATTCAATAGATTATTTGAAATAATAAGTTTTATCGGTGGGGTGCGATGCACCCTAGTGTGTCAAGTACGTCACTTCATAAAAGTGTGGCAAGTAAGGGTTAAATCATAATTTTTTATGATTTTATAATACTCAGACTGGTAATAATTTAGTTTAAGTTACAGCCATTTTTTTTGAATTTTGTTCATCGCCACAAAAATAATATTCAGTCGGTGACAAAATTAAGTAAACACAAATTATATTTATAAATTTCTATTAAAGAAATTTTCAAATGTGCCTTTACTCTGGATGGCACACATATTTGCCCTTTTTTATTCTATTATTATATTATCTCAGCAATCGTGAATTATTAAGGGTAATCTCCGGAGTAAGATGATGACAAAATTAAGTAAACATTTAGTTTTACTTTGGTTTTAAATACAAGTAGTTCATTTTTTATAATATTGCATCAATAACTGAAAAATTCATCATTTTTGAGTGTACCTAGCTATTATAGTGAATAATTGTTTGATATTTTACTTGAAATTGCCACGAACATTTGAAGCGTCAATAGAAATTTGTTCACAAGTAATTGCTGATCGGAATCACGGATTGACTTACCGAAAATTGGCTGAAAAGTATTCATTATTACCAGCTCGAGTTAGAAAAATTGTTCAACAGTTTGAAGAAATGGGATCCGTTAAAATTTTACATGGAAGAAGTCGTAATCGGAAAACAACCAGCAGAGAAGATCATAGAATTTTTCGTGAAACTAAATGGAATAACTTAATTTCGACACAACAGATAAAGGAAAATATTAACATTGATGTTAGTACAAGGACTATTAATCGACGTCTAAAAGAATTTGGTTTGGGAATCTTTTTTCATCGCAAGAAACCATTAATTAGTGCTAAGAATAAAGCAAAGATGCTTGCATTTGCAAAAGAGCATTTAAACAAGTCAAGATCATTTTGGAAATCCATCATATGGTCAGAAGAAAGTAAGTTTGAATTACTAGAGTCAAAAAGACGTAAAAGAGTATGGCGGAAACATGGTTAGGTTCTTCAGTCAAGATATCTATTGCAGACGGTTAAACATTGTGGCGGAAACGTTTTAGTGTGAGTCTGTTTTTCATCAAAAAGTGTTGGAAAACTTGTACTGATTGAAGGAAAAATTACCGGAATCATGTATGTTAATGTTCTCAGAAAAAATCTACAAGTATCCTTGGAAAAACTTCAAATAACAGGCCCATACTTAAACCAGTAGGACAACGATCCTAAGTACACATCCCGTGTTGCTAAAGATTATTTTAAAGATGAAGGAATTTCTGTGTTAAACTGGCCAGCACAAAGTCCTGACTTGAACCCTATCGAAAATTTATGGGGTATATTGGACGAAAAATTACCTAGAAGTGGTTGAGGTAACCGTCTGCAATGTTTCGAGATATTA
The DNA here is from genome assembly GCA_911387805.1 of Cantharis rustica. Classification (NCBI taxonomy): domain Eukaryota; kingdom Metazoa; phylum Arthropoda; class Insecta; order Coleoptera; family Cantharidae; genus Cantharis; species Cantharis rustica. Next base: position 50,107,769 of record OU426879.1, on the reverse strand, counting down.
AAAAATGAATAGAAAAACCTAAGCTGTGAAATAGCAGAAAAGCTGGTTGCAAATATTCGAAGAAGATTGGGAGCTGTAATTGATGCCAAAGAAGAGCCAACAAAGTATTAAAATAATTATTAGAGCATGTAAAGTATAAAAATTTCTCAATTTTTGAAGTGTTTACTTAATTTTGTCTCACTATGTTTTCAGGCACTTACTTAAAGTGTACCATACAGTGTAAAAATAATTAGAAATAGCTCATTGATTTGTAGAAATTACTAAAAATTAATAAATATAATTTGTGTTAACTTAATTTTGTCACCGACTGTAAGTGTAATCTATATGATTTACCTTTTTTCCAGTGTACCTTAAAGGTCTGGTATATAAAATGTCAAAATTGACTCAGTTTTTAGCCGCTCTGATTGCATAAACAGTGAGTTAATACTGGGCTAACTGACGCTAAGGGTCGATCACATCAGACAAAAACAAAATGAGTTCAGCTTAAAATTCTTTTGTTTTAACCCGATGAAACTGGTCCTTAGCATTGTTTAATTCAAAATAACAACTTTTTAGAACTGTCTACCTAGAACTAGACTTTCGACATAAAATATGTATTCAAAATACAGAAATTTAAAATAGCTTATTGTATTCCTTGCTAATTTTATTTTTCTAGTTAAAGAAAATACCAATCAATTGTATTTTTAAAATTAGTAAAGTAAAGCATTTATTTATTGTTAATTTTTCGAATTCGAAGGACTAGTCGATATCTCCATGGTAATTTGAATATTTTGCGTAGGTATTAGGAATACTCAGAGCGTCTGAACGAAAGAGGAAAACCCCATAAACGGGTCAAAAAGAATGTAATATTTATTTATAAATAAATTTCATGGTATAAATACTTACAAAATTTAATTTATAATTAATCTAAATCCTACATTAATCTTTGGATATGTATTGTAAGAGAAGTATCTATCTTTGTTAGATCATATTTTTTTGTTGAAAAACAATTAATTTTAAAATATTTACGTTTATTACCAGTTATTACAAAAAAAAACATACTAAAACAGTATTTTGTTAATCATGAAATTGATAATAAATTCAAGTGTAAGTAAATTATTATTTAGATTTATTTAGATATTTAGAAATCCAAGATCAATAAAAATTGTGAAATATATTTTTTGTAAATATCATAATCTGACAGCAATCTTAGTACGAACGTCACTCATCTGGCAGGACGCTATTAAACGGCGCTAATGCTGTCCATATTGGTATAGAAGTCCCCTAACACGGAAGAACTTATTGACCGGGATGCTAACATAATAATCTAAACTATTCTACCCTATTATATGCATGGCATATAATGCTATGTCTACAATTTTCATCGTATTTTAATTTAATATTTTGATTGCTTTCTCGAAGACCTACATAGTAGGTATTGTTGCTCTTGCTTGACTGCATCCGGTTTCTTTTACCTCTATTAGCATGTAGGGAGTGTCGCAGTGCTCAAATATTTGTTAAAGGCAAGGTATCGAAAGAAAATAATCTTCTGTAAGTTTTTATTTCTAATTTGATGCGTTTGATCTGTCTAATAATAATATAGACAAATATTTTTCGAGGCAAGTTTTTAGTTATGCGGTGCGGTCGTGAATGGATTAACGGGATTCTAATTGATTTTGACTGGATTACTGATATTTTCATAGTAAAGCTATAACATTAAAAAGTACTTTAAGAACCAGATTACATTCTTGACTAAAAATAAAATTCTAGGCAATTTGTAATATAATGATCCCTGGCCACTATAAAATGTGATTTGATACAAATTATTTTTAAACAAGACACAATCAATCCAAAGACATACTACTGTTTTTACTGAACATGTTACAAAAATGCTAACCCGATATTATTTGCAAATCGGTATATAAATAATGGGAATATAGCAGCTCAATAAATATTGTAATAATATTAGCAATCACTTAAAGTTTTATTATTTGTATATGTACATAGAACACAAAATAAAGGACTTTACCAGGTATCATAGTAGATAATTAATGAAAATAAATTTAATTACTTACAGTTTCAAGTCTTTCAAAGTCAAACAGTTGGGGTCAAATTTAAACTTTGAATTGAGTTTAAATTGAAACTAAATTATCGAAAACTTGACAATTTATTCAAAGCTATTATGAGAGGAATTATAGGTATCATTGCAGTCTCTGCTTCCAATCAGTGTAAATTGGCTCAAATGCAACATCTATCATTCGACTACAAACGATATTGCTACTATGCCAAACAATGTGGCAATCAAAGTCACCTATGAAAATTGAAGGTTGGCTAAGGTCTAACTTAACAACTCGGTGGAGATTACCTTTGACTTCAGAGCGAATTCTGTCTTAGTAGTACTTTGGACAATTTGGATTTCACAGATATGTACATATGGCAGCGCTTATGGAAAATGAGGTGTTCTTAAATTAGTGTATTCGCAGAAATTTAAGTTTATTTATTACTGCTTGTATTGATTTATCTTGCTTATAAAGAAACAAATCTTTTTTTGGCGAAATCAAATAATCTATTTATATTTTAAATTTTATAGTATGTGCTGAACGTGATGTAAAGTCGAAACCGGTAAATTAACTTTGAAATAAACCTTTATCGAACAGTTTTATTATTATTTATTTGAAATCAATAGAGATATTGCGATTGGATAGTTTTGAAAGGAACGCACTGTATTTAACATAGAGCCTTTACCAGTGGGTTAATTCTCCACTATGTCATGTAAATGATTGTCAATAGTGTTAGTTATAGTCCCATGGGACAGATTACATTATATTCATATCATGCCAATAAAACAGATGTGATCAAATTTACATCGTGGTTTATCAATTGGTGAGAATCAACAGAAAGAAAAAGCACAACGAAACGCCGATGCCTTGAAAGGGAGAGTGAAGTGCCAAAGGACGTGTTCAGTTATATGACATTTTCAGTGTTAGGAAAAACTGTAACTGAGGTTATAAAAATCATAAGTACATAAAAAAACTACATAAATTTTTAAGTTTTCAATTTAGGAGTATTTACAATATCGTTGCTTTATTTCTTTACGTTTTCAGTCACCCTTTTCTTTCATTATATAATCCTCGGGCATGGCAATTATCAATTCTTCCTGACAGGTTTGTCGAATTACACCCTCCGTCTGTTGTTTCCAGCTGAACCAAAGGGCTATCATTTATGATACTTTTCTGTCCTTGGCCCCCTGCCGCTTGGGAAACGCGGTATGTGCGAATAAGGTTTCACAATGTGGATCGATTTTTTTTTGAAACGTTGTACATAATTATACCTAATAGTAAGCGTTATTTCCATTTTCTTCCAACTTACACACTTAAAGTAAACTGCAATTAATAAAATCTTATGGTTGGCAATTTTGCGTGCCTTACATTCCCCAACAAATTTTTGAGAGATTTAATTTGACTTACATTTGCATATTTTCCCTATTAGCCTAAATGGTTTTTTGTAAGGTTTCGTTAATGAAAACCATATTTCTGTACAATCACAAGGTGCAATTTCAACTTTTTTTTTTTAATTGAATTAGTTTTTAAATTATGTGCATTTTATTTTAACTTTGGAGAAATTAATTTAGGTTTCCATAATTTTCTTTATTTGTACGGTAATTCTAATTGCACTTGTTTAAAATTGGCGCTATTTTAATCTTGTTATCAGTAAGTATTAGTTGAGACATTTGTCCAATTTAAAATAATTACTTACGTTTTGCTACGTTAGAAAATGGAATAGGTTTTGTAGTCTGAAATGTACCATTGTACTGTTATCTTGTTGGCATTATTAAAATTTTATTCCTAATTAAAAGTGGAATTGTTTAGCCGAATGAATAAGATGCGAATTTAGGCAACGAAACGACTCAGTTTCTGTATATGATAAAGAAAAATTATTGCCATTTCTAAATGCTAATCCTGAGTTTTCGAGTCATTGCAGATTGACGATGTCATATTTTACCCGAATAGCTTCATTATTTTTTACACCTCCTAAAAAATGATTCAAGATTTTATCGCGATGCAAAAATGACAATTTGCACAGCATAAATATGAATTACACTTTTGTAATCGTTCTTTGTGATTTTAAAAAAGTTATTCTTATTTTAATGTCGTTTCTTTTGTAGTCTTTCATTAATAAACGTTTTATTTTCAGAAAACAAACTTCCTAACAGTTCGCAACCGCAAGAGGATGATAATATCGAAGGTAATCAATATTTCCACTTTAAAAATGAAACGGATTAAGTCTGATAATTTGTCAAGGCAAATTTACTTTTTTCGCTTCGTTCTTAATTGCAATTATGCGGTCTTCATTTAAAATTTTAATATTTACTAATCGATTTTTTAAAATGCTAATTGCAATTTTTAATCAAAAATCTCTTTCTCATTAAAATTTTCTAAATTCTCATTGTCGTTTGTTTAAACAGTGGCCATTATCTTTTATAATGATTCGGTAATTTAATTTCGACAACATTTTATTGCGAGCTAAGTTAATTAATTAAAATTTTCTTTTCTCTACCGGCAAATAAAAGATGGAAAAATTTGAATGCAAACAATTTTTACATTGCTAATTTTTTTTTCAATTTAAAATTATAATACGAATCTTTAGATTACGAAAACGAAGATGACGAAGAAATGGAAGGCATGAACAACTTTGCTGAAACCGATTTTAAGTTTTCCGACTTTACTAAGCGGTACTTTTTAACTATCACTGCCAGGTTCCATTTACTACTTCATGTTTTTCAGACTTGCGAGCTCGAAAATTGTAGAAGCATGTGGTTTAGCACTTAAAAATTTCGAACAAAATTCCGTTTACACGAATCATTGTATCGTGAAACTGTTGCATCGAATAGCTTTCGATTTAAAAATGGACACGATGCTGTTTCAGGTTTCACTATTTAGGACATTCCAGAAAATTTATGCTCGTCAAGATATGCCCCAATACGAGGTGCGTCTTAAAAAGGAACATCGATTTTTTCTGATTAATAATTTCATTTTAGGAGTTGGCTAAATTTGCGACTTACATATTGCGCAAATTTTTCGCTCTAGTGCCGACGAATTCGAAAATTTTCATGGAGCTTTTGTTTTGGAAGAGGCCAGGTGAATGCTATGATCTTGCCCACGGATACGGCAGATATGATGAGTCGTAAATGATTTTGCAAATTAATTTAGGCTGCCTACTTATTTTGTAATTTTAGAACTCGAGCCAGCAGGAAAGCGTGGACCGAATTGGAGGAGGAGGAACTAAGACAATTGTTTATGGAACATCACGAAAAACAAATTACGGAGGGTACAAAACCGCCGAGTTTTTAACGTCGTATACTTTAATTAATTTTATTTTTAGATGTCGTAGATTGGATCGTAAATAATCTTATCGATAACACAAGAACTCGCAGGGGAGTATTAAAGCAGCTGAAAGAAATGTGTCTTTTGACTGATTACAAAGGACGTGGCAAGGCTGGTATTAGCGGAAAAATCCCTCGTCAGTGGGGTGAAGATGAAGAGGCACAATTGAGAGAATTGTACGAACAATTTAAGGACGCCATGGGTAAAGTTCTCGCCATTGAAAACGCCTAACTGTTGTTTTATTTTTAAAATGTATTTTAGATCCTATCGGCTGTGTAATAGAAAGACTCGACGTGCGTAGGCCGAAAAATAGGATAGTTGAGAAATTGCTTTTGATGGGTTTAATTCAGGACAAAAAGGAGGTCCGGAAAAAAAGAGCTAGAAGTGCTAGAGAACATCCAATGCAAGGTAGGATAGTTTTATTTATCGGAAGTAATTTACATTAAAGTCGCACAATAAATTTAATTTATTTTGTCAATAAATTTAAGATTATCACTATTTCTGTAAATAATACCCTTTGATTACTGCCAATTAAAGGAGGTAAAACCATTTGTCTCCGTCGCTAAAACGCAATAACACGGATAATTAACTAATTCCGCTTCACTTTCACGTTAAAGAGAAAATCTCAAAATTTTATTTTAAATTTGTTTCGATTTTTCTTTTCAATGTCGCTGTAATGACAAAGGATCGTCACGCATTTACGAAACTTTTACTGTTTCCATAAACCACAAGTTTAAGATTCATATTCTACAGGGTGAATCAATTCGATTTCAAATTTGGCATGACTTTAAAAATTCATTGATTTTTTCTCGTTTTCAAGTCATGGTTTTGGTTTAAAAATTATTAAATCTGCACTGACAATGAAAATCAAGAAATTTAAGAAAAATTATTTAATTAATAGGTTTCTTGGTTCATTTTTGTAAAAATTATTCACGAGTCTCTTATTAAAATTTAAAAGGAATAATGAAATATTCATTGTATTCAGTATTGATTTCTGTATTGCCGCGGAAAGAGAAACATGTCAATATTATGAATATGAACAGATATTCAGGAGTGTTAATTCTTTTTCAGATCGCACCCTATAATTATACATTAAGTTGTCATTGATTCTAGTGAATATAATAAGCTTTATTTAATATTACATAGTATTGCAAAGTTCCACTCTTTTGAATTGAGTTTTCCCTTTAAATTTTATAAAATAAAATTTTTAAATTATTTTAAATAAATTATATATAACTGATACGTACCAACACAAATACCACTTCCCGAATTTTTCAGTATTTTTGTATTTCAATTAACATTATGTTTGTTTATTTATTAAAACATATATGTTGTGTATATAATATATACACACACACTGAGATGTTAAAAGGCGACTAGCGTCGAGAGCGCGGTATACTGGTAGCAATAGCTTCATAATTATCCGGTATTTGTTTTTCAATTAACTGGAGAAATTTGGATGTTTATTGTTAACATGAAGTAAGTGAAAATGAACAACTAATTGAAATCATGGCTTCAAATACCACGTACAAGAGGAGGTTGGTAATAATTTGATGAAACAGCTTAGTAAAATTGGTACACTTTGATGAAGTAAAACTAACAGTTAGGTGCCTAATACGGCACCTAACTGTTTCAATTAGCAGGACATTGTGCATATTAAACTGTAACATTCTCAATGGTAATTAAAATCGAATAAAATTCAACGTTTAAACAATTTACCTCGAACCATCGGCGGGAAAACTTAAGAAAAAACCAATAACTCGTTTAACCTAAAATTTCTATATTATGGAGATGCTGCTAAATTAAGTCCAACCTATTGTAACGAAAATTAAAACAAATATTTACAAATACGGTTTATAACAATAAAATGATTACTACACTAAGATTAACACTAACACTAATTTACACTATAATTTATTTAACACTAAGTCTATATTTATTTAAACACTCGGTATATTGTTTATCACTTCACTTTATTTACACTTGATTTATGTTAACACTTGCGCGTTCAAACTGGAATTAATTCGTCACATGAAAGCATCTGTATTTATACTTAAATGGTACCTTCCAGAAACTTCCATGTTATTCCTATAAATTCTACAGTGTAAATTCAGCGATATTTGAATGACTAATGCTGTTATCATGTATGACTCATCACACATGACTCATCATGTTTGACTCATCATACACGACGTCATACATTAGCCATCAAATATAATTAAACATTCTTTCGTAACACTATATTAGAATATTAATAAGAGGTATAATAAAAAAAAATAATGATTTAAAATTAATCTGTGAATGGAACGGAAGATTCGTAAAACAAATTAATACATTTCAAACCCTGAAAAATTTGAATTATGGTGAGCTTAAAATATACTACACTAAGTTACATTACAACTTCTTTTCAATCTGACTGTAAAGAAAAGTTACCACTGCAAACAATCTGAAATTTTACAATTATTTAAAACAGAAATCACAAAAAAGTTGCTATTAAAAGATGTTTAACTTATTTTTAACAATATACTTTATAAATTGGCAACTAATATGGGGCTTCTTGCGGCGAACTCTGCAGGGTGGGTCGCAGGGATTGTTCTTGCGGCCCCTCACGAAATAATATTAGTTTAGTTGGGTTCTTTATTTAATATGATTGTTACAGTAAGTTTTTGCATTACTTGCGTAATTTTTAGAAAAAAGTTTTTAATTAACATATTTATTCTTAGGTTCTCTTTTTTTATTATCTTTTCTCTGTATTCTCACGGAAATTTTTTGCTTGAAATTTATAACATTTTGTTTCAAAGTAAAATAATCAAGAAATTATCCGTCATATAAAATTTGATGGAAATATAAAAATGGCTTACACTCTTTTCTATTGAAAAGTGCAGTTTGCCAAGTTTTTAACCACTTAATATTAGCAGTTTTGTACAGTGTAAGTTAGTATATTGTATTGTATAATAGAGATTTTAAACGAAACTCTATAGTTAAAATAACTTGAGGTTATTTATTTGAAGCAGATGTTCGACTAAATTTCTTCCGAACGTTTACACTTTTGCTTTACTCTGTATAATTAGAAATTATAATACTAAAAAATATACAATATCTATAAGATAATTTGAAGGTAAATAAAAATTGAATATGGATTTTTATCAGTAAAAATATAAAAGCAACCACAATTAGAATGTACCTTAAATAAGCATTTTGTAATAAATATAATATCCATGTAGAAAAAATAGATTTTAAAAGAAAATTTTAATAAAAAAATATTGGAACTTTTTTAAATTCTTGCGTTTTGTAAGTCTCGACGCCGGGTGCGGCTGCCCAATGCACTCTGCCTGCCTACGGCCCTGATTCAGCCATTACAACAAGCTAGTTACACCAAACGTAATTTTTTAATTAAATTTTCAGTACTGTCGTAACTTTCACTCGCTGTCTTACATCAAAGAAACTTCAAATTAATTGAATTTTCGCTAGTAAATCATTGTTCTAATTAGGATACAATGAAACACTAGGTATTATGTTTCACAATTTTATTAACTGGGGTTTAATAATAAAGGGATGGTTCATAAAGTTAAACCTTTTAACTAGCTCGGAAATTGGAAAATGAACGCCACGTTAAATTTGTTTGTCGAAGTAAATGAATTTGCATAATGGATTATTTACAATTTTAATAATAAATAAATTAAATTCAACTTGGATTCAGTTTTTTACAAAACAAAACGGAAAATACCAAATTGTTCAGCTGAGAAAATTTAATTAAGCGTGTGAAGTGCGGTTATTGCATTACGAAACAGTATGCACGAAAATATTAAAAGCCACAAAAATTGAATTGTTGATAGCAAATTGTTCGACTCCCACAACGAATATTGGGATTCCTATATATTTTTTCAGTTTTTCCGAAATAAAAATAACAATTTTTCTTGCAATTGTTGCTATTGGAAATATTCGATGGGTTTACCATAAAATATTTTTCGTAGATTGAATTTATTTTCGCAATTCTTTATTTCTGTACTGTTCGAACTACGGTTTGCTGGAAAATTCGAAACAATTACTTGTAAAATAGTCATCATTTTTATCTTGATGGAAACTTTTCAAATTTTGATTTCACGGCATTGTTTTGCTCCTAGTAGATAATTATTTGCGAGCGTTGATCTCTGTTTCTGTAAACATCTTGAAACTTGAAGCTGTCTCCTGTTTTCTGTAGTGAATTGAAAACTCGAGACAATATCTGCAAATTTTAACGCATTTACGAACACTTGATCTGTATTTAACTTCTAACACTGATCGATTAATTTGGAGTTAAATAACTTCACTTTAATGGACATTGTCTTTGAACAATATTGACTGACACAATTTGGACGAGGTTCAAGTCAACATTATTGTTTGTTGGGGCATTTACAATGGAAACCTGTTAACTGGACCACAATTGCTTACATTTAACTTAATTTTTTATTTCTCACGTTAAATATTCTTCAAAAAAACCGAATTTTGAAAGAATTATTAACTCTGAAATCCAATAACAGAGGTCTGGTGACTGACTTCATTCAATTTTAACGGCTTACCGGCTGCTTTTTATTTTATTAGCAGGAACGGACTGGCCACGTGGAGAAAATCCCGCAACTGCTGCTGGTCTAAAGCTCTGCTTTTATGTTTTAGTAATTTTCTATTAAATTTAGTGCCCCAGAGCAGGAAATTTTGGTTTAAATTTTTAATTAAAATGAACACAACAAGCTATTAGGGGGTGCTTAACACCATCATAGTCTACGCGAATGCGCTCACTCCCCCAGTCTTCTAATTTCTTCTCTCTTGGGCCGCTATTTTCCAGTTTGAAGTTACTCTTTTTAAGATATCGATCGATTTAATTAGTCATCATCCATCTGGTTGGATATTAGAAAAAAAAGTATGAAATTGTAAATAAATAAATTTAAACACTAAAATTTGTTAGTTTTTAAATTTTAATTTATACTTTATATTTTATAAAAAAAAATATATCGATGATTAAATTACTAGTTAATTTTTAAATGTTATTTAATTTGATAACCACAATTGGTGACGGAGTATATTTTTTGTAATCTCTAAACTTGATTACGAATTAACAAATTACGTCACTAAGTCAGTTTTTTCTGAATTAAATTAAAAATATAAAAAAAGTTGTATGTATCCTGAAATTGTCTTTTAGCACAATTACACACAATTTTTTAAGTGAATTTTTTTGTTCGCTTAAATTCAACAAAATACATCTGTATTTCAAAGAATGACATTTAAAAAATAATAAAACGGGAACATACAAAAACCTAGAACATAAATGTTATTTATTTTTATACAATAATAGAGCAAAAAATTTCTTGTCTTTCTTGTTTTCGTTTTATTTCAATTAGTACACAACTATAATATGTTCCGCTTCAGATGGTTTGGTTAGATTAGATTTATCATTACAATTATTATTTATTTTTATAGCGCAGTAATTAGTAGCAGAAACATTTATTATTTTCATAACGCACTAATTACTAGCGGAAATATTTACTTTTCTTTCATTTTATTTTTATTTTTTTTAGTTTTATCACCTATGTGTTTTGAATAACAGAAGGAATAAAATATTTTTGGCGCCCTCTGATGTTTTAGCCTACGGCTATGTAGCCGGATTAGACCAATGGCAAGGGTGGATCTGATTAAATTAACAAATTAAAATACATGGGGCATTCTGACTCGTGTTTTTGAGACTACTTTGATGATTTTTGTAGCTCTACTTTTATGTAACACAATCACATCTCTACAATTTAATAACTTTTTTATATAGACTTTGTTGTTGGCTGTAGTTGTCCTACTTAAAAGTAAACTACAGGCTTCATGGAAAAGTAATCATAAATTTTTTTATTTTTTACACATTTGATCATAACAGCCAGACCAATTTATGTAAAAATTTAAATTTTGTTATGGGTTATTTTTTGCAACTTTGGATACTGGAATTTAGTCACCTTAAGGGGTTTAAAATAATCAAACCTAACAAAAATGTTAAAATAATAAAATTTTAACTGTTAAGTAAATAATACATACTACAAAGAAACATAATATTTAAAGAAACTAAAATGAAAATAATTCACATTTAACTGTTGAACTTAGAATCTTTGAATAAACAAGAAAATAGAATTCTGAAAAAAATTACGCTATAGAAATAATAAAAATTACTTAAAAATTAAAAAAAAAAACTCTGTAACATAATATAAAGGCCCTTATTTCACGATTATTTTCGATCATCAATCATGTATAACAGTAAAAATAACAAGAAGTGAGAGCAAATATACCAAAAAATTAAAAAATCAAGAAATTAACCAAACTTTAAATGTTGTGCTTACCAAATAACCAAACTAAACGACGTCATGTGTCTAAATGAAACTTTAGGTTAAGTAAATGAATATGAATCCTAAATTCCCTATACAATGGGGTTGAAGTAGAGACGTACAATGCCATCTATCACTTCGAAAACTAAATTTGAAAAGAAGTTTCAAATTTTACCACGTTTTTGTACCTAAAGCACGTTTACTATAAAATAGAAAATAACTTAAAAAAGTGTTAGAATTTTTTAAGTATTATTGTGGTATGTAGTAGTACCTATGTGTAGTTTTAACATCACATACTACTAAATACCACAAAAATACTTAAAAGATTCTAAAATTTTTTAAGTTATTTTCTATTTTAAGGGGTTTTCCTACGTGACCAACCTTAAAACAGTATGAACTTGAAGAATTAATTACAGAGAAACTTACGAATTGATTTGATTTTGACTATTTATTAATATAAAATTTTATTAAAAACAAATTATTTTTAGAGCTACTATGAAATTTCTCATACAGCGCAGCGTTGCTCAACTACATTTTTAAAACGGTGTACATGATTTCTCGGTCTGTAATCGATTAATTGACTTGAAATTTTAAAAAAAATTTCTAAAAACTATTTATTTTCTAGTGACGGAGCGTTTTTCCCGCTTTTTGTTGATGAAAGAAAAGTTTGAATTTTATTACACTAATATTTGCATAGCTTTGTTATGGTGTTTCTTAAATAAAAAATTAATGAAACAATATTTCAAAGAAATCTTTCGTCACTAGGAAACTATTAGTTTTTTAAACTTATGCTTCCAATTTCAAGTCAATCCATCGATTGCAATCTGAGAAATCGTGTACACCGTTTTAAAAAATGCAATTGAGCAATATTGTGCGCGAAGTTTTATAGCTGCTATAAAAATAAATTTTTTTAAATAAAATTTTATATTTATATTTATAAATACCCAAAAATAAATAAAATCACGTAGGTAATTTTTCTGAAATTAATTCTTAAAATTCCCATTGTTACTTATTCTTCCGCTCTACAGTAAATATATAAAAAAAGATTTAAAAATTCGCGTTTTGTTTCAAAATTAATTGGCGATCGAAAATGCAAAATGCACTTTTCTTTTTTTTTTCATTTTTCTTTCTTTTAACGCCAAAAAATTAACTCTGCGTTGTTCGGTTGTCAAGCTTAAAATTTAAATTTTCTTTGAAAGCAATAAATTGTTTTACTTTACTGTGGTTACTCCAGCTACGGAACATTACAGTATTTTATTGGTTTGGTGTGTAAAATTGTACGTTTCTGTATTTTATGGTGGAAATATTTTAATTCTCTTAAAGATTAAAAGTGGCATTGCAATTTTACTATTAAACACATTTGGGTATTTCCGGTGCGTGATAAATCTTCATCTTGCCATGAGATTTGAAGAAGTATTATCGATTTGAAAAATCATGTAGTTTTTTGGAAGGTTTTGGATGAACAATTTTTTATTCGGATTGGAGTTTTCCAATCTGCTGTGCTTTGGCTTGATTATGTTGCGAACCTGGAACATCTCCTGGTATTTTTAGTGACTTGAAACCTTTGACATCAACACCTTGAATTTTATATTTTTATTTTAATATTTTCCTATAATTTTTGGTTTAAACTTTTTGTTTTGATTTTCTATAATAATTTAACATTTCATAATATAAAATAATATATAATAATTATAATACTATATTAAATTTACAAATATCATAAATTATACATATATGTATAATTCAGCTGGCACCAAATTAATATTACGTGACGCGCATGATAGAATCGGTGAGACGTTTTTAAAGAAACGTTTAATCTTAGTTCAGTCCTGATTTATACACCAGTTTATTCTTTAATATTCTGATATTTAAACTTAAAACAAACACATTTGTAAATTTAGATTTTAAAAAGGAGCTAATTAAATTTAGCACAAATAGCAATTCATCTCTGTAAATTTCATGATTTCGAACAATTGAGGAAATAATAACTAAACTCGATTTTCGACATCACTTTGGACAATGGTAATGTTAACTCGCACGCACACCTATCTAATTGATTGTGTTAGTAAGGGGTGCATAGCTTCCCTAAACGTAAACCCCACTGCTATTCATCACTGTTTCGTGCTTGGTAACTAATGATGTGCCTTAAAGCCACAATATTTAACTAAATTTTATTAATATCAGCTTCCCCTATTTTAGAGACGTAGGTAATCATTTTTATTATTACCGATATTTACTTAACGTGTTTGATTGATTACGTCTCTTGTGCTTTATTTATCTTATTGAAAAATGTGTTGTTTTAACGAAATCTATAGCTATATAGAAGTTGTAGCTCGTGAGAGGGTGTTTCGATTTTATTTTGAACATATTCAATGCATTTGTGTCATTTATTTTTACCTAAAGCTTTTGGCTTGACATTTTCCATTTTTCTTGCTACCCTAAGGACCAGCAAAAATTGCGTGCTTTAGGGGTTGTGCGGGAAGTCGCAATAGAGCTGTCTGGACTGTACACCCTATTGTCAGTGCCAGTACTCTACTGCTGATTAATTTAATGACAAGCTAGGATTGCCTTTCACTTAAATCATTTATCTTTTGTCCATTCTCGTGCTGCAATTTCAATTTTAACCCACAACAATACGACTTTGTTTTGTTAACCACGTAAACTTTATTGTTTGCAAATTAGGGTGCAAAACGGTCTTTCAACTTTCATAAACATATGCCTCATATATTAAAAGGTACATCCCCTAATTACAGACACTTGCTTTAATTGTTTTATTTTTAGTGCAAGAAGTAACAAAGCTAATGTTACTTTTCCCATTTCTGAGATTAATTTTATCCCATTTAAAAATTTTTGAAATATTTTAGGTGATGATAATGATGATATCTTGACCAGCGCCAGCGATTCGGACAGCGATGATGATGACAATCACAGACAAAGACAACGTCAGGGAACATCCGGAACAGCACAATCGTCGGCTCTACTTTCGACCACGCACCTCATTCCTCTATTAAAAAACGTTAGTCATATGACCGGTGCTTTAGAATGGCTGAAAGAGAGCTTTACAGATATAGCTGACGACCTAGAAATTGAACCACATGAGGACGATGAAGGCATTCCTTTAATTGCTTTCACGGACGATGCTTCGTCTGCTATGGAAGAATCGCAGTTTTTGGCACTTTTAAAAGCTTTCAGGATAAAAAAGCCTGCAAACGAACAGGTAAGAATGAAACCGCCAGTGCACTCTTTGATACGCATTTCTAAACCATCTCCAGGATCTCTATTCCATGTTTTCACGCGAAATCTAAAAGGTGGCACTACAAACAGTATTCACTTATTGATTTTCCTTTTAACCTAAAACATTTAAAGAGACCACAATTTAAGTGTAAATTGGGTTTTTAACTGCCTTATTTATTATTAAATGAAAATTAAGTTTTCTAATGATGTTCTCTTTTTAGGAAATCCATTGGCGTATTCCCAGCTATTTAAATTTAGCAACCCTCCGGCAATACTGCAAACTGTTGACTGATACTTTGGAGAATAAACTTGTTGAAGCTGACGAACAAAGCGGAAATAAATCCGAGTCTTCAGATGACGAAGACGTTTTTGATAGAGTAAGAAGAATAGCAAATCCTAATAGTGTAGAACTATCAGTTTCTACAGGAGGCAATGATGGTGAAAACAGTGGAGTTCACAAACATTTGGAAAGTAATACGGAATCTAACCAAGAAAATTTAAGGGAAGGAAGCAGTGATAGTGAAGACGGTGTTGCAAACGATAACTTTGATGTAAACCATTCAGATTCATCAAAGGTGGGTAGTAAGAGTCAAAATGACAATGTAACTACTTCTGAGATTAGTGATGATATCACTCATGTTATTGAAGACACTGAAAATGCAAATCCTATGAGGAAATCGGCTGGTACTACTAAGAAAAAAAGAATTATTATTGAAAGCGATTCTGAAGATGAAACAGCAGACCAACATTTGGAAACTTCCAAAGAGTCTGACAATTTAAGTCAAGACAATGGAATGGATTTAAATAATAGTGGTTCACATATCAAATCCAGAAAAAATGTAATTTTGGACAGTGACAGTGAAAATGAAGATACCAATCCAATTTCTCTAACAAATCCAAAGAATAAAACAATTATAGAAAGTGATGAGGAAGAAAGCGAAAATACTGATAATTTTAGGGGTATTGGGAATCAAATTTCAAGGAAGAGAGATCATATCAGCGATACTGAAGTGCTAAGTGAGCCGGAAAATGATGAAATCAGTTCACAGAAATCAAAAAGAAAACGTCTGTCAGGTAATTCTGATGTCTAAACTTCAAGTAAACAAGGATTTGTCTCCTGCAAAGATGTCAATTTTTAAATTTTGTATTTATCTTACTGGGTTTTCATTAAACACATTTATTTTATTTTCTTTATTTTTTTTTATTTATTACAGTGAAAATATTTCAGTTGCTTCTGTGCTTCGAAATCTTAAACTTGGGTGTTGATTATATGGTTTGGTCAATAACCTTGCAGGGTTAGGGTTGTCTATACAATGAATAATTGATTTTTCTAGGACTAAATAGCCGACAAAAATCAATACTCATATTTTTTTTTCAGTGTCATCAATCCATATTTAGAAATTGCCGCAGAAATTATAAGGGGAATATTTTTATTTATTTATAGTAATAACTCAGTTAAAACTTGTGCTACTAAGATAATATCTTCTTGATGGAATTGATTAGAAATAATTCGTTAATCTTGTACTTGGCAAATTGTTTCGTACATCTTGAGATTCTTTAATTTAGTTTTGATTATGTTTCTCTTGCTTTATTTTGTAAAAGCCATTTTTCAATGTCGTGAGTTTCACTTGTATCATTTTTAGAGAAAGGTGATCTTATATATTTTCTTTCTTATTTTTGCTCAATGAGAATATATTAATATATAAGTGAATAATTTGCAATGAATTAGTTTGTAACATTGACCCTATAGACGATAGAACATAATTCAGGTCTACAGGTCCGAGTGAACATTTAAACATATCAAAAAAAAAAGGAATCTTAAATAAATCTAAGGTGATTTTGTCATTGCTCATCTGCTTAAATGCGATATTGAGATGCAGTCCAAACAAATCTAAGTTGCTTTTTTTTTACAGAAAAGGAGTACAATATTTTTAAGTGAAGAATTTCACAATTTTACATTTCTATTATAATTGTAGCCGCAGGTTCAGGACGAATAATTATATGAAAAATTGATAAAACTTTCTATATAGTCGAATTCATTTTAACTCTCGTATATGACTCGTCAAAAAAATTGTATGCATCGAAATTTATAAGCCGTATGTTTAGGGCTTTTATGTTTGGAATACAAAATTAGAAAAGGAAATCAAACGAGGTGACAGTTAAAATCGACGTACGTTTAATTCATTTTCATTACAAAGTGACCGCGATGTATTCTTTTTTTCTGTCTTTATTCTAATAGTAACTTTTTCTTTAAATATGACAGATAACCAAATTTTATGCGTTAAATCTCACTGCATTCAGAGATTAGTCACACGTGAGTTAAAATAAATTCCACTATAGCTACAAATCTTCTTAATATTCGCTAGTTTAATTAGTAAATAAATAAATTTATGTAATTGGTTCAATGTATTTGTAAAAATATGTAGCAATTGAATTACGAACATTAAGTAGGTACGATTTTAAGCTTTATATTTTGATCTAATATAAATTACAATTAGTGTTTATAATTTGTAATTTACTAAATGCTCCACACCAAAAGTGTCACGATGAATTTGATTGATGAATTATTGATTATATTCTGTAACACAGGCCGTCATACAGCAGGGATCGCCGTAGTCCAAATCTGTAACAGGCTGGTGGTCCAATTTTGTACGGTTCTTTACGCAATATGTTTCCGCTGAAATTCACAATTTTTATTTATATATAAAAAATTTCAAAAATTTACCTGGGTGCATAATTGCAAACATAATTTTTGGTAAAGCCATTGGAAGAATCAAAATAAAATGAATATCCACATCCTATACGATTCGTGCTGTGCCATATTAACTACAAATTATTTTTAATCACTTCACTTGAATTAACAATTATAAATTTACCTGAGTGTAATGACCAGTATCAGAATCACTTTTAAAACTTCTATCATATCTGTATTTTCTGAATTCACGAAACCAGTCATTTATCGTTAGTGCAAATTTGGGCGATACAGCGGATATAGAAATTGGAATTTGCCTAGTCCAATACGTTGCAATATTTTGACCCACAAAAGATTTCACTGAAAATCATTGCTTATTGTTTAATTAGGTAACGCTAAGTGTTGGAGGAAGGACCATTTTTACAAAAATTATGTCCTGATAACTATGAGATTGTCGGAAAAATTATTTGTGGTAATGACTTTGGTTGTTTTATTCATAATGTGGCCGATAAGAGTCATGTAAAAAATAAAAATGATAATTACGCAACAAGAGATTAGCACTTAATTATTAGGGTAAATATTTTTACAAACAAAACTTAACATGGCAAATTGACTTGCTCTTATTTAGCATTTTTGAGCCGGTTGCAGGAGTTTTCGTCTGGCCTGTGCGTGTTTTTCTAATTCTACGCATTAAAATACGACGATTTGTGCAATAGAAAGAGCATGTAAAATTTTTACGTTTAAAGAACAAAAGAAAGGTTTTCTTTGCTACTTTTTGACGAAAAAAATTAAAGTTTCAAATCGGCATGTTTTACAACATTTTCTTGCATACTTTGGATTGAAAATTCGACTGGCGTATGCAGTTTTCTCGTAAGTATGATATTTTAATTTTATGTGGCTTTAATGTGAAAGAATTCGATGCTAATTTTGATTTCTCTAATTACGCATTAACCGGTTATAAGGATTTTCTTCTGGTCTGTGCGTGATTTTCGAACTCTACGCATTAAAATTAGACGATTTATGCAATAAAAAAAGCAAGTAAACTTTTTATGATTTTTCAAAAAAACGAAAGGTTAACTCTTTGCTACTTTTTGATACAAAAATTTGAAAGTTTCTGATCAGCATTTTTTTCAATGTTTTCTTGCATAGTATGAGCTAAAAATTCGACTGGCGCACGCAGTTTTCCCGTAAGTATGATATTTTAATTTTTATGGGGCTTCAAAGTGAAAAAATTCGATCGCGATTTGGCCTTTTCTAATTTCGCTTTTTAAGGCGGTTGCAAGGGTTTTCTTCAGCTTTGTACATGTTTTTCGAACTCTACCTATTGAAATTAGTCGATATATGCAATAAAAAAACCACATAATTTTTTTACGAATTTTGAAAAAACGCAAGGTTTGAATTTTTTTCACGCCAAAAATCTAAAGTTCGAAATCATAAGCTTTTTCGACGGTTTCTTATTTATTTTTACGAGAAAATTCGAATGGCGCTTGCAGATTTCACGTAAGTATGACATTTAACATTTTATGTGGGTTTAAAGTAAGAAAGTCGATTTTCGCTTGCTCTCTGCTGCTTTCGCATATTTACACCGTTTTACATGCTTCCGCTAGGCCCCGGTGTGTTTTCCGAGCTCTACTCATTAAAATTAGTCGATATATCCAATAAAAAGACCACATAATTTTTTACCTTAAATACTGAAAGTTTCAAATCGACATGTTTTTCGACGTTTTCTTAAGAAACGAAACTTTGCTAAAAATTCGACTGGCGCACGCAGTTTTCTTGTAAGTATGATATTTTAAATTTTACGCGGCTTTAAAGTGAAAACATTCGATTGCGGATTAGCCTTTTCTAATTTCGCATTTTGAGCGGCTGCAAAGGTTTTCTGCAACCTTGTGCATGATTTTCGAACTCTCCGTCGATTTATGCATTAAAACGAGCAAGTAAATTTTTTACGATTGTTCAAAACAACCAAAGGTTAACCCTTTCTTACTTTTTGACGCAAAAAATTGAAAGTTTCAAATCAGCATGTTTATCAGCGTAAACTTGCATAGTGCGAGCTGAAATTACGACTTGCGTACGCAGTTTTCTCGTAAGTATGTTATTTTTAATTTTATGTGGCCTCAATGTGAAAGAATTCTATGCCAATTTGGTCTTCTCTAATTTCGCATTTTGAGCAGGTTGCAAGGGTTTTCGTCAAACCTATGCGTGAATTTCGACTTCTTCGCATTAAAATTAGACGATTTATGCAATAAAAAGAGCTTGTAAATTTTTTACGATGTTTCAAAACAACTCTTTGCTACTTTTTGAAGCAAAAAATTAAGTTTTAAAACGGCAGCTTTTTCAACGTTTTCTAGCATACTTAGAGCAGAAAATTTGATCGACGTACGCATAATTGCCGTAAGTATGATATTTTAAATTTTATGTGGCTCTAAAGCGAAGACATTTTATGCCAAGTTGATCTTATTATTTGCATTTTGAACCGGTTGCAAGAGTTATCTCTAGGTTTACGTGGATTTTTCAAAATCATTAAGATACTTCGATTTATGTAATAAGAAAAGCAAGTAAATTTTTTACGAGTATTTAAAAGGAGGAAAGGTTAATTCCTTTATTACTTTTTGACCCCAAAAATTGAATATTCCAATACGAAAGCTATTTTAAAGTTTAAGTAAAAATTATGACAAGCTTGGTGAAAGATTGAGGGAAGCTGAACTAACCGAGAATATCGTGAAGAAATAATAAAATTTGAGCAAGAGAAAGTGAAATGAAGCAATAACAATGAGAAAGACCAAATAATTAATACATATCTGCGAGAAAAGTATATAAAGTATGAGCAAATATTTTAAAAAAATGTGAAAAAATACTTATAGAAAACATTTAATATGAAGTTAAATGTAAAGCAGATAAATAGTTTGGACATAAGATTTGATTAGTCAAGAGGGAGATGATGAAATGCAAGCAGATGGGTATAAAATTGACAATGAAAATTATTGAAAATTTGGAGAAAAGCAAAAAAAATATATTTTAAAATAAGTTTGATGGGAATTAAAATTGATAATTTAGACAAATAGGTAGAGTCAAAATAAATTTATAGGATAGATTCTGGGAAGCAATTGAAATGGAAAAATTTAATGATAAAAATGCTTTTATACCACAACAAAAATGGGAAAAAGTTAAGTTAATCATATCAAAATTAAGAAGTTTTTCTCGAAAATAATAAAATTTGAGTTTGCTCTGAATAACAAAAAAATTTGGCAGAAATAAAAACATTAAATTTGGATATGAAACGGAAAATTGTATTAGGTTGTCCAATAGGTAGAGGAAGCAATTCAATGTTTGGCATTTGTCCATTATGTAAGAAAATAGGGAAAACGATAGTATTAATTTCTGAATTATGAACGCCGGTAGCGATTTTTTTTATGGAAAGTTATAGGATGGGAGTGGAAAAGTCGATAAATATGATGAAATGGGCAAAGAACCCTAGACATGGGTTGTAACCTAACCTGTTCAGGATAGGTTGGAATTAGCTGATTATTTAAACTAGTACTGAAATGTAATATTTTCTTTAACGAGTGTGAAATTGTATGCTCAAGGGGAGCTCAAGTTCTTTGAGTGCTTACAAACCAACAAATTGAACAAAAATACATTTTCTTGCGTGTTAAATTACTTCATTCACAAGTGTAACGTGGAAATGGGTGGAATTATTTACGGTAGGTATATTTATGAAATTTAAAGTAATGCTTAAAATATCCCGAAACTCTTAAAGTTATTAAGGTAGTAAATGTAAATTTATTATAATCACAAATGATTCCGTTAAAGATAATTAATTAAAACTCGATTTCATCAAAAACTGCCAATCATGGAATAATTGATTTACATCTACGAGAAATAATCGCGTAGTACAAATTAATAATCCCGGGTTTTATTCGTTAATGGGTTTAAAGTATTTAAATTCAGAAATAGGTATTTCGACGGGGAGATCAGGGCCGTATTTAGACTAAATTTGGGGGGGGGGGTTACAAAATTACAAAATAAATAGCTAATTTATTAAAATACAAGAGAAGTTTTTCTAAATTTAAATTTTGTTATATTAATTTTTGAAATGTAATGTTTGGAGGAAAGTGAGTAGAAGGAGGTTTTTTTGCCAAGATGGCGGAAACGACCGAGGCCTATATTTTGCTCCGCTGATTTTTTAAATATAATTTTGTGCAAGTATTTTTGCAATTAAGATTTTATTTTTGAGTATTGTTATTAGAAAATTTTTTTGTTTGAAAGTATTTTGTCTAAAGTCACCGCAAAAAAATTGAAATTTTGTGAAAAAATTGTTTTTATTTATTTAAATAATAATTTTTTTGCGCAATTTTTCGATATTCAGAAAAAATTTCGATTTTTATAAACTCTGTTTAATGGTTGAAAATAATTTGTCGAAGGAACGACAAATTTTGATTACAGGTTGACTTTTGCGATAAAATTTTGTTTATACCATTTTAAAAGTTTTGTTTACTACGATATTTTTAATAAGTTTAAACTTATTCATATTTTAATTTTAAACTCTCATGTAAAAAACCGTTTTTAAATAAAATTTTTTAATTTTAAAATTTGAATAAAAATCACAAAACTAAATTCTTATTTTACTGTTGGCGATAGTAAAATAATGTTGTCAAAACGAAGAACTAAATTAGATTGAAAGAAAATTTCACAAATCTTAAGCAAATGTACACTTATGTACAAATGTACAAAATATAAAACAATTTATGGGTTTACAATGCCCACTTTAATTTATTGCGGAAGTGTTATTTTAAGCTATGCTGCCCATGATGGTCATAAAATTTATGTTCCATTTAAAATTTTTGGTTCAAACAATTTATTGCAATTTAAAATTTTTACCATAATAGTAAGAATTAAGATAAAATACCTATTTCATTTATTTCAATATAATTATTTTTCAAAATATCGAAAATTAATGAATAGGAGTAATTTTGAAAGAAAAATAATTAGAAAAATAGTAGGGCTAGTAAAGTTAAATGAAAACGAAATTAGGATAAGAACAAATGCTGAGATGAATGAAATAATGCAGAACGAAAATGTTGTAAGATGTATTAAGGCGCAGAGAATGAAGTGGGTGGGGCATGTGATGAGAAGAGACGAGAAGGAAACGATAAGAAGGGTAATGGAATGGAATCCACCAAACGAGAGAAGAAGAGGAAGACCCAGAGTGAGATGATGGGATGAAGTGAGGGAAGACATGGTCAAAATGGGCATACAGAACTGGAGAATTAAGTGTCAAAACAGGAATGAATGGAGAAAGATTACAGAAAAAGCAAAGACACATAGGAGATTGTAGTAATCGGGAACAACGAGGAGTGATTCACCTCAAATTCTGAATCCGAAGTACCTCATCATGGGAGGTACGGAATGATAACCACTTTCATTCATTCATTCAGTAATAACTAACAATTAATTAACTGGTCGCAGACTTTTACACAGTACTGTAAATATTTAGGGTATTTTTATATTTTTCATCTTTGGTTTTTATATTTTTGCAATTTAGTAGTATAGGTGTATTCCAGTGTCGCCAATCGCCGGATTATAATACGAATTTGGGATTTAATTTATTAGAAATATTTCTTTAGTTTTAATTTTGATTTAAACACTTCAAGTTTAATGTTTTTGTTATAGTTGTGAAAATGGTTTTAGTTTTTTCTGTTTTTTTTTACGATTGCAGTCGAACATTCAGTACTTTATTAATGAGAATTAAATAAACCCTTAAATATTATACGGCCCTGGGGGAAACTTTTTCACGTGAGAACTCTAAATACACGGATATCTGAACCCACGCACTCGTTAAAAACATCTCGGAAGTCACCAGAAATTGAAAATTATTGAGTTAGAATAACGGAATCTATGAGTCCACCTATTTATTAAAAACATCTTTGAAGCATTCAAAAATTAAAAATTATGGAGCTAGAAAGCTCCTTGCTTAAATTAATTTTTTATATTTCTTTAAATTGCGTCACTGTTAAATTAAGATATTCAAAAATATTACCTTACCTAAATCTAAAACTTATTTCTTCATTTATTTGTATTAAATAATAAAATTATTAATAAAAATTCTTCATTTTGGGGATCGTTGGCGCTGGGGTCATTCGTCGCAACACCCGGTTGATTGTAATATTTTTTATAAATTTTGAAAATTTGATTTTGAAGTTTTGATATTATATTGTTTTTGCAGCGGTTTCAGGATGATCATAAGAGAAATTGCGATGTTCCATATATCGAACATTTTGTAATTAAATAATTTTTAAAGATTTTGGTTGCGCAGGCAGTTCTCCATAAGAAAAATTTTTAAATTGGAGTAAACCTTGGGATTTTGAAGGGCTCTAGCCGCATTTTTAAGTAAGTATACGTAAATATTGCATAAATCTTAATTAATATTTGTTAATTAGTAGAAGTGAAATTAGAACTTAAACATTTTGTTTGGTTTAGTTTTCCATTAGGATTATCAATTTTACAATTAATCACAGCAGTATATTATCTATTCGATTTTCCTTTCAGTGTAAATACGTATTCAGCATAGAGGACATAGCGTAACCTTCATTATATACCAGAAAAGCATTAAGGTAATTTATAACTTTATACAGAACCAGCAGGCAGACATTTGGTTAAGAAAAAATTAGGGTTCCTATTTAAAAACATTAAGAGGATATGAGATGCCTTTTAGTAACTCTATAATAAATTGAGATAGCCGTTCACTTTACACTATGCTGAAAGAATAAAGCAGTGAATTTAAGGAATAGGCCTTTAATTCCAGAGAAGTGATATTAAAAAGGTACATAGTACTTGGTTAGTACTAGGGCACAGCAGCCAACGCTTTAACTGCGAGCCTAAGAAAAATTTTTGCTAGAAAATCTAGCGATACTAAAATAAATTTTTAAACTTTGGTAATTTGCTCTGGCCTCATTGTTGTAGTATAACTTACAAGTGTGTCTTTTGGCATCATGTTCTTCTGACTTACAAGAACTTGACCAAAACTCTGCCCGTCTTGCTAAGTTGTCATCCCACTCCTGAAAAAAAAAATTGGTTTAATTTAAATGTAAAATTAAAAAGGGAATGTTTACTATTTCTTGTAAATTTGCAGCTTGTGGTTGTCCTGGAACTTTTCCGAAGGCTAATAGCTGCCTATACAGGTTATGCGAATTCAGGATAATCCACTTGTCGCTTTCTGAGACTGGTCCTAATCCTGTAAAATAGTAGGTGCTTTTAGAATTTTAAGTTTTTTGAAGTAAATGTGAGAACGTTGTAAGTCTATAAATTTAGTTTATGCTAAAATAAAGAAAGGTGGCGGTACTTGTATTTGCTACTTATTTAAAGACGTTTAACGTAATAAAGTGGTGCACGTTCCTAAAGGGAACCTTTAAACAAAACTCTTAAACTTATAAAAGAATATAACGCGCTTGTCAGCTACGTGGCAGGCAACCTGCTAAAAGCATTTTTACTTTTGGCGATCTCCTATTTTTCGATGGCTTTTCTTCTGCCTGTAAAGTAATTTATTGCCTACAGGGAAAAGGAACTTTACGATGGGCAAGTTTTCTTTGGAAAAGTAGAAATTAAAGCAAACAAACAGAAATATATATTTTTTATATACGTTTTTATGGCAGCTTATTGTTTAATAATACACGTGCGAAAATCGTGATACTTTTAAAAAAGTATTCTAAAACTTTTATCACAATATTAAAGGGGATTAAAGTTTTACCATACATATAAATAAATATACGATCGCATTAAAATTTAAAGACATTTTCTTTACTCCAAATTTTCATATCGATTTATTTTAATTATTTATGTTTCTAAACATTTTAAGTCGCCAGAGGAATCTTATTATTTTTTAAAATCAATTAACTTTGACATTTCGCTAAATATATTTTAACTTTATAGGCCTGGAAAGTTTGAAATGCTTAATAAAATAAGATTGATTTATACTCACGTAAAAGTATTTTATTTTTGCACGAAGACGTTCCAACAATTAAAGATAATTCCATTACCACAATAACTAGTAACCACTTTTGATTGTATTTCGCCTCCATTTATCTGAAAAGATTGATTTTCTTGTTCCGATTAATATTGATTTGGAATTATTTAATTACTTAATATTGGGCGAGACCTTATTTTTTGGTGGCTACCCTCGGAAAATAAATTATTCAGTGTTTGTTGTATTGATTATTTTATACGATAAGAGTTCTAATTTTGATATAAATTTGATTTTCGTTATTCAAACGAATTACGAAAAGTTTTACTTAAGCTAACATTTCAAAACTTTTGAACAGTTTTACAGTTGTTCAGTTAATGTAATGAAAATCTTTAAGATGGACATGAAGTAATAAATGGAAATGTCATAAGAATTTATTCAATTTAATTAAATGACTCAATTTTATTATTTTACTAAATTATTTTAATTATTTAAGTTGATTTCATTTTTGGTTATTTGCATAATTGCAGAGCACTGCTATAATATGGGATTTAAATCTGCGTATTTACTTCCCCAAAACACAATCTCC
The DNA here is from genome assembly GCA_911387805.1 of Cantharis rustica. Lineage (NCBI taxonomy): Eukaryota > Metazoa > Arthropoda > Insecta > Coleoptera > Cantharidae > Cantharis > Cantharis rustica. The sequence continues at coordinate 50,081,596 of OU426879.1, read as the reverse complement.
AGTTTGTTAAACGCTTTATGATTACCACATAACAATACCAATTTGGGTTTTTCGTTATCCTTATTATTGATCCAGGAAGCGATTAAGAAGCCTAAAGTACTCAATTAATTAAGACAAACTTGATAAAAGAAATGACTAATTAGTTTATTTCTAAGATATACATTTAATAGAATTTTTTCTACTATATCAAGACAAACAAATTACTCTATTACGGTCAGGTACTATTTGAAAAGCATACGAAACTTTCATAAAAACACAAATCCTGAGAAATCCACAGAAGGAAGTGGAACTTGTGATTGATTTTTAAAATGCTAATATCTTGTAATATCGCAAAGATGCGTGCTGGAAATTTCAACACGGCATAGATATTTAGTAAATAAATACGAATAATAAATTGCACAGCAAGAACTTTAGAAAAGGCCAGGTAATGGTAAATTATTGATGCAATTAAATCAATTACTTGCGTCGTACCGTAAACGTAGACTCCGTCTTGTACGAATTTAATCTTCATATATTAATTAATATTTAAGCTACACAGGCATTCAATTTTTTTATATTAGACACTTTCACTGCTGAATTTGCATCATTTGAGCTAAACAAAAAAAAACAAAAATAATTTTTTTACGTAAAAAGATAGCATTTTAAACGACCTTTAATTTGAGAGATTTTCTTAAACATTTTTTAAACTATTAATAGTTTGCTGATTCCAAAATACTTGAATAGAATATAAATTCAAAATACAATCGTAATAAATTTCGTATAATTGACTATCTGAGAATTTATATTTTTTAACCTTTATCTTTTATTACAATCTTCTTTTTCTTCTTATCTCCGTAATAAGAATGACAATCTCCAATACCAAAATGCATCCAGTTACACAAAGTTCAAAACATACGGAAATTTAGTTAAATTTATTCCTTAAACCTATAAATACCTATCGGAAAGAAAACATAAATTAAAACTTTTAATTGCTAGTATGTATAGCAATTAAAAATTATAAATAAAGCAAATATGTAATGAATTTTGCGAATTTTATATTTAAAATTGTTATAATATAAAAATCCAAAAAACAATTTCTAATGTTTGTAAATATTTTGCTTCATTTCTAATTTCACGCATTAATAAGTCTTTGCTAATGATGAATTAGCAAAAGCAATTTAATTCAATGATTTTGTTAATAATTTATTTATAAATAGTATTTGTTAAGAAGTTAATTAATTTATACTTTCAAAATCGTAAATTATAGGTACCTTAATTAATCTATCGAGTTCATAAGTAATTTTGATATTGTAAGTTGATTCATTGTCGAACATAATAATATAAATTTTTAATTTTGCCTTTAAATTACAGGGGCTTACATTATAAGATTCTTGTTAAGCATAATTTTATTTGATTTGCTTTGTAGACTCTTTAATATCAAATATTTGATTATTTTAATATGATTCGGTAATTGGAGAAATGAAAAACTTTGTTTGACAAAGGTTAAATGTTCTTAAGTTAAATTGTACGCATGCTTAATTTTGTCTTTGAGTTTATTATTTTTATATCCATATTATTACACGTTTTTTTACTATTGATCTAAAAAAAAACTGCAATGGTATTGTTGGGAGAATAAAATATGGTTGCAGCAAAATGTCCTGCTGATGAGAAATAGTGCAATTCTACACGTGGAAGAAATTGATTTCCGCAACAGCATTTTTGATTATATTCGATTCAAAATGCGCTCTCATGCATATTAAATTATAGTAGAACTAAACATGTTCTGATTTTATTTTAAAATAATAATTAATTTAGTAATTTTGCATTGAACAATTGTTTATGAAAGCATTATAAGGTTCCGTTTAGATGCCACGAAACAAAGAGATTTTAATTATTAATTTATCGGAACAGCTGAATACGGTATAGTATAATTATTTAAGTTTATAAAAAGTTTTTTATTGATATGATTAATGTTATTAACATGTGGTAATATTTACGATAAGATTCAAATTTTACGTGTCAAATTGAAAAGTAACAATTAAAATTATTTAATTGAATGACTTTTTGAGTTATTCTAAGTGAATGATTTTTATTTAATTAAATAATTTTGGTCCTTTGTAAGTTATGGAATTGAATTATTAATTTTTAATTTAAAATGTAAAATTTGAATCTTATTATAAACTTTTTCTATTTCTTGATAATTTATATAAGAGACTGCTCTCTGTATTAATATTAAGTAAGTACTTTATCCTTGGTTTTGACTGACAACATCGGTAAACCATTTAAGGATATCGCTTTTATTTTTTTATTCATGTAATTTTTGTTTAGTAAATACGTAGATTATCCTAATTGATTTAATAGTTGTATATAAAAGCTTTCCAAAATTAGATAAATAAAAAAAGGAAAGATAATAAGCACAATTAAATGTAACAAATACACATACTCGTATACAAAAAAAATCATTAATATAATAATATAATATGTAGGTACAATTCTATACAAAAATTTAAAATAATTACTAAATCAAAACTCTACCTTTATCATATAGCACTCCCAGTAGACAAGCGATTGAGAATATTGATAAGTATAACTTCTGGTTGACATTTGAATCAATGATCGGGAATTATAAAATATTATTGTTCACAAATGTAATAATTCAAAATAGAAAGTTCTAGTCAATAATTTTCAAATATATTGCTAAATGTATTCAATAATTGATGAATTAATTTATGTCATTAGAGTATCTATATTTTTATAAAATATTCATGTTTTGATTTTTCAGTTTTGCTAAATCTATTTTCGTAGCTCCTAATCATCATTGTTCACATATTTTAACTGAAAACAAAGATGTCTAGGTAAGTGGAACAAGGAACCCTAACAACATCGAACGAAAAATATTTTTAAATCTTACATTTTTAATCTTTAATTCTCTTTGATTATAATGATAATTATGATCATGTATATTTACAACCTCTCAAAAGTTTTTTGAAAAAAAACTTTAATATATTGTCGTGTTTCGAAACACTATAAAAACCACAAATTAATTTATTTTGTAAATAATTTTTAAAATTATTTTTAAAATTTTTAAAATGTAAATAAAAAGGTGGGAGAAGTAAGCGTAGGAGTGGGACTAGCAGGTAGAAAAAGAGAGAGGCTCTGGCCTTGGCGTTGAAAGGTCAGGCGAAAAAAACACCATTCCGCAATAATGGATATTGTTAATTGTTTTTTTTAAGTTAATAGATTAAGTTAATTTGAATTGTTTTTTTATTTAATTGACAAAGTGAAGTGCATAACAAATTGGAAATTGAAAGAAATTGTGAAAATTTAGTCGATGCAAAATTGCATAGCAACAAATTTGTTAGGCCAGCTGGGATGCCATGTGCCCTCCAATACAACATCAAACTAACAAGAGTGAGCATTTTAATTTATAATTTACAATTTTAAATACGAAGAGGAGTCTCATGTTTGATAAAATTTTTCTACGACTGCATGGGGGGTGGTTTGATATTTTATCGCACCAAAAATATAAAAACAGCTATCCTTCATGACAATATATTGTCGTGTTTCAAAATGCTATAAACCATTGATTCATTTATTTTGTAAAACTATTTTGAAGTTTTAACTTTGTTGTTATAAATTATTAAATTATTTATTCTGTAAAAATGCAATGTAGATAAGGTTTTAGATCAAGTAAATTTAAAAGTAAACAAGTTAATTAAACGTTAAATATAATTTTATTGATTTATATTTTATAAGCTTTCGATGAGTTCAACTTGTTCAACTTGTTCAACTTGTTTACTTTTAAATTTACTTGATATAATTATCACAAGTTAAAAATTAATATATTTAGATAAGGTTTTAGTTGTAAAGAACGTGGGGAGCGTAAAAACAGTAGGGCTCGAAGGTTGTCAAAGAGAAAAGAGAGGGGTTTGAATAGACACTTGGGCTGACGCCTTCACGTCGAGTAGATTAGCGGACGAACATCATTCCTTCAATAAAAATTTAAATTGTTAAGTGTTGAAAATTAATAAAGTAAATTAAGTTGAGTTGATGTTTTTGTTTAAATTAATTGTGGTTAGTGCAAATTGTTATATAAACAAGGAAGAGTTGAAGAATTTGTGATATTTTGGTCCATGCGTAAAATTAAATTGCAACAAATTTGTTTAACCAGGCGTGGCCAGATGCAAAAGACCATGTGCGCTTGCAAGGCTACAGATTGCAAAGAAAAGTTGAGCATTTTTAATTTTTATTTGACAATTTTAACTAAAACTACAAGAGCTCATAGCTACAAATAATGGATGTACACCGAGCGAAGAAGATTAATTTTGGATTAAGAAAATTTTATAAATCAGTATAGCTCGTATCAGCTCATTAAATGGCGACCAGACGTGGGGCTCGAAAAATTTTGAATTGCATTGCATTGACAACGTGGAGCTCGAAATTTGAACCCGCAAATTAGACCCTGAGATATTAAAATAAAATTCGCAAAAGAAAATAAAAACAATAAAAATGGCAGAAAAAATTAAAATGACAAGCACGGATAGAATGATGCAACTGTTATATGAAATGAAACAAGATACGAACAAAGGCATAAATGAGATAAAACCAGATAACCAACAATTAAAAGAAAAAAAGAATAAAAACACGAATGAAATGAACAAAACCATCAATTGAATAGAACAAAAAATGGATAAAAACATTACTCGAATAGAACAAAAAATACACTAAAACTATGAAAAATTAGCAAACAAAATAGAAACAATAATAGAAAATAACAAAAGAATGAATAGAATAAATAAAAATGTAGAACTGGAACTTAATGTGGTTAGTAAAAAAATAATAAAATTACAGTCAATAATGGAAAGTGGAGAAAGCACAATTGATAAAAAAGTTTTGAAAAAGAAGAATAGGGTTAATAAAATTAAAATTAATAAAATGATGAATAAGGTAATGGTTAAAGAAGAAAAATTTAAAATTATTAGCTGTTTGCTCTACAAAAGTTAATGAAGATGAGGAAAATTTTAAAACACTGCATTAACAACGGAAATTAGATAAAGAAAATAAATGGAAAAGCATGGATATTAAAAAATGAAAAATTGATAATTACAACAAGAAAAACAGAACTTGACCGGAGAAATGAAAATTTTGGAATTAAACAAAAAACAAATGAAAATATTGAAATAAAAGAAAATACAAAAATTAAAGAACCAAACAAAAATAAAAATTCAACAAGAACAAGGAAGACGAAATTCAATAGATCGGAGAGGAGTTTGAAGATGTGGAAAAGTAGGGGGTGGACGAGAGTAATGCCGGACATGTGGATACCAAAGAAGAGGATCTATTTATGGAAGTACAGGAGAAGAAAGAATTAGAGAGAACAAAAATTCGGAAAATTTGGTATAAAATTATAATGATTTGTTACTTATAAAAATTTTTATTGAAGTGAATTATTTATGTGAAAATTTGATTTGATAATTATGATTTTGATTTGATATGATTATGATTTGAGAAATATCCGAACGATTTATTTTAAAATCTTATTAAATAAGATTTTTATAAGAGATACTTTTTATAAGATACTTATAAAAAAATTTTATTTAACTTGATTTTGATTAAAAAAAAATTTGATGATTATTTTATTTAATAGAAAATTTTGATTTGATGAATTTTATATGTAAGAGATTATTTGAACATTATTTTGATGTAATTGGAAAAGTTTATTCGACATTAATTTGAAAACATTTATTTAACGACGAAAAGATTTTATTTTTATTTTGATTAACTATTGTATTATAATAAGAGATTTTGATTTTATTTATGTAATTATTATTTATTTTAGAAAGTATTTAAAAATTTTATTTATCGAAGCACGACAACTTAGTAATTTTTAATTGCAAACACTTTGTGTTTACAAGAAAAAATTAAGGGGGTAAAATGTCGTGTTTCAAAATGTTATAAACCATTATGATTCATTTATTTTGTAAAATTATTTTGAAGTTTTAATTTTGTTATTATAAATTATTAAATTAAATGTTTTAATTAAATTTAAATTAATCTTTTAATTAAAAAATTAAAGGTTTTAGTTGTAAAGAAAGTGGGGAGCGTAAAAACAGTAGGGCTCGAAGGTTGTCAAAGAGAAAAGAGAGGGGTTTGAATAGACACTTGGGCTGACGCCTTCACGTTGAGTAGATTAACGGACGGACATCATTCCCGCAATAAAAATTTAAATTGTTAATTGTTTGAAAATTAATAAAATAAATTAAGTTCAGTTGATGTTTTTGTTTAAATTAATTGTGGTTAAGTGCAAATTGTTAAATAAACAAGAAAGAGTTGAAGAATTTGTGATAATTTGGTCGATGCGTAAAATTAAATCGCAACAAATTTGTTTAACCAGGCGTGGCCAGATGCAAAAGACCATGTGCGCTTGCAAGGCTACAGATTGCAAAGAAAAGTTGAGCATTTTTAATTTTTAATTTACGAATTTATAAAACCGAAGAACAGCTCATAGCTATAAAATAATGGATGTACATTGAGCGAGGAAGATTAATTTTGAAAATAAATTTGTATGGCTCGGGTCATCTCAATATATTATATTCGATACTTAAATAATAGGAATGGGATGTTCTCAAAGAGAAAAAAACGAATAGTCAGTATTAAATAGTTTATAGGAAATAGGGAAACATTTTTATAGTGGTTACTGAATTTTAAATCATATTAAGTATATTTTAAGAACTCTCATTAAAAGTTTAAATAGGACAACTAAAAATTTAATAACAACTATAAGAAATTTTATTATATAGGTATTATGAGTACCTGTGGCTAGATTATCACCATCGGTTTTATTTCTTTATCAGAAAATTAAATATTTAAAAAAATTGGATTAACTTAATAATCGTTAACTTAATTTAGGCGAATGAACGGTATAATACTAATCACTGCTGGTATTCCTTCACTTGGATAGGCATGAGCAACTTTACCGAGTTAAACTGATATTGTGCGGTATGGACTTGTTAAGAAAAGCTCAACAAAAACTTTGTAACAAGGAAGGTGTCATTTCAACTCAAATAATCTCGAATGACCAAAAATAATTAAGATCCAACGAAGTATAAAATTCACGCCGAGATTGTCGCATAAAAAACAAGTATTAATTTAATTATTGGTAAATGGCTCATATTTTATACTTAAGTACTAAATTGATTAAAAAGTTAATTTTAATATTTTTCAAGGTACTTAAAGAAACGATATTCCATTGTTTTATTTTAAAAACCTAACTCTTTTGCGACTCAATAATTACTTTCTGGTTATTTTCTAATTGTACATATTTTCAGATTTAAGTTTCACCAAAATAGTTTTTTCATTACTTGCATTGTTTCAAATAAATCTTAATCTGTTTTGTGATTTTCGTACAAATTGAAAATAGACAAAGCGTGAAAATCAAGTTATAGGAACATCGTTCGGTTGATTACTCAAAAAAATTACCGGGTTTATTGAAAATATTTTTGTCGGTATTTTCCACATTTTCTAATTTAGAAAATGTTATTATTTTTTACGTCGGTTGGTGTAGAAGAAGATTAACAATTTTAATATCTAAAACTTCTTTACAAAGAACTTTCCCACGCACGGGAAATTAAAAGGTATAAAGTAATTTAGACAAATTTAAAATTGTAATTATGAGATCAAAACCATTTGTTAATCAAAGCAGCAGCTGACATTTATATTTCATTTTACCGTTCGCCTAATTAGCTGAAATTTTTTAAAAATACTGAAAAAGAAACTAAAAAGAAAACGATGGTATATCATGTAAATACGGGATACTCATAAAAAAATCGTATATCAGCTGAAAAATTACTACCTCCACTAACTACTTATGAAAGTAGAAATAAATAGAAAATTTACAAAGCTGAAAAAGATTGAACAGAATGATATTTTTAAATTAACCTGTAGAGAATGGAGCACTTTAATTTAGGCGTTGGAAATAAAATAAAAATAATTTAGCGTTTTTTGTTTAAATAACAAAAAACCTGATATTTTTGATTGTTGTAATAATAAGAATCATGAATGTGATTTGAGTTATAAATAATTAGAACAAACACTGTAACACAACATATAAATTAAAAATTATGTAGACACCTTTATTGAAGCACTTAATCACACATTCTGAGATTATAAAAGAAAATTTAGAATTATTTAAGGTGTTATATAGCCATTGTTATAACTAGAGGGCGGATTAACATACACACCTATGTAGTAAAAAATATCAATATAAATTTTTCATGTGCGATTTAATCCAAATAAGTTTTTTATATGCGGTTATAATTAGTTAACTATGCCAAAATTGAGTTAAAATATGAATATACGGTTACAGAGACGGTCTTAGCCGTAACTTGGAGGGGTGACCAATCCGCAATTTACCAATTTTTTTTTTGCTTTTTTGCTGTTTAGTTTTGTTATAAGAAATCCCAAGGATTTCCTTGATTATATTATATTTAATTTTAAATTAAAAATTTGTTAAGAAAATTGTAAAATATGGACTACTTATAAAGATAAAACCAAAAATATTAAGTTAATAAATTTGCCCTGTAGTGATATAACAAGTAACACAAAAGAAGTAATTAACTACTTATTAGAATTGTGGAATTTATTTTTTTTCGTTCGTGTCAATTAATTATTATTATTTTTTATAAATATACATTCTGCTTTAAAGCAAAGGGATGGTGGGCGGCGCTGAAACACTTTCGAGCCACCGTCAGTAAAGAAATGTTTATAATACTTATTAGTATTTAATAAAACATTATTTATTACAAGTTTACCACATTGATTAATTTTGGATATTTTGTAATTTTTGAATACACCCTGAAATATTTGTAAATAACACAGCAATATGTATATCTATTGTAGTGTTCTTCTTTTTCTTTATCTCTCTAATTGGAACTCAAATTAATTAATTTGAGTAAAGATTGATGTTTGTTTATTATTTAACCAATAATTTATAGTTAAAATCAAAGATTTTAAACATGAATTTGCATCGAAACATTGTTGCAATTTTTATGACTACTTACTTTTAAAAATTTAAATAGCTTGTAGAAGTTTACCGATTTTCATTTTTCTAAGCTTGTTAAAGAGATAATTCTTTAAGCCAAAACTTTCTTTTAATTCTTTTTTCTATAAAACTATAGTTTTTATGTTATCACGTTTTGAAGTTTAAAAAGTTGGTGAAAATTTATACAATTTTTATATTTTTCAATTTTCCGCAATAACTTTTGCAAAAGTTAAGCAAGCAATTTTAATTTTGCTTCTTTTTTTTTATTGTTATAGTAATTTTGTTCGTAAAAACGTATTATTTTTTCAACCAGAGATTATAGGATCATTCCAAATCGTTACTGTAATTAACTTCTGTCGTATAATTTTAAAACATCGATCTAATAAGTTTTGACCCCGTCGTAAACCACCCTTGTTCTAAGTCGATTTAAGCAATTTTTAAAGTTTATAATTAATGAACGACTCCTAGAAACTTTATAAGTTTCTGGTGTCGTATATCATAAGTTCAGCAGAACCCATTTGTATTTTGTTTAAATCAAATCGTAAATTTAGGTTGTTTACCAACGGAAGTAGTTGTAAATTATTTAGAGCTAAGAGTTTCTTTTGAAGTCGAATGTTGAAGTGACTTTAAAGTTATTCGTAATCAATACATTATTGATTAGTCTAATCAAAATTCCAGTCAAATAATCTCAACACAATTCTGTATAAACTAAACTTGGCTGGTTTTGTTTAATTGTTATAACTTCCTCGTCATTAATTTTAATAGTTTTGTTTTCGAATGTAATTTAAAATTTATTAAGTAATTTCATTGAAAATAAACCCAAAACGAATTTTTGTATAAATCATATTTACTGCGATTGCCGCATAAAAGTTCTTGCGAAAGTGCCTTTGAAATTATCGAAAGGGATTACTTTTGTAAAAGTTAATTTTCCGGGATGGTTTTCTTTAAATTTTTTAACATGAAGTGCTTATAGTTTAGTTTGGCGTAGCAGATTGAGTTTTCTTGATAAAGGATTATAAAACTAGTTAGAAATCCTAGGCGTTATGAGTTGTTACGTCAATATTCCAGACACGATTCTGTCTCTTAACCATGTTACGTTGTGAAAATTGAATCCAGTAACGATAGCATCGTCGGAAAGCTCATTTCAGGACGCAAACGGGGGCTTCTAGTGAGACGCCCCGTCGAGTGCGGACGAATATTGCAAACTAAACAAGCTACGCGACGCTGCACCGTATCATAAATAATGTACAGAATGTGACGCGTAAATTTTCCATGGTTTACAGCTTAGGCTTATGGTCGCTGAAAGTATTAAACAATTCAGGTCTCATTTAAATCTACGATTCTCTTATGACCTTTTCATATTTTTATGTCTCCCATAAAATACACAACCGATTTGTCATTCATTTTTACTTTAAAAACTATTGCTGACGCTTATACGGTTTAATTACACTACATTTTTAATTAAATTAATCTAGCAAGATTCCCCACTGTTATATTGAAATGAATTATAAATACCAAAATTTTAATATAGTACATAACAATAAAAAATGGATGTAAACACTACTGTACTGTCACTGCAAGAATTTAAATTAAATTAAAATTTAGTTAAATTTGCTGTTTTTGTTCTAATATAGTGGTTCGTATTTAAATATTAATACAAGCTAATTTAATATTATTAAATTTAACGTGAAAATCGAATCAGTATTATAACCTACATAAAAATTTAGGCTAAATTTTTACAGTATATTACACAAAAGTGTCGTTATAAAAAAATAACACTTTGCATTTGTTGAAAGTTTCTTAAACTATCAACAATATAATGTTATAATAACCAATACAAACAACTTGGTCGTTTTATTATAAATTTTGATGTTTTGAAGGTGTTATTTATTTATTAAACCGTATATAAGTGAAAATTTGCAATTTGCATATATGCAAATGTGCATTGAGCCTTAAATATTCGAACAGCATTAATAATGCATATTGTTTAAGTTTATTTTACGTATTTGCATACTATATCTAGTTTACGTAAGGTAAATACTAAATATGTAAAAAAAAAATAATAATAAAATCAATCAGGCACTTACAATTTATAAAGTTTATGTATTGCTCACTTATTCACCGTTCAAAAATTTTGAATTGTGATTTTATAATACTACTTAGTTTAGCTTTTGAAGAGAATGAGCAGTCATCCTTAATGTATCTGCATTTTATGCTATCGCGAATTTTTCAGGGACGAACAATTTTCACAAATATTTCAATAGATACTGAACGTACTACTGAAAGTGCTACACGAAAAATTTATGACCCTTTCTTTATAAGAAACGATTTTTAATCATAATCGTATTTTTATAACGGTTGGTTAGGTTTAATGTAAGATTTTAATTTATTAAATTACGTAGGATGGTAAATTTACAAATTTATTAATCAATTGATTGGAATTTTATTCATCCAAATATTTAGATATTATTATACAACTAAAATTAGTTTATTTATTAGTATGAGAATGAATAATTTCATCCTGAAAGAAAAATTGCCAATCTCTTTAAATGAAAGGGTAAAAAACAAACTTTACTTACACCCAAGGTGTCTAAAACCTTGGTTTAAGGTATTTGTGTGATGGCTCTGGTGATTATTTAAAGCTAGCTGAATGTTATTTTAACTTCAATAAAACACGAGATAAAAAAACAGAAATTATACACTTCATTATAATATCTACGACTGATAAAACATAATTTTCGTCAAACAACCAGGGATTTCAACGACTATTTCGATTATTTCTGCAAGCCAATCAAAATCTTTGATTGAAGTCAGACATCAATAAGTTTAACGAATATTTTACAATTAATAGTTCTAATATTGTATTTGTAAATGTTAGAATATAACTTTCTAGTATTAAACTTTATAACGATCTGTAAAAGGACGACAAAAAATTTAAGTAAATTTACATTACAGTGGGGTTATTTTATCATTAAAAATTAAAATTAAAAAAGAAACAACAATAACTGCTTTATTTATTTATGTTACATTATTTTAGTGTGTGAAAATGTGTGTGTTCTTAATATTATTAAAATTGTTCGTATTTTGTAAATGTATTTTTTGTTGTTATCATAGGCTTTCCGTAAGTCGATAAAGTCAAGATTGAAGTATTAGTGTTCATTTTTTCTTTTCTATTATTTATATACACAGTTTCTAATAGTTCAGAATCCGCTTTATTATTTCTATATTTTTGTGTTTTTTTCTACCAAATCTCACAACAATCTACTCGTATCAATAACCATCATCATAACCCTTTAAATTTTTCATTTATCGCCCTTTTTCTAATTATTATTATTTGAAATAAATTTTATATCATTGCCAACGTTTCCACAAAAACGTGAAAGTAATTCCAAGTTCACAATTACACAATTCAAAAGATACCCGGAAAATTAAAAATATTTTTAACTTTTTTTCTACTTAATTAACGGTCACGAGTGACATGACAAACAAACTAATAGTCTGGTTTATTGATACACCGATACTTTATTCCTCAAAATAATAATAATTTTTACTCCCACTTGATATCTGATACCAACTAGATTATTACATCTTCATTAGAAGGCAGTAGAGTAAATTTGTTCACTGCATTGTGTAATTTCATTACTTTTGATATTTTCAATCCAGGACGAGCGTTCAATTTGTCGGATTATTTAATAAAATAAATTAAATAATCTAATAAATGAAAAAGAACTACTAGAAGAAATAATACAGAATGAGTGAAAAGTTCCTATTTAATAAACTCCATGCTAAAACAAAGATAAAAACCTCCGATATCTGTAACTGAGGGTATGGAATACTCTCCAGTACCACAGTATTCATGTTCGAAAGAAAAGTGCTCGTATGAAAAAAAAAGAAGAAAAAAAATTTTCCACCTACCCATAACTGAACCAAGCAAGTAAAATCGCGGAAAGCGATCCGTTATTAGTTCCATAACCGGCAAATTAATCGTGTAAAATAAAAATAAAATCGAATAGCTAATTTCAAAAACGTCAAAATTAATGGTGGGTTTTACAGAGGTATTTTAAAATTTAAGCTACGATTAAAGTGATAACCAAAGCTACACGCATGGTTATTATATTGTTTGTTAATAATTATAATCAGGGATTGAATTTTAAATCTCTTTTGTGAAACCCAACGCTAATCTTCCATTACGAAAGTAACTTTATAAATAACTAAACTTAATAACCTGAATAAAAATATTAAATATCTACAACAAAAATAAAGTGAAAAAATTTGTTTTTAAGAAGTATTAATATGTCACATCAAAATGTATGTTTCTGTCGCATTTATTCAAAATAAAGTAAGGTCCTCTAGAGGCGCGTTTATTTGAGGAAAAATATTTTACGTAATAATGCGAAGTAAATAAAAAATTTACTTAGTGAAAAGAAATAAGTTGGAAATATGCAGTGCTATTATTGAAATAGTAAAAGAATTGTAGAAATTTTATTTTTCTATTCTCAATATATTGGTTTCTATTTTGTTCTATAAAAAAGAAAATAGATTTAAAATTTTAAATTTTAAATTGATAAATTATTGATTATTAATTTTTTTCGATAATTTTATACTACTATTTATATAATCATTTAAAGAGTGATGAATTTAAAAAGAGAAAATTTCTAGACATAAATGGCTTTTTTACTAATACTGCAAAACTGCGTTTACGAACAGTTTTCGACTCAAACACTGGGGTTTTTATAAATGCTTAGCCAAGTTAAATTTAAATAAACTTAATAAAATATAAACAGTTCGTGGACGTGACTATTACTTATAATTCGTCTCACTGTCTTTCAGTGTAAATTTTTCGAAGGTTAAAATTAGAAGTTACGACTGTCCATAGGTTAAATCCTGTAAATATTTATCACATCACAAGGACTGTAGGACAGATTACAGCACTTTGAGAGTGCTTATATCGAAATTCGCAATTCGTCGAGCTGTAATTAATTAAACAGCACACTGTGATTGCCTTCAAAAAAAATTTTTTTTTGCAGAATTGCTCCCAACCTGCACTTGAGTCATTTCATAATAAAAATTATTTTTTTAAAATCAATTCTCACTCGAAGATGACATCCAGAGAATATAGTATGGTTGTTAAAAAATTGAAATTGCTCTATGGTAAAAAATAGTGCGGGTAAAAATTAATACTTTGTGTGCGTGCTGAGTTACTCTCATTATCCTAGTATCCCTACCTCGTAAAAATAGAATATTGAAAAATTTGCAAATTAAGTGCTGAAATGGAAAATTTTTGTGGGCCATTAAATTTACCTTAATTTTACCCCCACCTCGAAAAAATTACATTTTTAATAAATAATGTAATACGTCATAATTTTATGCTATATTAAAGCGGATTCGTCGATTTGTCGAATTATTCAAGCAGTGCTTCTGTGAACTATTTTATCACCATTAATATTATCATTGTACTTCAACAGCAATTTTTATATATTGATGATTGTTAACATTCAACCATTTTCGTAATAAAGTTGCACTTAATCGAAAAAAATTCAGTAGGTTAATAATATTTATATATTGAAGTTTGTAATATGTAATAAAAAATAATGAACTTGAAATGAATATTGAAATCAAGATTAAATTTTGTTTTAAATAATAAAGTAATTCCTAAATTAATTATAAATGTTAAATTAATTCTAATTTAAATTAGTGTATGGTAAAATTATAATATGACTTACTGATGTAAAAATATCATTCATGAAACGAAATGTTATCATAATCTTGGAAAACTCAGGTTTCTTTACAAATGGTAATAATCAAACTCAAAAATATAATAAAAATTTTCAATTTATGCGCTTGTGTAAAAAATTTTGTATTTAAAATATATTGTATTTTATTTGAAACCACTGGTTTTTTAGTTAAAAACTCGACAAGATGGCTGTAGAAAGTACATAAATCTTTTTCTTATATTCTAATACTACATAATACATAGATTACGGTTTTTAAACAATAAACGGCCATTTACAGATGATAGTTTAATTTATTGATGATCGACAATTTTCAAGGCACTTTGTACTTTTAAACAACAAAACTTTCTTACACGAGGACAACAGAATTTTGTAATTTTAGCGCCACTAAAAATTCTTCTTATTAATTCAAGAAGATCTATAATCACAAATCTATTTAAATTTTAAATTATAATGCAGTCAAAATAAAATCGGGTAAAAAATCGGAAATATCGTACACTGGATGTTGTCCATCGAAAATGTTCTTCTTGATGTATGCATTCGCAATTTTTCTTTTAAGAGGATTTTAAATTTTATGAGATCTTCTCGTTACAAGTAAGTGACGTTTAATTTAAAACCTGAATTTAAAAGTTCCCAGTGTAATTTAAGCGTATACCAAAGATTAAAAAAAATTTATTACTTAAACATATATGCAGGATTAATGATTTGTTGTGCAAGGTGTAAAACAATGCAGGTTTGTCTAGTGCGCGATTCAAACTAAAATTAAACTTTGATGACCACAACTTAACCCAAATCGTCAAGTTAATAATTAAACTTTACATTTTCATTCGGTTGGAATTTCCAACCCAATATATGGGATACACCCAAGACAATATATTATTTACAAATATCTTATGGTGCATCCAAAATTATAAAAAGTATCCAAAAAAGTATCCAAAAATTATTAATTCCAAAATAAATTAATGTGATATTTAATACTAAATTTATTCTTATCATTCACCATCTTCCTGCCCTTGTGAAACATTTTAATTTTTTATCCTAATTCTTTTTCAAATAGCTAAATTTCACTTTAATTCTTTAATATTCTAAACTTTAAAATAAATTTAAATTATAATTTATTTACGGAGCTTATAAAATCGCGTTCGGTAGCTGTTGCTTTCTCGGACCGACCTGTTCTATTTCTCGATTCTGCGCATTCCTCAATTTATTATAATAAATTAAAATAAAACTAAACTAAGGCTAATTTTGCCCTCAAAATACATAGCAATATAAAGCTAAAACTCTCACTTACTAACTGACTCATTCTTTAAATTGAACTGATCACTGAACTTAATTACATAAGTAATAAATTGGGGTATTTCTTACTAATTTACTTTTACCTTTTGTAAAAATGTACTTTGTACTTTTTTGTTGTTTTTTACTTTATTAATTTATTGTTACTAAATTTAATTCGAACAGAAGTACATGTATCAATAATGTGAACATTGATGCGAAAGTAAATTTTTATGATCTGCATCTACGTGCTAAACCCATTCCTGTTCAAATTTAATTCCAATAAAATGTTAAAATAAAATTGCTTTAGGGTTGTTTAATATTCTCAAAATATATCGTCTACCAATAAACCGCTATGGTATACCTTAATATACTTTTACATAATATAAATAACTCGACCAATATAATAAACTGAATAATTACGTAGATGACCAATAAATTTACGCTAGTGAATAAATATAATATATTTTCTAAAATCTTGCCTTTTTGAAAATCACTTTTTGTAAGGCAATTCTTTTATTTTAATGCCATTTGTTACCGGCAGTGAAAGAATTAAATTTAATATTTAACATCAACCAGCGTACTTTATTTGGAGCAAATGTACTTTTTGTGACTCGTCTATTACTATTGGCCTTTATTGGCTTGTTTGTGAATCAATCAAACATTGCATTCAAAGAAAGAATTATTAAAAATAATTTAAATTATTTAACACCGAAAACTACGTTACGAGTTTGATTTTAGTTGCACACCATCTTGCAATCGTCAAATGTCTATTTGCTGGCTTCAGGTAATTACAACTAAATAAACTACTTACATCTTTTTGGAGGCTATCAGTAGACTCCGAACACTTAATAATAACTAACTTACTTTAATGAGATGTTTATTTATATATATATACAGTGTCGATGATTTTATGGTCTCCATTGTCATTTTATAGCAATAAAACTTTTATTAGGTAAATATTATTGCATAACATTCTTTATTTAAAAGATATAAAATCAAAGTTAAAAGGCATCATAAAATTGTTATTAATTAATTATATTAAATTAAAACAAAGTTATTTGATACTCCTTAATTTTTGAGTTTTTAAGAGTTTAGTTAACTTTATTTTTATATAAAAAAAAACAAGACAAAACTAACTTTTATTTCTAACAAAGTAAAGTATTTTATATGAAAATCAAGTTAGAAAGTTTTTCTAATATTTTTATCAAGATTAAATTTTCTGGTTTGACTGGTGTTATTACCATTCCGATGTTGTTTATAAATTAAATGTTTTATTTGTAAAAAAAAGTTCTAAGATGAATTAAAGAATATTTCTAAGATGAATTAAAGAATATTTCTAATTTTCGTGTCGAAAATTCGTCATTATCCCTTTAGTGTACACTGGTTAAGCAAGTGTTGAGTGTGCTAGAATATTTAAAAGACTAAAAATATTGCATTTTCGTTTTCTTATGTAATACAGCAATTTTTAAGAATAATAATCGTGAAAATCGGTATTCTTAAAAATCCTAGTTTTTATTTGTAGAACTGCAATATTTTGAAAAGGTATTTGTTCTATAGTTATGCCCTTATAAAACTCTAAGTAAACTTCATTGTAAATAATTTTTTAGCTGCTTTATAATATAGAATGGTTAAAATACAGCTACAAAGATTTAAAATTTAAAAAATTCATATGTACTCTGAAAATAGTAAATAATCAATATTGAAATTTGAAGGACATACAGAATAGGTATTCTCCCAAAGCATTAAATTTAAAAAATGTAGTGAGGTTTTTGAGAAAAACCACTTTCAGTTTTTCCGAAAATATTACAATTCTGTTTTATTCTTTTTGTTTTTGCATTCTGAAGTGGACTCACATGCAATACATACAATATACTTCTTTAAACCAATCAATTGCAAATGATTGTTTAAACACCAAGGACATTAAACATAAAATGCTTTTATCGGGAAACTTTAAATTATATGCCATTATGAATTTTTAAGAAAGCAATTGTTTGCCTTTTGTGTCAACGATGGACTACACTAAAGTACTTTTTAATTTTTGTCTGAAAAAGGCAAGAAGTTCATGGTTTATTACGACTCGGGTTAAATAGCTAACAATTTTGCTTTTTGTCGTGAAAAAAATTTTTTCGCGTCGATCACACTGCATATTTTTTGAAGTTAGTGGTTATTGATTTATTGAGAGTTTTACGCTAATTAACGCCTCTATTATATCAATTTATTTCAAATTATGCTACCTGTCAATTATCGATTTGTGAACATAATTGAGTTTAAAACGTTTTTTAACGTTTAATAAAAACTATTAAAAATATAATTTTCAATTCAAGTTTTTATTGTACAATTCTCCTAATGTGTATCAGAAAGTTTGTTTTGCTGTTGAGCATGTGTGCTGAAATCTGAAAAAAATAAATTTGAAATTACGGGACGATTATTGGGTTGTTTTTATGTGAGGTTAGGTCAACACAGCCTAATTTTGACCCTAAAGTATATTACTGCATTTGTATAAAACCAATTTAAGAATAAAGGAAGAAAATTATCCTTTTCTACTATTATTTTTATTTCAAGAAGTATTACTGTGCTATTTTACTGTCTGAGACATGCAGTGAAAATGGCTGATCTTATTTCTCCTACTCCAATCTTACAGTGGACACATAACAAGATAAAAAGAAAGCTGCAGTCAGAGCCGTGCGGTGGTATTTTGGCGCTTGAAGTATAGATATTGTAAAAATGTTTATGTATTTGTAACATTCGGGGAAAACAAGTAAAATTAAATATTTTTACATCGGAAAATGCGTCGTTTTATCTAATCGACGCGGAAATGGCTGCTGTTCTATTGGTATATGCACGGCCCTGGCTGCAGTGCAGCGATATATGTATGTAGGTAGTTATATCTAAATAGATAAAACAATTTGATATTATACCAATTTTCAATGTATTCTCATTTACGTAAGTAAGGTAGTATTGATTTTTGATGTTATCGAAACTTACCTATTAAACTCCTCTTGTGTTTTGTAAATGCATAGGTTTATTAAACTAATATTATGTAAACTTAATTTACCGATATGTAAAGTTTAGTTTGCGTGAATCTAACTGAAAGTTTAAATTTTTTCTACAAGTCTCATAATAGTAGCTTTTAGAGCATTTATTTCCGCAATAATTAAATAGGGCGTTAATTGACTATTGTTCTAACTATACAAATTATTTCCAATGTTCATACATATGTAGATACTAGACACAATGGTTGTTTAGTTTAACAATGTAGTCAACATATTTTAGAATTTTTACTTTTCCAAGTTTTCTTGTTATGTCTCTTTATATTACCCCACATTCATTTGATACAACAATTGAGATAATAACATCGACAAAGTTTTTGAATTATCTGAAAAACTTTCATTATTAGGTACTCGTAATACATTGTTAATATTTTAGTTTTTTGAATTATTGAATGGATTCCAAAGAAATGTAAAGCTGGCGTAATTGGCAATTGTAAAAGGAATTGTTACTATTTCACGGTTAATAGAATTTTGGTATTTATGTCAGCAATCTTTGTTATTACTACTTGTACGATAAACTAAGTTAACGAACCTAAGGAAACCAAATTATAAGGTTACAAGTGAAAATTGATTTCTTACTAAACTCTCTATCTTATAGTTATCTATATGGAAATTTGAAAAGTTTTTAACTTGAGTTATTATAAAAAAAATATTAAAATGTGGTTAGGTAAACAACAAAACTTATAATGACTAGAATAATTCTGATTAAATTTGTTGTATAAAATTTACTCAAGTAATTATGAGAGCTTGTGTTGATTTATTTTTATTTTTAAAATTAAAAGTTGCTATTACTACTTTAACTATTTTACCTTTCAGGATAACCAGCAGTACCAGGATATACTACGGTAAACGTCTCGACGTGGAATCCAAACCACGACACAAGTAATTTGAGATAGGCGAGAATGGAATCGTTGTTCCTTTAGCGGACTGCATAGTAAGACACTAATTTTTGTATTAAAGATAAGTATTTATTTTTAATAATAAACATAGGAAAGGAAAATTGCGACGCAATTCTGCAAACGCACCTATTACTTTACTGCTCAAGTGAACACTAAATTGTCCCGATAAGACGGCACGACGACAAATGGCAATACTGTACGTCGTTGCAAACGGCTTATGTTGTTGTTATTTTTTATATTATTTTTCTTTAACCACAAAATAATAAATAAATTGAATACTCAACGAGAAACTTTTAAGAAAAATAAAATTTTATTATTTGTTCAGAAAATAAATTCACTTATGTATTTGTGTCCCTTTGAGAATTAAAAGCACTCACAGCATCATTAAACTAGAAAAAATAAAAACAAAATAATTATTTATCTGACGTAGTCTAAAATGTTTGGCAAAGATGATGCAGTTGCATTTATAGTTATCGTCAAATCAAAGAAAAAATGCAAGAAATGATTTTGGTGCACCCAAGACTGCAAAGTAGAAATTCACATAATTTATTGGGTGATTTAATTTTAGGTGATGGAGATATTTTAAATCTAGAGTATAGGTGCAACGGAGGTTCAGATACTTGGTTTGACCGGAGGTTTTTATAATTTCCTTATGTAGCGTTTTTGATGAAAAATATCTATTTTCAGCGGAAATGTGAAATAGATATGACATAGGGGGTGAAGGATATAATAGATTATAGGAATTTTAAAAAGTGGAAGGATTATTGTATTCTCCCATTTCCACCTTAAATAGGATTGTCTGAATAATATGCTAAACTATAGATTTTGCGTACGCAGTAGACAATTTTCGAAATTTAATCGCTACCTGCTTGCCAAATGTAGGGTGTTTATCTTTTTGAGCCTTTTATCATTTCTAGCACGTTTTTTTGTTGTTGGAACAAAAAGAGAATAAGAAGGTTGTTTTTTTAAAGCAGACTTTTCGGCAATATCTAAATTGCGTTGTTTTTCCCAGATATTACCGATCAATAATATTTATAAATATTATTTTTTATTAAAGATGCCTGGCGATGAAGAGCAGTAGACACTTGCTGCCCAAAATTACAATAATAAATAATGAAATTTGGGGGCAAAGTGTGGGGGCAATGGATGGAAAACGCATAAGTGTACAAGCACCAATAAATAGTGCTTGAAATTCCCAAAATTAAAACTTTTTTTAATTTTATGTCATCGATAGTAAGGTTATCTTTTTATTATAATTACAAAAATAGCATTAAAGAATTTTTACAACTTCAGCAAAAGAAACTTTAGGTTTTTCAGACAAAAGTTTCGATTGGCAGATGAACGACTTTCAACGGGACAGCGTCGGAACAACGCTGCTTGTTGGCATCATCTATCTATTGTCCAGTTTATTGACAAACCAATTTCTTACGGAATCTTAAATGCCGAAAAGACAATGGAGTTAAACTGACACAAAGCAACAAAGAAAAGTTTACGAAGAGTAGAAACCGACTGACATGAAATTTTAGTTAGCGAAAATGCTTTGTTAGTAGTTATCTTGACGGTTCTACTTTTGTTCAGAATCTTATAACTTTAAAAATGAAAATGCCGCGTGATTGTTAAACTAACCATTCTTTACGATATTTGATCTTATTGTTTTAAAGTTACTGTTGCTTTTATCAAACGAAATTGATTACAATTGAAATTAAATATATTTGTGTTATTCACAATATATTGTGAACAGTGCTATTCTTTCTTTTAGGTTCTACGCAGTTTAGCGAGAAGCCTTATGATTTGACTGTATGTTTGTCTGTCCAAATTCTTAATAATTTAAATTTTACTGGTCTAATTACAATTAAAACAACGCATCAACAACATCAGATTCGCAGACGACACCATAATAATGGCAGAAAACTTGGAAGACTTGCAAGAAATGATGAATAGAGTGTCAAATAAGAGCGAAGAATTCGGCATTGACATAAATATACAAAAAACAAAATATATGACAATATGTAAAAAAACGCCACGCCGGCGCCGCAAAGACAATTACTAATCAATAAGAAATCAATCGGCAAGGCGGAGAAATACACCTATCTCGGCAGCACAATTAATGATCAGTGGGACCACGGATTAGAAATCAGATGCCGGATTGAAAAGGCAAGAAACGCGTTTGTAAAAATGTCCAAACTGTTAAAAAGCCGAGAATTAAATTTAAAAACAAGAATCAGCCTCCTCCGCTGTTATGTCTTTTCAGTGCTCCTCTATTTAGTAGAATCCTAGACAGTAACTGAGGCATCCAGTAAGAAATTGGAAGCATTCGAAATGTGGCTGTACAGGCGCATGTTAAGAATCCCGTGGACTGCACACATAACGAACAGTGAAGTGCTGGAACGGGTGGATAAGAAAAAAGAAATAATGAACATCATCAAAAGAAGAAAATTAGAGTATTTGGGCCATATCATGAGGAATGAGAAACGTTATGGATTATTACAGTTGATACTCCAGGAAAAGGTGTACGGAAAGAGGGGGCCTGGGAGAAGAAGGATATCATGGTTAAAAAACTTAACAACGTGGTTTTCGACAACTACAACAGGACTCTTCCGGGCCACAGCAAACAAAATAATGATAGCCAGAATGATCGCCAACAACCGGTAACGGATAGGCACGTGAAGAAGAAGAAGAATAATTACAATTACAACGTTCCGGATTTACGTTACAGTCTTTTATGTTTGGCAGTTGTCTTTACTCAAAATGACAATTTATAATTACAGAAAAAAAGTCAATCACTTGTAAAGCTCACACATCTTCAAATAAGTAGATGAGATGCCTGATGAAACTATTCTACTACCGACATTTTTCAAAAAACACATTTGTTTGTATTAAATTATCCTTAAAAATTGCCACTACAATTTTAAAGAAGTAACTGCCTGAAATTAGCAGCTTTTGAAAAACCTGAAAATGAAAAACATACTCTGATGAAGATTTTTTGTTTGTTATCCTATGGTGGAGTCATCTGATGAAACGTAAATGAGTTTTTTTTGTATGCAGTAGACTATAAGAAGTTCTCTAGAATTTTGAGCAATACTCAGATGATTACAGTAAGAAAAGTTATTTTAAAATGAAACACTTGTTGTTTTATCACCTTAAGTTCAAAGCTTTTAAATTGATGTATTATTAGAACTTACTCGAACGGATAGTAGCTTACAAATTGAAAGTAACTCCAACTTTTGGCATTAAGATTGCATCAATTGATCACTGTGTCGGAAGCCAAATGGTGTTAATAATTTAAAGATAGCTGGTAGCTAAACCTTGGCGGAAATGTTCACGCTAAGCTACTATTGGAAGGGTAACTATTGATTTGTTCGAACGAATGGTTAGTTATCCACCACTTCTATGCTACGTAGATTAATTTAACCTTCGTTACCAAATACAACCAAGAATGAATATTTTATTACCTCTATACACAAAGAAACAACTAATGTGCTATTATGGATTTTATTCATAAACTTAAAAACTTTGAATTAGAAAATTGTATATTACGTATTTTCAAATTACAAGATCGTAATTGAATTACCTTTGTAAATTTTAGAATAAATATTATAATATTTATTATTTGCTATAAATATACGCATATCATTTTTGTTATTAATGTGAGATGATTATTGTGTAACAAACTAAAATATTTAACAAAAAATTTAACGATAATCAATGTCAGTGTGGAATCAGACTATATAATTTTTTATTATTATTTACTCCACTTTAGAAAAGGAGAACAAATATTTGTTTTAATGTAACAAGTGACACGGTACTTGTAAATATTAAATAATAATACAATAAAAATTTTTTAAATTTTATGTTCTTTGCAGTTATTTAAACAAAAATATTGAAAATTTAATATTATTGGAATAAACAATAAATTAGCTCATGTATTTTTTAAAAGACATAAAAAAGTAATCGATGCTGTATTTGGGTCACCAAAATTTTAATTTTTTATTAGCAGATACGTTTTTCTATGGCATCTAATCTATTTCATCATTAATTTATGTAAATTTGTCTAGACATCTAACATATTCACTTTTGGCAACTTCTGTTGACTGTTTTCTTCTTCTTAGATACTTTAAAGAATAGTAATTAAAACTTTTATTTTTCACCACTATTCTCAATTATGGGAGGCAAATCAGCCGCAATTTGTGTAAATGTTAAAATTTTTATTTGAAAGCATGCTTATTTTATCATGAAATGGTGTGGGGAAAGCTTGGAACTCAAAGCCCTGCAAAATCATAAGACAGGTAGATATATAATACAAAGAGGACAGGAACATACTTTCCTGCTTTTCTAATTATTTTAAGCGAAAGACCAAATAAAAATTAAGGTATTTACCTAACTTGAGATTTTATTGAGCAGCAGTAGTACATATTTTTACAGATTTTTCCTGTAAGTGTTAATTAGTTAATAATTTCAAATATTTAATAGAATAAAGAACAATTGCCATTGTGGTCAATATCCGATGAACAATTTTAACATGAAAACTAAAACTTATGTTAATTAAATATACCTGTATATTACACGACCAACTGGCTCTTGAATAGTAACAAACAATATAATTTACACTTAAACATTGTTGACTTTCAGTTCGACAGCCAAGAAACACAAATATTTTAGCGTTTTGTTAAATGTTTAAATATTTGAAGCCTAAAAGCTTTATACGGGGATAGAATTGACAGTGTAAAATTCTGTGATTGTCACACATTTTAAATAAATTAAGCACGCAAGTATTTTAAAACCAGTATGTTTCTTGCTTCATTTTTAACTTTTTTTAAATTTTAAATACACCCAACGGTTTACATGTTACGTATCCTAGGTAATAGAAAGAAATGTTTACTTTAATAATTTTTCGGTAATTTGATTGTAATTGAGAACCTATAAGCCGGCTTTCCAAAAGATGATTAAATATTTATAATATCGTATCTAAATAATCATTGGGAAAAAACATGAACTCGGATATGCCCTAGGGATTTAATGTCTCAATTTTAAAAGAATTTTGAATAATGCTTTTTAACCTTTATGGCATTGCTGATATACACTTATTTAAATGTTTAAAAATTAACTAATCCTTGGTGCCCACATATTTGAATCTGCAGTACATTTGGATAACTAATTACAATTTTGATTAATTTTGGAAAGCGATTTTTAAGTGGGCTGATTTTTGCTTTTCTTATAATCAATTTGCTCACTTGTTGAATGAAAATTTCAGAAAGTGTAAATAAATTTCAATTATCTTATTTAAATTTATCATAAAACGTCGTAAAGTAACTACATTTTCTATAAAAATTTTAGAATTTCGATTAGGTCAAAAAGAGGCAGATATTTTAAACTTTAAAGGTCTCAGAATAAATTATAAATAAATTTTCAGGCTTGGGTTTGTATATCACTCTTGTTTTCTAAATTGCTTGATCATCAGATTTATCGAAGTTTGACAAGAAATTTTACCTTTTCAATTATTTAATCTTTCCTGTAATGTTTTCATTTGGTTAACCGAGCATGAAAAGGTCGTGGTGAATGAATTTTGATAGTTTTGAAGCAGATTATCTATAATTCTATAGCAATATAGCTCCTAAAATAAAAAAAAAGTAATTGTGTGTGGGTTAATCGAGGTTTATATAAAAAAGTGCCAAATTTAAGATTTATTGGACATAAATAACGGTTAACTTGTACCCGAATTTCTATTAAGCCCAGGAAATAATCTGGAGCAAAAAGTTAGTGTTGGAGAGATAATTCGTTGTATATTACTTGATTAACATGTGAATTTATAATAAACATGGGAGAATCAAGTCACTAATAAGATTTTAATTGTTAATAAAAGTGTTATTAGTCCTTTAGAATTTGCATATGAGTTCAAGGTGACAAATGTCTCCAGAGATATTATATTGATTCGCTTAATCCTTATGGTCATACCTCACCTGGTGACTTGTGGGTATAAACGAGGTCACCGGACACTCATTCTGCTCGACAGAAAGTTCACGTGATATCTTCACGACACTTCTTTCGAGGTGATAAATTACCAGATTATTGTTTTCTTAAACTTTTTGTAACTATCAACTTCCGAATGTACTACCAAAAAAGTTATCAATTTTTTATCATTTTTTATTCACTTATAGGATTGCATTAGCGTAAGTATACTGTTATTGAAACCTGATTATACCCTGGTGGACTTAATTGAGAAACAGTAGCAATTTTTAAAAATCTGTTAAATGTTTAGGTAAATTACGAAATTTAGCTGGAAAGATGGAATAAACAAATGTACATGTAAAAGTTTGAATTTTTAATATAGCTATAAGAAATTTAAAAAAAAAAACTAGCATTTAATTAAAATGCAACAATTGGCACCCCATCAAAACTCTTTTTTTTGCATTTACATTCAAATATTTTTAATTTACCTACATTCAGGTATTTTTTAAGGTAATTTTTATTAAAGAAATTGTGTTGCGCAGTTCTCTCTGAATTAAAATTTTATGTTGATAATTTAAATCACAAATGGGGATATTAAACGTACATTTTAACCACATTGTAATTTTAGCAATTAATGTAATGCTCTGGTGAACTAAAACGTAAGGGTGATACACGACAACACCTTACGCTCAATTTGCAATAAATCTTACGGTTAATTAAATCGATGTTTTAATTTATACGAAAACTTGCGGTTTTTATTAAAGGAGAAAGCATTAGACAGAAAAAAACACGCCAGCAAGTCATGAATGAAAAAGCTTCATGTCATTATTATTATTATTTTTAATAATATATATTATCCTAATGCGGGTGTGATTCTCGAGTTTTGAAATATCCATAAAGGATCATTTTTAGAAGTAATTATTACATCAAAATGTTGTATTTCGTACCTTCCACTTGGAAAATATGTATTTTGGTAATTACATAAGCAATTTGCAGATCAACTCAGATTTGTTATTAATTTTAATTTATAAGTCATAAAACATAAAAACGTTTTATTTTTTAGTTTAATTCCGTGCCTGTATTTATTACAACTGTTAAATTACTATAGACGGACTTTTTGATTGCTGGTGTAATCTGGACAAAGTTGTAACAAGTTGTTAACTAAATCCTACAATTTAGTTGTGAGAATGAAGCTTGAGTATGGTATTGCCAGACAATCCTATTTTCGTGTTTATTTGCATTATTGCTTTAACCACTGACCCAACATTTGTATTGCTTGTTTTCTCTGCCGTAGATCTGTTAATTTATTATGGCAACAATTGTATTTAATATTAGAAATTAGATGACAATCTAATAATTTAACGTGCTTTTTGAAAAGTTTCATTTTAATATAGTACAAATTTAATTTGAAAATAAAAATTTAAAAATGAAGTTTTTAAATTAATATACGTGTAACGAATCCTAACATATAATTTTTCATTTTTATTCTGGAATTACAGAAATGAAAGCTATTTTATGAAGTACTGTTACATATCCAGCATACATTTAAAAATTTTACGTAAATTTGATTTATGTAGTACACATAGAAGTATATTTTAAAGAGTTTTAAGTATTTTTGAAATATTTTTATTAACTATAGAAAATATAAAATTTCACAGCATTTCATAATTTTGTCATTTTATTCGTTTGATAACTACTACACACTCATTCGAGTTTACACAAAATAATGAAAGTTCTCGAGTAATAAAAAAATTCAAGTTAAAACAAAATCTTTTCATTTAAATGATAATATTAAATTATTAGAACGTTGTTAACGGTTATTTTAGTGCTACTGTTTTTAATATTGCATTTGTAAATATCGGAATTTGATTGTCGAAATTAATTATTTTATTTTATAAATAATATTTGGTTTGGTTTTCGCTATAAAATTATTGAATTTCTTCATAAACTAAGGTCATCCACTAATCATGTTAAATGTAGTAGTTTAACACTTAGCGGGGAGTATTTACAATTGTTCTTAGTAGTTTGTATTGAAATATTTGTAATATTTCGACGTTATACTTCCTTATAGCTTTGAAAAATCTCTGATAATTTTATATACCCACTTTCTTATAGCTTTCTCCAAAATATTAATAAATAGCTAATGTAAGTTATTATTAATTTTTTTTAATCAAATTCTGTGCTTTTTTGAAATAAAGAAATTGTAAGAAATTTTAATGAACCTAAGTGTTAAAATTTTAAATTATAAATTATATTTAGCTAAACTTAATTTATATGTTTTGATCTTAAATTTTGTCAATTCATTTTTAAAAGTGTGCAAATTCTAAGTTGGGAGTTAAATGAACTCGGTTTAAGTAGGGGAAATTGGGGTTGAAATAATAAAGGAGCCATT
Source organism: Cantharis rustica (assembly GCA_911387805.1). NCBI lineage: Eukaryota > Metazoa > Arthropoda > Insecta > Coleoptera > Cantharidae > Cantharis > Cantharis rustica. The sequence goes on along the minus strand of OU426879.1, from coordinate 50,053,283 downwards.
TATAATAACTAATAATATATCAAAAAGTTGAAGAAGTTTTAAAGTTTATCTGCTGTGTAACCCAGTTCTACGTCTGATTATAGCAACTGATATACTAGACGTATATTTAATTGTTTCATTTTTAACCCTGCAGTCAGGGTTTAAAGTTACAACGACTGGATTTCTATTAAAAGCTTGATATTTCGATTAAGTCAGTTGATCATGCTACATTAAAGCACATACCCGTTATTGAGATATTGTCAACAAACCTTATGCTTGTATTCGCCCAACATATCAGCTTGTTTGATTGAAATAGCACCAGAGAAATTTACAAACTCTAATTTTAATTTTTGCGTAGGTAACCAATTTTGTTTTGTTGTATTATTTCATAGGAAAGTCATAATAAGCTCCTTATCTTTCAAGCTACCAAAGATAAGCTCCCAGAGTTATCTTTTTATTTTTATTTTTTAAATTTCTTGCTTTATTAATTTTTTGACACTCTAACATTATATTGTTATAGAATGTTTAATGTCACTTCGTTGTTATCAATTTTTGCAATTTTTGCAATTTTTGCCTCTTTTTGGGGTGTGCAGTTTGATAACTCTATAAAGTAACTTTTTTTTTGTTTCTAGTGTTTTATTCAAGTCACCTGGTATCCGATATTTTTTCACAGTTAATAATCACGAATGTAAAATTATTGAAGAAGAATAATCGAAAGATCTCTAAAGAAGTGGTCGGAAGAGTAATTTAATAAAAAAGAAGACAAGGAAGAACTCAATGAACTTACTTTATCTGATTTTAAGTAATTAGAATCAAATTTAGTAGGAATATTTCTCACTAAAAGTAAGAAGAACAAGTAAGTAAAGTAAGAAATACAAAAGAAAAGTAACACGAAATTAAAATGAATAATTTTAAACACCACAAAACTAATGTTTTTACTGTAAAATTTGTACTTATTTTAGTCAAAATATTTGATTTTTAATTTTCACGTTATAGGCCGGGCGCCAGGTAATTTAGACCGGTAAAAAATGTTGAAACATTAGAAGTTTGAAGTTTAAAGTAAAATTCTTGGCATGGTTGTAACCAAGTGTACTTGGAAGTTTTGATTGTAAATCAAAGGTACAAGAAAACAGTTTTTTTTGCAATAACTTTCTTTATTTTGGAGATGACAAAAGTAATTATATACAAACTGAAAGCTAGTATAATTCTCTACAGAAAAGGTATTGCAATTTTTTTATTACGACCTATACTTTTAGAGCTGTACCCTCGCAAAAGTGAGAAAATTGCTTTTGGAACTGAAAATATCAGGTTTTACTTATGTATTGTATTGTTTTGAACAATAAAACATTATTTCATTTATTTTGTAAATCATTTAAAGTTTGTTTTGTTTTAATTTGTAAATTTGTAACATACTGTACATAAATTTATTTGCTTCTATAAAGAATAATGTTGGTAACCGTGCGGTATCTAAGTAAGAAAGGGGGGCTTCATGCCGTTGTGTCCCACATAATTTTGATTTTTTGATGAGTTTAATATTAAAAAGTGGATTTTGATTTGATTAAAAAATTGTGCTACAAGATGAAAAATTTGGAAGTTTAGGAAGATTCTTGTGTGTAAACATTTATACGACGAAGTAAGTTGAAATAATCAAACCTAACAAATGTTAAAATAATAAAATTTTTTAACTGTTAACTAAAGAATACATACTATAGTCCGGTCAATCTAGACATTCGAAGGTACACTAATTCCCAAAAAGCTTAAAATTGATAAAATTGTTCAAAACATAATTATAAATGAAATTTAAAAAGTCCTCATCGATCCGGTACGTGGAAAAAAATTTATTCGAGGTCAAAGGTAAAAGAAATTGTTTTTTTGCGATTTTCAGCAAAACGGTAAGTTTTATCATAAAATTTCTCAGACAAAAATTGTAGATCATGTAATTATCTATAAAAAATGTATCAATACTTTTTTTCCTAAGAAATGAGTTTATGAATGTTATCACGTTTATGCAATCGTTTCTGTTCGTGTTTCGCATCACAAAAAAAAATTAAAAAATAGTGTTGATGAAAAGTTCAGTGCCGGCTACAGACAATATTCTCGTAAAAACGACGAAGACAACGTCCAGGACAATGACAGGTTTGACGACGATGTTAATTCGAATGGCGATGATGATGAACTACATTGAATAAATTCTGTTTTTTTTCGTATTTGTACTCTTTTTTCTCTTAATTTTAAGTGAACTTTTAAACAAGTTATGACTTTGGTTTTAACCATGTGATAAAGCATCTCAAACTCAATCCGAATCGGTAAAAAACTGGAAAATGAGTTTCCCTTGAGACCCTTTTTTTCGTAGACCAAGTCACATATTATATTGAATATAATTGAATATAATATAATTAATATAATATAATAATTAAAATATTTTTACTTATATTACAGCTTCAGTGATGTATGTATTGTAATGCCCCGGACTATTTAAAACTTATAAAATATTTGTTTTATCCGTAAATTAATCTAAATTAATCCAATAACTGGGCATCCATTTTTGTATTGTAGCAAGCGATAGACTCTTCAATGTTTTCAAAAATTGTTAATTTGTCAATTTTAAATGCTTACTTTTGTTTGCGGATACGTGTGTTGGAGCGCACTTGGGATCTCGCAGCTGGTCTCAAATTGTTGCTATGCACCTTTGCACGTTTGCTAAACTTTTACAAATTCTTCTTTTTAATTTTTGTCACTTCACTTTATTAATTAAATCAAACAAAAAAACTCAATCAACTTATTTTATTTATAAAAACAAAGCAAATTTTAATTATCGGGTAATGGTGTTTAACCGCCTGGCACCACGGCCAGACCCCGTCTCACTTCTATTCTCGACCTTCTAGCCGTTCTCCTACTCTTACTTCCCTTACCTTTATTTACATCAAAACTTAACAACTAATTTTATACAGTGTGTTTACAACTAAATAAAATTGAATTTGAAAAATTATTTACAAAATAAATTAATTTGTGGTCTTTATTTGTGTTTCGAAACACGACAGTATATACGTGGCGTACTTATGCATATGATGACAATTACCACTTTTCCAACTTTTTGAATCGTTATATCTTTATATCTCAGAAACGGTGGCTCTTAGGAAAAAAGTATTCATTCATTTTTTATAGGTAATTATATGATCTACAATTAAAACTTACTGTTTTGCTGAAAATCACGAAAAAACAATTTTTTTGATTTTTGACCTCGAATAACTTTTTTCCACGTACCGGATCGATGAGGACTTTTTAAATTTCATTTATAATTATGTTTTGAACAATTTTACCAATTTTCAGCTTTTTGGGAATTACTGTACCTTTACTCTTATTTTTTGTACTAATTGGACCGGACTACTACACAGAAAACATAATAATTAAAAAATACTAAAATGACAATAATTCACACTTAACAGGGTTGAACTTAGAATATTTCAATAAGCAAGAAATAGAATTCTGAAAAAATTACGCTATAGAAATGATAAAAATTACTTTATAAATAAAAAATAAAAAACTCTGTAACATAATATAAAGGCCCTTATTTCACGATTATTATCAGTCATGTATAACAGTAAAAATAACAAAAAGTGAGAGCAAATATACCAAACAAAATTGAAAAAAAACAAAAATTTAACCAAACTTTAAAATAAATATTGCGTTTACCAAATAACCAAAACTAAACGACGTCACGTGTCTAAATGAAATTTTAGGTTAAGTAAATAAATATGAATCTTAAAATTTTGATGACGGATTGTAAATACATCATCAAGCCTTGTATTACGACAAGCAACACGAAATTTGAAGCGATCGTGAAGAAAGCTACAGTTGATTTCCCCATGCAAGAGGCGATGGACAAAACAGAGTTCGGTTATGGTTCTTCTGTACTCCAAAGATTTGGTCCTACATTGGATTAGACTTGCTTCATAAGAGAACTTATCTATTGCTCTGCCAGACTTGAAGTGGTGGTATTTTAAGAACTTGCGTTCGACACGGTTTAACCTAGCAATATTAACTTGATAGTAGGGGAACCATACGCTAGACGCATATTCCAGTTGTGACCTAACTAGAGAAAAGTAAAGTATTTTGACTGTGTTAGCAGAGAAGAATTTACTTTGTCGACGTATGAAACCTAATGTGCGAAGAGCCTTATTGCATATTATTGCGATGTGACTCTTGAACAATAAACCAGAGTCTAGTCTAACACCTAGATCATCTATTTCGGATACACGATTTAAAAGAACACCGTTTATGTTATAATTAAATTGATCGCAATTATGTTTTTTATATGTAATGACTGAACATTTATCGAGATTGAGCAATAAATTGTTATTGGTACACCACTGATGAAGGTTATCCAAGTCTAATTGTAGTAAAATATTGTCCTCATCGGATGTGATTGTTGTGAAGATTTTTAGGTCATCGGCAAATAATAAGTATGAACAATGCTTAATATAACGACCGATGTCATTGATGAAGAGTAAGAACAAAATAGGTGCGCAGTGTGAGCCTTGTGAGACACCCGAATGTACCATAATATCTGTCGAGAGAAAATTCTGAATTCGCACATTTTGAATCCTATTTGACAAGTAGCTTTCTAACCATTTAATAACATCAGGTCCAAATCCCAAGGAAGTTAATTTAGCCAGAAGGGCAGAAATGGAGACTCGATCGAAAGCCTTAGCGAAATCGGTATACACCGCGTCTACATGATTATGATCTTCGAAAGCATCAAAAATTTGAGTGACGAAGGCTAATAGGTTGGTGGTTGTTGAACGGCCAGGAAAGAACCCATGCTGATATTCCACTACATATTTATTACTAGCAAGTAATATTTGTTTGGACACCAGTTTGTCGAGCAACTTAGGAATGGTCGATTGTATCGAAATACCCCTATAATTGCTAATATCACTACGGTTACCTTTTTTGAAAATAGGAGTTATGAAACTCTTTCTCCAGATATTTGGGAAACAACCACTCGATAATGAGAGTTCAAATAATTTGAAGATTGGGTTGGATAACGAGTATCTTTTAAGGAAATACGCTGGGATTCCATCAGGTCCACAGGATAAACTGTCAGATAGTTCCGAGATGAGATTAAAAACTTCCTCAATAGTGACTCTAAATGCATTGCAGTTAACCTTCATAGCTGCAGTTGGCAGCCTTATTACTTGAGTAGACTGTGGAAAATTGTTTTGCAAATAGGTCGACACATTCTTGCCCAGAGGAGCTAACGACTTCGTCTAAAAACATGCATGCTGGATAACCTTTAACTTTATTGCAATCATCAATATAGCGCCAAAACGATTTGGGATTGTCAACTATTGAAACTTCTATATTGCTAATGTACTTTTGATGAAGCAAATGGTGAGTTTTCTTGGCTTGCTCACGAAGTGCACAAAATTGGTGGTAGTGATCTAGACTACGAGATTCCTTAAATTTCTTGTGCATAACTTTTTTTTGAATAATTAAGTTGATCAAATCCTTGGAAAACCACTTTGGATACTTTGAAACCATTATTTTTTTTTGTGGAACATGGGCATTGATGATGAGCCCTAATATCTTATAGAAGTGGTCTACAGCTTCGTCAATATTATTGCAGTCAAAAATCTCCGTCCAATTATGCTCTAATAAACATTGATTTATGATATCAAAATCGGCAGATTTGTAATCAAAGATATAATTAACATATTCCATATTGGATTGGGATGCATTAATACTAGGAACATTAATCGAGTAAGCAGTATGATGGATAGATGTATTGGATAATTGGTCCATTGAAGTGGTTATGGAAATATCGTCTATGTTAGAAAAGATCAAATCAAGCAATACACCACGACTGTTAGGTATTTGGATACTTTGAGCCAGATTGTGAAGTGACATACAATCACCAATTGCATCGGTTTTACTACAAGTAATATCGGAACTTACCGAACATGAGCCATCGATAGACCATTTGGCTTTAGGAAGTTTGAAGTCACCTTATGCTCTATAATAAAAAAATGCATGTACTCCAGCGAGCATTTTTCTGGCGTAGGTAAAATTTTTGCATTTTTGACCGCTAGAGGCATGGCAGTATAATACAAAAAATCTAAATGTTTTCAACGCAGTAATTTCAACCATCGAGGTACTTGTACGGTCGATACAGGTTGGAATTGTATACCGAAAAGTACTTACCGGTAGGTGCGATGTTAATCTCGTGGTAACCAAATAAAAAAAATATTTTTCTTATACCTTCGGTATGCTAACTGAAGCAGTCCTTGGAGAAAGTTGAAAACTTAAATCTGTTTGACTGTTACATTCTAATGTAACGTTGAAAACTGAAAAAAATGCTCCAACATTTATTGACATATTTTGTATATTTTTATATTCTTTTTATATAATTTATTAGGAACATTAAGCTTATCTGATGCGATCTTAAAAAATTTTTTGAAATATTTAAGTTGTTTACAAGATTTTTTCATTATTTGTTTTTTGCGATTAGTATTTCTTAATTAATTTTCCGTTTGTTGTTAGCTATTGTTTTTCAAGTTGCTTTTAGTAACAAACCAACTCATCAAATTTTGTCTTTCTGGAACGTATCGGACGATGTTATTCAAAATAAACCATTAAACTTACATTAAACATTAACATTAAACTCTAACAATTTGTTTTTTCGATTGACATTTTAAATATTATTGTCCTTTTATTTTATGTGAATTACAGTTTAACAGCTATAAATAGATTTTAAAATTTATGAAATTTATTGTATTAAAGCATTTAACCTAAGGGTCGAGTTATTCAAAGTTCTAACAAAAGTTGCCCATTGCTTGTGTTTATTGTCCATTAATATTTTCAGGTCAATTTGGTTAAATAAACTGTAATTTTGGATTTTCTGCCTGGAGGTAAACACAATAATAAAACTCTGATTAAATAATTACGCTTTTTACGCACCCTGATTATAGGGACAAACTTTTTGTACCTACTTTCTGTTAAATAATTCACTTATTAAGAGAGCGATTTACTGCACAAGTTTAAACAACGCAATTTAACTTTTAAGCTAAGGGTGAAAAGTCATTAAGGAATTTTTTCGTTTAATTAAAAATTGAATTTATTTGTCCTTTTTGAAATGCTAACGCAGGGTTAATTTATCGCTGCTAAATTTTCGAAAAAGAAATAGTTTACTTACCTTTCTTTTAGAAAAAATTTTAAATAAAACCATGAGATTTTTGTACGATTCGCCTTTATTGTATAATAATAGAGAAACGATAATACAAACAGTAAAAAGTAAATAGGTACATATTTAAAAATAATACTATTTATACTATAACAATAAGTTTATAGATACATTTAATTATGTAAAAGTCGTCAAATAAATATCTATAAGTAATAAAATAAATTTTATAATTTCATTGTACGAGATATAATATATGTAGGCCCTACTTTGAAAACTAATTTATTTAACAAGCTACATTTATATTATTTAGTACCGCTAAGTCCTATTTACTAAACTATTAATTAATATTGACTTTCAGAGCGGTCAGTGTATAAATCCATTTAAATTAAATAAAAGCTAAATTAATTAGGCCATCGTGGCCCACTTTAACAGCCATTTTACACTTACTTTTATATTTATATGCACTTTACATACTTCTTAATTTATTACCTATACGAACTTATAAGGGGTCGTTTTGGTTTCATCTAAATAGAAAACCTCGAATTGGAAGGTCCAAATGTAAACAACAAATCACGCTACCCTTTTTTTATAGAGATTGTTTAGAGTTCATTCAATTTTAAACGAGTTAAGTTTAAAAATGTTTTTGAATCAACTAAGTGATAAAACCAAACGACGTCGTTTCTCTTTCGGGGTATCCTTTACAAGTAAAGTATCACATCAAATGCGAACAAATTGAAGCAAACACTCACTTGAGAGTGCAACAAATATTCTTTTTGTTATATTTAAACCTCACACATGCATCTTTTTCTATTTTTATTATATAATATAATACATAATATATATTTATAACTATGTATATTTTTAGAAAATACGTACAATATTAAGGGTGTGTAGTATCAAATGCATTTTAATGCTTGCACGAATTCTTCTAATTTACTTATGTTGGACAGGATAGTAGAAGTCACGTGTATGATATGTGCCGTTACAATAATATATCGATATACTATTGATTGTAATTATTTACCCTATCATTCTACGGAATTATTTTACAACGTTAAACTTCCATAATCTTATCACATTCCATGATAAATCTTATTCGCTTAAGGAAATTACGGTTTTAAATTATTTGCAGGATAAACAAAAACCTTTTAAAATAAAATACATTAAGCTAAGTAACATTTGACAAATTTCAAATGATTTGCATTATTAAATTTTATTGGAATTCTTGCGCCTTTGCTAACGTCGAGCAATATTTAATAAGATCAATTTCATTTCCACTTGAACGTATTGTGTTTCTTTTGAAAATTTTTCACATATATTTTGAATTTAACTTGAACTAACTTCTTGATTAACTTTTGAACCTCATCCAACATCCGTTGTCATCGTATTTTGTATGTACCCTTTAAACGAGTACGAAACTTCAAGTCAGTAATTTTCATAATATCCGTTTTAATTTAAAACATGCCAATATTTGGATAAAATATCACAAATTTTACCTATTCTTATTATAAAATACATCGTTTAGAAATCTCGAATAAATTAAATTACTTTTAAGGACCACCTGTTAAGGAATGGCAAATATTACTCTAAAACGAATCAATCATGTAGATCGCTCATTTTAGGTAGATACATTTTGAATAATTTTTGTTATATATTACCAAGTCAACAATTTTGATTTTTATTTCTAGTTGATCTCCAACCTGGCTCAAACTATCGGGTGGCTACCCAGTTGTCTTCTTCCTATGTTTTTATTTTTAAGCGACTCATATAAAAATTTAAATTTACAATTAAATACAATTGGGGACATCCCCTCATCAGACGTTTTGCACTAAATCTATAGCGCAAGATATATCACGTGTGAGTGTGATCGCTTCCTTAGCACAAATCCAATTTGAGTTTGATTGCATTTGAAGAGATAGTGAAGTGATTGATATTTAAGGTTGCCAACCAACCATCCATCTTTTGAAAAGATAGCCTACTTCATATAAAAAGTATTGTGCGTCTTTTTGAGAATTTCTAATGAAATATTGCTATAGATTGTTGTGTAATAATATATTTTTTTGATTTATGATAAGAATTAATAATTCACGCAAGTAATTTTTGGGTTGGTCTGAAATAAATGGTGAAAACATTAAAAATTAAAAGAAAAAAAAATGGAGGAGAATTCAAAGAGCAAGAATGGAATTACACCGAAAAAGAAAAAAGTGGCAAAAGATAGAATAGAGTAAATTTGAAACGGACTAAATATAACAATCTCGAAAACTATAGATAAAACAGTACAGGATTACGATGATAGTACGAGGAAGTTTATAAAATTAAAAATTTATTAAAACTGAATGAAATGACCATTTATTATTGAGCAGTATACTACGTAGATGTTAATTATTTTTATCTCGTTTAGAAATAATGTAAACTCGTGAGTTTTTTTTAGAGCTAAAAGAAAATTAAATTTTGATTAACATTATGGAATCCATCATATTTCCTAATATAAAAAATAATTTCGTGCTTCTGGATAGTTGTAATAATTTTGTACATATTTTTATCACAAGTTTTTCTTTAGTTGAAAACTACAGGTTTCAAGCTTAAATGATAGGCAATAGGAATAATTTCACGAGTTGTATAATTTATTTAAAGTGGTAAAGGTATGAATTAATTTTAATATTTGAACCAAATGTAACTGAATAATAGGTTTTGTAATGTCTATGTCTAACGTAAGATAATATTAATTATGTTATTAATAATTCAGCATCTGAAAATCCGGCTAAACTCAATATTTAGCCTTTAATTCTTAAATGTTTTCAATATATAAACTAAACAGGAAATACTTATATAGTTTTATTAAAAATAAAACTGTTGATTTTCTTTGGCTAGTTTAATCTGGGTAGGCATACGAGAGAATCCGATAAAAAATAGTGTATTACTGCGAGTCAAATACCCATGGAGGTCAAGGTAATCCTACCTCTAACACTTCTTAATTCCCTATTTATATTAAATTGAGATTATTGACAAATCTATCAGAGGAAACTATAAATTCACCTCGGCAAACTTGTTTTGATAATTTATTAAATTTTTATTGCTATCGGGTGCATCTCTCCAGTCTTTCTATTTTAAATATCAGATCCAAATCGGTCACAACTTTCATCTTCGTTTGTATTTTTTTGCTTTTAAGATATTTAAAATTTTGCTGGAAACGGCTGGAAATGCTGGCTCCTGAAATATTCAGGAAAACAAATAATCTGACAGTATTAACGAGATTTTCAATTTTTATATTTAATGCGAACAAATGGCTTTGTAAATCTATTTGAACACGTATTAATTACTAGCAGTTCTCAGTTTAATAAAACAGGGGGGGGGGGAACTAAAAATTTTGTGCTCTGAAAGTTCTCCGATCTACCATATCCTGAGCACTGGTTAGTTATTTGAAAAACTTTAATTTTATTTACTATTTTACTATTTACTATTATTAAATTATATTATATTTTAGTAATCTTTTAAACACTTGTCAATAATCCACAAACCATTAAATGAAAAACCACTTTTAGATAGTGGAGGTAGCGTCGGAGTAGATGTAATTTAACTTTTGGTATAATATATAAGATTATTTATTTTAATACGGTTTACACATTGGTAACCGGAAGTAGCAATGCTCTTATAAACTTTTTGTACACTAGATTTTCTTTTACGAGAATTTTGAAAGATTTCCCCAGATTTTCTTACAGGTTTTCTTTCGAAAAAGTTCAAAATGTAAAAGAACTCATCTATAGTTTTTTTTAAATTTATTTAGATTTCCTAAGATTTTCTTTCACTCGAAAAATAAATTTTCCCAGCGGTTCCCCTTCGAATTTGACTTACACGTCTCACTATCATAATAATTAATCTGGAAATTTCTAAAAGAAAATCTGGTGTTAAAAAATTTATGTTGTGATTCCTCCCTGGAATACGAATTTATTTTTGTAATATCGAAGTTAAATTAGCATAAAAAAATTATTTTACAACAAAATCAGGACCGAAATAAATATTTTTAATGATATTTAAAATAAATAATAACTTCAATGTGACAATACAAAAATTTTACTTTGCAAAAAACTACTCGACAGTTTTTACATCACAGGGTGTTTCTTTATTAATTAATTCCTTAATTGCGCAAATATAATAAAAGTTGTCAAATAGCAAAATGCTTTGTAAGGATTCTAAAAGTTTCACTTGGAAAATAATAATTTTGCATTGCATATATTTTATTACCTATGTATTTTGGTGATAAATATAAAATTTAAATGGCAAAAACCACGAACTTCAAATAAATATGCTTTCAGATTTAATTACATGTGTTTTTTGTATCTCGCTTATTCATTACTACTACGGATTTGAAAGCTTTTAAATATTCTGTAGTTAAAACTATCATCGCAATAAACCGCATTCTGAAAATTCAATAAATGTCCTTTATATTTCAGTTTGATTGGCTTAATGGTATTCTCCGAACAAAATGACATAGAACAATACATTATTACGCATCATTATCATAAATTATATCTAATAATATATAACAATGTTTCATCAAGTACTTAACGAAAATTTTATTGATTGTATTGTTAATAAATCAAAATTTCAAACGCGAAGGTTTAAATAATTAAATATTTTTTACGTAATTTTTTTCTTTTTTCAGATCAGACCAGGTTGGAAGCGTTACGTTTTCTCATCTTTCTCATCAAGTGGGCTATTTAAAATATTATGGAAATGTGATCTTGGGTTTGAGTCTCGATTCGATCTTGTGTGATCTGTTATGCTTAATGGAAAAATTAAGATTTTTCAAATGCTTATGGAAATTCAACGGTAAAATACATTCAAATATAATATTATACTTTCAGGCCGATTTACTACTTGCTAGAAACGGTGCTTCTAAAAATTCGAAAATATAAATTATAAAGCTGTCGCGTTAAAGCACGTTGAGGTTACGCTGCAGTGAACAACAATTCGTGATCAAATTTTTGTGAAACACCGTCCTGTAACTTCTTGAGGAACTCGCTTAGTAACGAACAATGATATGTAAATTGATATGTAAGATTTTCTTTTGTGTTTGGGGTATTGCTTTTAACCCTATTGTATACGCTTTTGAACAACTACGCTCTACAGGTATAAAGTATAGTACATAGTATTATATCAGGCACTAATCTAATTAGGCGTTAGACAGTGTGGTATAAGCTACCACTTATTATGGTTGATTTTAGGTCAGTGGACGTAATATAAAATGAAAATTAATGGTCAAGTATATTTGGCATTTTGGAAGTTAAGCTTTCATTCAACCACTGATTTATTAAGTTATTCTATGCATGAAATTGAATCGATGTGGTCATAATATACCAGCTTAATGTATTATCTATTGTCTGGTAATATTACCGTGCAAGTTTGGAAAATTATAGTACCATCAATTCGTTATTAAAATAATAAAACTTCACGTTCCACCAACCAGGATCAAGCATTTGCATTGCCAATTTGAAAATCTGTTTTTTGAGAACTGAAACGAAGCGCTTAGAAAATGAGCAACTAGCAGCTCAAAAAAGCTCAGTGCACTTCTTATGTTGTTTTTTTCCTTTTTTTTTAGAATTTATTGTACATATAACAATTGACAAGTGAGTGGTGTTGGACAGATATTTGCACAAATATGAGAAACACACACACGAATTTTTACAGCGATATTCCATGTAAAGGTTATACAAATTATATTATATTTGTATGTGTATACTTTTTGTCATGTTGACGCTTAAATTTCAAATGTTATACCTTCAACAGCGTTAATAAAAATATTGGCCGCCTTTATAAAGGTTTACGAATGTGGATAATTAATAGAGCGAAGGTCTTTTTAAATTAATACCTCAATTAGTGCTGTCTTTCATTTGTTTGCTAAGTTATGACGGCTTTATTAAGTTATAATTACTTTTTTATTCTATACGTAACAAAGGAAAATCGTGTGAATTAAAAATGGCGGTTACGTTTGCAAAATAGCAATTCATCAAATTGGAGTCGAAAATGAGATACCCTGTATATAAATTTATTAGAGAGTCGTAAAATTAAAGTTTACTTTCGACGGCTTAATGTCCGATATAATTGGAAAGTTAAATGTAGGGATACATTAAATATCTATTGATGGGATCCATGTTCTTTATAAATGCGGCTTTTAGTTAATTTAACTGATAAGGTATAAATTTTGAAAAGCGTTTTGAGTATAAAATTTGCTAGAGTAATAGATTTATGTATATAAATATCTAGTAAACTTAATGATAACCTTATTTACACTTTGGCTGAATTACCTAATTTTTAACTTAGTAAATCATAAACTTTACCTACGTTATGATATGTTCACATGTAACAATTGACATTTATAACAAATTAATAAATCTATAATCAATACACTCGATCATCCTAAAGCTTTGACGCATGCACATTGCAAATGTTGCACAGCCCCTATACACTAACATAAGAATTCTTTTATATTAAGACGTGATTGTCGCTGACTGTGTATTGAATTGATTTTAATTTTCAATTATCTCATCAATACAGAGTCTATTTGCATACATATGCTACGAGCATGCACTGCTGATGCTGATGTAATACATAGTATATATCTGCATAATTGTGTAAATAGTATACAAATATTTTAACATATCAGGTTATGTTTCACTGGACACAAAGCAAATTTTGCTTTATCTACATAATATTTTTCAATGTTTGGTAGTAACCAAAAAAAAAAGATCGACAAAATTAAACATTTTTGCTCATACCGTCCTAAAGCTACAGTAACACTGACAAGCTGACAACGCAAATGGTTTTCATGCTCATTTTTAAAAACGACTTTTCGTGATTGTTTTATCGAATGATTTTCTTGGTACTACCTGGTTCCGTGTATATTTCTTCTATTACTAAAACTCTGTGACTTCTAGATTGACTTTTAGCTAGCAATTCGAAAAAAAAAATCAATTAACTTTTTTTGCACCCTTCGCCTTGCACATCACACCAACAATTTATTTAACAAAAAATAACTTACTGCGCTAATAATCTTGCTATCAATATAATTCCTTCTATTAAATGTACACTTGGAATCCACCTAGGAGTAAACGACGAGACAGCCCCAACCACGCTCGCTTCGCACGGCATTTCCCCAGATCCTGCGAAACAAAATAATTGAAATTAATTTTTAAATCATACGAGAGGTAAACTAGTTCAAATTAATTTATTTTAAAAGAAGGGTAATACTTTTAGACGTCTATGTGTATCTACTTTACCCCATCGATTTGAGTTAATCCCGTGGGACCTGCCCTTACATTTTGGGATGTCGGCTAGAAATTCTCAAATTCGTTGTGGGATATAAGTAAGAAACAGGGAAAATATTGGTACGCGTTCGTCTAACTTCAACACGTGAGTGGATTTTTAAACTAAAATATTTTAAAGGTTGCTTAAATATATCCCGACAGGTTAGTTTGTGTCAAGATGGAAGACGGAAGACGGAAGACGTAATGTGCGATAATTATGAAACACGATTTTTTTCAACTAACCCTTTCGCAACTCTTCACTAATGAATTTAGATCAAATTATATATCTCGTTATCCAAGAAAACAGAACAAGTTTTCCAAACTTGAGTAATTACGTGACATTGTAGCGTTGATGAAGCTTTCGCATAACTAGCGATTCTTGCGGTTTTACCGGAATAAGCGCAAAATTAAGGGCTTTAAAAAGAGCTGTCAAAAAGTGATCAACCCTACTTTGACCGAAGCTTGACCAAAAACAGCTTCAGCTCCCTCGAGTCTCATTGTTTACCTTTTTGAAACAAGTTGTACAAAAAACACGCATAGGGAATTAAACCGATACAATTTATATCGTAGAGTTTTTATTTTTCTCAAAATGTGGAATATTTTTATGCGCTCAAATTGATATGTGATATTAGCAATATAAAAAATAGATCCCACGGGATATAAATATGACCTATAATTTTAAATTAGCACGAAGCCAACTTAAATGAAAACTGATGGAAGCTACCAACCTGTGTTGTCTCTTAGCCTTGGCAAAAAATCATTCCAGAAAGCGCACGCTGTTGCTCGTGGACCTCGACCAATCCCTGTTTTATCCGCATTAAATATGAAATATTGGGGATGTTCTCTTGTATACATAGGCCAGTTTACGTCATCTGTAACTGGCTTTCTGAAAATAAAAAATATGTAAAATTAGCTCTCGTTTATTGTAGCTTTGATGTAGTCGCGCCTTATTTAATTTTAATTTTATAATATTAAGTTTTTCAAAACTTTAAACATACAATGTAAAATTTTTGTTTGTATAAGCTAAAAAAGTTTATTATGGAAGCTAAAAGTGATGGAAAAGTTTAAAAATACAATAAGGTGGCGAGCGCTATTGAAGTTCGAACAGTATTTCATAATTAAATCCTCTTAACCGTTAAATTTGAAAGAAACCGAACCTGACCTGAATTTTTAAGAACTTTATCGAAAGATGATTTTTTAAATATAATAACTTTCTCATATAAGGAGTTTTTCACAATTAAATTACAAAGAACTAGGATGTTTTGTGGATTTCGATCTATTAAGTCGAGCTTAGCGAGACTTCCACTTATAAGACTTTTTATTTCTATTATTAATTTTGCAATCACAATGCATTATTCCTTTATAGAATGTGTTGTTTGCATAAAAGTTATAGGTATCCACAAAATAGAATAATACTTTTAATTTTGTTATATACTATTTAACAAACTGCCAAATGATAGTTTTGTATGGTGGTTGGAAAAAAAATTAATTTAAAAATGAAACGTTTATTAAAACAAACAGTTACTCATTATAAAGTTTGCACATAGTACACGAGTTGAGCATAAGAATTTTAATAAAATTACCTGCCCGTGAACACGGAAAAATATATGAAAATAAACTGTAAATTAAAATTTTTATAAATGCCAATAGCGAGTTTAAACTTTTACATGAGATTTTGTAAAGATGCATATCTTTGATTTTCACATTGCTAGCAGTAAGAAGGCTACTTACTACAAGCCACTGCTTTGGTGTCTAAAGCTTTGGATGTGTTTACGAAAGAAATATCTATCTAAATGATAAATCACTTAACTAAAGCCAATTACATTTTTTTATTTGAACAACAAATATTGAACAACTTATATTTCATTAAGGTGTAAAAATTTTGAAATGCAAAATTAATGTTTTGCTTTAGGTAACTACTAATTTTTAAAAAATTTAAAATTTTATATTTACACATAAAATATTCAAATATACAGGATGTCTTCGTGAAGAACCTTTGAGGTGGTATAAAGGACGCTTTTCTAAGACAAATTTTTAAATAAAATTTTTGTCCAAGATCAAACTCTTGGAGGGTACCTCCTTTTAAAGCAATATTTTGAGTTTCTGATTTCAAACGGCCATAGTTCCGATATTATTGATTTTGTAGACTTAATGAATTAGATCTTTCTGAAAGATCATTTGCTTATCTACAAATTAGGTTATATCCTCTTATCGTCTAGAATAAACGGATTTTGAGATATAAATTAAATTAACGGAAAAAATGTTAAAAAAATTCTGATCTTATTTTTTTTTACTTATTTTGTGAACCCCGTATCATTTAAACGACAGCCCTAACAGCCCAAACCGGAGCTAAAACTTTGGTCAAATAAATATTTTTGGGAAACCAACCGTTTTCACAGAAATTCAGGTGTTCACACTATTGTGTATAAGCAATATATTGCTCAACTTTACAAATTTATGCTTTTTCACACTCTTGTGAAAATTGCTGAGGTTACACAGATTATTTAATAGCTATGAGCTTTTAAAATTCTTATAATGTGTGGCCTTGCAAGCGCACGTGCACGCTCCGCATGTGTTATTGCAGCTGGTCTAACAAATTTGCTGCGACGTAATTTTAATGCATTGACTAAATTTTCACTTTCTTCAGTTTTTATTTTATTTGCATTGCACTTTATTAATTAAACAAAAAAACAACTTTCATTAAAATTAAATTCACTTTAATTCTTAAAAGTCATATTTATGATTAAAATTTACGTTGCATGAAAATAACGCATCTATCGGCTTGTAAGCCGCAAGGCCCTCTTGTATCCACCTTGAAAACAATTTTCTCTTTCTACTTTTTTTTACAATCCCACCTTATTTACACAGCAAATAATTTAACTAACATTTTTATACACGATATGATACAAATAAATAAATATTAAAACAAAATTAAACTTTAAAATTATTTTACAAAACAATAAAATTAACGTTTTTTTTATAGTTTGGGTTTGGACTTGGACTTGGACTTGAACAAGTTTAAAAATTTGTTTTAAAAAAGTGTCCTTTATCACCATCTCAAAAGTTCTCCACGGTCACAGAGACACCCTGTATATATCGAATATATTGCAATGAATTACAGACAGATGTGTCGATCAAAACTTTTAAATTAATATTGTAATTTACTTTAAATTAAAATTTGTCTAATAAATATGCAACAAAAATTTTAGAAATGAAACTTTGTAATTTACTTATTTATAAACAAAAACTTATAATATTTTTTATTTAACATCAAAATTTTCAGTGTTGAGATAGATTTACTTTCAACATTAGTAAATTACGCACTTTTCTTTAATCTGTTAGTTTATTTGAGATGCATTCTAACCTAACAAAATAATATAATGTCAAATTAAAATCCGACAAGGTGACAAAACAATGTAAGCTATTACCACTTTAACGCTCTTTATTTGTTTTATTTAAATTTAAAAAACAAGTTTGTTGAGAAATAAAATGCTAAATAAAATTAAAAAATTTTGATATCGAAAATGATACTGTCAAAACAAAGGGATAAAACGGATCTAAGAATCATACTGAAAACGCTGAAAGTTTTAGTTGCCAGACGAAAAATCTAGTCGTTACTAGCTACCTGATTTATAAAACCCAGTATTAAAATTTTATTTCATTTCGATATTATAATAATATTATGCACTACTTCTTTTAAATTTTTTATTTTTGATTTTAGATAATTTTTTTCTGCTGAAATAAGTTTTTCTAACACACTGGTTTGTTTTAATCTGACCTGAAAACAATTTTCAAAATTAACACACATACCATTGTAGGTATTTACACCAAACAATATTAAATTTTTTGTTGGGCTTGGGTTTGGTGTATGTAGAAAACCTCAAGTTGTACAAACAAAAATGAAAACTCAACTAAAGTAAAAACAAATAATATTATAAATTAAATAATATAAATTCATTTATTCAATAAAGTTAAGAAAAATTGAAGAACTTTGGAGCAATATTATACGAAGTAATACACAATTGATACTATACCTAATAATAGTTTTATTGTTTTATTATTAATTTATTGGATTACACTTAAAAAATTTATATATTCGCTTTAAACGTAAACTAATCTCGTTAATCTATTTGCGCGTCAGTGCATTTTCCTGAAACTCAAAATAAAAACAAATAAAGTTAGTAAAGTATGAAAAAGTTCAACTGTTTTAAATCAAAAGTTTATAGTTGTGGCAGAAGAAAGGGGGGGGGGGAATGCTACAACTTGTATTCCAGCTCAACCGTTAGCGTGGTAAGGAAACGCCTATGAAAATTTAAAAATAAGAAAAACAATAATAACCATGACCTTTACGCTTAATCTTATCGTACAAATTAATGATATTATAAATTTATTATTTATTAAATAATTAATCTGTAATCGACGTTTTCCTACAATTGATTTTTTTCCACCTTTTCGAACTCTTGCAATATGAAACGTAAGAAATGCATTAACCTACTCATGAGATTTTGGTCACATACTATTAGTGACATTGTAGAAATGAAAAATTTTGAAATTATGAATTTTTAAATATTATAAAGGAAAGAGGTGAGCGTCAATAAAAACAGCAGTGTTAATTTAGTTATGATATTTTGTTAAAAGTTTTATGATTACTTGCAAATGTAAAAATGTTAAATTCGATGTTAATTCAAATTTTTTGATTAAAATTTCGAATTTATATTAGTAGTCTGAGAAAGTAACAGAGCCGTACTAAGGGGAAAATATGTATAGTATGATTCATAATATTGTAAATATTTAAAAAACGCTTTAAATCTTATATGTTCATACATATACAAGTATAACTTTTATTATTAGTTGTATAGTTAGCTATTATTCTTTAAATTAAAGGAATTAATCGTTTAGAATTTTAGATTATGATCAGATCATATAATGTTTTTGTTGCTGTTAGCTTACGAGTTAAGCTACGGCTTAATTCATATGGTTGGATTGCCGTACCCCTTATAACATAAACAACTATAAATAATGATTAGCTACATAATTTAAAAGATGGAAATGCAGCTTTGGAATAAGACCAATGTTCTGTCTGCCACGTAATTTAGTATGCATGTGTGCATATAGTAGAGAGAATAATAAGAAAAACTGTAACATGCGAAGCATTATGATTAAAGAAATAAAAATGTTTGTGTATTCCGAATACATAGCTATAATTTGTAGGTCGCGAAAAGTCTGACAAAAATTCTTACCAAAACGAAAAGGCGTAAATGAAATACGACGTTAATCCATACAAAACACCACACGTGCGAAGGAAGAACAGATATGTAAATTGCAAATAGTGGAAAACATAAATAAAAAATTAAAAAATTTACTTTCAGTGTTGAATAAATAAGTAACGAAACCATGTCAGCCTATCTACGGTTGACAGATCAAAGCGTCTGCGGTTTAACCGCACGACTATGTTGCTTGCTAATTTATTTAGCGTTCTAAAAATGTAAGTTTTTTAAATTTCATATATACCAACTGTATGAAGCTTTGTCTAATCTAAATTTTTAAATTCTTTGTCAAAGTTTTGTGTATTTTGGCTAGCACTCAAAATAAATCAGACCGAATCTGTTAGTCTCAGTTGGATGCTATGAATATTGAACAAGGACGAGGTTTATTGGGAGGTTAAATGAAACAGACACATTACAGATATCAGATAAAAGGTTTTCCGGATTTCAATGCGTTGAAAATAAACAAATTAACCTTCGACAATTGCACCGTAATTTAAAATGGCATTGAATATATTTTGTGACCTGATTGGTAGCTGTGTTGTAAAACTTTGCTAATTAAATTTTGATTTAATTTAAATAATAGAAATAGAAATATTTATATTTTAATAATGAACGTGCACTCTTCTTAATTTCTGTATTTCTAAAATAGCTATTTAAAATAAAACCAAATAAGGGTTTCACATTAGTATACAGCGTATGCTGGGTTGCTGCGGAGCGAGAAATTTTAGTGTTTAACATCAATTTTGACATTTTTGGATATGCATCCTATATGTGTGATGAATATGAAATATGGACTTTATTTCGTGAGGGAAATTCGGGAACATTGATGTGTAAGTTAGCGAACCACCCTATAAAATATTTGTATTTACTTTAAAGCGCAAATGCACGTTAAAAATCTATAAAAATTTTGTAATATATCACGTCTCCTAGGAGAATGTGTAACTTTACAATATCATAAGATAGGGTAGTAAATCTGATTGCACACAGAATACGTAATTAGGTTTGCTAATCCGGATTATATTAAGTGTAGGGGTGATTTAGCTTTCAACACTTTATTTAATGAAAGGCTTAAATACTTACAATAAAGTTTACATTTTTTAATTGTTTGAAATAATGCTAACTAGTGCATTAAAAATAGTGTGAATGCATCGAATTTTATTTAGCCTTTTAAAACTATAAATAATTAATCACTAAAATAAAGGAAAATAGTGGAAGTTTGAAGTTTACTTTGTCTTTTTGGGTTATTTAAAATTCAATAACGCCTGGAAGAGTTAAGAGGACTTTATTAAATATTTAAACTATACGATCACCACAAACTAAATTTTTTATCGTGTTATTTTAACCGTCAAAGATATTAGCGATCGCAACAGTATTTTAAAGTCCCAACCTGAAACTTTCAAAACTTGAAAATCAGAGTATAATTTACAATGTTTTGAGATGAAAATGTGTGCTACTTTTTGTGTTAAAATTCAAATAATTTTGTAATACAAATTCTTAACACATTTTGTATTAATATAACAAGAAACTTGAATAGATATTTATGTTTTACAATAATGAAATATTAAAAAAGTGTAAGAATATTAAGTTTATATATTTTAAATTTTATAAAAGTTTTACATTATTTAAATTTTAAACAGATTTTCAATATATCAGATAAGAGGATCAACATTTTCACATTACAAAAGAAAATCATAAAATAATTATTTAAAAATTTTCCTTTGAAAATAGCTCTATCATAAAAAGCCCTGCGGTAAGAACAGCTTTATGTAAGGTACTTATAGCTAAGGTTATATGCAGGAAAATCTTGATATTATAGCAAATTTCTAGAATTTTGTACACTCTTTATTAGGTATCGTTAATTGCATTTGTCTTGTAGGTTTTACGTTTTATACCCAAAAATCTAATAAGAATTTATATCAAGTGAATATTTTTTTTCTAAAAACTTAAATAACATATCAAGTTAAAATTGGCAATATTAGTGAGTACAGAATCAAGTGATGTCTAAAGAAATATAAAACGATATAAAACTATTGCGTTTGCTTTTATGATCTCTCAATTGTTTACCTGTAAACAACAAAGAAGTTTATTGCTTTGTTATATTTTTGCCTAGGAAATTTATACTTCTTCAAGTTAATATAATAATGTTAAGAGTAATTCAAATTTCAAAAATATTTTCAATTTTAAATTTATACTTGAATTACATACTTGCCTATCGATATGATTTCGAACAAATTTAATATATTTTCAATCGAATAAAACAATTTTTTTTAATAAAATTAATAAGCTTTTAATATTAATATTTATTTACTACTTGAGCTTAATTATTTTCAACTTACGTAAAATTGCTTTTTAAAGTGACCTCTTAATAGGATTTTCATTAATTAACTAAATTATGTAATATACAATTTTTCTTAAAATTTACCCAATAATAAAATGTATTAAAGTAAATTTTCCGCATGGATTCTTTGAATCAAGTGCTAGAAAATTAAAGTTGCTTTCTGAATATGGTTTTCAAAAACCTGAATTCAATAGTAAGTATTCAATATAGAAATAGAGTTTTTTAATACCGACGCCAGAAAAAAATTAATTATCAATATGAATACGGTAATCTTAAAGTGGAAAAGTTCATAAAATTCATTTTGTGCTTTCATGAAAACAAAATGCAGGAACAATAATAATAATAGAAAAAAAAGTTAAGCAACAAACTCTACTCTACCAGTTCTTAAAACATTTGTGCTAACTAATTGTAAAGTTAAGTTAATACTGCTGACTGCTACATTAAATTTATTAAATGCTTATTAGATGTGCATTTAAAACTTACAATTTGAATTCACAACCAAGTCCAAATATAATTATTGGGGCACAAAAGAGTATTTCATACCCCCCCCCCCATATTCCTGTGCGTACAGCCGTGAATGCATACTGTCGTGTTTTGAAAACCATGAAAACGTTAATTTTATTGTTTTGTAAAATAATTTTAAAGTTTGAATTTGTGTTATTGTTTATTTGTATCATATAGTGTAAAATAGAAAAATTTTCTATGTAAATAAGGTGGGGAGAACGAAAAAGTGAAGAGAGTGGGACTTGAAGATTGTACAAGAGACTTGGGCTGAGGCCTTCGCGTCGAATAGACGAACGGATGTTCGTTATTCCCGCAATTAATGATATTAATTTTGATGTTTGTTATAAAAAAAATAAAAGTGCATTTTAATTCATTTAAAGAAAGTTGTTTTAATTGTGGTGAAGTGGGTGTTTAGAACATAAAAATTGGAAGAATTTCTGATAATATTTGATTATTTGTTGAATTACGTCGCAACAAATTTGTTAGACCAGCTGCAATACCACATGCGGAGCGTGCACGTGCGATTACAAGTCCATATGAAAGATAACAAACTTGAGCATTTTTAATTTACAATTTTAACTTCAACTACAAGAGCTCATAGCTATAAAAAATGAATGCATCCGAGCAAAAGAGTAATTTTTAGAATAAGAAAAATTTTAATAGATTTGTATAGCTCGGGTCATTGCAATACATGTGTTTTGTTTTTTATTGTGTAAAACTCAAAGGTTTTTATTTAAAAAAATCAATGACGTTTAGGGGCATATAAAATATATAAAATAGAGAAAAGTTATATTTTAAATTAATTTAAAAATCTTGTATCTTGTAAAGCAAATGTATTTCACGATGTATAATGTCAAAAGTCATTTCTGATTGTTTTTCCTTTCATTAGTTAATTTTAAGTAATAAATTTGTGTAAATTGAGCTGTACACTTTTCAAAAGTATGGCAAGTTGATTACGTTTATGCTATCTATTTGTTTCTTATGATAAATACTTCGTTGTTTTTATTAGTAAATTAATTACTTTAATTAAGCCAAGGTCTTTCTAGCACTTTCAATATCTCGTCTCCTATTTTAAGCGATTGTTACAAACAATATGACAATACTTGCTTAGAATGCTTCTTAGTTGTAAATTAATTAAAATTTACTCAACAATGCGGAATTAGTTCAAAAAATAAAACTAAAATAGTATGTAAGTGACCTAGTTCAATAATTTTGTGAAGAAACTATGTAATAGCGTCGACATGATTAATGCCGGAGAAATGAAAAGCTTCTCATAAATTGGTTTAGAACTAGTAGAATATCACAGTGACTTGTATTAAATCGCCTGCGGTACGTAAATTACCTTTTTTGGTAATACTTTTATGACATATCATTCGACATTCAACTTTGGATTTCGAAGCTCAGAATCACGTGTAAATAAATTTTTCAATAAAATAATAGCAGCATACTATTTTAATTCGCTCTGTAATGTTCAGATCAAGTTGAATTCATAATTTTTTATAGCATCATCGTCATTCCGTATTATCAAAGAATAATGACTTTCCGCAACTTTCAAACAGACAAGTATACCAATTATATAAAAGAAAATCAAATTTTATTGAAAATATCTTCTCTAAAGAGAAGAGAAGCAATAATCTTGTAAAGAATTTGTAATATTAAGGAA
This sequence comes from Cantharis rustica, assembly GCA_911387805.1. Classification (NCBI taxonomy): domain Eukaryota; kingdom Metazoa; phylum Arthropoda; class Insecta; order Coleoptera; family Cantharidae; genus Cantharis; species Cantharis rustica. Next base: position 50,029,045 of record OU426879.1, on the reverse strand, counting down.
GTTTATTAACGAAAGCAGAGTTGGTCAATTTCAATAATTTTAAAAAATTTTAGAACTTTAGTATACTGTGGATATTATATTTAAATTCTGCTATTTTAAGAGCAAATACAATTGAAGCTATTCCAAAAGGAGAAAAATGTAAAACAAGTTGAACAAATGATAATTTGCTTCTATTTTATCAAAAAGTAAACAATAAACATTGTTAAGTCGAGTGCTGAGCTTTTATCTTTTTTTAGCGCTTTTGAGTATTAACTTATCAAAGTAAGTCAGTTAATGATTCCGTTTGCTTACCGAAAAAACTATTTTACTATTTTGCAATTTACATGTAAAAGAAATTGAAGAGGAAGTTCAACCTACTTCAGAATAGAGTAGCTTATTAGCTGTATTCCTTTTGCTATAGAATATACAGTTTTTATTTATTTAATTATAAAAGTCAATAAACAACAAAATATTTAAATTTTAATAGTTTGTTGTGGATAAATAAGCTAATTATTACAAACAAAAGTCCCAAAATACTTAATAACTGAAGTTTATTTTTAATCTCTAAACGGAAAACCAGGTAAATAATTCAAGTTGCCTGCTTGGTTACACAAATAACTGTTATTTAACATTTTTTAAATGGAACAGACGTTCTAATGTCGATTTGCTAAATCGGGTGTAAAAGTTGTTGAAATTTAATGTAACGGTAAATCTGTGGTATAAAGATCATTGCATGAAAAATGAATTATGTAAAGGACACTTGGTACATATTATGTTAATTTGAAAATAAATTCCCCTGATACACATTTCAAACACAATTGATTTTTTAGTGCGAAAACGTAATATTGAAAATTATTTGTATAGAGTTTGTTGAATAAAGCTTGATAGTTTTCGAATAATTAATTTCCAATGTCAGATAATAACATTATCGTCGTTTTGTTGTCACGAGCAACATTAATTTAGTTGCACCAAGCCAGTAAACCACAAAATGCCCTATGTACCTGTTGCGTGTTGCATTAACCACAGATATGTAATACGATTATATGAATAATTTAGGATAATCAAAACATTATGCAACAAAATTATTATGTTTAACACATTAAATGATGTATTATGAGTCTTAACCAAACTGCAACTAGCAGTGCTTTATAGCTTATCATAACAAAATTTATGCCACGGAATGTACCTTTACGCAAATAATATCGTATAAAATGAAAATTGTAAGACGTAGCGTTATATAAATTGCTTTTAGAGAGCAGCGGGATTTTATATAAAAATGCATTAAAAAAACTTACCCTGTACTAGAGAAACGCGAGAAAGCCTGCATCATCTTCAAGCTTAGTTCTCGTTCCCTTGAGTTGAACTGCAAAGACATGTTGAGAGGATGCCCAAATACATATTCAACTTCATCTCCGTGCATTACACCCATCCATTCGCCCCATAACGACGTACTCGTTCGCTGAAACAATTATTTTATTTTAAAAGCAAGCCGGTACAAAAGACAATTTTGTGTAGCAATTTAAAAAAATGTAGAAAGGAAAGGTCGCTCCTTCACCGGTTGGTTTATAATAGAGGAAAACGTTTTTAAACGATTACAGTCGTCCACGATTATCCTTGTTAAGCATCAGACGTCAGTTTAAACAAGTCTTATTTACCTTGAAAATGCCATCCCTAGTTTTATACTTTGCAACTCGTTAAGGGTAAGCGTCCACTTTATGTTTAACTTCATCCTTGCTATGCCTTGAAAGGCGGAAACAAGAAAATTTATTCACATATAGTTTCGTTAAGATAGTAGGTAGGCATTTCTAATTTTTCTGACGTCTTGCCTTGATATCTTTAGCGATTACACTATTATTTTTAAATTTAAAACACACTTAAACATTTTTATCATTATTCACTCGTTTACGATTAAATTTTACATTTTCGACTTTTAGAGCAAATTTTTAAAACTTCAATTTTACAAAAGATTTCTATATTTGAAGTGTATGTTTACAATCTCGAGAAAAATGATAAAAAGAAAAAGAATGTTTAATAATATTTTTTCATGTAGATTGCAGATTAGATTTTTTTGCATTTTCTTCAAAAAACTACATATTGCTTTTACGTTCACCTTATTTCTACTTAATATTACTATTTTAATTTGTTTATATTGTATTAAAAATTTATTTTCGTACAGGAAAAGTTTCCATTTAACAAATCGAGGAATATTTCTGTAATATCTCAAATAAGTATATTTATAATTTTAATGCAGACCGATTCTTTGTAGATTTCCTATAATTTTTGGTTTTAAATTTGATAAAATTTTATCAACTTTATTTAATACCTGGGCAATGCAACACTAATTTGATTTTTGATAAGAAGTCGGCATTGGGAATTATAAGAAAGCAATTGCGCAATTATGAGATGTTGAAGAAATTTATTGGAAAAAAATTAACATTAACGAATTATCTGAATTATGTGCGAGATTGCATTTTCTTATTAATTATTAGTCTGTTAGTCTGCGGCTGTGTTAATTCCTTCGGTTTATTTCTCTTGAAATCCTGCTAGATCCTTGCTGACGTTTCTCATACATTTTCATAATAATATCTACATAATATATTATATGTTATCTAACAAATGTATTATGTACTGCCGGACATAGTGATTCTAAGTCTTGCTAAATTCTATAAATTATAAGAAACCGTAATCTTCCTGTACAACATGGCAAATATTCAACTGTCCTGTCGGAAGGAGTTTCAAGCACGGCAGACGTTTGGACAATCTATTGTACCGTCTAATGTTTGCATTAAGTATTATCTCGACTATTGTCCAATTTTAATATTTTTTTGCTCTTTGTTTCACTCGTTTTACAAAATGGAAAATTAAGTTTAACGGAAAAAAAATTATATTTACACAAATTTACTAGTATGGTCAGTCAGATGCATTGGTTGATTGGTACAATATTTCACAATTTATAAAACCTTAATTCCTCTAACATCAAATTTTTTCAAAGATTTCAGAAGTGTACAAGTTTTTTTTGACCCATCAAGTTTACAAGGTGTCATCTGACAATGTTGTTCATTACATCAAAGAGATAAATTTTTGATTAGGAAACGTCAACATTTTCCCTTTGGAACCGAGAAGAAGGTCAATGCTGAAAACACTTAAACTTATGGCAAAATTATAAAGGTAGATTATCGATTCTAGGTAGTTTTGATAACTTGAAGAAGCTTGTCCGATTTCAAAATTCAGGACACACGAGTTGACTGAAGTTCGCAGTTATGAAAAGTTATGACAGTAAGGATGTTTTAAGATAAAACTTTTAATGTAGTGTATTGACCACGCTTCTTCACATTTTCACTAATCATAAATCATTTTTTATTCCTTAGCATTTTCTAAGTTTCTAAGTAGCTACATTAAATCAATTTCAGCTTTAATTATATGTGCTCCGCTTATGAATTAACAAAGCTGAAAGTAATTAAATTAAAAGGCTTCAATAAAGTAATTTAAATCCTCAAAAGCAATCAAACCTAAATTGTTTGGTATTTGAAATACTTCAATAAAGTATTTGAGTATTTAGTAAATTCTCCATGTTTATCTGTAGTTAAAACTTGCGTATGTCAGGATTTTTAATAATCGAGTTGTAGTCGTAGTTCTCTAGTACTTGTAGTCATTTCCGGCATTGTGCTATCACGCAAGAAGCCAATTAGTCGTCCGATTGTTTTATTAAATTATCTTTTGTAAATTTATCATTTAAAATCATTTGGATTGTCTATATTGCATCCCGATTTTGGGTATATTCTGTACGTTTCTTCATATAAAAAATTTTTCTCTTAGAGTCCTTAGCCCTACGTAAGAGCATGGTAACTATTTCTTCTTCAGAGGGGTTCTCTTGCTAGTTAGCCATTGCTTGCCAAAGGAAGACGGCCAAAATAAAGTTTTTACTCCGCTAGGGATCGAACCGAGAATATCGGCTTAGCAGTCGACGCACATAAGCATTTTCATACAGGGTCGTATGTACGAGTATAAATTTTTGTTCAATTTGTGAAAGCAGTTTAATTTAAAGCATGTTTCGTTTATTCAAGCGACGGCAAATTACTTCTTTTGTTGACTTTTGATGTTTATTCTCTTGTGGGTTGCTGCCCTGTAAAAGAGGTAAGTTTTCCATAAAACACGTCTACATAATATAATTGGCACCCCCTTTTATTCAGTCTGCTTTGATTTTATCGTTACCTTGGTTGCAATTTCCCTACTCTTGGATTTCCGCAACATTTTAATACATTGACCACCCCATTTTCCATCGGTAAGAAGTTTTTGAGCATGTATTCATTCTTAATCAAATATTAATTTTTAACAGACAAACAATTAAATTTGTTTGTGGGGTGGAGGAATAATAGCGCTGTTGTTTCTTAGTACGGCTAAAGAAATTATTCTTTTAATTAAATAAATTCTTTCTAGCAGAAATAAAATCATGAAAAACAACGGAGTTGAGTCGGAGTAACTAATTTAATATAACTAAATTTTGAAACCACAAAATTACTTTCAAGTACTTTTCCACTAATCAATTCAAGCGCAGAATATTTTAAACTTTTTCATCATTTCCTGAGATATATCTCGATAAAGCTGGTTTTTGAACCTGAATATCATCAAAGTGAAGGTCGGGAACAGTAAGGGTATAGCTTCTTTCATGTCTGTACAAGAAAGAAAATGAGAAACATTATTAGCTACAAAATAAGTGTGAAGGGAGAGTGAACGAGTGTTGGTTATAATAGATAAGTAAAGTAAAAGAAGTGAGTTGTTTAATTTGTTAAATTGTCGAAAATCCAAATCGATTCCATCAATACGCAGTTGCGTCTTCGTCGTTAATTAGAAAGAACTAAATAGAAAAAGTAAGATAAATTCGAGCAGGAAGCACACTTCGTGTTATCAAAATTCTGTATTGTCTGCAAGTACGGAAGTTCAATTAATTGTTAATTTTTCTATCAAGTTTATAATTATTTTTCACAGAGCACCGGCTCCAAACTTTCGGTAGGACGGACAAAACTTAATGAGAAAATGTTATTGTATTTAAAATTAGTTTTTCATTTCGAAAATAAATTGAATTGTTTTATTCGCAGGAATGCATCAAATAAGAGAAGTGGATAAAAAATAAGAATACTTGTTAAAGGAAGCACGAATAAAACAATCACAACACATTACAAACGTGAAAAGTCACTTAAAACAATAAAAGCAAGTAATAAAAGAAAATCTTAATAACTGGAGGACTACGAGGAAGAAAGTTTTTGTGGATGTTCTGCACGAATTCCAATGACCCAATTAAAGTATGAAGAGATTCAGCAAGTGGTTTTTGTTAGCTCATATAAAAGAGTAATAATTTAAAGAAAAACGAGTTGAATTTTTATTAAGTTTAAATAAAAGTAAAATGTGGTCGCCATGAATCGCCGAATTATGCAATAAGTTTAAAATTTACACCGCACGTCGTAATTTAGGCTCGGCGTGAGGTCTTTTATTGTTTTATAAAAAGTAGGCAGCTTGGCCTATTTGGAAGAGAAAAGTGTGTCAGTGGAATTACGAAGAGGATTTAGAAATTAGGAAAATTGTATTTCCGATTACTTTTCTACTCGATTTGCAAAGATAACGTTATTGGACCGATTAAACAGGAAGTTACTGAAGTGTAGGGCGTCAGCTGAATATCCGTCTATCCTTAAATGACCCGGCTATCGATTGATTCTCTTCAAATAGTACGCAGTGCCGGCCTACAATAGGAAATAAACTCGGTAATACGTTGGATAAGGTTAGAACTGACCGTAATATAATTGACTCTCCGAATGGTGATAACAATCAGCAATCTTTTTGAGTTACATTGATAATGGGAAGCAGACTGCCCACTTAGAAAAAATTTTATATATTCTACACACGATTAAAACGAAATTTTCATTTTCGAAGCTTTTTCATTATTAAAGTTTACTTTTGCATTAATTACCAGCATAATACAAAACGCCCTGAAAGTTTTAAACCTTACATTGCTGATTTAGAAAGCTATAAATTTTAAAATATCATTTCCTGCAAAATATATTTTAATAAATTGTTAAAAATTTAAGAAAGGCATCAAGGGAAATTAAAATTTTATCTAACAATTTTCATCCATTTCACGAACTAACTATTGTAAAATATAATTTTATCCTATTATGATAAAACTTTACTTTGCTCGATGGGCCCATAAAGAAATGAGTTTTAAATAAATCTCGTATTCGAAGACTATAAAAAATAATTACTTTTGAGACTGAGTCGACACGCAATTTTTTTGCATTTACCTGTTGCTGAAACTGGAACGGTGTTAATGAATATCAGTTTCTAAACTAATACACCCAACTTTATTACTCCCATAACTTAGTTTTAAGTCGTGCGATTGTGGATAATAAAATGGACTTTTGAAGCGCATGTAAAACGCAAAAGGAGCGAATAAATAAGCCTTGGTTATTTACTTCACGCGAAGTAACTATTAACCGCGGCACTTCAAAATGTCAATTGTTATTACTTTTCCTCTTTTCTCAAATTACATCAATGACCACCGGTTTTCCGTGCTGTTTTTCAAAAAATACCTACGTGATAGATTACCTACTATGCGATAGCTGTTTTATTTTCTAGATTATCTTCGAATTGTTTCTCTAAATATTTAAGCAACTTACGTGTGTGAAAAAGTAGTAGTAGACCTTCATCCCTCTTTCGGCCATCGCTTCGGCAAAATAATTTGTTGGGCATATGAAAAAGTAATCTCCAACTACGTCTCCAATCATTTTTTGGTTCAAATATCCATCATTTACGTGCTCCCAGTCCGTGTACTGAAAACAAGCATATTTTTAATTCCTTCCCTTACGGATTATAATGTATTATTGCAAAATCAATACGAAAACAGGGGATTACCTGAAATACAATTGCATCCCGCTCCAAACGACTCATGTTTTTGAAAATCGTGTTGATTATGTCGTGATATTTGTCTCTTTGAAGATAGCTCGGTCCATCTTTTTCAAAGAAATCGATAAAATCGTATAAAATAAAATACGTTCCTGTAACAACAGAAAATAAAGTTACTGGCTATTTATGTTGGTAAATAATACGTTACATTCAAAGATTTTTCCAGACTGCACGATTAGTACACAGTTCAATGCAAAATTGCTATAAATTATGCGGTAAATTTTGCAATTTAATACACGGTTGATAGACAAGGTTAGATAAAAGTTTCAAGCTTTCAGCTTTTATTACAGTGTATTTTTAGTTTTATTTAAACCACCAACTGTAAATAATTAATTTCAATTATCAACGTCAAAACTTTACTACTAATTTACCTTTAATATACACTACCGATAATGTTAAACGACGATTAAAGTAAGTTTTAGTTTAAACAATTTGTGGCTCGACGTGTACTGACGTGGAATAAGTACCACGACTGAAACTAACAAACGATTTTCAATTGCTGACGCTGACGCTTAACGTCAAAGATTACAAATCTTATGAGTTTGGTAATTTTCTGAGGCTGACATAATTTTTTATTTGTTAGATTAAACAGGTGTGTGGCAGTAAAATAATTAAAAAGAAGTACAATATAGTGGATCATTAAAAGTAAAACAGTGTCACGGGCACATCTGAGATTAGTTTAGCAAGCTACCTGAGATGGAAAACAATATTCTCCCTACCGAGAGTAGGGAAATATGTCGTCACCATAAAAAATGCTTTGAATGAATTTTTATGATATACTGGAACATCATGACTATTACTTCTGTTGCTTAATCTTACCACTAAGCTAAAGTAAAGATGTATGATAAGGGCGCTGTTTTTGCACGAAACTACGTTAAAATTGATAGGAATTGGTTGATTGGTGAATCTGGCAGTCCAAGTTATGAAGTTATACTGTGACATAAACGATATAAACAAAACTTTTCTAAAGCAGTTCTTCATTGGGTAAATGATGAGTGAAGTTTCTAAGTAAGAAGCAGTAATTGTTTTTCGCTACGGTTCACTCTTAACTGTAGCAACTAAGCGCGACGCTTACAAAACGAAAAGTTTTAGTAAAAAGAATTACCAAACTAATAAATTTATTGCGGTGACAACATTCTACTAATTTGTTATTAGAAAATTACCTCTGGAATAACCTAGTTTAAAAGGGTGTTTCTAAACAATTGAAAATAAATTGCTTTAAAGAAATATATAACCGTAACGGTAAATGAATCAAGTCGAGCTGTAATCCCACTATTAAACTCTAAAGTATTTTTATTGGAGCTTTTTCCTTTATTTTTCTAATTCTAGTATTGCGCATAAACATAAATGAACATAATAAAAAAAACTTTTATAACATTTTCATGTGCGTTATTTTTCCTTGTTTTATAGAATTACTTCATTATTGTTTTTGAAAATAACATCAAGCTCGAATTAAAAGAAGGATTAGTGTTGAAAAGTTTTAAATCATAATAAAATTGTTTTCGTTTTATCGGCATGACGCGATTACGTCTACAGAAAATTTTCTGTTTATATTTTTTGTTTAAATTGTTAGTTTAAAATCACAAAAATATAATTTTGTTTGATTTTAATTGAGGTTTAGTACAGATGACATGTATAACTTGAAGTTTGCGTGTTTGGGAATCGTTTAAAATTATATTAGTGGAAATTTATTTAAAGAAATAGCTACTATTGTCTTTGGAAAATCGAGATAAAGGTTTAAAGGTTGTCAGTTGCATGTTTGCAAATGATAACTATAATCCATTTTAATAGATACAATTTGAAGAGAATTTTTTTGTCAACTTTAATCTTTATTTAGAACGTTTCCTAATTTGGAGGTGATTTAATTTCTGTCTTTTGGAATATTGATTAAAGTTTGAAAATTATTGTTTTATATTTAAAATAGGTTTTTCATAACGGTCTGAATAACATTACATTTTACGTAGCCTGTACATTACATGAATTGAACTCCAAGAGCAATTGTATTTAATAGTTTTGTGTTGCATGGAAAACAAGGATGTAATAATCTGGAATTTTGCAGTTACAAATTAATTGATTGTTTCAGTTTGCAGTTAATTTTCTTTCCTTTTCGAATATCGAAGAATGTTTTGGTCTTGTCTAAAACTGAATATCTGAATGTTTTTAATTTTGAACATTATTTCGACAACGTATAAAAATTGAATAAACATTTATTTTAGTTTAACTTTTAACTGAGTGAGAACTTTTTTAAATCATTTAATACACATGTTTCAGAATGTCTAGATATTGTTAAATTTGATTTTCCTTGTTAAGCGATCTTGAACGTTGGTATTGTATCGGTATAGAATGCTCTTTCTTTAGAATTAATTGATCGGGTACTTCCCATGTTTGAAACAGTTCTGAACAAGGATTACTGTAATTTCCAACGTTTTGTTGATTGATTCACCGGTTGTTACCGTTAATTATTTCATTTCATAGGTTTTCTTGCTAAAATTTTAGCGGTGATAAAAATAAATAATGTCGTGCAGACATTTTATAAAATATTTTCGGAATTATTCAACCCCATGAATTTTTTAACTTTATTGCCTTCTAAAAGCTTTAACAAGCTACATGAGCAACGTAAAATTATTTTATGTAATTTCTTTAGAAAATGCGTCCATTTCGGGCATCAAAAATACTTTTTAAACTAAATCATTGCTAAAACAGTTTTTATAACGCAACGATTTTTCTGAAAGTTAAATATGAAAATTTTTTATTTTTTTTTAAACAGATTTCTTCGATGGTTTGCCATTGCCTGCCAAGGGTAAAATACTATTATATGTATAAAAGTCTCGGCAAAAAAACAACCGCAAAGTATAAAACCATACCACTCAAAAAAAAATACTATCAACATTCTTCGTAATATTGCCAATAAGACTTAAAATGTATGCAATGTTAAATTTTAGTTACCTTATATTTTGTTAAAGCTGGGGTTTTGTTTCGTTTTTTATTTTAACAATTTCTCAATTTATTTGGAATTGATTTTGGTTTTTGTTTATCTAATTAAATTTTGACGTACATTATTTAGTAAACTTAAGCAGTAGAGAAATTTTGTTTAAAAAAATATAAGAATTTTTGAAAAAAAGGCATTATTTACAAAAATAGAATTTTTTTGCAAATGGTTCAATCCGCTTGTTTAATGATTATAAAAGCATTTAAATTTGGATGTGTAATTATCATTAGATCTTATTACTGCTAAATTACTGTTATTAAAATTTTAGTATTTTTTTTTGCGTGGTGGCCGTTAATACTTGACAAAATTTATACAATTTCAATGATTAACGGAAACTGAAATATTTTAGCATCTTAATAATAAGTTACTATAAAAAATACTCATCAGACGTTTGTGCATGAATACAAAGATGCAAATATTTGTTGTTTATTTTCAAATTAAATGAGATAAGATAAATAGGGGCTAAGATATTTCAGTTTTTGCAAATTCTTTTAAATTGTAAAAATTGCTGCACTCTACAAGCAAACAAGGCCACACAAAAACAAAAACATGAAAATTTTTATAATGGGTATTTTGGACTACCAATATGTTAGTTACACATCATAAAAATTCAATTTTTTGCACACTTGATATGAAATTATTCAAAAGTATCATCTTGTATTTTTATTAATAATTGCATTATTTTCAAAGAAATAACTTGATATTTTGTTGGAAATTAAATAAGCTACAATTCCTCATAATACGTTTTTTCTATAAAGTTAATAGGTATTTCAGAAAATCGTCTGATATTATATCTTGAAAATTATTTATTAAATTTCAACAAAAGTGGCAACATTTTTTCATAAATACCTATTTTGTTATGCTTTATAGTTCTACCGTTTGTAGAAAATAATGTCTGCATTGTAGACAGACAATGATAGCTATTGGTAATATTTCAAATAGTAGTAAGTATATAGACTAAAATTTAATCAATTATTATTAAATTCCTCTTGTAATAATTAGAATTTTAAATTACTACTGGATTTTCTATAATATATTCCTTGCACTATATTGCAATAAAATCTCTATTGATTTACATGACAAAAGAATATTTAACACGACTGCATTTATAAAGAAAATTAATTTAATTATCTTTTTATAAAAATAACAATTATTTAACAATTTAATAATTTTATAAAAAAAATTATCGTTAAAAAACGATTTCACATAGTCAGTTCGTCAGCTCTACAAATTGGAACTGATTGCAACGTTAGTAGTTTATGATAAGAATAATTTTACTTCTACCAAACATTGTTTTAAACTAATCGATTTTATTAAAATTTTTATTTTATGTTTCAACAAAATAGATTTTTATTTAATTTAAATAAAATAAATGAAAAACACTATTAAAATGAATTATTTAATTTCGTCATAGTTCAATTTGAAATGTTGGAAAAAATAATAACAAACAGATTTTTATTTCTTTTGGTAATTTAGTTTGATTTATTTAAGGCGGTATTCTAGTCTAGAAACACGAATTTTAGGTGTTTTTTTAGGTGCATTAAAGAAAAAACAGGCACTATTTTTATTATCCATTATTTGACAAGATATTTATTAACGTTTAAAAAATACATGACAATAAAAAAAAAGTGAAAAAATTAAAATTTCAAAAAATTACAGGTTGATAAAGTGAGAGGTCTCAAAAAAATAGGGCGCGAAGTTAGTCACGATTGTAACCCTCTTGGTAATCTGATTTAAAAAAAGAAAAAGATTTATTAATCTAAAGAAATACTGCTATCGTACTAACTAAAATAATTGGAAAAAAATGTTTTTTTCGCAAAATTGCGGCTGTTTGAAAAGAAAAAAATTTTTTTTAGAATTTTTTTACCTTTGCGAATTTTTTAAAAATAGTAAAAATTGAAATTTTGTTATAATCTTAGTTCATACGATAGAGAAATGTATAGAGAAGACTCACACCAAAATTCAAGTAAATCGGTTCAGTAGAACTTGAGAAATCATGACAAGAATTTCGAAAAATGTAATTTCGAGAAAAACGAGATTAAAATTTCAGGTAAAGTTACGCGAAGTCTAAGCCATACATTGATACTTTATGCTTACATTTTTTCAATCAGCGATTTCGGTTCGATATATCGGGCCTTCTTCTACCTCAAATTGAATATTTAAATAAAAAAAATTTTAAAAACACAAAAAAAAGAAATTAAGAGTATTTTTTAATACTTTTCTTAGAATAGTTTCGTCTAAACCGGTCGCGTTGCCACGACACTAAAGTGGCTATAGCTTTTAAAATAATTCAAATTTCAAAAAATCCTTTTAAGACGAGATTTTTGAATATCTAAACTATCAAAATATAAAAACAAAATTTTTCGATTTTTTCAGTTTTCTAGACTAGAATACTGCCTTAAGTATCCCTTTCGCCACTGTTCAGTAAACTCACCAAATTTTAATTTGACAAAAAATGTTACAATTTCCGAATAACTAATCAGTAAGTCGCCAAGAACTTGAAGACATGACAACGGGGCAACTAGGGAATGGCGGAAAAGGATAAGGTTAATATTAATGTAATGGTTTTCCATACCAAAAAAATTAAAAACTCTTGCTTATAATTATAAATATGATAAAGAAACTTCTGAATGGGCAACACGGAAGTTAATCTGTTAGTATCTAAATTGAGAACTTAAGCAAAAAAGGAATAAGAAAGATAAAAAAACCGTCTACGAGGTCCTGACTCCTGATAGTTCTATATTTGATGTGACGAAAAGCTAGTGAGAATGTTCAAACTACCATTTTGTTTAAAAAATCATTAAGATAAATCAAATCGCTCTTGAATGTTTGGTGAAGTTGGTAATGAAATTAATTAAATGCGACACAATTTGTACAAATTCTAATAAATTTAATGTTTTTAATGATCATTCTGTTTTGAATAAATGTGCTTTGGTTAAGCCTATCTCAATTTGTGAAAGTCTTGAAACTAGAAACGAGGGTGATGTTAACCTACAACCTCAAGCTCGTGTTTTCATGTTATCATTAAACACCGCCTTACGAAGACCCAAAATGCGCTTTTATTTCGTTTTAATCTTTTTGACGACACTTTCTTCGTAATCAACTTTAAATAATGCCATAACTTGAGTGAATAATTAATTATCAAAAAAAATATTGTAATAACGTTGCGGTTTAGCAAAAAAACTTGAAATACTTGAAATTACAAGAAATTTATTGTTAGCACTTAAATTTATTAATTTTAAAAGCTTTTGGATTGTAAACAAGAACCTCACAAAATGTTTTAATTACTAATGAATTGCGCTTATAAAATTTACATTCTTTTGTAAATCTCGTTGAGACAATTCACGTAATTGAATTTCAACTTAACAAAATTTGTTCTTAAAAATTAAATTAAAAATTTAATTAACTCTTGTTTAAATTTTTTCCGTTCAACCTCGAGTGTAAATATTATTTAATAAGTAACTTCCTATAATTTTCTAATTTTACAATTTCCAGTCTTTTGTAAAATACCGCGAAATTGTTATTTTATTTGTCGTTAGGTTTAAGTTAGCGTCCTTAATGATGAAAACGTTATTATGGAAATGAAAAGTTGGCAATTATTTTGCGCGATAGATTTCACGTTTTTGTAATGACCTTCGATGCAACCCCTAGACGGCTCAACCTTGGCCGAGCGTCTTTACCCCTAACGACCAGCGCGTCTATCCCTGCCAGCTCAAGCAACCCAATCATCGAGCTACTACGTAACAGCGTTGTACTACGAGCGTCGAGCACCAACTTGATTATATGGTTACATAGTATTGAGTTGGTTATTGACTTGTAGTTACTGTAATTTATTTTGCTTTTGGCTATATTGCCTATCAGGTTATTATGTAACCATATGCGATTTAGTTTCACATTACCACCATGCAAATGGATTTTTCGCCTAATTAATGCAATGCAATATAATGTAGAGTTAGCGAACACCAGTTATTTCAAATTAATCGAAAAACATTAGCACGGCATTAAAACTATCATATTAGTAGGTAAATAACCATATTATATTCTCGTGGATTGAATTTTTACGGTCTACTATTCCATTAATATTTTTTGCATGTTAAATTTTTTAAACATACAGTGAAATAAACTGGCAGCTTTTCATACTGAAATAAAAATCGGCAAGCATATTTTATTCCCTGGAACTACATTTTTATACACTGAACGTGTTAATGTTTGTGTCTTTGTTACAACATAAGTGAAAATATATTTAAATTATTTAAAGGATGTTTCAACAAGAGGTAGCCGATATTTTCTTACAATTAGTGGTATCATTACAATATTTACATAGTACAAAATTTACTCTATTTAATGTCATCCCAAACAACAACTATAATTATTTTTGTTTGTTAACACGTTTATAGATCGATAAATTACAAATAAATATTAGAGGTTTTTATTTAGATAATAACCGGGGTAATTACATTTTTTTGGTAGTAGCTAAATGTAGAGTATACTGTAGTAATTGTTGAAACGAAATGATCTATATTTACTATTTGATAAAGAGATTTTAGCGAAGTTGTTAATTAGAACTAAATATTAATTTAAAATAGAATAAATAAAATTAAATATTAATATTAACCTTGTTAGTTAAAAATTTAAGAACTACTATAATTTCAAAAAGTAAATTAAAAATTATTTAAAGAAATTTTAATCAATGTCTTTTCATAATTGTGTAAATTTGTAAATTTTCTCAAAAACAATACATACATTAATTTTAGCCTTAATTTTATTATTAATTAAAATTATTTTACTGTTTCTTTTTAAATTTAATTTTAGTTTAAATAAACTTTGCCATAAATTTATAATCCTATACAGGAATGAGTTATTTAATTAAATTATTTGAGTATTTACATATTATGTATATTATACAATCATATAGTATATTGCATATTTTAGATAATAATGTAATGGAAAATGAAACCAGACCCCGCAACAGTAAAAGTCGCACTTTGGAATGAAATTGTGTTGCAGTTTAATTCTACTAATGCAGAACACTCTGAAACTGAATATCGATTTAAGTAAGATATTGCAACAGTAAATGCCATACAGCAATTTCTAATAATATGTTTTTAATAAATAACGATTTCTTCAAGTTATTGTAAAATTTGGTCACAACTGATAAAAATAACAGATACATTGTTTAAAATCAATAAGACTCAACTGTATTTGAAAATATGTTTTAATTTCTTTTAAGTGATATGTAAATCTCTTCTTATGCTTATGATTTTCCATAATATATTTTTTTATTATTCCCTCACTAATTAATTTACTTTGATTTATCAGTGAATTTCCAAGCAAATTTGAGCAAAGAATTCTACAATAATTAAAGTTTTCAAAATAATAATTTAGATATAATAATCAATTGTGTGAAGTTCGTGGTTATCTACCACGATAAGCACAATTTTACTGAGATGCTGACGGTTATTCCATACCCTTTAGATCTCGTAGTGGTTTCTGTGCATGGTCTACAGTTGATTTTATTAAATAGAAACCTTTCGCTCTTTCAGAATTTATAATAAGTCGTGGCAGTACTGGCCGGAGAGTCTGGGAGGAATATTCCCCAGTACCCTACTAATTGCATGGAATACCCTTTGAGAAAAACGAAATTCTAGCTGCCACTGACCTATTCCTATGCATTTCTAACAGTTTTTTCAACCTTTGTATGATTTCTGCTACGTTTCATTTGGAAGCAAATGAATACTCTTCGACATGACTTTCCTTTTAACTATCAGTAAGAAATCCGAAACCCTCACAAATATTTAAAAACTAAAAGTTTAGAACAGTTAAGCGCAGATTAAAAACAACCAAAATCTAGCAGATGTTTTCTTTTACCCTTTATTTTAATTTTCCCCGACTGACCCTACAATTAAAAATTAGTAAATCGTTAATGAAATTTATTATTCTCCTATTAATTTAACACACACTGCTCGCGCCCAGCACGGGTATTTAATCTATCTTTAAAGTTCAATTAACAAATCTAAATTATGCTAAAAAAATAAATTAAACAAGCAAAAACACAAAAAATCAATCGAATTAATTAAAATTAATCTGCTCTCTTTGCTTGTTTTTCAAGTTTTAACCTGTAAACATTCTAAGTTCTTTCAATTGTACTTATAGTACCCTTACGTGCAATATTTACCGGGTACTTATTTTATGGTTTTATGACCCTTTAAAAAGAAAGTAAAAAGAAAATGTACTTGGTACGTCATCCCTTAAAACATTTACGTTACAGACGTAACGTTACGTTAAGAAATTTGTATTTCTGAAAAATATTTTTATTTTGGTGTAAGAGATTGGTTTGGTAGAAAGCGATTTTGTTGGGTGGATAAAAAGAAGGAAAATTAAGTACTTAAGTTGCTCCAAGAATTTAATAAAATTTTAAATTAATAATTTATTAGTATAAATAGTAATAACATGGCTTTAAAAAAAATATTTTGATTAAAGTTTTGTTGCCAAAATTATGATAATTTAAAGATTCTAAAAATATTTAAGTTTATACAAGTCTTACTGAAATTTAAAAAACACTCTTGCTGTAGGATAAAATACATGTAGAAATACGTGTAATTAAAAATTATTTTATGTGGAACTTATAGAATTTCATAAAAAAAATAAATTGGATCTAAAAAATAAGTATGCATTCGTTGAATACAAAATAAGAAAAACAAATAATTTATTAAAAGCAACAAAACAAACGAAATTATTTATTTACCATGCTCCTCGACTAAAAATTTATAATGAACTGGCAAAAAACTGCAGGTAAAAAGTAACGCTTAAAAAATGTGTTATAATAATTAGAATTACAAGTTTTTGAATAAATCAATAAATTAATTATTAATAAATTTATCAATTTTTTAAGTAAACATGTAGATATATTTGAGTTGATAATTTTGTTGCTACAATACAAATGTGTCACAAATGTTTTGTTTACAAACCCATTGTCCTGAAGATGATCAATAAAAATTGAAATCAAAAGACAATAAAAATTTTGTTTTATATCAAATTGAACAATAATTTTATTGTTGATCTTTGTGAAAATGTTGTTAAAATAAAATTTATAAATAATATATGTAATTGAAAAAGTAATTAAAGTAAAATCAAGAGAAAGTTCAACTTTTTTCTCTTGTAGAAGAATATACTATTTGTAGTGCAATTAACACTCTTGCATTGGTTTGTATTTAAGTTTTTTCACGATAGCTAAAGCCGTATAAAAATATGTTCATTGCCCGGCCATTTTGCAACCAGAAAGCAAATGTATTGTATTATGTTGTCGATAAGGTGTATTTACTTATAAATTTACCTATATTTGTGTATGCCAGCACATAAATTCAATAATAAATTTATTATTTTAATACACCAACATACACAAATCGAACGTATAATCCTTTGTAAACTATTATTTATTATTATAAATTGTAGACACAGCATTATCGATTAGTCGTGTAAACAAATTATATTTTTAAAAAATATATAATAAAGAAAAGATTATTATTCACGAGATTGTTTGATAACACAGTTACAAGGCAAAAAAATGTTCATATTTTATATTATCAATAGGAAGTGACGAAGCAAGAAAATTAATGTAAAACATACATATTTACGGAAACGAAGCAACAACAATAAAGATTTTTCTCCCGATAGAACAAAAATTTAATTTTGTAACTAAAATAATACTGCAAAACTTTAATTGTTTGTTTTTCACTTCACATTCGTTATTTTATTTAATTTTGACTTATTGGATGAACTTTTTGCAAAAATAAAAGCAAGCTAGGACTCAACCAGCGATCTCACCAATCCACCTATCTTTTGGTAAAATGAAATTATTTTATCTCTGCTGTGTTGTAACTCACTGATTAGTTTGACATAGGAGTTCGATGCATAATATTACCTAAGGAACCTGCCGTGGGAGAGGTAGATACACCACTACCAACTACAACAATGATGCCAATCAACCACGCATGTATTGCATGCGATTACCGAGGGTTTAATACATGCAAAGACTTAGCGATTCGAATTATTTAAGATTATAAAATTAAAAATTGCAACCCTTATTTACGTAATTAAGTAAGTAGGGTTCGTGTTAACTTTCGGCGGAATTAATTAAAAGAAGCAACGTGAATGTAATTTGGCAGGATTCAAACCCTGCCATGTAAAGAAGTCTGCTACTTAATGAATTTAACGGCGTAGACTAGAGATAATTTTAAATTTAAGTGAAAATCGCAACTTTAACTAGAAATTTAACTAAAAAGGTTTAAAATTAAAATTCAATTTGTTTAGACATTTAACAGAGTAATATAATCCAAGATTCTCTTATCCATTATATATAATTTAATATAAAATTAGTCTGTCTTGTGTCTGTCTAGTTATAAATTTAATTTACCACTTAAGTGTTGACATTAATCAACTCTATATTCACTAAAGAAAGCTCTTTAATTGTCAAATTTGAAATTACAGTTTTATTACTGAAACAAACTACTTTTTGTTGGTTTATGTTTGTTTAATAAAGCAGATGCATGCCGAAAATTGTAAATTGCTATAAAATCGAACATAACAAACATGACTTGCTCGAAAAATTTATTATTAACTGCTGAATTTCACGAAACGTGTTTTTGCCAACTATAATAGCTCTTCCGTTTGATTTGATATTTTTTGTAGCATTTTGATAAGTAAAACTGATTTCGTAGTTTTAAATTTTAATATAATTTTAAATATCCAACTTCCAAATTCTAATTCATCGCTTTATTTAAACAATTCAAATTTTATGCTTCTTTATCGTTCCACCTAGCAATAAATTAATTGTATCTAAAGCAACTGTAATTAACATTTAAGCTAGCTATTAATACAGTCTTTGTGTAATTCCGATTATAATTCTCAATTTCTATGAATATGAAACAACATGCGGGTAACTCGCTAGATTCCTAATTTTTGCTTTAATTATTTTTATTATCTTTTACATGACTAATATATAGTTGAGAGACCTCAAATTTGTACAACATGGCAATTTTACTAGTACTTCAGCTGGATTACAGCTCATAATAAAGAAGAGAGAAATTAATTAAAGAAATAAACGGAAAAAATAAATCTAACAAAATTTTCATGAGATTCTGAAACGTGTAATTAAATGAAGTTGCCCTTTTCCCACTATCGGAATATGCAAATAATAGAAATTTTGTGATTTATTTTTAGAAGGAATATTGAATTAATTAATTTGCAGAAAACAAGGAATACAAATAACTTCATCAAAACTATTCAGTTTCAGTATTATGCAGAAGAAATTTAAATTGGATGTAATAATGAATAACTGCTTAGAAATCTTCAAATCCAAACATTAAAGTTCAATTTATTGTACTAGATGTGAAAAAATTCTGACGTAATTTTAAAAACGCGTAAAAAACATATATGTAGTTTCCATCATTAAAAATTAAATGTAATATTGTATAAAATAATAATTATATAAAATTTGATAATTTAACCATTTGAATTTATTATTTTATATAAAAACATTGAAAATAGGAAAATGAGTACATACTATACTAAATATTATGTAAATAATTTTGCAACTAAAGCAATTGGATTGTTAATTTTACTTTATGCATTCAAAAGTTTTAAGTTGTACTATCTGATTTTTTAATAGCCAATACTTATTTTTTAAATTGCCACTTTTATCAAAAGATTTTGTTCTGTAAGAGTTAAATTGCTGATGGTGCGAATTTTATTGAATCTGTGGACGAAAATATAGATGTATCCGATTTATTCGCTATTCTTAAAAACTCTAAATCGGAGTTCACGGTTAATTAATTTCACTTTGCTTTGAGAGTTTGTTTAATCCCCTCAAATTTGTGTGCTTTTTTTGGCTATTTTGATAATCTTCTATTTCTTCTTTTGGAAAATTTATCAATCAGGGAATAAATATTAAAAAAAGATTGTTAACACTCATTTTTAAACTGTATAAATTATTAAAATCAAAAATTTAAATTTTAAATTACAATTTAAGTCATTAAAAACTTTTTATTTAATTATATAAAAATTATATATTTAAGTAATTTAAACTTTAAACTTTAAATGATTGTTATAGTTAATACCAAGGCAAAATTATTGTGGTTGAAGTTCAATATTTTCAATATATCATTTTAGTTTTGTTTGAATATATTTTATTAAATAATTTTTTTGTAAAACGTTACATTTGGTTTTAATTTATAAATTTATTTCAGAAAAATAAACAATATAAAAAATATAGATTACAGCGATAAAATTTGAAAATTTTTAGTTTAATTAAATATACAAATTTGTAAATTTAGTGTAAAATTTTTTGTAGACACTTTAGATGAAAATACCTATTTGGATAATTTTGTGATGTAGGTGTATAACTCTAGTATTTCTACTAATTGGTGTTGACGTAAGTTTGCTTCGACACCGTTTGGAATATATCATGCATAAATACTAAATCTTAAGGAAATTAAACTGTAATTGGAAATTGAAATTTTATTAAAAGTTTTCGAAGCAGTTGTGAAGGCTATGCTGTGATCCTTAAGTGCTCGAACGCAGTTGTTTCGAGAGAAGTAATAAGATTGCTCTGGCCAGGTAAGATTTTTATAGTATGCTTAGTAATACATAGTATTATATAACCAAGCGATAAAGACAATTGTCACATAAAATTTGTCACTTAATTTCTTACGATCTATGGATCGTATATTTATTGGGGTTGCAGGCAAGATTAATCCAGCTGTTACTGCAAAATCAAATTTATCTGCAACTGAATTATAATTTTACATTAAAATGTGGGTAATTTGCATTACATAAACATGCGAGCATGTTACAAGTCTTACAGAGGACTTATAGCTTAGTGTGGGCTCTGAACCGTAAAAAGTAGGTATATTTTAATTATAGAGAAATTATTTAGGTATATTTAAACCGCTAAGATGTTTTAAGTACTTTGTGGCGCAGATACGATCGGAAAATTTGGGTGTATTTGCAACCCGCAGTCCAACGTTTGCACTACTAGGCTACAGTCATGCTCAATTTTTTCTTGCTTTCACACTTTTAATATTAAATATCCAGCTAAAACCGTTATTAAACAAATAGATGAAGAGCGTCACTTATGTACTTCAGTGCCGCCTGTTGCCGGCAGTAAAGTAAAACTATTGTTTTCAGAAACTGAAATAAAACATTCTAATTAGTGTTTACTGGACACGGTAGGTTTTGAAATGAAATAAAACTTATTTTAGTCGTTTTAAACAGTTTTATGTATCTGCTCTGAAAATGTGATAATTAATTGTAGATTAAAAATCTAGAGATTTTTTGATAATTTAACCGAACTGAACATAGGTAAACTTAAACTATTCGGCTGAAAAATTTATATTTTGAGTTTTCTTATTGAATGTCGGTTTAACCTGTTTACCTTTGGTTTTCAGAATACGAAAACTTTTTAACATAACAAGCACAGTAATATATGATTAGGCCCTACATGGGACACATCGTATAATAATGTTAAATAATAAATTCATGCAAAGAAAAGCAAAATACATCGCCGAGAAATTTGAGAAGAAATATGAAAATCGAATATCACTTTTATGTGTAAAAATATCGCGTTTATCGAGATCTCCTTACATTTTCTTATGTTTATACTATTTTTTGGAAACAATTTATTATTTTTTCTGTAATTCAAATTTTATAATTATATTGTAGTTACTAAACACAACATTCAAATTGTTTTTTTACAAAAACATTTAATTAATTTTAAACGCGATAACTTTAAGACTTTATAGAGTATTCATTAAATTCTTGAAAGACTAAAAGTTTTCACCAAAAAAATTTAATATGGCGTTTACAAGAAAATAGTTTTAGCAGACTGAACGTTCAATAATAATTACTGAAAAGACTTATCAAGTTTTATAAAAATAAAGTTTTCAAACCACATAGAATTAACCGCTTGAAAAAATTCAAGTTTGATAAAATTATTCAATTATTATTTAATTATGTATATCGATGTCAATTTATTAACTGTAATTGGGTTATTTTGCTTATGTAAAATATTCTTTTAGCAACCCTGGCGGCATCTGTACCAAATCGATCGCTTTTAATTTCCTAGACCGGAGTTTCTATTAAGAATGATTGACCTAATGCAAATTAATATAAATTCTTGTTTGCAGGTCTTGCAGCTTTCATTTTCACGTATTATCATTTTAATTGCACGCAATACGTAAATTTTAGCGACCTCATTAATGCTAGTTTTGCACTAACATCCGGATCTTGATTTGTATTGTTATGAGAGTTATGACTACTAATGCATGAAAACGAAAGTAATAGGGTCAAAGATTACTTGTTTTAAGAACAATAACCATACTGACTTTTGGGTCTTGCTTAAAGCATCTTTTAGGCTTAACCACAATGGTGAAACTTTTAACTTCAAATGAAAAATCTAGCAATTTCAATTTTCACTAGCTGGCACAGACTTCGTTCGGTCGCTTTTTACCCCTGACTGTTTTTCAAAAACGCAGGGTATATGAAGTTACTATGTACAATCTGTGTTTATTTCTTTATTTATATATATATATATTGCAGTGATATTTCGTGGAAATACCACACACTTTTTATTACCTCGGGTTACTCTTTGCGGGAGCAGTTGGTAATTTTCAAAAGTCAAAAGGTTCTTGTGTTTTCAAAAAAATTAATTATTAAATAAAAATCTCTTCTCGTTTTTAAAATTAAATAGTGATTCAAAAATAAAGTTTTCCAAAATAAATTCTTCAAAATCCAAACAAATAATTTATAATCGTTAATAATTTCAAACTTAATTTTATTTGAAATTTTAAATGGGCTCGTACTTTCGACCTCATGCGTATTCAAAACGTCGTCTTATCTGCAGCTGGCCTCGCTCGTACAAATGTAAATTTTATTCTTCGAATTTTACACCAATTTTAAATTTAAAATAATTGCTCTTTCTAACCTTTACCAAATCATCGAATCTTTCCAAACCACTCAAATCAAATGAACTACCGCTCGGTAGCAACGCATCAAAAATATCCAAATCGTCGAAATATCAAAATTAATCATCCAAAAATCACGCAACTAATGCACTTGCATCAAAATTCATTTATTCCAATCAAAAATTCAGTACTCACAAATTTCATTCACAATTTAAACTTATCAAAAATCAAATCTCAAAAACTGCCCCGAGCAAACATGACACAAGATGCTCGAGGTGGCCGCTTGTCGGCGACTGGCACATATCCTGGTTGGTTCGCCCCCCCCCCTGTCTAACTTCCACAGTCTTACAACTTAAAACTACTTAAAACAAAATAAAACTTTCATCAAATGTGTACAGGGTAGGTCGCAATCATTTCGAAACACCACAATATATTGTAATGGTATTTTCGTAGAAAATTTCCACACACTTATTCTTGCTCAGGTAACCCTGGTGTGCGGGAGCAGTTGCGAATTTTCAAGGGTCGAGAGTTCTTACGTTTAGAAAAAAAATAATTAAATAAAAAATTTCTTCTTCTTTTAAAAATTAAATAGTAATCCAAAAATTGTTTCCAAAAAATAAATGTAATTCCAATTCAAAAGTAGTATTCTTTAAAGCAAGGAATCTTGGTTTTGATTCCGACCTTATCCAAATCGCCTGCTTATCAATAGCGCCATTCGTTCCTACGAATGCAAATTTTAAACTTTCCAATTTTAAATAATTCAGATTCAATTTTTTAATTTCAATTGCTCTTTTTCCAATTTATCAACCAAATTCAATCTACCGCTTAGTAGCCACTCATCAAAAAAATATCCAAACCAATTCCAACTATCAAAATAATACTTCTAAGAAAGGCGCAATAATGCATTCGCATCAAATCACTTTATTCAAATCAAATCAAAATAAAATATTACCCATAATTTCAAAATGACAAAATCTCGTATCAAAAATCAAACTCAGCGGGCGTACAAAACTTCGCACCCGCTGTCGGCCATAGTTGGCCAAAAAGCTCTTATCTCTATCCTTTTTCCCCACTCTGTACTTTTCCAATTTAAACATTCAAAAATAAAATTAACAAAGTTTTACAATTTACCACAGGGTGGGTCGAAATATTTTGTTTCACGACAATATGTTTGTGTCACCATATCTCCCGAACGGTTACAGGTAGCGACGTACATTTTTGACAGCATGTTTGTAAAGACTAGAGGAGTGTTCCTGGCTGGTCAAATACAATTTTTACCCATGAGAAGAAATTCTATCTCAGAAAACTATCTCTACACCCCCCCCCCAAACCCCAAAATTTATGCACTCGTACCTGCACGAAGCGGTTTAAAGCATATATTACTTTCTCTATACATTTTAACAAAATATACTACAAAAAGAGTGAAATAAAATAAAAATTAAAAATTTTAAAAACCCCTGACTGTAAAAAAATTCTAAAAATAAAAATTAATAATAAAAGCGTCTTACTTTAAAAACTACTGTTCTATTTCAAAAGAAAAAAATAATTTTTTCTTCTTCATTCAACAACAAATTCTCAGACACTTTACTCGAAAAATTAACTTATCATCCTCCGCCCCCCCTCACCGGTACAAAATTTAAACATTAATTTTGAAGTCAGGGGAAACGGAGAATGTTTAATATGGAATGTATAAACACGTTTCGTAAGTGGAACAAATCCCCGTTTCCCCTGACTTCAAAATTAATGTTTAAATTTTGTAGCGGAGGGGGGGCGGAGGATGATAAGTTAATTTTTCGAGTAAAGTGTCTGAGAATTTGTTGTTGAATAAAGAAGAAAAAATTATTTTTTTCTTTTTAAAGAGAACAGTAGGTTTTAAAGTAAGGTGCTTTTATTATTAATTTTTATTTTTAGAATTTTTTTACAGACAGGGGTTTCAGCCATCTAGACATTGACAGATGCAGTTTTTTGGCTTTCGATCTCACAAAGCGGGAATACCAATAGTATACCTGAAAGTCATAATTGCTTGATCCTAAAGTCCCTAAAGTCGTTCGGAGCGACTCGATAGTGCTCGTGCGTTACCGTAAAGAAAGAAAAATAAACAGATACACAGACTTGTGATATTATATTATTTAATAATTCTGTAAAAAGATAGTATCTAACTACCTTAAATTTGAGACGTCACGTAGGCATAGTGCCATTTAAGTTTTTTATTGCGTACACCCTGTATATACTGCAGTATCTACTTGACGAGTGTTTACATGACATTCCTGTTTGTTGCGTAATTTTTATAACAAACAAGATAAATTTATTTTTGATTAATTTTATCTTAAAAATTAATTAAAGGTCTTGTGAAGTTCTTTTAAAAAAACAGAAATGCTAAAAATAGATTACAGGTAAACTGGTCAACTGCAGCATAACGGCTCAAATGATCAAATTATTCGGGTGAATAGCTACCCAAACAGGAGAGTTTGAACGGTCTATCACTTTTTGAAGGCCAACTATTTAATTTACGTTATTTTTTGCGAGTATATAAATAAGAATTTATTGCAATTAATGTATTGGGAAAAAACATAATTTAATTGCATTATTCTTAATTTTAGTAGTAGAGCTAAGTTTATGTGCAGTTTTTCTAGTTTGATTAATATAAGGTAGAAAATCCGAATGTAAAAATATAAACCGAAAGTAAAAGTAGCTCAACGTATCTGTGCAAACTGCGCTGAAATCAATATAGCCTCGCTACTAAATTAATAATGTTCTTTTAAATTTAAAGCAATTAACAAAATTAAAGTTTATTCAATGTTCTGACCTTAAAATTTCAACATTTTGAAAAAAGCTAATTGGCAGCTTTCGCTTAAAAATACCGTGTGAAAATAAACGAGTTTTTGTTTTCGTCAAACTCTTGCATCATTTTCTTTTATACTTTATAATATTACAATAATTACTTTTTTCGGTTAATTTGAAGTAATAAGTTTTACACAAAGAGGTTTCACGTAGGAAGCACTGAAAAGTTTTTGCGTATAATAACTTTGCTCCAGGTTTGCCTTACTTCTACACCTACATAAATACTTTGAACTAATCTACGTAAGATTACAAACTGGTTGTGCCCAAATAATATAATCCATAGTGCTGAAGTGTTTAGAATGAAAAAACAATGCTAATATTCTTAAGTTGTAATTAACGAAACTCAATTAAATACTATGATTAAAAAGTTTCAATCAAATGACTTCCTGAACATAACGAAGTTTTTGTATACAGGGTCTTTCTCGTTGATGCCAATCGTGTTGCTGCTAAATTATGTTACGTGGTTTGAACACCACGTTAATTTATAAATTTCGCTTAGTCGGTAAGTAACCGATTAAAAAAATAGTTTATCCGTAAATATTCCATATTAAAGTTTCTTTCGTGCATTTTAACGAATACTTGAGTTAAATTAATTTGAAATGTTTTCAGAAAATTTTATTTAAAGAGCAAGAAAATTGACACGAAAGTATTTTTAGGACACTATAAGATAACGTTGACTTGAAAGTTTTTTTAATGCAAACTTAACTCGTTTATATAAGTTAAAGTTTGCATACCAACCCTTACTATATACATACTAAAACAGATAACGTAATCTATCGACTAGCATGTCAATGTTAGGGCTAAATTTAATTTTAGAAAGTTAGCTTTCAAGTTAATTTACTAAATGTATGGATGTGTTACCTCAAAACGATTTTGGTGTAGAAATAAATATACGAGAAATACCTTCAAGTTGAAAAGGGCGAATAAGTGCAAAGGTTGCTATAATTTTTGCTAAAAAAAATAATTATTCTATTAATAAAAAATAAAAATTGTTGAATACTGAGGTGCAAAAGTGAAGGGTTCTTTTTCTTTAAAAATATTTAACATTTTAGTGTTTTGTGGAATAACATAAAATTGTTATATCTTTTTGATATAGGGTCTAAACAATTTTATGGTTACATTAAATAAAGTGATGGTTTAAGATAAGCAATTTGTGGATCAGAACCTTAACGTTGTTAGGTAAAATATTCCAACGTCGATTTACTGCAAAACTGAAATGAATAAAGTATGCTTTCATTTTCAGCGAGTTCACTGTTTGGTGTAATAGTAAAGGGCAATAATTTGTTACATAAATTTGAGTGGGTACCCAAATTTTTTATGTAACTATAAATTTATAAATTTGACGATTTACGATGTGTGGGACTATTAAACCCTCACACTTGGAGCAATTTACATTTTTATTTTCAATTTCTAGCTACATTTTTTTAGGTGCGTATCAAAAGTATATCACTTTTTAGTAACTAAAAGTTTCAAGTTAGGTTTAATTAATTTAAGTATAGCACGTAAGTGATCGTTGGTATAATAAATGATTGCAAGAATAAATTTGGTGTTTTACATTAAAGCTTCTATCTGTACTTATTATCTAAATCACTTTGACACTTACCAATAGTAATTTATGTTTGTATCAAATACAGCACTAAAAAAACTTTAAAAAATTTTCCTTTAATCTAAAACTTATAGCTTATTGATTTTGACTAGCATGTACATAAATTATTGACTATTGGAGAGCTTTAAAAGAAACGAAAACAATTTTTTATATTGAAATGTTATGAAAAATTATAGTTAATTTGTTGTTAGTAATATAATATATTATAAAGTATTTTAGAGTAACTAACAATTTGAAGCTGCTAAAATTTATAGTATTTGTAGTTAAAGAGGAAAATAAATTTCCTTTTTAAATTTATAGTAGGTAATTATTAAAATTATATGTTAACAGAAACATAATATTTATTTACTTTTATAAACGTAAAATTTAAAGATTGTTCAAGTACAGAAAAAACAATTTTCTATTTAGAGAAGTATTTCTAAATAAGGAATGGAGGGTATTAAAGAAACTCGGGCGAAACCGGGTAGTAATTCTACTCTATAATACTTATTTTACAAAAGTAAGATTGACAGATTTTTAAAATTTAACATACCAAATTGTAGTAACTGGAAAATATCGGAAAAAGTTTAAATTATATATTTGCACTAACACAAACATATAAATCGATAAAAAATTTGGATAACCTAAAAGCTATCTCTACATTATAATATTTAGTTGTACCTGGTAGCACGCAGTGTGGAAAAATGTCGTATTTTTTATGGACTATGAAATAGGTTAGTACTATCAAAATTAAAAGTAATAAACATGATTTAAACAAAATCTTTAAAATATTGTTACCTTTTACTTGAACATAAGAATATAAACTGATAAATCAGTTTCTTTATATATTCCTTTTTGTCGTTGTAATAAATGAAAATGAAACGCGTCTGAGACTACTAAAAACTTGAAATTTACTCAAGAACTATTGTTAAAAATGTAAGAATAAAATAATCAGAATATATAAATTATTAACTCGCGAAATAAATATTTCAAGCTGAAAACTTATTATATGAAAAACTTCGTCTTTTATTTTGAACTGGAGTTTTCAAGGGTTTATTTAATCCTGTAATTTACAAATTTCTTTTCTTAAAACAAATAAAATTTTGCGTTAAAATTGTCAGCCTAGCAACAAATGTTCAAAATTTTTTATTCCAAAATTCAAAATTATGTGAAAGTTGAGAAATGAAAAATATATCAAAATTCAACTTTAATTATTAAACTCTAAATTATATTAATTTTTGATAAGCGGTTATTTTAAAATTAATCTACCGTTTTTCAATGATGTTAACTATATATTTCGTTCTTGGCGACGCAATTAACAATTAAAATTGAAAGAGTATTGAAATTAAAATTTATATTTTGCAAACATTTTAAGAATTTTACAATGAGAAAAACATTCGTTACCATCTGACCAACTGGAATTTTATATTTATATTGGTTTGATAAATTGACGAAGGTAAAGTAAAAACAAATTCTTCTTTGACAGATTGAGTCGAATCATGCTGAATAAATACTTTATTAAAAACGGTTCGTAGGGCACTTGATGTGGATTATATCAGGTATAAAAATACGATAAATTTAAAATTTAAATTTAATTGTAATAAAATGTTTAAAAAAGGTGTATTCATCAATCGAGGAATAAATATTTCAAAGTTTCTTTTTATAAGATGCGGTTCGCGGTATGTTCCATGTATTCTCTTGATAACTTTTTTTGTTAAAACTTTTTAATTTTGTAGGAAGATTACGTGTCCAAAACGTTTATTGCTTCTAAGTACTTAGTACTTAAACTTTAAGTCTTCTTTAGTTTGATTAAAGTTTTGACAAATGCAGTTTTGCATTTTTACTGTAAAAATTGGTGACCTGAAAAAGCAAAACTAATCGGTTACTTTACAACTGAAGCGAAGTTTACCTGATAGTAATTTACCGGGAAATGTAAAAATTCGTTTCAAAATCAAGTTATTGATTTATTACTATTAGAACTACAAAGTTGCTATATACATAGATTTACAGATAATTAGGTACAGTATTACTTATCTGTCGACTATTTTTGCATCACATAAACAGAAAAAAAGCTATTTATATTGAGATGGAATTCGAAATTTTTTCGAGCCCCACGTCTGGGTGACATTTAATTGTTATGACATCTAGCTAAACTCAAATCTTATAAAAATTTTCGTAATCCATAAATTACACTTTATAGCTGGGCATCCATTAATTTGCATGAGGCTCCTCAATGTTTTAAAAATTGTAAATTGTTAATTTAAAAATGCTCACTTTTGCTACTTTTGTGTGTGGTGTTGGAGCGCACCTGGCATCCCAGCTGGCCTAACAAATTTGTTGCTATGCACCTTTTGCACATTGACCAAAATTTTCCAATTTCTTCAGTTTTATTTGCACTTCACTTTTATTAAATTAATTAAAACAAACAAAACTCAAATTAACTTATTTATTTCTAAAAACCAATTTTAATTATTTCGGGAATGGCGTTTCATCTGCCTGACCTTTCGATGCCAGGGCCGTGGCCTCTCTCTCTACAACCTACGAGCTCCACTCCTTCCAGTTCTTTTTCTCCCTACTCTTATTTACAGCTAATTTTACAAACTTTATACAATGTGTTAATAAATAAATAATAAAATTGAATTTTAAAAAATTATTTACAAAACAAATTAATTTGTGTTTTTTTTATAGTGTTTCGAAACACGACAATATTGAAAACTAAAAACGACGTTTTTTTTTGGTCAGAAATCGATAAAAATTGAGGTGCTGTGAAAGAAATTAGCTAGACTAGAACAATAATTTTTTTATACTTTTCCGTAAAATTTTGTTACTTTAATTTTGATAAAGCTTTAGGTATAGAATGTTCAGAAAACGGTCAATTTAAGAATTTGAAATTTTTGTGTATTTTGGTATGATTAATAATTTAATCTGTATTTGCTATTTTTACTTCCTTACTTGTTTCATATACAATTTTTATGTTTATTGTATGTAACTTTGTTTCACCTTTCAATCAAACAACAACTGAAGTGTTTTCCTTTTCGAGTCATCTTTAGTCTAATACCGGAGCTATTAATAAATATTTTAATAAAGCAAAGCAATATATTACATGAATAAAAACAACATTTTCCTATCTAAAATTTTCTTTTATAATTTAATTTTCCTCAGCGAAATATTATTTTATCAAGAAATTTTAC
Organism: Cantharis rustica; assembly: GCA_911387805.1. NCBI lineage: Eukaryota > Metazoa > Arthropoda > Insecta > Coleoptera > Cantharidae > Cantharis > Cantharis rustica. The sequence goes on along the minus strand of OU426879.1, from coordinate 49,998,547 downwards.
TCAAGATTTAATTGTTCAACTGCTGTTAAACAATCTTTTTCAAAATTACACAACCAATTATGGGTAAATTTACATGGAAATTTCTTACACTATGTGTAATATGTCCATAGGATGTAATATGAATATTAAGGAAAAATGAGTACTTTTGTCAACAATTATTATCTATCAATTACTGTACAACACTGTGCACTTATTATATTACTGTTGAAGTGCTGAAAGCCATTACAATTATATTCAAATTTCATTTAATCTGACAGAAATAACATCCATAATATCTACAAAAAACTGCACTAAACTAACTTTGAAATTGAAATATACAGAATTTAAAAAATACATGGAAAACTCAGGCGATTGGTTTTATATTACGCAAACTTCAAAAGTATGGTATGCGGTTGTAAATATACCAATAAAAAAATTGGTTACGGTTTTTCGATTGCTAATTTTCATTGTGTCAAATTATCGTGCTTAGTTACAATCTTTCTAGATAAAAGATAAATTTGCTACTTAAAGATCTAAACAAAAAATATTGTTCTTGCATTGCAAAGTAAATGATAAACATAAGTATAAATAAAGAACTGTCTTATATTTACGCAAAGAGATTGCACAAAACCTATTTTATTTTGGATACATTGGTCAATAGATTAAATTTTTTTTTTAAGATATGGCATTTTAAACAACTTTTAATAGGTTGCTTAAAATATACCATTAATCAAAGAGCACAGTACCATTAAAGCTTTTCATGGTGAAGAAGATCAAGAGTCGTTTCCGTGTTATTCACGAAAAATTTAAGCTTCTTATTGTGCGACCAACACATGCAGAGCATATCCAAAATATTAGCATTACTGGGAATAAGACATCGGGAAACTTTATTACAGAAAATAAGCAAGATATTGGTATTTCGATAAATAATACTCGTACTCATATTTAAAGAGGTGGTATCTTTCATCGGGATAGCAGAAAATTACATAAAAGATCATGTTCTATGACCGAGAGTCGCGATCACTACCAGGTGACCAAACAAATAAATTTTGGGTGCAAAATGCTTAATCATATCAAATTTTTAGCATAAACCAAAAAATGTACAAACTCTTTTTTGAAACTAAAATACACGGTGTATTTATATATTGTGATAACTTAAACATTTTAGTTTCGAAAAAGTGTTCGTGCATTTTTTGGTTTATGCTAAAAATTTGATATGATTAATATCGATTTACACTACCTAAACCACTTATCTATTGATTAGCAAAATGCTTATGTAAAAAATGTTTACAGTGACAGATAAATATTAAAAAATCATAAAAATTACACTTAATATCTTATCGTACAGTTAGTTTACAAAATTAATCTAATTATTATACAAAAGTGGATTTAATTAGCATCTCTACAAATAGCTTATCAGATTACAAAGTTCAATTTGAAGCTACTTGCGTGAGGTTGCTTCAAGAATAGTCCGATGAAGTTTATCCAAACATAATTCCTATACAAACTTATAAAATAAACCAATATAGGTTGCACTAGTAGAACAATTTTCTGATTCAAATCCGAAATCAATTTAGATAATTTATAATTCAGCTTTACTGCATATATTGACTTTACGCCATATCAATCAAACAGATGAAAATAGCCAAATGGTTTTACATTTGAAATATTTGTTATCCAGAATATTCTTTGTGGAATTTCAATTTTAATTAATTTCTCTCAATATTATAAGTTTATCCTGAACTATGAAAATTAAGAACATGATATTGCAATTTTTCCCCTCTTATTAATATTATGTACCAACAACGCAGTTTTCTTGTTCTTTTTTGTTTTACTGACTATATTTAGCTTGCAAATTTTGCTAATTTTTTCAGAGTGGCTGATTCTACGGTTTTTAATTTATTTAAAATGTTACGAATAATCCTACTCTTATTACTAAATAATAATGATGTTAACTGCCAGAAGATCTAAACGGCTTAAAGACAAAAAATTTTCTGTTTTGAGCGGAGGTTGACACAACCTCATAAATAATTTAAATGAAATATCGGCTTTTGTGTTACTAACCTACTGAAACCTACAATTTTCAAACTTTTCCAGTTTATACCAATTAATAATTAAATTTTGCTCTTTGAAATTCTAGACTTTTAGAATGTCAGTCTTGCCGTTCGTTTCAAACCAAACTTTTATGTTTCGCCTACGCTTCATGCAAATAAAATAACAAATTTGCACTGTATCATACAAAATGATTTTTAAATTGCAAGAAACGGTTTATAAATAAGAGTAGGTCATGGCAATATATACCTATTTTTATTTAGAAACCAGAAAACTTTATAGCACGTAAGAATCTTTATCGAAAATTTCTTTAAGATCTTAAACGTGAATTTTATTTGTTATCCGGTGGTAGCTTTAAAAGTATTTTTCTTAAATAAATAAAACTGCCGATGTATTTAGTCTTCTTTTTTACTAAAACAGTTACAATCAGTCAATAAATTAACTAGTAAAAAATGTATACATTGATTCCAACTATAGTTGTAGGAGTACATAGTTAAATTATTGACCGATTTGAACTTTGTTAGCAAAAGAAGATGAAATACGTAGTGTGTTTTATTTATTTAAAATGTTAAATGTGACCCGTACAAGATGAAGTCTTGTTTACGCTCGACTTAATAAAAAAAATAAAACCAATATAGAATACAGAATATTAATAATGTAATAATCTAATGACCCACTCAGAAACTAAACAGTGGGTCAGTATAATAGAAAGCTGAGGAAGGGGGTGACTTTTAAAATATCTATTTATTTAATTTATATTACAAGGTCTAAAATTTTTTCTTCAAATATACAGTTTCCGACTTGTTCAGTACTATTCAAATATTTCAGAGCTAAACCGAGGACAATTTTAAGAAGTTGAGTTGATCAGTTTGGCTTCTGAGTGGTTTAATTGTCAATTTTGTTCCGTGATTAAGTTAGTACTAAACTTCCTAAACGGTTTAAGTGGGGCGCGTTCTGTTTGGTTTACACGTTTGTAAGCGCTTGATAGTGCTAATTGTGTGGTTCCACCCGCGCATTTTTTTATACGGCTTTTCTTTAATCGATCGAGGCTCAAATGGTTAGTACGGAATCTTTCTAGATTCGAGAAGTTTGCCATTTGCGTTATCGAATTCGTTCGGCTTGTATTTTTCTGTCTTATAGCTGTCTCTTGATCTACAAAGTTATCTGCTTGTAAGGTTTTTTACAGTTACCACTACTTGCTAAGCTTATTCTGAATAAATGATTAATATCATAAATATTTCTCTTTTGCTTCACATGTTCAGTTTACGGCATTCATTGTTGTTTTTTATCTTTTCCGAAAGGTTTAACGCCAAATTTTTAATATTCAACATCAAGGAAGCGAAAGGACAAAAGGTGACAAGGTTACTTTGCTTTCATTTCTAATACTGTAGTAATATTTATATAAATAATACTTCATGTAAAGGTACAAAATATTACAGAAAAAAAATATGTAATTTTTAAATGATTAGATTACAAAGGTGTCTCGTACATTTCAAAGTTGTCAGGAATTACACCTTTTGATGAAGGCAGTTAGAATTTTACGTTCATCAATTTAACTAACAATTTGAATAAATAATTTAGCAGACTGGTCGATATCTCATTATTTGAATGATGTAATATCAAGTTACTTGTATGTGAAGGTAATGTAGGGTAGCTTAAATCAATTCAAATTGAAAACGTTCGCTATTGTTGGAATAATTTCAATTTTGCAAGTTCAGGGTTTAGAAATTTGAAGATGGGAAGAAGGAAGGAAAACTAATATTTTAATATTTGTTAGTGTTGTGTGGGTTTCTATCGTTATTTATTAATGTTGTTTTTATGATTATTCCTTTCTTTCTTTAATATTTTAGAAAGAATAATAGAGTGGAAGGAAGGTGAGATATGGCGTAGATTATAATGGTTTAGACACTTCTTTCGTAAAGCACAAAACGTGTAGCCCTTAAAATAAAACTACAAAAATCTTTTTATATGGTAACACGCACGTACTGTGCCTTTACTCCGTTACCCTTGACTTTAAAGCATAAAAGTTAAAGAATTATAATTTATGTCGAGCCAGTCGTCTACTATCCCATTTTGAGTTCTGTTTTCAAATTATTTAAAGGACTATACGCAAACTCTGGGTTAATATAGAGCTTTAGTTAAAGAGATAACACCACTAAGAAGGGAAGTTCTTTGAATTATTCATCATCCGAGTCACGGATTCGGGTTTGGATCACGCCGCGTCCATACAACTAAGGATTTTTGTTCTAAACACGAACCTAGAGATTTTCGACGATGACAGTTATGTAAATCTTTTGACTTATTACTACTAAAGGTTTATACATCTTTTAAACGCTTTCTTTAACTTTTTTCATACGATATTTAGTTTGACGAAAATTTACTCAAGTCGAATTTCATGTTAACAGCATTTAAAACTCAATTCCCGGTTTCCTTTCTCACCAAGAATAACCTTCATTAAACCAAGTAGCTAATTTAAGTTACAACACTTTTACTCCAATATTTCACCTTTATTTCATAAAACGCGAGCTAATAAATTTACTCGAAATGTCTTTTTATGCTCGTTCTAAATTTATTTTAAAATTTAAAACCAAAAATTTTTTACTGTTATTTAAGACCGCATTAAGCTTTACTTTCTTGTTATTACCTGCTGTTTCAAAAAAAAGCCCGAATATCATTTTATCCGGCTTTCGTTTCATTACAAAATTGATGTTTGTCTCCCTGCAAAATACGATAACCATCACAAATATCAGATTTTGAATTTGTATACCTACAAACTTGCAGTTTTCTAAACACGTAACACGAAAATTAATGACTAAATCGCGTTCAAATTTTATTTGCTATCTTAGGCACTGCCACTATAAAACTATTTTTAGGGACTCCAAATGTAAGGAAATACCAATTTAGTTTATAAAACTAATAACAAATTTACGAAGCCTAATAAATCTTTATATTATTATTATATTTCAAACCCCGGTTTACATTTTCAACTTAAATGTGGTTACCTTACCATTTTCAAACTTTGCATTGTGAACGAACGTATAAGCAAATATACTTACCCCCTAGAATAACTTTTTATAAAGTTTTTCTTTGCAAAGTAGTTTTGAGAAAAAAATAAACAACTTTTTGTTATATTCTAAACAAAATCGTGTTTGTGACACCTACTAAACAAACTTCATAAACTGCAAGATATGCAGGAAAAGGTACTTTATATGAAAAAGCGCCTAAGCAATTCTTATCTCGAACGCTCATAGTTACGTTGACAAGCGGCTCTAAAACAATTTTCAATCGATTTCCACAGAGAATTACATAAATTTTCTGAATATATTTCTTTTAATATATCGTGTAGCTTTAGTACTTCAAATATACTTATTCGAGCGGATATTGAATTAATGTCATTTTTCTTTTCTTTCCAGGACGGTGTGCCATTTACAAATAAAGCTAGAATTAAATTTAAGCTGATCTTAAAAAGCGTTTATCACGAGGATGTTATTAAACCAAAAGTAGTTGTGCGGAGATAATGAAATTTAATTTATGAATTAATGACTCGTTAAGACGGAAAATAGGATTATAGACGATAGATGAAACCTAAACAATAAGAATTTTTACTTTTCAGAATTTACAGACCAAAACAAGTTAATCAATTTGCGGGATATCAATTTTGCATTATAAACCCTGAATTAATTAGTTCCATTATTACGATACAAAATTACATTAGCAGCTTGACCTAATTGAAACGAATTTTTTTCTAGTTCTATCTGGTGATATACATAGATATTGTCAGCCGACCCTTACTGCTTAATATGATATACAGGTAGATTTAATATGTGAATGTGTCTTTTCGCTTAAAATAATAAACAAATAATCTAGAATTTGAATAAAAATTATTTTTTAACTGGTTATAATTTTGTCAACACAAAAGAAAAATTATAAAAAATTTAAAAAATTTTTATTGCAATGATATCCTGGATAATAAAATATGGGTCTTTCATTTAAGTATATTGAACACTCGGGACCCGCGTTCCGATCGAATAACCAATCAGATACCTGATTTTGAATGACAAATTAAAAGATTTAACTTTTATAATTATATTGCTATGCCCCCAGCATTTTATTTTTAATTAATTTTCTTTTCCAATTAAATATTTTCTTAAATTTTTAATTTCGTTTTCAATAAAATTTTGAAAATGGACTCGTTAAAAATTATTCGATACCGGTATCGCCGGTGATCGCCAGTTGATCTTCTTATCAAATCCAATTTTCAGTTCCTTGAATAAATTTTTAACACAACTTTCTTAATTATTTCACCTTTTATCCTTTTATCTTTAATTAACTTCTGTTTAAATTTTATTTTCAAAAATCTTTCAAAATTGATACATCCAATTATAAACATCAAATAAAAAACACTTTCGTCAAAAAAACTTCTTATATTTCTAAATTATAAACTTATTTAATTAATTTTCGGACTAATAAATCACACGTCCATCATGTCGACCAATTTTGGCAAAAGGCCTCGATAAAATTTTTATTTCTACCAACTTTAATTTTCAAAGTTTTACCTCCCAAAATTCAAATATTGAAATCTTTTATAAATTAAATCAAAATTAATAACAAATTAACAAGGTAGGTAAAACTTTGGTTCGGAACATGACAATGTATTATTATAATAAATATCATTTTGCTTTTCACTTTTGGTTTTATTTTTTGTTTAATAAATGGTACTCGTCTCCTCACAGCAGATGCAAAAAACAAGAACTGTGTAATATTATAAGATAATTGGTGAATTCAAATTATGTCCTCGTCAAGGACTCGTAAACGGTCTACATAATCTTAAGTGTCATTAGCTATTAAGTAGATTCCCTAGGTGTATGTATCTCATAGACCCTCTGGTTTATAAAAAAATGTCTATTGCAATATATCTCACTCTGTCCTATAGTAGAACAGTCACAATCTACACGAGACACCTTTTTATGGGGATTTAAAGCTTAAGCTTTGCTAATGTAATCCGTTGTTACGTAAACAGTAGGTTTTTTCAAAAATTTTATAACACTAACACATCTTTTACAACTGCAACCTTGCATTATAAAATCTTAATAAAAAAAAAGAAGAAGCAATTACATTAATAAACAAGAGGAACTGGAAGTATCACCATTGAATTACATCAAATCAACTGTTTGGTGTTGTAGAAAAAAATTTACATTTATAAATGACCATGAGTATTATTTTTTCCGTAACGCACTTCCAATTAATAAATATTTATTGCAGACCTAGAAAAATGGGAAAACTATGACGGGTTAGTGCGGCCTTTATGTCGTATAACCTGTGTAATTAAAAATAATTTTAAATAACTCTCCTTTTCGTCCTTCCTACGTACGTAACGCACTTCCGATTGGTTTATTTTAAGATACCAACCTAAAAAAATAAAGAGGTGACAATAAGTTAGCATGGCCTTCATACCTTCGTAGTCTTCCAACTATTGAAGATTGCAAACTTTTTTGTAGAAATTAGAAAAAAACTAGTACTAGCTTTAAACACGGGACGAATGGAAACACTGACATGAATCTGATGCTGTAATATGTCCGCTATTGTTGTTATATTCTTCTGTAAAATATTTTAGTTTCTTTTATCTTTTGTTATAGCAATAAAACAGATTTTCTTGCATTTTTTTATACCTGATTTGTTATAAGATAAACTTTAAAAGTACCTGATATAAACATTATTGGAAGTCAGCACAATTTCAGTATTGAATATTTTTTTTAATAAACTTCAGTTCTTCAGATAAATAATTAATTAATAATTTGTAATAATAAGTACTAATATGTAATGAGCAAGATCACGTCAAGTGGACTCCCCATTTTCCACTTGATCATCGAATTTTGATATTAGTATTTTTTCATAAAGTAGTCACCATCAACAATTAATCCCTAAAACATTTTTTAAAAATTTTCATTTTAACAACAATTTTTTTGTTAATGAAAATTTTTATGACTTAGTTAAAAAATCGATAATTAAAAAACTTGTAGAGATATTTCAATGAAATTTTCAGAATTTATAGTTCAATACTTGTATTTTAATAAAGTATGTAAGAGTTCAAATTATTTATATATTTTCATATTGTTAATTATCTTTTAAGTTAACAAATGAAAATTTAAATGACTTCTCCCTCAAAAAACCAAATTTTTCTTTCTCCGCGAAATCCGCGAAAAAATTTGACTGCTCGTTATTAGATTAAGCAAAAAAATTTTTTTATGACAGATGGTGTCGATACAGCGCGTTACCGCGCATCATACATTTACCTTTAGATCTACTCAGTAATTACAAATAAGAAGCAATATTTTATCTTTTAAATGAAAATATATTTTTACTTAAACACTTTATTTATAATAATAAATTATATAAAAAAATTTTTTATTTAAAACAAATATTTTTAAAAATTAAAAAAAAAATATTAATAAATAAATTTTATTAACTTATTTAAAAACACTATTTTTGTATATAATATTTATATTTAATACTTAATATTTTTAGGTAGGCAATGGTCTTGCATTGCCAAGCAAAAATTTAATTTGTTGGTACCACCAAATTTAGCTATATGTTAAATTGTCAAAGTAGGATCTTATGCATTTCTTTTTTTTTAAATTCTACATAATATGGCCAAATATGCACGGTCAGTAGATTTCAGTCGAAATATGCAATATCCTATAGAAATAACCAAAATATGAAATGAAAATAATCCGGTTTCTAATTATGAGAAATCAGTGCCACCTTTACGCTGACAATTTTGTCTATTAAGTACCACATCAATTAATTTCGACCAAATTCGCATATTTTATATTTAATTAAGTTAGGTTAAAAATTAAGTTAAAGTGAGTTGTATAAAGCTTGGATTAAAATTAAATCTAACTTAACTCAGTGCTTATAAAATCAAAACACTAAAGGCTGAGTTAGATTAATTTTAATCTGAGCTTTATACAGCTGACCCTAACTTAACTTTATCCTAACGTAAAATTATATAAAATATACGAATATGGTCGAACTTAATTGGTGGGCAATTCAATGCACCAAGTTGTGCGGCCTGAAGGCCGCACTGATTCGGAATAGCCTTTCAATTTTTATAGGTTTTTAACTTAAAATGAATCAATCGAAGGTACGTTACAAACAGAAAGACAACGTTTCTTATATATTTTACGATATAAAAAATAATTTATTATAAAAAATTAAGTACTAATATAAACATTAAATTTTATGGATACTTTTAAATTTCGGGTAATCATCTAGTTTCAATTTTTTGATTAACTGTTTCCATAAGATTAGCCCCACCTATGGCGTGTTTTTTGGGTTTAAATTGCACTCGATAATGGCAGATCTAGAAAAACGCAGACTTTTGAGACAATCTAGAGTGTAAACTTTTTTCCAAAAATGTTACAATTATTATAAATAAAGTTTTTTAAATAAAAATATATTTACATTTCAAAGATAAAGTATTGTTTTTTATTTGTAATTACTGAGTAGATCTAAGGGTCAACGACGCGCGGCAGCGCGCTATACCGACAGCGCTCACCACCCGTCATAAATAATTTTTTTTTACTTAATCTAATCACGAGCAGTAAAATTGTTTGGCAGATTTCGTTACTTAAATGTTTAATACAAAATACCGAAAAAAAAAATTTTGGTTTTTTGAAGCAGAAGTCATTTAAATTTTCATTTGTTAACTTAAAAGTTAATTAACAATATGAAAAGATATAAATAATTTGAACTCTTACATATTTCATTAAAATACAAGTATTGAATTATAAATTCTGAAAGTTTCATTGAAATACCTCTAATAGTTTTTTAATTATCGATTTTTTAACTAAAAGTCATAAAAATTTTCATTAGCCAAAAAATTGTTGTTAAAATGAAAATTTTTAAAAACTAATAGTGACTACTTCATGAAAAACTACTAATATCAAAATTCGATGATCAAGTGGAAAATGAGGGGTCCACTTGACGTGATCTTGCTCAATAATACATATCTAAATGAATCTCTCAATTTTTGGTTACCAACTGAAAACTTCCAAGTGTGGCTTTCTGATCGCACAACTGTAACAATCTAGTAGTTATTATGGATTATTAAAATAGTGTAAACTAGACACAGGGAGGCCGTGGTTGTAATTTTGGTCACGTCGGATTATAGTGCAGTGATCTAAAGTCTGAGTAAACCACCCTGCTAATTATATCACAAATGTACCACAGTCCTATAGTACTTCACTCTGGTTTCAAGTCAGAATGAGCAATTAGCACGAACAAGAACGAGATCTCAAACTTTGAATAATTATCTCAGGATTGCCCTATCTAATCATACCTTTTAAATGAACATTTACTTTAGTTGAAGATTAAACTATGGGTAGTTCAAAATTAGAAAAGGAAATTTGTCACGATCTTAAACCATTTTTGAGATATTTACATAGCTCTGTGTTTTACATCAACTTTCTGGCATACCACGTAAGACGAAATTATTCTTACCACTTAAAGTTAAAAAACTTGTATTTCTACTAGGTTATTACGCTCATTTAAACTTACTTAATTTGTACATGAACATAAAATTTTCGTATAACCTTGGAACTTTCATGTTCCAAAAAATAAAAATTAATCGAAATTTTTTATATTTGATGAACTTATTTTAGTTTTAAGATCAATAAAAAAATTATTAAAACTTTTTTATTACACTTTCATTTGCTGTAATTTTGACGAAAGTTTTTACATCAAAAATGTCTTTCAGTTACAACGTAGCACTCAAAGGCAAGGGAAAATATTTATCAAATTCGATGGTATAGATTATAGATTGAATATTATGAGTAATTGATACAAATGATGCTTTCGTGATTAAAAAAAAACAAATCTAAATAATAAGTTGTTTGAATATGATATGAATAAAAGTAATGGATATAACGATTATGTGTCTGCTGTATAAATAAAATATATCAAATCATAGCTTTCTAAAATAATAAATAAATTTGTAAGTAAGAATATAAAAAACCTACATTAAAATGTAATTACATATTATGTATAGTTATTAGTTGAAGATTTACACAAAATTAACGATTGTTAATATTGTTGCTATTAGATTACAATTTACAAGTTTTGGAAACGAATACCAACCTGACATGAAAATTATTGTCGATCGTTTCAAAATTAGTTTTGTTATTAACTGAAAGTGCTTAAAAATCAACGATAATCACGAATAGCTATTTATTTCAGTATTTCAGTTTTACGGTAAATCAATATCAACTTCACTTCAGACATACGAGAAATGCTAATTTATTTGCAATGGAAACATTTATCAGTTGTCTCATAAATGAATTGGTTTTCTAATAAACACTTCAAATTATAAATATTATAAATTACTAAATAATAATTTAACTAAAGTAAAATAACAAACTAAAGAAAAACTGAACTGGAACTTTTTTAGTTGAAAAGCTACCACGACAACGATAATGATTGAAAATAAACTTATTTGTGCCGTGGTTGGAACTGCACGTTAAACTATCAATTCCACTATAAAGTTTACTCTAAAGTTAAAACTGTTTACCTATAGTTTATTTTCTTTGTGCATTTGACAAACTATTGCACTCCGCTGTGATGAAAGCAACAAAATTAAAAGTTGATATAAGATTTATCCAACTGACGATCAAATAGCAGCGACTATTTGTACTATTAAAAACACAAATCAATATTTTTTTAAATTGTTTTATAACAATGGACGAATAATTCAACACTTGAAATTTTTATCTTTGCTTTTGTTTTGAATATTTTAAACTGAAAGCTATGAACTTGAAAATGTTGTTTTCACTAATGAAAAAGTTTACGCAGTTGAAAAATTTGTAGCTAAATAAAACGAATGTGCTTGGTTGAATAATGATTCTACCATCAATTGAACTTATCGGAAACAAAAACAAGTGGCCGTTATGGTGTAAAATGAGATAACAGCCAATGGTCATATTTTTTCTCAAAAAGTGAAATATCAATAATAATATTGGAAATTAACTTATTGTAAAATTTAATTTTTTTACTGCCTTTGGCAAGGCAAAAAAATTATTTACTTTCAACACAAGTAAATTCTTCAGTTCTCATTGGTCCGTCAGTTGATTATTAAACCAACGACAGATGTATTCTGATCTAAAGAATCAATATTTCAAATCGTTTAGTTAAATAATCGTCAGCAGCAAAACCGCCACTAAAATAAATTTAATTAAATTATGAATTTATTTAATAATCGACGTTTCAACCAATTAAAGATACATTATAATCTAAAAGATAGGTATGTCAAATTAAAAACTGACAAGATGACAGTGATTACACTGACTGCACAAACATTTAAATAAATTAAATTAAATTTATCTCTGAATGAAATGTCAATTTAAATAAATACCTTCTATTTCGAAAACGATTCAGTGAAAGATAAAATAAAGATAATTTAATATAAACTCTTATAAACACTTATAGAGAATAAAATATTTATAAATATAGTGTTTATAACTTACTAATCATATAACACCTACAGAAACTAAAATAAAAAATTTCAACACGAAAAAACTTCGAAACTTCAAAGTCAGACAATAACAAATCAATATAGCATTATAAACGCATTAAAATGTTAATCGAATATAGCAAAAAATGATTGTTTGTGTTGACTGCAATAAGATAATATTCTATTCAATATTATATGAAAAATTATCGTTTGGCCATCTAAACTTGTAAGTATTAATTTGTTATTTTAATATTATTAGTAAATTTATAGTAAAATTTGAGTTTATTATTTTTTTATTAATGCGATTAAATTAACAGTAGTGTTTTCCCAAATTAGTGGGTGTGAATCCAATGAGCATCAAGGTACCACAACCTACCGCTGAAATTAGTTCATTCCCTATTTCTCTTACTCAATCTGACTTCCAACAGTTAGGTCTCTTCTTTTAGAAATCTAGCGGTCGAATTAAAAAATTTTCAAAATCTAAATTTCTCGTTCTATAACTCAACCAGCGAGCACACCAAGCCACTTTTGTAGTTAATGTATTGTTTTAAGAAAATTTGTAATAAGTCCCCCATTAGCATGAACGATTCTCAAAATTTACTGCTGAGAATAATAAGATTAAGTTGTATTTTTAAAAAGCAGAAATCATAACTCACATATTTTTGCATAAATTTGCATCTGCTACGTAAAATTCCAGCAAACCAGCTTAGTGCTTTTCATTTACATTACATAAACTAATACTGAAGGTTTCATAGCAAAATTATATTTACTCAGCTTCTATCATGAAGAAAATATTTTCGATAGAAGATTTTGAAGTACGAAGTGAGCATCCTGAGCGATTGACCTAAGTTTTCCTCCACCATGGTAAGATTTTGTTTAGATTTTCCATATTTAATAGATCGGCACCTTCAAGGTTAAATTACATACGATTTTAATACTTTACTTTCATAAATTTTTTAATCCTTGTTTAGTTTAAATTCAAACTTGAGCGTAAATAATAATTTTGTGTGAATTTTAAACAATACAAGCTATAAGGTTTCCGTTTATGCGAGGCATACGCGTACCTTATAAGCAATATGTTTAATTTTTCAAGAATTGGAAAAACTGTAACAATTCCTATGCATATACAGCGTAATTGTAACTATAGTAATTTTGGGATTAAAAATGTAATAATATTTTTGTATGTAGCAGAAAAGAAAGAAGATTTGTGACGTTAATTTTGAGATCTAATAAAATAAATTTCTTGGTTGAAAAGCTCAAAATTATAGTTAAACTGTAAATATATAAAAGATCCATTAACTAAATTTACAACAAGGATAAGAAATTAAGCAAACAACAAGAAATTCTATTTTAATAAAGAAACATTTTGTAAAGCGTATCAAGGTAAAGTTAAATCACTTTAACAAATTTTGTTAGCTTAGGTTAGGTCATTTCTGCTTAGTTCATATCTGCATTATTTACATAATTTAATTAGAACTTCAAACTTCGCTCAAAGGAAATGATATTGCTTGAAGAATTTATTAGCAATAAAAATAGAAAATAACTTTGTTTTAATTTTTAATCTCAATTTTGTATAATATCAGCAGAACGACAGTATAAGGACCTCTTTATTCAATTGCAAATTTTTTATGATGAATTATGATAGAAATAAAAATATTTTGTCATTTCAGAGCACAAATACATATTTTACACCTTAAGATTATTTTATGTAAATACATGTAATCGGATTGTTTCGTAAAGTTTCAGGTTTGTTAAACCTAATTGTTTCTTATTGCAGTTTGCAAGCATGCAATGCAATTACCATCGCATTTGTTCTTTTTTCTTAATATATTCTTAAGCCAAATTTCACAAATTAAGCTGTTTTAATTATATCTCTTTCTCAGTAAGAATTTCTCCCTGCATGTTTTCAATAGGTAGTTAAAACTCCACTTTGAAAACAATCAAAAATCATTAACGAATAAAGAAACTTTATTGTAAATGAATTTTTATTTTATATTTAAATTATACTAAATGTCCCTTTTTGTGCTTAGTTTAATTCTATTTACCAATACTAACTGAAGTTTTGAACGTCATTGTTATTACTAGTAACATCAGCCTTTGTATTAGTTTAGTAGGGTTATTCCAATAATCATTGAAACAAAATTTAAATGTTTATATTAAATTATACTTATAAAACAAATTATAATTTATTACTTTATATTAAGAATAATTATTAATATAATCGGCTAAAAAATAAAATTTAAATAAAGAAAATCTCGATTGATTAAGACAAAAATGTTCTGGAATCCGCATTGCCCTTTTACTAAGAAAACAAACTTCTATAGCTGAATTAAACTAAAAGTTTTTTAATTTAATGTTTAATCGACAAAATTCTTATTTGATTACTTCGTTCCAATTATTTAAGTGTTATTTATATGGGACGCTCAATATTGGAAAATATATAAATAATTTTCAAGTTGTTTACGCTTATCCGAGAATAGTGGATTGGTACAGTTTACTTGTTTGGAAACTGTTTCCAATATCGAACAGTTTAAA
The DNA here is from genome assembly GCA_911387805.1 of Cantharis rustica. Taxonomy (NCBI): domain Eukaryota; kingdom Metazoa; phylum Arthropoda; class Insecta; order Coleoptera; family Cantharidae; genus Cantharis; species Cantharis rustica. The sequence goes on along the minus strand of OU426879.1, from coordinate 49,983,474 downwards.
TAATTAAAGGGTTTCTAAAGGTTTGCTATTGGACCCAGATCCTGTTCCTTATAATCAACACACTAACTTTTAATGGAATGAGATTCGCGGTATCTACACAAATTCTGAAGGCACAATGTTTGTTAAACGTGACATTTGCTATAACCGAATATATACTAAAGCCTTCATCTACATCCTATTTACATTTAACATTTCAATCAATCAATACTTTATTGATTTGTACGGGTCCTACCCGAATTTTATAAATTATTATTATTACAAAGGAAGTTTAAATTTTCTAATATTACAATTTAATTTACCAAAAATTATATTATCTGACACAACCTAAAATTTATGAATTAAATAATCGTATTATATGAATACTCGAATATACAATAAAATTCAATTTAAAATTTATTTCAGGCAACGGTCATAAAAATAAACAGTAATTTATTACGTGACGTTTTGAACAGTACAAACAATTTTTATGCATTTCAAATTTATTTAATATCTTCGATCAAATACCATTTCATTTTAAAACTTTAACAATGCTATCTGATGCGGCGTGGTTAGAATTCCACGTTAATTTGTAGGTTCCACTTTTATATAATCCTGATTTTTAAATTATAAAAAGTTTGAATTAACTTGTGAGCAATTGGTTATAGAAAGTGCCACGGCCGGTACGTGTGAACTGTGCTTTGTCCTTGGATACAACCAGGCGCGTTTTCAAATTTCGGATCGATGCAAGCTCTGTAACGAGATAGCCGTGAATAAACAATAAATGTTCTGTAATGAGATAGCTGTGAATATACAATAAACGCTCCCGGAGGAGATGATTTCGTAAGAGTTCAATGAGAATAACGACTCAACAAACTCGATCAATTCAAGGGTATGCCAGTACCTATTTATCAGAGAGCTGAAGTTTGGAAAATGCTGAAAACGTCTCTGCTTTTCTGATAGGATATAAGATACAGTAATCATACATTCAGATAGAAAATTAGATATTAGATCAACTCAACGTGTTTAAATTTGAATATATCTGTTTTGGACATTTCTAAGACGTTGCTCCGACGTCTTTTTGACAAACTTTTGTCATCTAATATTTTGGATACTGCACTTACAGCAAAGAGAAAATCAGTCAAAGTTGAAGATCGCATATGTAAAAGTGCCTTCCCAAAGGGTAAAGAAAATAGATAGATATTGGAAGCGATTACAGTAAAAAACATTGTAAAACCTCTAAAATACTATGGATTACTAAAAGTTTATTTGGATATTGATTTTGTTCAATTCACATTACAAAATAATATAATGTATTTGATTATAATACTCATAACTACTAATTAAAAGATATTTAAACTGACTGCATTTGTTAGATTAAAAGAATATAGTACTATTATAACGTATGTATATAGTATATTCAGGCTCTGTTCGAAACTAAAGTGTTTGATAGATCGACAGGTTAATAATTTATTTATAATTTTAATTTTAAGCTATAATTATTAAAATGTAAAAGTTTTAAAACCATAAATTAATTTTAATTGCCAGTTTAATATTAAACAAACTCTTTTCTATTGAATAGATTTTTTATTAAATATTATATTATAATAAATTATTACAACAAAAATGAATTGTGTAAAATTTCAGTTTGACCAATCTCGATTAACCGTATCCCATGTTAGCTTACAATGATGACCATGGATCTGTAATCGTAGATTTCAGAGGTTGCCTGTTCAGCCATAATTAAAAGTTTAGATTTTATTCTATTTTGTATTTTATATCAGACCTCCAATCCGGTTTCAGAAACTGACGATTTATTTCCATCTTCTGTGATCGATTTTTTATCGAGTTTTTTCAAAATACAAATCATAAACTGTGAAAAGATTATTGCCATCAAGAACGTAAGAAATGGAATGAATAAATTTACAGAAGACAAAAAAGAATAATGGCAAAAAAATCAATCTAACAATCACAAAGAATAAAACTTTTAAGTAAAGTAATCAATAGATAAGTGGTTTAGGTAGTGGTTTCAGTTCTAAAAAGTGTTTGTGCATTTTTTGGTTTATTCTAAAAAATTTGCCCCTCAAAATAAATGTAATACAAGTCGACATTTCAATCAAAACAGTGGATTGGTGTGATCACTGGTTAAGTTACAGAGCAAAAATTGTAGATTAGAATCTTGGACTAGACAGAATTTGTTAGCTCAGCCTATTTTTATATAGTCTGGTCATTTGACGAAATATTAAAGTTGAAAAAAAAAGATCGTCATTACAAGATTTTGCTGGTTATAAAAGATAATTGTCAAACGAGTCATTTTAAAAATTTTTTGTGTCTACGCCTTACAGTTTCACACCTAGGCCTATCCTAACTCATGGGATCTAATAAGGTTAGCTCCATAGTCCCATTTTAGGATATGAAGATTGAAATTTCAAGTTTGAAGTGTTTTATTTTAGTTCAGTAGAATTATATAATATGATCAATTTTTTAAATGTAATGAACTTAAATTATAGCTCAACCGCTAGAATAAGAAATACAATACTCTTTTTTCTTTAAATAATAGTGAAGATAAAATTTTGTGTTTACTAATACAGTTTTCATTAAACTAACTGTTAATTTGAAATTTAACTTAATATAAATGCAATGTTAAATTGTTATAAACCTAATTTATATGTAAATTATTATTCATAAAATAAAGTAGATCAACAATTCTAAAAAAACGCAATTTTTATTTATGCAGGTTTTAATGATAATTATAAATTTAAATTTGTAAATTTTTTTTAACATTTTTTTTCATAGTTTGTAATAATACAATAACAATAATTTATCTACGATAATTAATAAAGGCTTATAAATTCATTACAATTTAATTTTTAAAAACAGATTTTAATTATTCTGCAGTTAAAAATTCATACTACTAACGTACTAACGATATCTGGACTGTTTTCCAAAAAATTATGCACTAGTGGTTTAGATCTACGATCTACGAATGACATGAGATGTGAATTGAACTTCACTCCTTGTAAGTTAGAACTTATGGTCGGGGATTGACAAACTTTTATAAATATCCGCATGCATCGCTACTGGCGCAAAAATATATATAAATATTTAAAATTTAGCAAAGTTACACACTTCACGTGATTGTGCTAAAATCCAATAGATGTCACTTCATCTGCAAAATTTTTAATTTTAAAATTAGAATTATTACAAATTGTCGAAATCGATAGAACATTTTATCTGTAATAAAAACTAACTTTTTTGGGGTACTATAATTCCTTTAATTTTAATCCCTTATCCTTGATTTAATTCTCTCATCTAATATTTACCTGGCAAAAGCCGTTAATTCAAGGCTTCATCTTCTTCAAAAAGCTTGAACTATTTTCGAACTCAAAAGTTTAAAATCTGCATAAAATGATAAGTATACGAGTTCATTCATTTTGTTGTTATTAATTAACTTTTTTCAATTTTATTTATTGATATGTAAACTTCGCATATTTCATAATGTAATTAAAAGTTTAATTTAAATTATGAACCTACAAAAACATAGCTAACAGTTTCTTCTACAAGTTGTTAAAAGTATAAATGTTATATATGATTTAGTTTCGGAGAAAACCATGAACTCCGAAGGGTCAATATAGCGTATATTTTGTACATTCGTCCCCAGCATTAAATGAAAACGAGGGAAAATTATACAAAAAATTTAAATTGATAAAATAAAATTTGATTACTGCAATTAATTTAACGTTTCTAAACATTTATTACAATATTTATACATATTATTGAATGTTCATATTGTCGTAGATTTTCCTAAAAAATTGTTAATTTGTAATAATCTAAATTAATTTTTATAATATTTGTTTTGAATGGAAATTTTGTTAAAATTTGAGGTTGGTAGTAAAGTGGCGATAAAAATGCTTTTGGTAAAAAAATGGCCGATGGGACGGACTTATATTTGTCCGCTTCCGTTGTATTTTGGAATTTAAGTTTGATTTTGATTAAAAGTGCAAATGCTTAAATTAAAAATTTGTTTTATTCATGAAAAGTGAAATTCAAAAGAAAAATTTTGAATATTTCAAGAGTTTGTCGAGGGAACGACAAATTTTGTGATAACAAAGCAGCTGCGAAACGGTATCGTATAAAATTTAATGTTACCAATTTATAATTTTATTACAACAAAAATTAAATTGTTTATGAAATATTTGGAATTGAAAGGTGATTTTTTTATATTTGGAAAATAATTTATATTACATCACAATATATACTCAAGTACGTAATATAACCGTTAATATAATGTCAAAATGTTTTTACAATTTACGTGTTCTTTAAAACTAAGTTTTAAAATTGTATATTCTAACGAATCCACGAGTAATATGTAATTTATAACTAAAATTCAAATCTACACTATTTGTATTTCACATCGAAATACTTAGAATAATGCACAGACAAAGCGGAATTTTTCAGAAAAAAAATATTAACTAGATACATTATTAGTTTTGCTAACCTTGAGAAATATGTTTTAACATAAGTACAATAAATTATTATATTTTAATCCTACATTTTTAGGCGTCGTTTCGCTTCTCTACTATAGAAAACTACGAGTCGCTGGCTTTAGGTAAGACCTTATTTATAATTTGATAGCTCTGAAAAGAAAAACTCGTAGATTTGTCAGTTAACTGCGTGACTGCTGATGCAGAATATTTATTTCTACTTCAGGTAACCTATGTATTTTATTTCTGATAATCTTTTCTCTAAACCAATAAAAAAATTGCTAAACTTCTTAAGATAATTTTAATTTTATTTTTCAGATATTACAAACCCCAATTCACCTGTCCACAGTTAATGTTTTTCTTCTTAATTACAAATATTTATTAACGTTTAGCAGGCTAATGCTCGGCGTGAGCTCACCACCCCTAGTAGCTATCTTACTATGCTCTTTTTTATAATTATTTATTTAACCCTCGGATCATTAGTCCAACTTTCTACCCCTATAGTAAATTAATCGTGTTTAAAATTTACTGCTTAAGGGAAGCATTACCAAGTAAAACTTTATTTTAGAACATGCTCGATTTAAAAATCGCCTATGGCTTTGAAAATTAACATTATAAAAGTTTTTATTCATACTAATTCCGAGGTAAAAAAAATTGTTAAAAAAACGATTTGATTGAAAAATTTTTTAGGGATACGGAATTTACAAAAAATGTAAAACTAAATTTTGAATGCTAGCTATTTTTAATTTGAATATTTGATTTGATACAGTGTACCTACTACAAAAATTTGAAAAACTTATTAAAATGTTCGAATTGTAGTGTCTGATGTATTCTAAACGGAAATTATTCGTCAAATTTCATATTTACTGTTCATTTGAAATCAATAATTGATGGTCCAATTAGTTAAAATTTTATTGCCCTCGCAATTTTATAGATCTAGTCAACACTGCGATAATTTGCGTTTTATTATATATGCGTATGCATCAATTACTGCGTCAATTAATTTTATTGTGATATGCTCACGCTATATCAAAACGAGCATTTGGTATGTTAAAACAAAGTTTATAGTTTTTTCCATTTTGAGAATCAACAGGTTGTGCAACACAAACATTAGTCTGTTAAACAACGATTTGCTTTATTTTATCCATTAAGAACAAACAAGATTTAGATGAATAGACATTTTGAAATTAGCTGTAACATTATTTTCAATATACAGTAATTTTAATTGGAAAAACTTTATTTTTCAGAAAATGAAAATTGTTTGTTGCACCAACGCAATGTAAAACACTGCTTTGAAGGTTTTAATCAGATTTTCTGTTGTATCGACAATTTTTCAGTTTAACATGAAAATATAGATTGTAATCTGTAATTGTTGTGCTTTGAAGTTAAACCTGAAAATGTTGCTGTTTGTGTATTTTTATTTTGGATGCACCTGAAAACCATGAAAACTATTAATTAGATTTATTTATTCACTTAAAAACGAAAATTTAAATTTTTTTTAATAATAATCAACAGGTCAAACTTCTCGAGATTTTCGTGATATATAGCAGCCGATGTGCCTGCAGCACTATCCGAATTTTGCTATAATTAATTTTTCAATAAAGTTATGAAGTAATAAACAAAACTTTAGTAATCTCTAGATTATAGCTACCTCATTGCTTTTAATCAAGTAAAATATAAATGTGAAGCTCGTAGATGGCAATTGAGTCATAATTCATGTTGTTGAGCTCTATGCGTAGCCTTAATAAATAGTCATTTAAATTTAACCTTCCAAGTAAGGATTTAGAGGAAAATGTATGCTCTCTGGCAACCTAGTTGAAAATTTAAAACTTGAAAAACGCTTAATTTGAAAATATTTGCATTTTCATAATTTTCTGATATTAAAAGAGAATTTAAAATGTTTTAAATTTTGTACATTTATATTTTCGGAGTGCAATGTGCGGGGTCACGAAGGGAAAAGATGGAAATTTTCCGCCTAGAAGAACTGCTTCAGTAATCACTGTAATAATGCAAGCGCCTTCAAGGTGACAACTTTAACTGTTAATAGGCTCTTCAAAACTGAAAGCATCAAAGGGGTCAAGGCGTAAATGTCGAAAGAAACGAGTTCTCTTTGTTGTTCTGCCCTTTCGTTTTGCCATCCTGCATTGCAAATTGACGGAAAGCAGACTCACATACACCTTGTATGCTTAAGCAGTTTTTTTGTACAGGATTCACCAACATTAACCTTCTCGGTATTCTCCAAATTTGAAGCAATTTGCTTTTCATGTCATTTATTTACAGAATGTCAGGAAAATTTAAACTAGAAATATGTGAGAGGCAGCGAAAGCCAGCCGCAAGAAATAAGTCAAGCAAACTTAAACGTTGCAACTTCTAACTCAACGCAACTCGAAACATTATTTTTAAGTCGCTCAGTCAAAAAATGTATCTTAGGGCCGGTTGTACCAATCTCGTTCAAAGGTCGTTCAAGGTGAACTTCGGTTCAACGCAAAAATTCCGTTTTGCCAACCTCAGTTAAGCTTGAACTGCAGTTCAAATCGACGTTCACGAATACCGGGTAGAACGGCCGTTCAAGAGAATTGAACCAAATACGTACAGCTTCGATCGAAAATGGTAAAGCAGCGCACTAGCGGCACCTAACGAGTAGAGTTGAGTAGGGTGACAAAGCATGATACAATAAATTTAATTTTGTATTTATTTATGTAAACAAAATTAACGAAGACAATTAAGAGAAGTTGGTTAAAAGAATAAAACGTAAAAATATCAAATTAAAAAAATTTCTCACAATTAGATTTTGATTTCAAATTTATTCTGAGCAACTCGCATCAACAGATGGCGTTGAAACCAGCTTTACCTAATAATGCATTGAAAGTGCAACGAGCTGTGCGTATTAACTTATTTACAGTATTTGATTGAACTAAGTTCAAACAATGACAAGCATTTCCCAAATGTCATTGCTATAAAATAGTGACAGTTTAGTAGTTTGAATTATTGCTATTTTCTATTCTGCAATAATAATTCATTATCAATATTAATATCATTAAGAAATAATTTAAACGAATTAACGGACGACGAAGATTTTGTAGAATTAATTCGTTTTAATTCAAATAAAATACAAATATGTATAAATACAGAAATGAATGAATGAAAATGGTTGTTGTTTCTGACGGAATATCACCGTACTTCTTATGAAATACTTCAGATTCAAAATTTGAAGTGAATCACCTCTCATTGTTTCTGCTCGCTACAATCTTCTATGTGTCTTTGCTTCTTCAGTTATCTTTTTCCATGCGCTCCTATTCTGACACTTATATCTTATATCTATAATTTTGGATACCAATTTCCATCAGTTCTTCACTCACTTCATTCCACCATCTCACTCTAGGTCTTCCTCTCTTTCTTTTATTTGTTGGTTTCCATTCAATTACTCTTCTTATAGTTTCCTTCTCATCCTTTCTCATCATATGCCTCATCCATTTCATTCTGTGAGCCTCAATATTTCTTACCACATTTTCGTCTGCATTATTTCATTCAGCTCTACATTGGTTCTTATTTTATTTTCTTGTATATCCTTATCTTGATTTTAAAAATTATTTGTTTCTTTTACTCCAGAAATGTTGGTTGGCATAATATGCCTTATTGGGTGATTGAACTTTTTCATTTATCTTCTCACTTTATTCATTTTTAATATTCATCACGATTCCAAAATATTTAAAACTTGATAATCTGTCACTTGATGACATTTGATAATGAATTTTAGAAATATTGGAAAGCAATTTAGAAGTATTGAGAACAAAACAGGAGTACCACTGCACCTGAATGTTGTGTAAACAGCGTTTAACTGAACGCCATCTGAACCTCTTTTGTACAACCCAAAAATCTCTGAACTTAGTTCAGGGTTGAACTGCAGTTCAGTTGAACCGGCGTTCAAGCAAAGTTGGTACAACCGGCCCTTAGTAGATTACAGCGTAATTCATTTATACTAAGGTCACCCTTACATATTTTTGATAAATTTAAAACTCTTGAGAATTTAAACAAAACCTCTACGATTTTTGCTTAAAAAGTCTTTCTTAATCATCAGCAGAAGAATTTGAATTAGTAACAAAACCATTTTTAAAAATGTGCATAATTTGAATAAAGTAGTAAATTACTTTTTTATTATTTACCAATCGGAAGCGCGTTACAAAAAGACACACAAAAATTGCTTTAATGTATTAGGCATTAATTTAATTATATTTATATAAAAAGTGCCCATATATGGAATTAATAACATCTATTCGCCTAATGGGATCCCGTTCAAGAGAATATAGTACCCTCACATGCTATGACAATTTATTAAATTTATTTACTCTAAAAGTAATAATGCGATTTTAGATAATTAGTAAACCAATAAATTTTGTGGTTCGTAAAAATGTCTACGCAAAATTCAGAAATTGCGGTTGACCTCTTCAAAAGAAGATTTTCAATTTACGTTAAAAGTACACCTTAATGAATCAATTAATTGCAATGATGTAAAAATAAAGTTTACCGCTACGATAACAAAGAGGAATGATTGAAAATTAATTATTTAAATTGGAATTGTAATGCTAAATTGCATTTGAAAGGTTTCAGTTGCATAATACATCATATTTAACATTCTTGCAAGCCTTTAATTCTACTTTTATGTTGTAATGTAACCAATTAAGCGCACACCAAAAGCAGGAGCTATATATAATTGCTTACATCCCTTGGGTGCAAAAAAACCAACTCGAAAGTACGATTTTAGGTTTGGTCTGACCTTACAACCTGTATTTATTAGGCCAAAAATGTGTGTTATCTGTGTTACTAACCTTCGTGATTACAGGGTTTGCCATTTGGACAATTTAAAATTTTTTTTAGGTTTTAAGAATGTCCGGCAAGCAAATCTTGAATATTAATCACATCCTCGGGCTGTTCCTGAAGCAAATATATTGTCGGCCATATTTTTGATTTTAAATGAAGTGCAGGAAGACTAATGAAATGATTGCAACCTTGAAAAATCCGGTATTTACCTTCACCTATTAAAATATTTGTGCTAAATTTTATTACGAGACTTTACTACGCCATGACGTAATTTACACAATTCTGATTGTTTTTCAATTATAGTAAAATTGTAGATAAAAGTCTAGAGACGCCTTCGAGCTGGAAGCTTATGGTGATATTGGTACCAATATCTAATCTTTAGATCAATTCTTACTCGTAAAAGAGCAGACGTTGTAAATATCGTAAGCCTCCAAGTCGAACGAGATCTAGGTATTGTCTAATGTTTTTCAATTTGACGATTAATTTGTTGAAAAGTTTTTGTCGATAAAAGTCGCGTTTGTTTCAATGAAACTGTAGTCGAAAAGATGAATTGTTTTGTAATCAACTCCAGAGTGCAAAATGCATGTGAAGTGCATTTTACTTGTCGAATTTGTCTTTTTAAAAGAATTTAAAGAGACATTTAAGAATATAATTATTCTGTTAATTAAAAAAATTTAATTAAATTATTTATTTAATTTATACTTGAAATAGCACGCCCGAAATACTTTAAAGATCGTTTTAAACTGTAGGTCCCCTGTTGTGTCTAAGGAACTTATTCTCTTATTATTTTTTATAAGCGAATTAGAAAAAAAAATCAAAAACTGCGACTGTACAGCCCCTAACCAAACACTAGGTAGCATTATTAGAGTTATCCTTTTGAGAAGTTATGTTGGTGGCTTAGAAGAATTGCACTCTTAAAATTCAATGCAATCGCCTGTCTGGCTAATTTAAATTTGAGCCGGTTTGTGAAAGCGTGATAGTTCAAATGTCGCTATTATAGATTATCATTCTTGTTTTTTTTTGAAGGGTATCTGAAAGTCATTTAAAATTCCATGTAATCTAAACATTTTTTTGGGCGAAGGCGATCTTAAATTTTGTAACTGAGCCTGTCAAGAGATGAATTTTAAATCTGTAAAATATACATTTCAATTTTAAGGTTTTCGAAGTAATTCTATAATTTTGTAAATTTAATTACTTTAAGCACATTTTCAAGTATACATTGCAGTTGGTTAATTAAAAAAGGCCCAAGAATGAGGTGAAAGGTAAAGAAAGATTGCTCAAACAAGAAGTAATTTACAATAGAGAAAAAGAAAAATGCTCATTCTCATTTTGCATGTAAAATACATTTCGGCCCATTTATATTTTACCATCACCTTCATAATAATAAATAATAAAATTGATTAAAATGTCGTTTCTAATATAAAGGCAGACAAATGTTTTGTCGTTTTCATGCTTGTCAACGTAATTATTTTTAAATTAATCTAAAAGTCTGTCTAATCCAGTGCTAGAATTTTCACGCGTGATTTACTTTAAGACAACGCCAACGTCAACGGTACAAATATTTTTTGAAAAGAAACAATTTCGAGATTATTACAATATACCCACTTAATGTAAAGCACTTGGCAATTTCCGTTCCGTAAGAAAATATTCTACTATAAAATTATTACAAGTCCCAATAAGATGAAAATGTGTGTAGGAAAAACGAGAAGTTACTTCGTATAAGACATATCAAGTAGCTTCATATTTCTTCAGCATCTGCAAACTTTTGTAATAACTCTTCTGGAGGTAGATGTACTTTTACTTTCATAAAATATATATTTTTCAAATATCCTGCTGAAGATATACAGAAAAAAATGTTTCATATTAAACTTTTGATTTACAAATTAAATTTGAAAACGTAAAATTGCTGCAAATATCATAAGAAGAAATATTTGAATAGATTATCATTGTGGTTGTTTTTAATAAGTAATTAAGTATGTGGTTAACTACTACTTCATAAATTTTTTTAATTGGTCGCTTAATTCAATTTCGATCAATAAAAATATAACAAAAAACTGTTAAAAATATATTATTTACTTGCTATATTCTCAGGGTCTGAAATGTATAAATAGTTTTCCTGAACAAACGAGACAATATTGGAAAATATACATAATTAATAATGCTAGCAATATGAGCTATTATATAGGAATGACCACCCTAGGGAATTCTAAAATTATAATTGACATCATTACGAAGCGCAGGTGGTCAAGTTTACCCGCAGATTTATATTGGACATGGCAATAGCTTATTATCAGGTTAAAACCACTTTAGTTTAATTTACTAATATTACCAATAATAAAAATTAAATAATAGAGAACCGCTCTAAAATTTTCACTCGGTGAATAATATTCTAATGAAATTAAGCACGCGCTTTGAAATACATAATAATTGATAACGTTATCGATTCGACCTTGAAATTAGATTGATTTTTACTTCTAATTTACTTACCTTCGTCAGAATTACTTCCAACTAGAATTTCCGTGTCCTCGTAGTCTCCCTCTCTCATCATATCGTAAGGATGTTTGGTTAAAAACACCCCATCGATGGTCGGTGTAGAAGGAAATCCTAGAATTCCAGAATAAGAGTTCCATTGTTGAGACGAAATGGTTTTAGCGTCAACCGCTCTCATGCAATCCATAACTTGATTTGGTCGCGTTAACAATAGAGAAGTATTACATCCACAATCCTGTACCAATATTTCTCCAATTCTTTGAGCCCTTTCGCCCGTCATATAGCTCCACGGTGCATTCATGGTACCGGATTGTAAAATTCCCCTTTTAGCCAGACCCTTAGTAACCGGGCTCATCAAGTGGATACTGACAGATCCGCCTCCTGCAGATTCGCCAAACAGAGTTATGAGATCCGGATCACCGCCAAACGCACCTGCGTTATCTTTAATCCATCGAATTGCTAACGCTTGATCCCATAACCCCATATTAGCAGGGGCTTCTTCACTACCGAGACCGAAATATTTATTCAAATACAGAAACCCAAACGCCCCTACGCGGTAATTCATGGAAGCTACAATAACATCACTAGTCGCGGCAACGATATCGGCGTCGTATACGTCCAACGTCGAAGTTCCACTCATATATCCACCACCGTGAATCCACACTAAAATGGGGACCTTTGGTCGCTCTTGTGGTGGCTTGTCTGCATGATGACGTATTCGTAGCCGTTGAGGTACCCAAATATTTAGATAAAGGCAATCTTCTGATATGTTTGTGTTAGGATTCCACATTTCTTCGCCTTCAAAGCCAGGAAAGTATTCGTAACGTTCTTGGAAACAAGAGTTTGGTAGTTTGCTAGCATCCAAAACTCCATGCCATGGTTCGACTGGTACGGGACGTCGAAACCTTAGTTGTTCTATTGGTGGTTTTGCGAACGGTATTCCTGTAAATATATGCACTTCCCGACCTAAAACTGTTTTTGAAAAGCCCCGCACCAATCCACTTGTTGTGTCGACAATTAAAGGATCGCTATGAAAATCTTTGGAAGAAGAATGTGAATGTCTGGTTGTAGTTTCTTCACCCGGCCACGAATATCCATTAATGTATCGGTAACTAATTACCACAAAAAACATCACAGTTAACTTTTTCATGTTTACAATATTTTACAATTATCAATTTGGTATGTAAATGATATGACGCCTATTAGTTATTTTCCATCATCCCAATTATCATCTACTTTGGTAAATAAGTGAACACCAAGTTCCTGTATCGGCATCATTATACAACCTAATAAAGAGACCTTAATTGTTTAAGCGTTATAAAATACATTTTCACTGGTCGCTTTTCCAACTGTAACGTAGATTTCGAGGTATCAAGTTATCAACCCTTAACGGCACGACCGCGTAAAAAGAGCGGCTGGCACGGACTGTAACTAGCTGTTATCATGGAGGGGTTTACAAACGAGTCGCGCAAGCTCGTATCATACAATCTTACTATAATAATCTTTTTATCAAGTTTCTTTTTATTAGTTCGTATTATATTTATTATTATAAATATTGCATTTAATGTCTACACACAATAGAGAATTTCATTCCAACTTACTTCGGTCTAACTAAAACTTTAGCTTGATTTCATCTAAATTAACGTATTATTACAACTAAATAATTTATGACCGCCGTTTCAATTTTAACGTGTTAAGTTGGAAATTTTATAAACTTTTAAAAGTAAGTTGAGAGAAAATTTCATTTTACGGGCACAACGTGTAGTTTTAATAGTTTACGTATGGCACATAAATAAAATTTGTAAAACTCGAAATGCAAATATCTTTAATTAAACAAGACGGAATTGCATCGGCGTAAAAAATATAGCACAGTTAAATCATGCAACTTGGTACATTTTCTTTTTAAAAATTTAATTACTGTTACTACTAATTACACATTTTGATGAGGCCACAAGGTTGAAAAGCTAGAAACTGTCGTTTCGATTATTTAATTAACAAGCGCATTCATCAATTTTTACAATTATGGTAACCTTATTTGCTATTTACGGATTAAAAGAAAATGAAATAAGTATTCCGGAAAAAACGTACTACTTAATAAATATTCTCTCAACCCCGCGTTTTTTAAATAGAGGGTGCCTCCCCTCGAAGGTTTTCACAGCATGGCTGAAAAAGCTGTATTTTAAAAATGAGAAGAATCGTACTTCGCGGGTCAGTTGAGAGCTGTGGTTACATTCAGGGTGTCTTTTTAGGTATTTGGTACTTACCTTTTTCCGGTTTTAATATTACAGAATCTTTTATTACATAAATTATTTTAAAGAAACAATTATTATTATAAATGCTTTCACCGCTTAAATAAAAAGTTGAGGGACCTGAATTAAAGCCTGAAATTTTCTTCAAATTATGATGATCGAAAAATTATGTTTTTAACTATTTTGAACTATTTAATGGATGAAAAAAATACATCCATATATCTACACAATAAAGTTCAACTCTTATTACTTATTGGCAAGGCGTTCAATGTCAAAAGTTTGGGGAAAATATTGGTCATATCTAAAGACCACTAAAATATTTATGTTTCGTAGTTTTAAAATATTAAATTTCAACGATTCTCTATTGTATCGGTTTTTACTACTTATTCGGCTTAAGTACGCATTAGTTTATTAATTCAAATTTTATTATTACTTGTTTAATTTTTTTAAACCCGATTATTATAAATGTAATGCTTGTGTACTTAAACTTTAAATGTTAAAAATGTACCTTAAGTACGAACTTAATTTGTCCAATTGAAACAAAAACAAACAAAAAATACACTGTACATAAGTTCAAGGAAGCCTGGGGCTGCTTAAAGAAGTTGCCCAGGAATTAAATTATTACTAGTCCGCACCTTTACTCGTATATACGAACAGTATATATGATTAATATTAAAACAAATTATTTACAATACAAAAATATTAAATATGCTTTATATATTTTTATTAACAAGTAAACAAGAAAATATTAATATACAGAATATTACCAACATTGATACTAATACATTTTTGAGTTACTATTTTCATCGATACGAAAATGCCTTTAGGATACACACGTTTATTTTGAATACCTACACGAAAAAGGTAGCTTTGAATAACTCTAAATGTAAGGTAGAACAACAGAAAATTGAAATAAAACATACCTATACTACATATGTGTCACTTTTGCAGCAACACAATTTTTCTAGCAACAGCTTTAAATATGTTCTAAATCGTTACGTGCCACTTGTTTGCTGAATTCCGTCTCTAATTAGATAAAAATTTTATCAAAATCTTCTACAAGAGAGTTAAGGTACTCAGGAGTGACGGGTCAGTGCGGCCTTTAGGCCGCACACTCAGGTTAATCTACGCAATCTGTATAAAAAACAATATTACGTTTAGCGATTCTAGGTTATAATATTGGTATCAGCACCTAAAGCTGCCGCCCCCAATTAATCTAATCCGCATACTGTGCAGTGGTTTGATTTCATTTTAAAGCATAATATCCTACGATTAAAATTTGCAAAAAAATGCTTAGTGAAGTTTCTAGCACCTCTCAGAAGCATAAACAATATTATTGATGAAATAATTTAAATATTACTTTTATCAGGCATATAAACGCAATTAAAATTAGCTTTTTAAAAATTAGTTCACTACAGTAAAAATTTGAATGAAAACAAATTTAAATTAGAAAAAGGAAATTAATCTAATTTTCGGTAACAAAATTACTGTTTATACTGTTATTTTTACACGTTCAGAGATGAGAGGGAAACCTTTCTTCCCTAATATTGAAGGTAGTTAACAAAAAAACTGCTAATAGTTGGGACATTTATAATATGCACTGTGGGTAAAATGATGAAATTGTTAGAATCCTATTAAAAGATCCTATCTAATCCTATTGTTGTCACACATCAATAGCAAACTACCGCAATAATCTGCCACGAAAACTTAAAAAAAATTGAATTAATTACTATATTAACTTAGTACATAAAGCAAAGAACGACAAAAAGGGAGTGGAGTAAAATAAACAGTTTACAACACTGTTTACAGAGAAGTTATAAGCTGTTGCCAATACCTTGTCAGGGAGTACCTAAAATATATTGTCGTGTTTCGAAAGCCAGAATCATTAATTCATTTATTTTGTAAAATAATTTTAAAGTTTGAATTTGTGTTTGAATTTTATTTATTTATATCATGTTGTAAAAAATAGTTTGTTAAATTTCCTGTATAAAAGAAAGTGAGGAGCGTAAAAAGAGTGGGACTTGAAGGTTGATGTACGATGTAGAATAGTTATGCTGAGGCTTTGACGTCGAGTAGAGCGGATGAAAAACCATTCCCGCAATAATTAAAACTGGTAATTGTTTTTAAAAATTAATAAATAAGTTGATTTGAAGGTTTTTTTTATTTTAATTGTGATAAAGTGAAGTGCTAATAAAATTGGAATTGTTAAAGAATTGGCGATAATTTTAGTCAATGTGCAGAAGTACGCCGCAACAAATTTGTTAGACCAGCTGCAGTATCACATGTGGAACGCGCACATGGAGCAAAAGTTCAATACCACATTCAAAGTAACAAAGGTTGAGCATTTTAATTTTAATTAACAATTTAAAAAGATTGAAGAGCTCATGGCTAAAATTATGGATGAAACCCAGCTAAAGATTAATTTTGAGATTAAGCAAATTTAAAAGATTTGCATAGCTAGGGCCATCTCAATATATTAATTGTAATTTAATTTTTGATTTTTTTTAAATATCTAAAAATGTAAAAGATAATGAAATTTGAACTCGATTGATTGATTATTTTGTATAAATAATATAATAATTCTCTAGTGGTTAAAGGTAATTTGTAATTGGTAACTCGTTAAAAAATATAAATACGTTAAATACTGTTTATTGTAGTACAATAAACAATAAATAATTAAATTAATGTATAATAGCAATGAACATCAAGTAAAGTAGTGTATTAAATGACAATATAGCGAGGTATAATAAAATATACGAATATCAATGCAACATAATACAATTTAAATTATTTGATATCTGGACTCGACGATGAAGTTTAGGTTGTAATGATAAATATTAAGTATTCAAAGCTTAAGTTAAAAATTGACACATGGTAGATATTTTCGGATATAGAATTTCTTGTGATTGAGTTCACCATTTAAACTATTGGTTATTATTTGATGAAAGTACGAATATTAATTATATTAATTTAAAGAAAACACTATCCTGCTTCACAACCTTAAGAAGTGAGTTTGTAAAATCTACAATAAGTTAGTAATTTTATTTTATTTATTTGAAACTTTCATCTGTATATACTTTAAATGTTATGCTCGATTTGTAGTTGTATTTTTTATTTTGTAATGGTTTACAAATAAAATTGGTGTTTACCGCTTGAACTTTTGGCGCCGACGCGCAAGATTGGATTATCTAAATTTAAATCTACATACAAGAAAATAATTTTTATTGTTGTTATAATTTAAATATTAGATATTATGTACGATTCAAAAAAATATTATTTTTAGTGTTCGTTTGTAATTTTTGATTGGGTCTGATAAAACAGAAAGGGGTTATGCGTTTAACCTATACCGAAGCATTAAAGACGTATGTTTTTATATTTAGAAAAAGAAAAGGTCTTGTAGCTTTAGAGTGTCACGGAATAACTTTTGTTGACCATTTGTAATCTCATAAGTCACAAAGCATTACAGCTATCGACTTAATTTCTTCACAAACAGTTTTTATAGTATTGTAATGACTTTTTTATCGGTTTTAGTTTCCGTAGAAATTTTTTTACGGCTTTTTGGTTTTATTTTTATTAAAATTAGGTATAAGGTAATGTTTAATCAATTAAATTTTAAAAAAATGTAGTTTTTTCTGACGGTGCGTAAGTATCTATAGACAAAACAAATATAAAAAAATTCGTTTGGCAAGTTGAGAAATGATGAAACATTGAAATCTTCGGGTAAAGTATTTATTGTGCTAATCAATTAAGAAAGATGTTTTAAGAAACAACTGCATGAAAAACCAAGTTCTTAGGTTTCTGAATGGCTGATAAGGTAAATTTTTAAATATTACGTCTTTTTAACGTCTTCTGATGTGCACTAAGATTACAAGGTTCAAATTACTATGCTGACTTAATAGAGTAACAACTTTCAGATTTAAATGAAGTTTTTCGATAAATTCTTACCAAATTGGAAATTAGCATCGCAGCGAAAAGCCACGTGCTTAAGAAATAAGGTTTTCATCTCAAGTAGTGGTTTAAAATATATAATAAAAAGTAAATATGCACTTTGTTTAAAATGTAAAAATTAAATATTTATTTGACCTGTTGTAAATTTTCAATTCAAATAATAAAATAATGCGATTGATCTGTTCACGTAATGTTTTCTAATTTGTTTCAAAATCAAAATTCAAATTTTAAACCAATTTTTATCCAAAACTTTTAAATAAATTGAATTTTTTGAAGTAGGTACATAATTACAATGGGAAAAAATTGTATCCCTCGCGTATGGTAAGAGATTAAATCGATAAAACTTTTATTAGCCAAGCTTAAAAGTTTAATTTTCGATTATAAAATTTAATATTGATTTGTGAAGATAAAATGTTTTATTCCACTGTAGTTGTATTATTAATAATTTATGCGCTGAACGTAATATTTAACGCTCACACTAGCTTTTTCTAAACTGATGCTGCACATACTATATGTCGTAATTATGTGCAACGAATTATTTGCATAATAATATTAAATGCAATGAATATTAACTACATATGAAATCAATAATTTACATAAATATATAGAGCTTTTATAAGCTTAAATTTTGCTCGGTTACGCTGATAATAAAACATTTTTATATTAAATGGTTTTATGGGTGTTTCAAGTTTTTAAACGAAAATCGTAAAATTAGTAATATAATATTTTAATAGCAGTCGGGTTTTATAATATTAAAAGTTATTATTGTCGTTTTTTGCAATTGAATAAAGTTCTTTGCTATACGAGCAACTAGTGGCAAATGAATGAGGCGATTAAAAAGTTGGAGAAATATACGTGACTTACACAAAAATTTACTTCGTTCCACTATTATGTACAAAATACAATAATTCTGTTTCTAAATTGTTCTTCAAGTTGGAAACTTTCCAGCAAATTGCAAGAAATTTCAGATGGGAATTATTTTTTTAGTTTTTTATTGATAAATTGACAGAGGTTGGATGAACAATACTATATAGAAGTTTTTACTTTATTATTTCACACAATCCCGCAAAAACTTTAGGGACATCATATTATTATTAATTGCGCAATAATTATTTAACGTAATTAAATAAACATTCATATTTAAATGTTTCAGTAAATTGCTGAAATATAAACGAAACAAAGTTTTTATTGCATGTAGAAATTTATAAATTAAACTTTAGGGACACCTAAACAAAATTATATATTTTGAAGTATACATAGATATTTAATACGAGATGTGACCTCGGTTGTTTGTAATAACATCAAATTGTTATTTTTTTTATTTTATAATTGTTATTGTTATATAGTTCAAAATAGGATTAAGCATGGCGGAACTTTGAGTATTGCCGCGAAAACATAGCTGCGAGCAACACCGTGAGAAATTTAAATATCAATTTTAATTTATAATATTTAACAAAAACTAAACAGAGCGTTAAAATAATAGAATTTTAACCGTAAAGTAAAGAATACATAATTATTATAGTATATGCGGAAAATTTTGATCAAAATAAAACTCGAAAAATATATTAATTTGATACGATTAACAGATTAAAACTAAGAATATTTAATTTAATTTCTGGGTTTAAAGTTGTTTATCTTAAAATATTATATATAATTGTTATCTTTTAAATATTTGTACTTTTATCATTTTGAACTGTTACTTTCTCAGACAGCACACATACGTACAATGAACATCCATTGAACGTCCGTTACTGGACCATTAGAAAATCTAATAGACGTCCTATGGAAGTCCAGATGGCACTAATCTGGACGGAAAACGGACGTCCATTATGGATATCCATTTGAATTAAAAAATATTTGTAATTAAAATAAATATATAACAAATATTCAATAACAATTTAAAAAAGCATGAAACGCTCAGTAGTCGGTTCCTGTGAGTCACCCCGCTTGTCTTGTATAAAAACTCGTATTTTTGAACGACGAAAAATGTTTTTATTAAAAGGAAAATTTGGTAACGACAATTTCGCTTTTTGGCTTTTATGGTGTAATTTGTGTTCGACCTCTGAATTTGAAATTTTATTTACTCTATTTAAAATCTCGCTAAATTTCAATTTCATTTGTCGTTAAATGTTAAATGTGTAGCAAATAATTTTTATAAAGTTATTACAAATGTTGAATTTATAATAAAAAAAATGTTTCTTCACAAAAGAGTACTTATTTTTCAAATACCTGGTATGTAATTTCGTAAGCGTTCGGGTACTCGTCTTGTTCAGTTGACCACCATTTGGCTCCTGTGCTTTGGAAGTAAACCACCTGTGCGTTGATAACGAAATTTTGCTAACCGCGTGGAGTAGTTTTAATTTTCGTACTCGATTTGATTGAAACTCTTCAATCACAATACCGTTGAACCTGTTTTCAATAATTTCCAAATAATTCAAGTGTACACTTAACGTAGGTACGTAAATTTCGTATTCTAATCTCCAATCTTTCAATATTCAAAATGGCGTAGCGTCACTACTTTGGCCTTCAAAATACTCCACTTAACAAATTTAACAAATTTAAATATTTTCAGCAATTTTACACTGAAATCGACGACTCGTCACAAATGCTTGCTCCTATGGCTCGGAAACTAATTTTCACTTAGTTATGGTGAAAATTTCACAATCGCAAAATCAAAAACGCACTAACGCAAATCTAAGCGTCTGGCGTCCTTCAACGCCGCTTAGGAAGCCCTCCTGCGTTCAACCTCAAGAAAATTCATACTCGGTAAGTTCTTCATTACGTACAGGATGTTGCACAAATTAACTTTTCTTCTTTTTCGTAGCTGGTTATCGAAGCACATCACAAAAATCACTATTCCAAGTTTTATAAAATATTACAATTAAAATGTGTTACAGAGGTGTTTAAAGTAGTAAATTTAGCCTTTTTAATTTTCCTGTGAATAAATTAGAACGTATTTGCAGTACTTAAAACAAATAATTGACCACGATCTGGACTTGCGGGTTGACTGCACGAAAAATCACCACAATATATTACTTTCTCTATACATTTTGACAAAATATACTCCAAAAAGAGAGAAATAAAATAAAAATTAAAAATTTTAAAAACCCCTGACTGTAAAAAAATTCTAAAAATAAAAATTAATAATAAAAGCACCTTACTTTAAAAACTACTGTTTCCTTTAAAAAGAAAAAAATAATTTTTTCTTCTTCATTCAACAACAAATTCTCAGTCCCTTTACTCGAAAAATTAACTTATCATCATTCGTCCCCCCTCCTTGCTACAAAATTTAAACATTAATTTTGAAGTCAGGAAAAACGGAGAATGTTTAATATGGAATGTATAAACAGGTTTCGTAAGTGGAACAAATCTCCGTTTCCCCTGACTTCAAAATTAACGTTTAAATTTTGTAGCAGGGGGGGGGGAGGATGATAAGTTAATTTTTCGAGTAAAGAGACTGAGAATTTGTTGTTGAATGCAGAAGAAAAAATTATTTTTTTCTTTTTAAAGGGAACAGTAGTAAGGTGCTTTTATTATTAATTTATATTTTTAGAATTTTTTTACAGTCAGAGGTTTTTAAAATTTTAATTTTTTTATATTTATGCAGATACCATTATAAACATTTACTTAAATTTTTAATATAATTTTTAATTATTTTTAATCATAATTTACGATGTTGCTTCAGCCATTGGATTCTGTGGTTGATTGGTTTAACATCTGAAATTTAACATTAATCACCAAATAATATTTATTTTTTACTTTTTTTTCCAAACGGCGTGGCGGCGGCAAGATTCGAACCCGTGCAGCATGAACCCTTTCATCTGAAAGTACACTACTTAACCGTCACACCTACCTAGTGTGTGCAGAGAATTTAAATTTACTGATGGTCAATTTCAGTTTTTTAATAATAACTATATTTTAATTCGGTTTAAAAATATCAAGCTTTAATTACTTTAATTAGAATTTTATTTAAAATAATTTAAAACCACGTGTAATATTTTTTACATTAAGGCAAGTAAATAACTGTTTTTAATTTATTTAAAAAAAATTTATATATATTTAACTAAGAATAACTTTAGTAAATTAATTATTTTGTCAAACACGAAAACCAAAACAAAAAATTCAATTTTTTTTCAAGAACATACATAATTAATTACAACAAAATTTATACGGATTTTCATTGGGCAAAATTTGCATCATTGCAATATTAAATGTTTATGTGGATTTTGATTCGACATAAATTAAAAGTCCAGTGGCTATTGATTTATAGACATACATAGAATGTCTAAAATTGGACGTTCGTCGGACATTCGTATAAAGTGGATTAAATTATTTGCATAATTAAAATTACAACAAAATTTATATGGATTTTCATTGGGCAAAATTTGCACTATTGCAATATTAAATGTTTATTTGGATTTTGACTGGATATAAATTGAACGTTCAGGGGCTATTGATTTATGGACATACATAGAATGTCAAAAATTGGACGTTCGTTGGACATTCGTACAAAGTCAATAAATTAATTTGCATAATTAAAATTACAACAAAATTTATATGGATTTTCATTGGACAAAATTTGCCCCATTGCAATATTAAATGTTTATGTGGATTTTGACTGAACATAAATTGAACGTCCAGCGGCTATTGATTTATGGACATACATAGAATGTCAAAAATTGGACGTTCATGGGATGTCCATGCAAAGTCCATGGACGTATAGACATTTCGTGGACATTACATGGACGTCCATTGTTCGCTGTGTGCTGTCTGAGTTGTAATTTATATACAAAAAAGTTTAAATTGAACGTTGTATCCTGATATTATTGAAAAAATATTTGTATTGCTTTAATGCAATACATTGCTTTCTGTTATGACTTAAGAGATGACATGTTGTTATAGTTATTTTATTTATATGGTTAATTATAATTTTCAACTGCTAA
Source organism: Cantharis rustica (assembly GCA_911387805.1). Classification (NCBI taxonomy): domain Eukaryota; kingdom Metazoa; phylum Arthropoda; class Insecta; order Coleoptera; family Cantharidae; genus Cantharis; species Cantharis rustica. The sequence continues at coordinate 49,960,566 of OU426879.1, read as the reverse complement.
CGACATTGACCGAAGATCTTAATGCTACCGATTTTACAGTTGAATTGAATTTAGGGTGAGTCTTCCAGAGCGGTATATATTCTAAATATACGCTATCATCATCTGAAATCACTACAAGAAATGCTTATATTTATGTAAATTACAAGTGTAAATACAAATACAGAAGTGAAGTGAAGTTTGAGGAAATCAGCATAGTTTATAATAGCAGCTAAGCTGAACCAAACTACAACAAATTTTTACAAGCACCTTTTTTACAAGAGTTTTTACAACGAATTAGGTATACTACAATATATTTAATACCAATTGTGTATTTCGTTAGTTGTTAAAACTTGTTGAATCTAAGTTCAGTTTAGTTTATTTCAAGATTTTATTGTATAACCGACTCAATTTTACATTAAATAATTCTTGAATAAACGAACTTCTAATTGTGATAACTTAAACATTTTAGTTTCGAAAAAGTGTTTTGTGCATTTTTTGGTTTATGCTAAAAAATTTGATATGAAGCGAACTTCTATTTATTTCTTCCACAACATTTAAATCAAGTGCATACCTTAATTCATCTTCTAAGTTCTTTATTATTAATTGTTTATCCTATACCATCTTTCGCCTAGACCAAATAGAATATATTATGTATAGTAATATAAATTATATATCTCTCACAAATTAGTTTTTGAACTTTCCTGGTGGACAGGGATATATCAACGTAGCAATTTACTCTATCATAATGTTAACATAGGGATAAATATAATTTCTCAGAAGCGTAGAAAATCGATTGATTGCATTAAAAACTGATATTATTACAATTTATAAGTATTTCTGACTTGGGCCCATAACCTGTTTTTGCTTGTCAAGCTCGACTCGACTCTCGACTCTGATTCATGAAAATAATTTTAAATTCTTAGACTTGACTTTATAATTATATTTAAATCACTTTATGTACAGCAACAATAGCCTTTTAACTCAAGTTACATACATAACCGGTACGATAATGCCAAATTTTCAATTAAACAAGTACATCTGTTTGTATAGTGTTTTCCTTTAATTTGTACAACTCAAATATTTTTATTTAAGCTGTTAAATTAAGTAAATTCCTAATATAACAGAAGTTTTGTGGTATCAATTTAGGCCAACTTTCGGTTTTATGTAATTCCACTTGTAATCAAAAATTTATTTCGTCTATACTCGAGCACTTTAATGAAACGTTTAATTATGAATAATCATTTAATTACATAAAGCAATTATTGAGTAATCAACAAAAAAACGGTATCCCTCAAATTTTAACACTGACTTTATAATAATATTATAATAATTTGATTTTTTTTTAATTGTCTCAATTTCATACTGTTATTTTTTTATTAAAATCACTTATTATTGTGTAAAATTTAATTTTAAGCCATTGACAGTAACTTTTGTTCTTTTTTAAATTAACACTTTTACTAGAATTAAACCTGCCGAACATATTAAGATGAAGTTGTAATTTTCTCGCAAAATCCTCACATGAAGTTAAGATAAATTAACAGATTTCCCTCTAGTGTTCTTCTAGAAATTCTAATGACTTAAGAGGACTACAGTTTCTTGAAAGCGATTTCGGAATTTCAGTTTCGGCATTCTAAAAAGGGGAATGTCTTAGCTTTCTTTGCTAACGATTTTATCCCAAGTGGGCCATTTAATTACCTAGGAAGCCAATATAGCAAACTTGCTAAATTGGCTTATCGGTAATTAAATATGTACATAGTAGTAATAAGTAAGCATAATACATTATTTAGTAGGTATGCTTAGTATATACTGTATGTACTATATAATGGCAGACGTTTCAAAGCGCTGTGACAAATTTTATTAATTTTTTATTATATTGATAGCAAATATTATTAAATGTTCTTATCTAGAAATACTGCAATAACAGTAGTCAGTAGCCATAGATAACAAATATCATAATAGAAAATATTTGAAAAATAAATTAAAACAAGAGATATGTAATATTGAAAAGTTGCATTCATTTAAGATAATAAAATTATGCAAGAAAACAAAAATATTTAACATGGCACTAAAATAATTAAAATAACTAAAAGTATGGAATAAATTTAGGTTTACTTAAAAACAGATTTATAATATTGAGAAAGAAAATATAAGAAAATTATTAGAGAAAACAAGAAAAAATAACTACTGTAAAATATTTAGTTTATTAATTTATTTGTATGATATTGAACTATTAATTTTAAATAAATAGTACAACAGAAAAATATTCTAGAAAAATTAGCATCAGAAAAAAATAATCGAAATAATGTCAATAAATCAACATATTTAATGTTATTATGAAAAAATAAACGATTCAGAACAGTAATGATGAAGAAGTAATTTCAATTAGGTGTATAAATTGAATGTTATTAGATGAAATTAAAAAGGAGAAAGAAAAAATAAGTAAGGTTTATTACAGGTGGAAACGTTATCGAAAGTGATTCAAGTAAAAAAAATAATTATACATTTTGTAGATTGGTTTCTTTGCGTACAAGTGTTCTATCGCACTTATCACTATAGCTTTAACTAAATTTTCTATTTTGTAGACACCAAATATTCTCCATCTTGACTGCCACAAGGTATTGTTAAAATTTTCTGTGAATATATTTCAAAATAAATGAACGCTTTCTTTTATAAAATAATTTACTTTTATTCAAGTTTATTAAATCATATTCTCCAGAGTAAAATATCCAAGATTACTTAACTAAAATTTATGGGCAGTTTAGGTTTCCAGAATGATTATTATGCCTTAAATACTAAATGCACGATATACACGATGTATGATCTGTACCCGTTCGTCTTCAATGTTTAGGTTAAATTAGGTGGTTAAATTAACTAGACTAGGGGTGTAGGGATTTGCTTTACTACTTAAAATTAGATTATCAACTTTATAATCAGAATGTAAACTATTTAATTTTAAAATTATGAAACTTTAATTAGGTAACCGAAAGCGATGCTTCTTCTCTTAATTAATGTAAATAAACAATTTATAATTAATTTTATTTACAGATAATTTCAGATCTCGAAAATACATTGCTCAGGTCATTATAAATTACTTACTTGTGTCTCAAAACGTGAAGTTCATTTGCTCAAGGCAAATACAGTGCCATACCTAGTCACAAACTATGCTAATATAGTATTTTCTTATGCACTACACTGCATAACCTTTTTAAAAATTAACGTTTTTATTTTATATGATAACGCAAATTCATAGATATTAAAATTTAATACTGCTATCCTGATATTAGATTTTAAATTATTAGAAAATTGAAACGGCCTAAAAAGCAGGCATGTTTTACTTTGATTTTGTTACAAAGTTAAATGACAGTCATATTAAAATCAAATCAAAAATATGGCAGACAACATTTATTATGTCTGGCAAATAGACATAAATTCTAAAGGCACATAATTAGTATGTTAGGTTAGATTAGGGGAGGTTTGGTTAGGTTATATTAATTTCTTTTATAATAACAACTTATTATCACATTAAACGTATAGTCCTTTACCATATTTTTGAATATACCATCTAACATCTATTTTATAAATCTAATGAGAAAATTTTGACAATGTTAGCACTCTTTTAAGAGACCTCATTGTCGTTTAACATTTTGTTTTAGATTACGCGGGACACTTGACGTTAAATTTAATTAGTGAGTAAGCATTATGAAATTGAAAAATTTTCATATTCGTACAACACAACGCTTTGAACGATCCGAATAACATGACAGAGCTCTCTCCTAGATTGGTGCAGTAAGTCGAGATCATTTTATTAAAAAATTACATTTTAGATTAATGTAAGTGCTTGGATCTGTTTGCTCACCGCTTTTATCTTGTGACTTTGCTTTGCACAAAATAGCTTTGTCTAATATACCTTAGTATTTACTTACTTGAGTGTGTAAAACTCATTTTTGCTTGAACCTTCTGTCTAACACTGTTAAATGGTTTTTGCTTGAGAGTGTACTGTCTGTGCAATCTCATTATTACTAATTTGCTAATAATTAACTTGTTCTGGTTTAAGGTCTGGGATTACACCTCTGCGCAATCTTATAATTTCATTTTGATTTATTATGATGAGCTCTTTGCTTGTTGCATTTTGCATTTTTTTAAAAAGAAATAAATAATTATTATTTCAAGAATTTATAAAAAGTATATTCGGGTACTTAAATCACTTAAAATATTAAACCAATTGCACTGTAGACATAGCTCTCAGGATCATCATTGTCTTCAAGTCTTCTAAAGAAACAAAAGTCCCCCGACTAAAGAAACTCTTTGAGGAGGAAGACTTGTCAGATAATCTTCCAGATTAGGAGAGATCGGATTGGTTACGAATCAAATATAGCTACTACCATAAGACTATTTAGATTTATTTTCTTCAGAAGTAGTCCTGTATAACCTGATGTGATCCGATAGGATCTGGCCAAGAAACGTTGACAAAAAAAATATTTTCAACAAAGTTAAAACAATTTTCCCGAGAATTTTTAGTCTACAAGTAAAAAAATTAAATTAAAAACTTTTTAACTTCAGAAGTATAAAAACCTTCAGTGCTTTTTCGCTCACCCGTTTGTAATGCGAAAATAAAACTTGAAAATAGGAAGTGGGTCAATCGTTCACAAGCGTCGACTAGTTTCAAGAATTTATAAATTTGTATAGGTAAGGATCATAGGCAGGAGTCAAAAAACAGCAAAAAAACAGGTACCTTAGCTAAAGTTAAAATGAGTAATACGCTTGACCTACCTTAACAGTTAACTGAGGTTTAAAGACGAATCTTGTTGTAAAACTTTAAATTGTAAATCTTTGATCCTTTAGTTTTAATTTAAAGGTCTTTTTGTCTTTTAAGAGTGTAGCGTTTATTTGGAATATCAGTTCTATGACCCCAAATAAATTGTAGTCTTCCTGATAGACATCTCTTCTGCTTTATTAATCAGACGTGACATGTTACGATTAATGTGTAACTAACTTTGGCCGATAAGTTTTACAACTTGAAAAGTACTTTTAAATCAATATTTGTCATTATCCTGTAATGAACGAAGGAAATTAAATTTAAATCAATTTTTAATTTCTTCCAATTCATTCTAATTTCAATAATTGACTTATTTTTTATTGGTGTATATTTTAATGATCACGTGCTAGTGATTACGTTATATTATTATACGTCTAATTATTTTTTTTTTAATTTGTCGGTTTCGGTAGATGTGGGTGTATGATTAATTTTCGACAAACTACTTTCGTTCCATTTCGTTATTAATCATCTAGGAAAGTGATGAACACGAAATAATTCAGGAACTTCAAAAATCGTGTAAAAAGTAAGTTAAATCATTATTCATCTTAACGTTATTTGTGCAGAAGACGACATCAACAGTTAACACTTAAATTCTAAAGGATTTTCACATTTCCGGAACGAAACGTAGGGCAACATCGTACAACTTGTAGCTCTATGTCTTGATTTAAAGCACCCTATAAATTTTCTTTAAAAATGAGGTGGAATCTGAAAATAAAAAATATGTAATTAGAATTAGCAATTCGACCGTTTCGGCGCGAGAAGGAAATTTTATTTCGTTAATTAAAATTTAAAATATTTAAATCTTGACTAAATATGTTGACTATTTACATTTGGAATGAACCCACAGGAAGAGACAATTACCAGTATAAGCTTTATTGCAGACTCATTATAACGTTTAAATCAATTCGAACCCTCTATTTTCTCGTACTGTTTGTCATCGTATATGAAGTCGAAAGGAAATAATTCCAAGTAGTTTATTGGATTCTGACGTAAGAAGAAGACATTATTGTTATTTTTAAATTATAGTTATTTATAACTTAATGTTTAGGTAGCCATATTTTTTTACCTCTATAAAAAAGTTATACGTTTGAAAAAGAAAATTAAATTATAGAACAAAAGATTACCAAAATCATCAGTAAGTTTTTTGTTGATACTGTAGAGCTTTATATTTTGCTATATTCGTGATATGAATGTTAAAATTAACTCGCAGCAATTTATATTCTTCACAATGTTCGAAAATCTATCGATAACAAAAATAAAATCAAAGATAATTTTGTATATAAGCTATTTAATTTTAAACTGTTTATTCGCTTCGTTTCCCTTTGTGGTTTACCAAATTTCGATTTTTTGATTTGCATGTGTTCTGTAAACTTTAGTTTCTGTCGCTGACAGGTTGTGACAACAATATTTCGTTGCCAGAAGCCATCTAAAGAATGCGAAACACACAGGAAGCATTTCGTGATGCGAATATTTCCGAGTTTTCGTTTTTCGTTCTGTGGACGTCCAGAAATCGTAACGTACCTGGGCACATCTCTACTATACAAGGCCTACGAGCTACCACGACAGGAAATCAATAAAAGTCTGCTTACCTGGCCATCTCTACGGCTGTCAAGAAATTGAAATTTTGTATATCTTTGTTTCACGACCCCACCAAAAGTAATTATTATTACAGATAATTAATTTATCGTCTCACCTTTGTTTACATTTTTTTACTTATAATAATTGACGCACCCCATACATAAACAGCAAAACAAAATTGATTTTTCTTCTAGTGGTTTCGTTTGGGTAATGAAGCGCATTCGATAATAATTAACGCGCAAGTTTAGAAAATGCGAACTCATAAATTAAGCACCACGAGTGAACTAGAAAACAAATGGGATTTTTAAATAATTCTTGTGTGCATACCCTTATTTATATTGGGCAATTTATTCATACATTTTTACAAGCAGCTACTTGTTGTTAGCTCGTTTTCTTGTCATCATATATACAACTTTTTGAAAAACATAAAAATAGTACATTTTAACAAGATCTCGTGTTGCGGCGATTTGATAGTACTTACTTGAATTTTTCGATCAAGTATTTTTTCAATAAATAATTAGGCAGGCATAATTTAGAATAACGTATTCTCTAAATATACATAAGCAGAAAGAAATTCAAGTAATTGGATGGCAAATATAATATGTACTTACGTATTACGTAAAATTAAAAAATTAAAAATGCTAAAATATTTAAATTTTAATTGTAACTTGAGATGATATTATGTATTACTATAGCCGTAGGCATTTAAATCAAAAACCACTTTTAAGACAACTTCAGGCATTTAAAATTTGTGATTGAACAGTACTACAAATTATTATTTTTTAAAACAGTCACTTTCATTTAAATTTTATTTAAATCAAGAAAGTTGATCTCAATTGAGTGGGTCTAATATATTGTCGTGTTTAGAAACCATAAAAATTATAATTCAGTTATTTTCTAAATTATTTTTAAGTTTGATTTTGTTTTATTATTTATTTATTTATCATATAGTGTATAAAAATGTTTGTTAAATTATTTGATATGTAAATAAGGTGGGGAGAACGAAAGAGTAAAAAAAAGAGGGGCTTAAATAGAGACACTTGGGCTGAGGCTTTCGCGTCGAATAGACGAACAGATGTTTGTTATTCCCGAAATTGGCGATAATTAAAGATAATTACACATTACAAGAATTTGAAGAGCTCATAGCTATTAAATAATCTGTGTACTTCAGCAAATTTCACAAGAGGGTGAAAATGCATAAATTTGAAAAGTTGGAGGCATAGCAATATATTAAAAAATAATAGGAGTAATAATTAGTTATTATTTTCATGCCAGAAAAGAACTTCTTAAATTTATTTATACAAATTTCTTTATTATTTATAGCAAAATAAGAAACTTTATTATTGCATTGGTAAAATAATACACTACAAGCAATATAAAATATTTTTTTAAGGTTTATTAAAATAATTATATTTTCTAATATTTTGTAAAATAACAAATCAAACTTAAAATTGTTGTAATTAAAACCCATAAAATCGAGCATAGAAATAAACCAGTTTGACTTACATTTAAGATGAACTGGATTATCTCCAAGTTTTCGTGCTACTGCTTGAAGTATTTTAAGCAAACTTTGAGGTAAAACTGTAACCACCACCCCCAAGATTTATTTAACTATAAATATTTAAGCTCAGACACTTTAGAATATATGTGCATGCAATAGAATAGATGATAACGGTTTATGACATCTTCGCTGTCGCTGTTTCACCATCTCGCATCGCCGTTTCGCCGTCGCCAATATAGTATTTCATAATATTAACATATTAAGCTTCTATGAATTTTTTAAAAAAAAGTTTACTTATTGTTGTACACAGTTTCAAAATCTACCTCTGTTATTGTTATTTTATACTTCTATTATATTTACTCACCAAACAAAAACTAACATTAATTTATTCCTTACAATAGATATTATTAATAAAAAATTAATAAGAGTTTCGCAGGTACAAAGGTTACTTATTTCATACTCGTTTTAAACTTCATAGTATTTGCTGTTCTAGATAAAATATTTTCTTTAAAATTACAAATTATAATAAAGTACAATAAACAGATTAATTAAAACCAAAAAATTATAATTATTATTGTTTTAAACTTTCTCGGTATAAATACATTTATATTGTATATTCGAGAAATAAAACTAGACTGCTTTCGACCTTTAATATTGTTTTGTGTTATATTTACTGCTGAACCAGAATCAATATTCATTCTTTCCCTTGAAATATTTTTAATCACAAATTAGTAACTTTAATTTTAATTTTAAGTTCAAAGTTTAAAAATTAACTTATTTTACATATTATAGCTTTTATTAAATTAGAATTACTAATAGTATTACATTGCTCAAGTTGTGCGGCCCGAAGGCCGCAATTTTCAGTTAGTTTACTTAAAACTAACCGTTCTTTATATATGTAAGTACGGGGTGTAAAAATGATCTTTCTTAAATTTCTCGTAAACTACACAAAATATCGAAAACTTAACCAACAGAGTAATTTTTCTCATTGAAAAGTAACTATTTATATATTTTTGTTTAAATTGTGACACTTAAATCTTATGTTTATACAATAAAAATAATTTCGGTCTACTCACTTCTATCAACCTGTAGATTTGAAAGTGTACTTTTACTTACAATTAAACGAGGAATGCCTTCTCAAATATTCAATTCATTCTTGTCATATTCAAAGTATCCTGTACATAATTTATTGAAATATGTGCATTTTCCTGTTCGTCACCTCTATTATCATAAATATTCAAAGAGCAGCTGGCTATTAAGCCATATTGAAGTTAATGCATTAACTGTTTTGTTTCTTTTTTAATATTTTTATTCTTAAAGCACTGGAAGGTAAATAATAATAAAAATAATTTTAAAAACAAAAAGTGAATTTATTTAAAAGCAAAAATAGCTTGGGAAGAAACAAGAAATTTACAGAAAGAATAATAATTAAAGTTACAGAATTTAATTTAAACTTAACTGCTTGGATGTTATTATAAAGATTAAAAATATTAAATCTAAATAAAAGTTTTGCATTGAAAATAACTAAATGAAAATCTAAAGCATGCGGATGTTAGGATGAACATTGAGCGTTTCATTATCAAATTTATAACTTAAATATAAATTAAATTTACATTTATGAGAATTTTAATTTTGGATGAAAATTTTTATGAGTTTGATTAATTTTAACTTGATGAAATTTTTAATATATTACAAATGAGTTAACAAAACGAAGTTGAATTGAGAGAATTTATTACACAAAATTAAATAATTTGGCTTAATTTTACATTGATATCTACAAAAATGTTTTTATTTATTGAAGGTTGTGATAAATGCCTAGTTGAGGTTATCATTTTAAAAATAATGTGAATAAAACTTGAAATAAAAGAATTTGTTAATATTTTTTATCTGTAGTTTACAGAGAAAATTTCAGAGTGGTTGTCATATTAAAAATGTTTAAAAGTACTAGAAGATGACATCAATTTTTTTTTCAATTTGATACCACCTAGTTAACCAAAAATTTTGTACCAAGTAATGTAAACATTGCGAGTTTTTATTTTCGTTCTTTTTTATTGCTTTCTCTTCTTCTTCAAAGAGATATTTATCATATATGGTAAAAACCGTAAAGATCATCGAGTTAAAATTCCAAATTTGTATAACCAAGTGTCAGATAGCAGCACTTCCATAATGGCTAAAATTTGAAAAGAAAAATTTTAATAAACGCAAAATAAACTTATTAAGTTTTGCTTTTAAAGTCGAATAATTTAATTACTTTTTTAAATGTATTTTTGCTAGTCTGGAAAAGAAAAAGATATTAAAAAATTATTTAAATTATGCTTTATCTTTTTTTAGAGCATTTCAAGTTTAAAAGGTGGATGCTTTTTCTATGTCAGTAATCAAAGCTAAAGCTTTTTAAATCGGCAACTGAAAATCTCAAAATTTTAACGTTTAGATTCATGCATACCGAAATTAAAATTAGCATACCCTGAAGCTTTTAAGATGTTGCAACTTTGGCTTGCCTCTTGACGGCTTCTACAAACTCGTCGTAAGCGACGCTTCTTGCTTAGTATATTGACTCAATTTTACCACAAAACAAAATAAATTGTTTCAAATTATAGTTGCTTTATTGTTAATTAACAAATTAATTAAAACGTATTATCTGAAATTGAAAAAAATCGTGTCGATAATTAATTTTTGCTTCTACAGAGTCGCGAGCGAAGAGATTCTAGTTTTTACATTTAATATTTTACAAAGCGATTACAAGAGCAAAGCTTTTATGCAAAACAAACTTTTAAAAAGATGAAAACAAACAAATAAAAACAGCTAACACAAAACACTATAATCCATTTTTGTTTTTTACGCTTTCAGTTTGCAGTTGTTTCAATTTGCATTAGTAAGAGAAGAAAGTAACTTTTCAAGTTGAAGCTCAACAAAAAAGAGACTTCATAGTTTCCAATTTTATTATCACTTCAAGAATCTTCATTTCAAAATATCGATTGCGAGTTTTCAATTTTGATATTTAAACTCGTGTTTTTTTCTTTTGTTTGCGATGATTGTAAATTACAATGGATTACGACAAGTTTACAAAGACTAACACAGATGTTAGGAAAAAGCAAATATTAGTTAAGCTTCTACACTTGTATAGTCAAAATCAATAACCTATCCTAATTCGCAAGATAAAATACAAACCCAACCGAAATTATTTAATCCTTAAGTAACTACCGTATTTGTCTATTTATATTTCTGAATTATATGAAACCACAATCCAAACAGTAGCACAAAATTTATTATGTTATAAGGAAGTAAAATATTTAAACTTTAAATAATTGCAATTACTTACGAGCTAAATCGTGATCCTTTACCTGCGGTTTTATTACATATTCTACTTAAAATAATTTCAATCCTACAGTAAAATTTGTTAATTTCTAAAAATATAAGTTTCAAAAACCGAAGAAGTATGATTAGATATAAGGAGTAAAACGATTACATATCTAAAAAAAACACGGCTTTACTTTGAACTTTATAATTTTAGTTTTAACCCAGAGACCAGTTTCATCTTAATACCTCGACGGAATTATGATACCCTAGAGAGAGTTATTCAAAAAATTAGTAACTTGTAAGGATTTTTTCTTAAAAAAGTTTTGTAAAAGAAAGCATAATTTACAACCTGCAAATTAGTCAAAATTAACAATTTGGTTTGGTTATTAATTTTTTAACGATTTCAATAACGTAGTTAGATTTTACATTTAAAATGATAACGGAGCAGGGCAAGACAATGCTTTTAAGCAAATACCTTTGGCTTGCTAACCATGCGAGTAAATGGTTTTTCTTCAGTATCAATGTAAGTTGTCTTAAATCAACAATACAAAGTTTGCTGTGCTTTTTGCTACCTAACAATTCTTGAGGAAGTTAAAATGTTGAGTAAGTAGTATCTTCATTTATTTCGGATCCAGGATAATTTATTTAACAGATTTTACCAACTGTGCTTCGTCACTTGGTCACTTCTATTGTTGCCAATTTTACAAGTTGGAGCCTAAGGTTTATTTATGCGTTGGAACAATATTAGGATAGCGCTGACGTTATTTTAGTATTTTATAGCATAATAAATGGTTCCCAACATTACGCAGATAATTGCTCTATATTTTAATCAGCAATATTTTGCGTTCTGATCTGTTTTGCGACAATTGTAAGTTGTCTTGAATTTGGTTTACGTTACATGTGGGTCACTATAATTTGCTCTATTTTCCATTCTATATACTAACATCTTTAAAAATTTATCGAGGTAGGAAGAAAATAATGTTGTTGCTATTCGGCTGCATCTATAATAATAATATCGATTTAAAACGAACTTGAATATCATCTATTAGGTACCTAATAATAAATTGTAACATTGTAATCGATATTTCGTATTTAGTCTTGTAATTTATTAAAATTTTGCTATTACGGTGTATTGTCTTTTGAATTTTAAAAATTTAGCATCTGATATTTCTGAAAATTTCATTTTGCAGATGGCATTACCATTGCTAAATTACACGCTAAATAATAGATACATTAGATTTTAGAAACATATTTTATGTGAAGTAATTTCAGTAAAATTATTTAATAATCCATTATTTGGATAAAAACAAATGGACATTCCAACAACCCTTCCAGTTTGTCATACCAGTGAGCATGCTGCTGAACCAAATACGAGGCGTTGTCGCAAGGGAATTGCAACTTCTAGAGTAGATATCCAGCAAGTTTATTTTGAATCCTTTCAACCCTCCTCATATAACAAACATAACTGTGCATTCGAAAAAGAAACACAATCAGCTATTTTAATATAAATAGAACAAGCAAAAAGTGGGTATTGGAAATACTCGAAAACAACATGGGCAATTTTAAAATTAATAATGCAAAAAATTAAAAAATAAAATTTATTTAAAAAATTTACTACCAAAAACTTTGCTCGATATTCCGGCGATTTAATTGATCTTGATAAAAGTCAATAGCGGAAAGCATTTGAATTTTTAATTTGTTGATCAAGTATTTTAATTATACTATATTTTATGTTTGTATTGATTTTGAGAAGTTTTCCGCCAGACATGTACTTGTGAATATTTAAACGCCAGAAGAGAGAATCAGTCGACGTCACAAAATAAATGAGTTTTAATATCTCAGCTCTGAAAATGTATGGCACAGGATTCACTTAAACTAAAAAATGTTACCCAGTCGGTTTACTTATTAAAATTTTTGTTAATTAAATTGAACCAATTTCCATCGCAAAATTTAACGAATTGGTTAACGTTAAGGTTAATGACTTTCACTTGTTTGTTAGCTAAGTTTTCAAAATATCAATATTCGTACTTTTTGTCATGCAAAATTTTCCGAGTCAAAAGAAAAGTTGATCCTTTCATCTTAACATTTTCAATCGATGAAAATAATCAAATCTTTTTTATATGAAACACAAATCTAGTGTTGGAATATTCTTTATTATAACGTAGAATTCAATAAATTTTTTTAAATTTCGTGCTTGAATAAATTTTTAGCAATACTCCATACCAAGGCATTCGATATATGTATTATTGTATTTGACATCCGATATACAAGAAAAACTAATCCACATTATGTGGGAATAACATCCATTTTTATAAATATTAAGAAAATTAAAAAAAAAAGAATTGATCATTGCCTGAGTATTGGTGTATAGTTTTTTTTCCGGTTTAATAAGATTGATACCAGCATATATTTTTTGAAATGTGGTCAACTTCCGATCTGTTTATTCTAGAATCTTCTGTTTTTCGGCGTTCACATTTATATATTTTTTTTTTATCTTAAATTCCTCTACTAATCACACATTCTTCTTTCTTCTTTTCTTTTATACCTCTGGAATACCTGATCTCGTCTAGTTAAGATTTATATAAATTTTATGTTGTATGTTTTATTAGTTTGAAGATATAATTTCATCACGAAGGGGTTTTCTCGTTTTTTAGGGTTTTACAAACACTTATTTGTTTCATATGGTGGGCATCTAATCTTTTTAGGGAATTTCCTCAGCATAGAATATCTCATCTATCACTAATATTACTGTTGTATTAAGTAATGCTCGTTTATACAATGCAACGCAGAAGAACCTGCTCAGCGAAGCATTGTGTGTTTTCTATCTATAGATTTATCAAACCAATGCTTTTGCATTGCAAAAAGAGGTTTTGTGGCGCTATAGTAATATAATATGCAGACTAAGGTATTTACTAATTTTGTAGATAATCTGATAATCTTACAGTGCATAATACACTTTATACTACTATGCAGTTCTTGTTGATATTAAACGAACAAGAAACAGAAAGCTTTAAGTAAAATTACAATACTAAGTCTTCAGCAAGATTTCATCAACCCAACAACATAGCGGTATTATGCAAGTAAAAGGAAATAAATCCTAAATTACTACAATACAAAGTTATGAATTTATTGTAAAATGTTACTGTAGAGAAACGGAAAGTAAATGAAAAGCTAACCACAATAACAGTATTATACTTTATATTGAATCCAAAATTCTAATGTTGGAAAACAAAATTTATGTTGACAGGTTGTTTACCTGTTATTTATTTATTATCTATTTATTTTATATGATAATAAAGTTAAACAAAATAATTATGTAGTACGAGTTAAATTATAAATCCTAAGCTAACCTAGCTAATATCATTTATTTTATATTATTGGTACGATATCAGTATTGTACCATTATTGGCTTATACTTGGCAGTCAATATCGGCAATCAATATTGCAACAACATTATACCAATATTCATATGATATTTTACTAATATTACTATCAATTGATAATTATTATTGATGCAACATTTTATCAATATTGTTACACATTGTTAGTGCAATACAAATAATCAATATTGTATCTAGATTAGTATATGCTGAGTAATTAATATTGGCTATCAACATTGCATCGCAGGTATCCATATTGAGTAAATTTAGCATATTATTGTGATCTAAACTTAATAATAATAGACAGCCATATTTGAAGCGAATGTGCGTGCGTCGCTACAAATGTAAACAAACCCCAGTGGCGTAAATTACATCGAGACAAGGTGTAAAAGTTGTTGGTTGGCGGTGAGATAAAGAGAACAGTAACTTACGAGGAGTCGATCCGGGTAACTGTTTTCTAACGGAAAATACTAAGCACTAAATGAAGAACAGCAAGAAAAGAAATAGAGAAAAAGATTCACCAACGGAGGGAAAGGGTGCATTCCAGAGAAGCAGGTTAGTATCGAGATCCCCAGTCGGAAATATCAGAAATTAGGAGGAACAAAAACAGTCAACCATCAAAATGGAAAGAATTCTGGAGGAAATGAAGAGAATGACAGACACTATAAAAGAAGAAATTAAGATTGGGAACGAAAGCATGCTGGAGAAATGGAAGATAGAGTTCACAGGAGAAATCAAAAATATGAGAGAAGAGTTAAGAGAGGCGCGTGAGCAAGCTAGACTCTAATGGGAAAGTCACCTGAGTGAAAAGAGAGAATGGGTAGTTGAAAAGAATAGGATGGAGGATCGCCTCGGTATAATAGAAAAAAGATTGGAGAGCATGGAGAAAAACGCGAGAAGGAGTAACATGGTGATATCAGGAGTGGACGATTTCATGAGAGACGGTGAAGACACGAAAAAACAAATCATGGAATTTATGAGGGAAAAACTTGGCGTAGATGCGAATATTCGAATGACGTATAGAGTGGGCCAAAACAAGTGCGTAGTGGAAATGGAAAATGTTGAAAATAAAATTAAAGCTATGAAAAATAAAAATAGACTGAAGGGTACCCGAATCTTTATAAACGATGATCTCACTGTTCAAAAGAGAAAGATTCAAGCGATGATAAGGAAAGTTGCAAAAGACGAGAGAGAAAAAGAGAAAAGTGTGCGGAGTAGATATATGAAATTATTAGTAAACGATAAGCAGTATTACTGGAATTACGAGCTACATGAGTTGCAGGAGGGTCAGAAGAAACCCGGAAGAGCAAAAAACTGAATAGCGGAAGAAATAGGAATAAACTTGAGACGACCAGGCACGAAAAGGACAATGCAAACGGTATTAACAATGGAAGAGAGAAGATTAACGATATAATGTTTCTTGTAACTTGGAATGTTAGACTTTCTAGTAGCGGGAGCATTAAAACAGCTAATAAAAGTATTGAAAAAGTACGAAGTAGATATTCTAGCATTACAAGAGACAAAGCAAAAGGAAAATGATATAATGGACATAGGAAACTACACCTTTTTTAAAAGTGGTGGAAAGGACAGAAAATGGGAACTGGCTTTATGGTGAGCGAAACAAGGAAGGATATGGTAATCAGTTTTAAGCCAATAACAGATAGAATGTGTGTACTGAGAATAAAAGGACGTAATAGGAAAATAAGTATACTTAATGTTCACGCACCAACGGAAGAAAAGGATGTAGAAGTTAAAAAACAATTTTATGGATTATTGGATAAGGAGTATGGGAAACTACCAAAATATGACGTTAAAATGATAGTAGGTAACTGGAATGTAAAGTTGGGCAGGAAGAGGCTTATAGGCCTACAATTGGTAGGTTTAGTCTGCATAACGAGAGTAACGAGAATGGAAGACTCCTTATTGACTTTGCAATGGAAAAAGACATGAAAATTAAAAGCACACACTACGAACATAAAAATATCTATAAAGCAACGTGGGTAAGCCCAGATGGCAATACAGAAAACCAAATACATCATGTCGTGATAGAAAGTAGAAGTGAAAATATTATTAAGGATATTAAAACATATAGAGGAGCAGATTTAGATTCAAACCATTTCATGGTGGGTGTGAAAATGTCAACAGTTATACCAAATAGCACGAATTTAGAAGATATTAGAAAAAACAGAAGTACAACAAAATGTAGACCACATACTAGTAACAATAGAAAAAAGTATAATTGAAGCAACAAGTACGCAGTATGTGAGAACCAAAAAGAAATAAAAAGAGTGGTATGACAATAAATGTGAAGATGAAGTAAGGAAAAGAGAAAAAACAAGACAAGAGTTCCTGGCTAAACGAACCGAAGAAGCAAAAAACAATTATGAAAAGCAGAGAAGAGAGTGTAAAAAGATAATAAAAGAAAAGAAAAGAGAACACTAACTAAAGAAACTCGATGAGATAGAAGAAAAGTATAATAACAGAGAAATAAGAAACTTCTATCAGGGAATAAAAAGAATAAAACAAGGATTTAGATCAAGTACGACGTTCTGTAAAAATAAAGACGGTACACTAGCGGGAACAAAAGAAGGAGTAAGGAAAAGATGGGTAGAATACTTTTGGGAGTTATTAAATAACACAGAAAACCAAGAACAGGGAGAACAAAGAGTTATAGAAGAAGATAAAGAAAATGATGTCGAAGTGGAAGTACAAACGAAAAAGAAGATAAGAGAAGTGATGTTGAAACTTAAAAATAATAGAAGTGCATGTGAAGATGGTATACAGGTGGAAATGTTAAAATATGGAGAAGAAAAACTGCACGAAATGGTTATCAGTATTGTACAGAAGATCTGGAAGAAAGAGAGAATGCCTAGTTCCTGGAAATTAGCACTGATTTGCCCGATCCACAGAAAAGGTGATAAAACTGAGTGTGGAAATTATAGAGGGATTGCACTACTCGACGTTAGCTATAAAATACTCTCCACATGCATAAAGAATAGACTTCGAGGTTATGTAGAGGAAATGATCGGAGAGTATCAATGTGGTTTCAGGAAAGGTAGATCGGTAACGGACCAATTATTTGTTCTAAGAGAAATTCAGGGAATTAGCCACGAATTCGGATTGGAAACTCATTTGATATTCTTAGATTTTAAGCAAGCGTACGACAGTATTGATAGAAAAGAGCTGTATAATATTATGATGGAAATGGGAATTCCCAGAAAATTAGTAAAATTGGTAAAAATGACTCTCGATTGCACCGAAAACAGAGTAAGAATTAACGGTGACCTGACTGATAGTTTTGGAGTGGAGGTAGGACTGAGGCAAGGAGACCCGCTGTCGTCAATATTATTTAACATCGCCTTGGAGAATACAATACGAAAAGCAGGATTAAACAGATTTTGTACAATTTTTAGACAAAGACACCAATGCCTGGCTTTTGCGGACGACTTCACGATAATGACTCGTACAAAGAGTGAGCTACAGGAAACTACGCAGAAATTATTAGAAGCAGCTAAGAAAATTGGCTTGGAAGTTAACGAAAATAAGACATAATACATGGTATGGAACGATAAGAAGTTTGAGGAAACAAAATCCATAAGTGTAGTAGTAGGAAATAAAACCGTAAAATTTGAAGAAGTGTGTGCTTTTACGTACCTGGGAACGGTAATAACAAAGAAACCAGGATGCGAGGATGAGATCAAGGCAAGAATGGCTGCTGGCACAAGAAGTTCGTTTGCACTGAAGTCGATCCTCAATAGTAAGGTGTTTGCTAAGACAGTGAAAACAAGAATCTACAGAACAATCATAAAGCCATCGGTTATGTATGGAGCGGAAGTGTGGACGTTGAAAAAACGTGAGCAAATAATGCTAGAAGTGTGGGGAAGGAAGATATTGAGGAGAATATATGGTGGGAAGTATGTAAACGGTCAATGGTTATCAAGGTCAAATCAAGAGCTAGCCGAGCTATTGGACAACCGAGCATAGTTGGATGTGTGAAGGCACAGAGATTGCGATGGCTGGGACACCTGATAAGGATGAGCAAAGACAGAACGCCAAATGATGTTTGGAATGTAAAGTTTGAGGGTTGCAAAACGGAGAGATAGACCAAAAAACCGTTGGAAAAATGAAGTGCAGGAAGACCTAAATGAAATTGGGTTGGAATATTGGAAGGAATACGCTTGTGATAGGAAAGAATGGAAGAAGGTGACAAACAAAGCCATGGGCTTACTAGGCCTGCAGTGCTAATATACACACACATTAACATTGCAATAATATTTGGACTATATTTCACATCAATTAATATTTTGCCAATATTATTTGGCGACCAATGCCAATATTTGCGTCAATATTGTTAAATAAAAATGCGTTACGACAGGAATGTAAAGTTTTTGCTATATCTTAGCCTTCTAGACAATTTAGCAAAAATTTACTTTTTATCTTCTTTTTTAATTTAAAGTAAGTTGTTGGAAAATGATAGCCTGTAATTAAGTTTGTGTAAACATTTATGTACAAAATATGAAGTTTCAACTTAACTACGAACTAGTAGACTTACTACTAAAAGTTATGTAGTATAGATAAATATTAGGGCAGTGCCTTATTAAATTTCCCTTCATTCGGTTTAAATTGTAGTAAAATTTTTAACCCTCTATCTCAATGTTCTGTAACAAGGATAATTTTTATTTTTTAGGAAATACTTTGATGATATTACGAAAGTAATTAAAACTGTACCAAGAAGATTATTAAGATGATTATTTAAGTGTTAAATAAAAAAAGTTTATATATTTATAAGTTTGATTACAAAAATTAACGGCAAATATTTGAAATTAAATTTAGGTAGTAATACCGGCGATATATAACGCGAAAATAAAATACGCATCGTAATTTTAAAACACGAAATGAAATAAAATTTACTTTGAATGTTAAAATAAATTTAAATTCACATATTGAATATTTTAATTTGGAAAAACAGACAACATACCTACCCAAATTGAAAAGAAAAAATACCTGAAATATAATATATTTCATATTATAATACTGGATTTACGTGTATACATAATATATATTATTATTACAATATTATGTAGTAAATGTAAATTACTACATTCTTTTCTATTGTAAATTTTCTATTTAATTAATTTATACACGTAACGTAATTTATATGTATAACTTTAAATTTGAAATATTTTCAAGTTTTGAAAATTTAGTGATAAGTGAAATTATTTTTATAATTTTAATTTTAAATTTTGATTTGCGTTTTAGCATTACTTCCAAGTCAACCCTATAGAAGAAGTTTCGAGATCTTGACTGCTGTTAATTGAATTTTACCCACATTATGTTTTAAACGTTAGAGGGAGGAAATGCGGATCCATTTCCACTTTTAATCGAGTTATAATGCATTATTTGTGTACTATTACATAATTTACTACGTCACAAACATAATTAACTATGCAACCCCCAATTATGCTTTACCAAAGTTGTCTTCAGCCATTTTGTGCGTCTTTTCTGTCTTCAGTGGAATCTTAACTCGAATGTTACTTCAACAAGCACTTAAAACTGTGATTTGACATTTCGTTGTGGTGGATTTCGCTTTTACCGTTCCATTTAAATATATCAATGCATGTAATTTAATAATCCTTTCGGGTGACCAAACCGTACTCTATTTTCCGTCAAAAAATTATTATTAATAAAAATAAAAATAAATAAATTTTAAAAAAATTAACAAATAACTTCAAGGATTTTCAGATTGACATTAAAAAAAATAATCGACTTGTCGAACGAACATTACAATAAAACGCATATTTATAATTAAAGCAATTCTTCCTATGGACAATAAATATATAGATAATAATGCACATTTATTCTTTTGTTATTATAAAAATTCTTGAGAATTGAAGGATCAAAAAGTTATATATGGTACTTAAGTTTTCTTGGCCTTTTTATGTTGGTCGATAGATGAACTGGTGACCTAATTTAGTGCAATATAACGGTTGTCATAAATGTCTAGTTGAAAACCACCAAGTTGGAATTTTGAATAAGCTGTTTGAAATCAAGTACTTGTCGAGAGAGTGTCGCTTCCAGATGACAGATAACCAACAATGGCTTTCTTTTAAATAAATTACTAATGTGCTTCATTTGCATTTTCCATGATTGTTTCATTTTTTTAGTTCGTAATGGTCATTAGACAAATCAATAATTTTTCATTATGATAAGTAATTTAATTAATTAATAGATAAGTAATTAACAAATAAAAATAATTATTTCATTGATTCGCTAAGGTTTCGATGTTTGAATTTAATTATGATTTATTGAATAAGTGTTCATAATATTGGACTATTTGCCGACAAGCGCTATTGACTTTTAATAATTTTTATGAAAGACAATAAACATAGTTAAACTAAATACTTTTCAGGAGCATTAAATATTAAAAGTGAAACTTTACAATAATTCGTTTCTTTAATTTACTTCTATAGCAGAGAACCTATTATTTACTACCTCGGCGACTGAGTGAACGGCATAAATTTTTAATATTTTAAAAATAAGTCGGCTTTTCTAATACGTTTCATGCGTATAATGAAAACCAAAAAGCTCGACTAAGAGTAAGTGATAGCTCCATTACTCCAGTATTCATATTCTGTCATAGAGCAAGTGCTACGTGTTTCTAAAATTGCTCGCAATGTGTCATCCTGGGAAGTATAGCAAGTGCTCCGTAACAGTGATAAATAGTGAATTTCTTAAACTTTTAAAATAATATGAAGTCATCTATAATTTCATTCGCTATTGAACGTATCCGCCACGAAGTAAAAAAAATAAAAATGCGAAAAATAAATAAAAAGAATTGTAAATACTATATTTTGTTTCAAAATATAACGTCGAGACCTGCAAGCCTTACTTTGCAAAGCAGCCCCAACCCCCATTTTCAAATTTATTAGTTTGAGCTCGACGCAATTTTATTTTTGTTTCTGCTGGTTTTGCTCTCACCATAACGCCAAAAATTGCTTGCGAGTTGCAGCAATACTATTAATTTTTGATGAATGCTTTAATACGGAGTTCTTACGAATTCTCAAGAACCACTTCTGTTACATTATGGTATGTGGATATGCTGCATTGTTCCGTCAAGATGTCTTTTTGATCAAAAAAATTCCAGTTACATAAGCAACTAGTAAATACTTTGATTTTTACTAAAATTTAATTCTGAAATGTGATTTTGAAAATCTCCTAAAAATTTCGGCGAGTAATCAGTCTAAGAAAATTGTGTTTTCGAATATTTCTCGGTAGTAATTGCATAGAGAAAGGCAGCACTACTTGCAGAATTGCAATATCTGTTTTATTTTTAAATATTGATTAATTTTGTTTGCCTGTACAATATAGTTAGCACAAGTTTCACATAAACAAGCAAATGCAAAATTTACCTTGTACTAGAAGTTGTCATGTATAGTATTAAGACGAGCGAGCGTCAGTGAGCCAAAGCTATCATAATATGGTATTTTATTATTTGATTCCATGTTATATTTCACGAAAACTCGAATATCATTCTTTTGGCAGCTGTGTGAAAATTCATCAGTTTTATCTACAAGAAAAACATGTATTAAATCAAATTCTTTACCCGCAACTGCTCGCAAATCTGTAACCAGACAATATTT
The DNA here is from genome assembly GCA_911387805.1 of Cantharis rustica. NCBI lineage: Eukaryota > Metazoa > Arthropoda > Insecta > Coleoptera > Cantharidae > Cantharis > Cantharis rustica. The sequence goes on along the minus strand of OU426879.1, from coordinate 49,938,375 downwards.
GGTTTGATTAGCCAATACAATTTAATAAATTGGGAAAGCGGACAATGACATAAAATTTGAATTTTACACACGACTTTTAATGTTAAATTTGCACTCAAGATGGAAATTTTAATTATTCTCGCCCGTTACCCAACCTACAAAACTAATTACACTGGCCGTTATTCCTATAAGTTGTTGCGGTGTAAGATGGTAAGTATATAAATATTAAAGATTGTATTTTTTGTGTAACCAACATTTATTTAGTACTACATAAGAGCGCAAGCTTCTTATAATTAAAAGTTTTTAACAATAAAAACTAATTTTAAGTTAAAAACTTTTAATTGTAAAAAGCATAAAAAGGTTGTGCTTTATGTACTGAATTGATGTTTGCATTAATATTAGCAACAATTTAGCAACATTATTTTAGAGCCACTAAAATAATAAATACCGCGTTAATCACGTCTACATTTTAAGGATTTGAAGGATTAGAAAAACTATAGCGTACCTACTGAATATAAAAAATTTCACTTACGGTTTTTGGTATGTAATATACTATTCTGCTATTCTGTCCTATTTAAAACGCGCAAAATAGAATAAAAAACTCTACGTTTTCTCAAAAACTAATAATTCTAATTAAAAAGCTAACAATGACATATATGAACTAATTTATAACGGTAAGTAATTGTTTGAATTTACAATTATCTGACAATAAATTATTACAAATTAAAGACTATTAATTTAAGTAGCGTTGGTTGTTAGGATTATTGGAGTTTGTGGACGAAAAAAAGTCAACAAATTTCAAATTCTAAACATTTAGATTCAAAATTGTCTCTTGCAAATGACAACATTTAAATAGATGTTTAGAAATATAAACTTTTTCCAAAAAAAGGTAAGTGCTTTCATTTTTCCAGACTAAGTGGATATCAAAAAGTAAAACTTTTTTAAATATTAATAGAAAAATTACATTTGTTCAAATTATGTTTATGTTTTATTAAATGTTATAATATATTTTCATTATTAAAACAAATGAATTATAACGATTTAATGAATCACATGGAGTTACTAAATTAGTTTCAATAATAAATATTATGATTTGGGTTTTTTATACTAGCGGATTGGCTTACAAAAAATTAAAAATTATTTAGTTACTTTTATTTATATTAATAAATTGATAAATAATACTTCTGAAAAATAGTTTTTTTCATTATGTTGGGTATGTTTTGACTTTCTCGTTCATTTCTGCTTCAATCACAACGCAAAATGTCTTACCGATTGGTATAATCCAGAAATATTAATAACATAATTATACGAATGCTACCAGCATTTATTATTTTATAGATAAATTTTCTAAATCTGCGTTATTGAAATTCTAATTATTTCAAATGTAAATGAATATAAATTTTATTCCGTTTGAAACTGTCAGCAACTTTGATGAGGATGATCCTGTACTATCATCCATAGCAAAGTTTTATAAACAATATTGATTTGTCGTAGTTTTAAATAGCAACCGTTATTATTATTTGTACAAAGCCGAATAAAAACTATATTTGTAGATTTATTGCCATAATATATCAAATTTATTGTTTACTGCCGCACAATCAATACCGTAATATTTTATTTACTTTAAATAAAATTATTAATGTATTTTTAGTGAGCATTAACACATTAAAATTCTTACTCGAATTTGGATGAAAATTAGAGAAAAACATAAGCAGGGTGCTCTAAAAGTTATGGTACACTTAATTCGCCTATCTAGAGCAGGAAAATGGTGGCAGAAAATTAATAAAACAGTTGGGGAGAAAATGAAATTCTCATTTGTTAGGATGTGCACTTTTCTTGTTTTCCGAGGAGTAAATGGAGTTTTTATGTTCTTTATCAAAAACTATTAATTAGTATAATTAATTTGACGTGGATGATAAATTGTAATACATCAGTGGGTACTTCTATGTACATGAAAAACTTTGTTTCGCAATTCATGATCGTGAAATAGAATTTTACTTTTGTAATTAAGCAAACATGTAAATTGTATAATTGGTACTTCAAGTAATGAAGTGCGCTCTTTCAAAATAATACGATTTGAAGTTGTGATTGTGAGTGAATAAAGGAAAATTGCTGACGTGCATTGCTTAGCTATCCTACGACGAGTAACCTGGTGCTTTCTTTCCGCCCCTTAGAGACTACTTTTGTGCGACTCACCTGGCCTTTATCGACCGTCTAGCACAATGTTTCTTAGTGATATATAGCTTTCTTTCTCAGACTCTGTTAATTATTTTTTTCTCTCCCAAGGCGGCTATAAAAAAAATAACACTTTTATACTTTAATAGCTCAACTTTGTTTGCTAGAAAACATTTTGTTAATCCTGACGCAAAATACGTTTATTTTATCCTGAAGAGAAATTAATATTATCTTATCTTGATTTTCCCTACTCGCTAAAGAGGGTAGTTTTTGCAACAAATTAATCGCCGTTTAAACTCCCTTTTACACCTTCTTTACCCTACGTGCATTTTGAGTTAAACTAGGATCTACTCTTTCGACAATGGTAACAAATAGTGAAATTATTATTTCAAGTAATTGAAAGGACTCTTAGTTTTTAAATTAGGGCAAATTTATTTAAAAACTTTTCTTTATTTACTTTTCAATAACAGAATTCTGCTACACCGTTTAAAATTTATTAGAAAATTACCAATTGTGCTGCCATCGCACATCCTGTGCTCGAAACTTACGAGTTTATCATTTTACAGATTCACGAACACAGGAAATATAAATTACGATTATTTTTAATTTTTTAAGTAAAATTCTTATTTTACACATACAAGGGAACTTCAGTTGTAAAATTGCTTAATTATTAATCATTATTTATTAACTATCATTTTTTAATTCTTCATCCTTTCATCAATACTCGATTAGAAAAATTTTAAAATAAGGAGGTAAATTTGCTTACAGCTAGGAATTATTCTAAATAAATCGTTGGTATTTATAATAACAGGACAATATTTATAATAAAATATCAATATGTAGCAAATAAAATTATCAAGAAAAAAACGAAAAATCACCTATAAATATTTTTTTTAATTAATTTATTAGGAAGATAATTTTTGAGAATTATATTTTATACTTATATAAAAAGAAATATAAGTTATAATTAATTTATGAGAAAAAATGATAATTTTTTAAGATTAAAAAATATTACGAGAAGATTCAAAATTTACATGTTAAATTAAAAATTTAATTTCAATTTCATAACTTACGTGTTATTAAGACAAAAATTATTTAATTGAATAACAATAGTGTGCTACGCCTTGTTTAAACATTGTGTTTTAAATTTCGGATTTTCTTTTATAATATCATAAATAAGGATCATAATATTAAAAAATATTATTTAGATATATACATTTTTTTAAGTTCTTAAAATCTTTTACAAGTTTAACTATGTATTTTACATAAAATTAATTTACAAAATCTGAAGGAAATCGTTTAATATTTTTATTTTTAAATAAAATAATTTGAAAAAACTATATTTTAGTACTCAAATGTTTTATACTACTTATTATCCATTTTTTCCGTAGAATTCCAATTTTTTTCAGAAGTTAAATAGATGCTTAAATTACAAGTTCAATCAATGAAACGACAAATGACATTTTAAGTACTGTACTTAAATTCACCTATTACTTAAATATTTCGGTTCAAATGGACATTATAAATTTAGAATTTATTACTAAATCTGAAAATAATTCAATAAACTCATTTTCAGGCATACCCTTCCTTTTTTAAATTGGTTCGTTTAATGAGTCCAAAAAAATTTCATTAACATGAAAAAATTACTTTTTCTGTCGGCGCGGCGACTGAGTATAGAAAATAATATATTATTTTGTTCAGCAGTAAATATTTTACTTTTTGTGGGAAGTTTAAAAACTTGACAGTCACAAAAACTATATTCTCTCCAAATAAAACGTGTTATGCTTTTTTGTAAATACATACAGAAATTATTAAATTATTATTAAAGTAATACTTGGGCGTCGATGGAGCAAAGTAAACGTCGATGGTTACCGGTACTAAAGTGAAGTACTTATTGTCTTAAAAAAATTACACTTCAAGTTTTACAGTTTGTATAATGTGATGTAATAAGCTATATTTTTTTATTATCACTAATTTTCCAAAAATTTAATCAATCAAAACATCACACTATCTTCAAAAATTTATCTTCTCATTCACTTTTAACTTTTAATTAAATAACTATTCAAAAAAAAACTTTTAATTTTCAAAAATTTTATAAATTTTCTACAAAATCAGCAGAGTATTTTTTAAACCTCCGCTGCGGTGGTTTTATCTCCCCTTTACTGCCAACCTCAAATTTTAAAAAGTTCCATTCAAAACCAATATTATAAAGATCGGTTACTGTCAGAATTTCCTCATCACGAATTTCAAAATTTCAACTGCACTATAGGAAAGAGGACAATTTTCTGTGTATAATGCAACAAAAATTTTTTTGGATTATCAACTAGTTTTCGAAAAAACGGCATTTTAAAGTTATTAAAAGCAGGCAGTTGTAACCCGATACACCCCGTTGCAACGTGTCGAGTCACGGTCAACTCGCACGTTCCGTTCCTATTCTTCATTTTGTTGACGGTACGCGTGCTTTGATATACTCTTAATGTTATTGTCAGTCGCGGTCGACACCCGGACGAGTTCTATGGCTTCGAGTTCTATCCTTGGCGAGTTTTGTCATTTTTCAGAAATATTTTTAAATTGTTTTGCGTAAGGTGAAAAAATAAAACAGGCCTGGAGGGCGCCGAAGGCGTCCGGATGGTCTGTTTTATTTTTTTGCCTTACACAAAATCGGCTAATCATGCAGCCGTGTTAAAAGGTGTATCTAAAATACATGTAAATTTAAATTTTTCAAATTCGATTTTTTCGAGAACTAATTTATAATCCAACAAAATTTTTGTTCTAGTATGTTCAGAAAAGTGTCCTCTTTACTATAGTGTAGTTGAAATTTTGAAATTCGTGATGAGGTGTTTCTGCCAGTTCCCTAAAAATCAGTTCAGATTATTACAAATTATCAATTTTTTAGGAAAATCCACGACAATAAATTTAGTAATAGACCAGAAATGATAGCAAAATTAGATAGCAAAATGTTCGTAAAATGTCCTGGAGCAAAATTTCTGCTTATCAATTTTTTATATTCCTTGGTATTCTTATCAATATTGATGCAGTTGACAATGTTTTTGCTTAATCAATTATTTCGACTGATTTTTGTGCAGTTTTGTAAGTTTACCTTAAAAACTTAGACTTTCGGTACATCGATTAATGTACTTAGAAGGTAATGAAACTGAAGCTTGGGTTGCATTAAAGCAAAAAGCCCAGAGATAAACTGTATTTCATAATTCTCTTAGGTTGATATTTCTTAGGTGGCTTCGCCTGCTTTTTTTCTTCCAGTTGTGTAAATAACCAAATACATTTTGCTAATTTAAATAATTAAAAAAGTGCGTTCAAAATTTGTTTTTTTAGCAAAGCAAAACAAAAAATAAAATAATTTAATCAGTTTACATTTTTGTTTAATTTGTTTAATCACTTTATATTTATATAACACAAAAAAATTACTTTGTGTAGTAAACCAAGCATACCACCTATTACTATTTTCAAGTACTAACTCACAAATTAAATTTATTTCAAGATACATTTTAATTGATTAAATTATAATTATTTAATGTTATTCGGGCTGCACAACCTGGGAATCGTGTTTATTTAACAAAATAAATATAATGTGGACATACATAATAATTATGTATCTATAAGTAGCTTATTTATAAAATCAGACGTAAAAGTGATTTTTTTATAAGAATATAAATAGTTAATTATAAAGAAAAAAAACTGTACAATAAAGAATAGAAGTAATATTCAAAAATTAGTTATTTTGCAGCAGAATTACGAAATAATATATTATTTCTTTGGAAGCAAATATTTGAGCTTTTGTGGTGTTTGTAGGATTGACGAAGGACAAAGTGGAACGGAAGAAGTCAACAATTTTACAGATAATCCAGAAAGAGTATATTATTGTTTCGGCACTTTAGTGCCGTCCTTCGCGGGCACTAAAATAAAATAGTTACTGTCACATAAAGTGAAGTGAAATTCAAAATGAAAATAAAGCATTTTCCAAAGCATGCTTTTAGGATTGAAATTATATCTTAATCACAAAAAGTAATTTTTCTCCGAAAACGAAATGTTAATTATTTAAGAAAGCATAATTAATTTGACTAAATAAATCAGGGAAATACAGAATTAATGCTTAAAATTAAATCTGAAATTTTTACAGGTAGACTCTATAAACTAGACTATATAGTGTAGATATAGACAAACCTTTATAAGCTCTGTAAGCATACGGTAGCACCAACACCAATACAATACCAAATCCAAAAGCGCTATATATTGATAATAATTTTGACTGAATAGTTTTGAATAGCTTTGAGATGTCTTCTGTATAAGTACTTTTTGTAGGACAAAGTATCTTAATTGTATTTGCGTTATGGTTTTTACCATAAAAGATGTAATAACAGAAAATTGCACGTTAATTGGATCATTAATGGAAATAGTTAGTTATTTTTGTCTTGGAGGGAATAAATATAATTTAGTCATTAAAACTAATTGAAAAGCTGGTAGTGTTACTGATGTCTATTGATAAATCAAACAGTATTTTTGATTAATTTAGATAAAATGACGCAAACACTGCAATGCAATAGAATAAAATCGAAATAATATTCCACAAGGCAACTTATTAAATACACTACTGTTTAATCTGTTTGACCAGTAATATGTATGTATTCTAAACTGTGATGTGAAAAAAATACTGAACGATTGCTCTGTGATTTTAATTCAAATCAATGCGTAATAAATTAAATTTATCAGGATTACATTTACTTAGAATGAAAATTATAAAGATTATACAAACTTTTGAATTTAACAGGAAGCAGGATAAAACACAATTTAATATTGTACTACGCACATTGATTCTCAAATATCATTTTGAAAAAGTTATCCCCTTTATTTATATCTACTGGCCAACAATTTGAACAACCCTGCTTTATATTAAATATTCATGCATAGCATTCTTGCGAAAATATTTTATAACGATGATACGAACTTCTAATGAGATTGGTCCTTTACTAGAGTGGTCCTTGCTTATTTACAAATAATAACAACCACCATTTTGTAGTCATTTAAATTCTATTTTTAAATTAATTGTTTGTACATTATATCTAACTAATGTTCTCATTACATAACTAATTAAAAATTAATATTGTAAAATAATTACACGTATTTTATCAATTCATAAAACACTTATTAGTTATCTAGAAATTGTGACAATTTACAGATTTTCATTTTAATACTGAAGTATAATATAATCTCTGAAGTCGAAATATGATTAAATCTGAAACAAACAAATTTTAAAATTTTTACATTATTTTGTTTTTTGTTCCTACTTGTTCCAAATTTTCTTCTAATGGACATATGACATTCATGAACCCATGAGTTATATCGTCCTCAGTCATTTGCCGAATAATAACGGTAACGGAATTATCGAAAGCTCCACTTGATACCAATCGCACAGTGGTAGTTCCGCAACCAATTAAGTTAACTTCTTTTGCTGTGAAATAATTAAGCCCATTAATTTGCATGATTGTAAAAAAATTACGACAAATTGCATGTAATTGTTGCTTTATAAGCACGAGGAATATTCATGTTTGTAAATTAAATGTTTTATTCTGTGACACGACAGGATTTAAAGCAAAACATAATCTAATTATTATAAATGTTCAGAATGGTTTTCCCTTTTATTTTGAATCTATTAATGGGCTAACTAGCACGCAACTTTTCTTTATTAATTTTGATAGGATAATTTAAATAATTAAGTTTGTTTATTAAAATTAAAATGAAGCAATCTCGCAATTTAATCTAAAAACGAAATTCCTTTTAATTTTTCATTTTCATTAGGCTTTACGGAGTCAATTAAGTCGTAGCGATTTAAGATAACAAAATCATTCAATCTTATGGTGCATTTAAAATAATTAATATATAATACTTTATTAAGCAATGATAAAATCACGTTTTTTATTTCGACAATTAGAAATTTAATATAAAGATTAATTATTTATATGCAGCTTAATAAAACGTTCAGTAATAAAGCCTACCTCATTAGTAGATACATTAATGTAATATATATTATTGATATTGATATGCTTTGTCAAAATACTATTTAACCAACAATTATTATATATATTATGTTCAACAAATTAATTTCTGATAATATATCAGCTATTAGCTTGTGAAACCTAATAAGTAAAGTTTTGAAAGTCTACTGCCGAAAGCTTATTAAATAATTTTAATTGTATTGTGTCAATTTTTAAATTTCGATTTATAAACATGCATATATTATTAAAAACCTTTTAGTAATTCGGTTCACGTTATACATAATATGTTGTTCATTGTAGTGATTGGTAATATAAATTATGCAAAAACAATGTCAAAGATTAAACATGTTAACTAATATACTGTATCTACTATTTATGCACAACGAGGGAATTCAACTGCATTTAAGGAATTAGTTAAATTAAATTTAAAATTTTTAAATCTTTGCTTTTAAGGGTTTCCTTGCCATATTACTAATTTTTGAGCACTTATGTAGGTTATTAGATTTATAAATTAAATTTATTAATTTTTTAGTGCTACATTTAGATTAACCGTCGGAAGTCACCCTTCGTAAAGTCTCTAAAAATTAGTATAAAAATTAAATAAAAATAAACTAAGTGGCCTTTGCTACAACCATTTTATAAATTTCAAAATTAGTAATCTAGCATCCGTTAATTTTATTTTTATTTTTATTTTGAGTTCGTCAAAATTTATTTTTGCTTTTCACGTTTTCGATAATATTTTTAAATTATGGTTGATTTTAATGATAATTATACAAGTAGTGCTAAAATGATCACAGTTAGCAATGAAGTGTCTGCTTGGAACAAGAAAATTCAAAAACCGCAATTACATGGTGGTGTGTACCATTTCAAATGCAATTGCGATCTTACCAACGGGCTTCAAGATGATTGTAGAAACCCAAATTGCCGGTCTTCGTATACAAAATTAACAAAAAGGACTTGTAGTTGTGGTAGATCGTTGCTAAAGAAGAGTTCTGAAGGAACAAGTAAAGAGGAAAAAAAGAAGGAAGTTGGAGATGGAGATGGAGATGGCGATGGTAGTTCTGTAGCAGGTAAGAACGCAGCATTACTCTTAGATACATTCTAATTTTAAATGACTTTAGTGAAGGAATCAAAAAAACCAAAGAACAAGGAATTAAAAGAGCCCAAAGAAAAGATACCTGACGTGATTTTAGAAAAGGAATCGAAAAAATCTAAAGAAAAAGGTGGTAAACCGACGGAATCTAAAGAGGAAATAATAAAAGAAGTAAAAGTGAAAGAATCTGAAGATAAGGAGAATAAAAAACCCAAAGAGAAGGAATTAAAAGCTGCAAAAAAAGTTAAAGGAAGAGAATTTATAGAAATTCCAAGAAGAAAACTACAAAAAGAATTTAAATTTGTAAACAAATAAATTAAAATAAATATAAATGCTTTAGTCCAATGGGTGGAATTTTTATTATATCACGAGTTTCTGAATTATATTGAAAAAATTTTTCTACTGTGAGTATAATTTATTCTCAATTTATAGGCCAACCCGCAGTGACGCTTTTCCATCAGCTATGTTAAAACAAAAATAGTTTTCATTTTAAATATTTTTTTTTTATTAAAATAAATTAGAAAAAATATAATAACAATTTTTGTTATACATATTTTGTTTGTAATGTTAATACTGTATTATTTGCAGCGCAACAAAAGTGAAAATGAAGGTCGAGAAAATACAGTTCTCATTTTTTTTTTTTTAATTTTGGTGAGTATTCCATTGAGAAATATTCCAATGAAACTTTTAATCACACTACTAACGTAAAGTTTTAGAAATGTATTTTTGTAACTTATTCTCGATAGACCTAATCTATGGTGTGTTCTGATTGTGTCGAATGAATCATTTGCAATAATGAACTAACTGAACTAATTTATTGTGTCCTGTACTTTTGAAAGTCATCGTTGAATTATAGGTGATTCGCATTATTTTATATAATATGATGATGTATCTACCGTAGCGTCTGGATAATCATAATTTCGTACAAGGTAAGTCTATTGGAGTGTTGGCAAGATTAAATTTGGAATTCAGCAACATGAGATAAACTTTTCCGAAACAAATTTTGTAACATTTATTAAATACATATTTGGAAAAAATAAATTTCCAAGTTGGTGATTTTATAAGTAGCAAAAGAGGCTTTCTGTAATGTTTTTAGAAGCGAAGTTGACAAGATTTATTATTGAAACGATAAAGCTTAACCTATTTTGTATTATTTGTTTACTTTACTATAACAAACTTTTAATACGCCAATAAATAAATACGCTTCTGCTTGCATTATATTTATTTGTGTCTGCCAATACTAATTTAGTGAAACCGGTTATTCAAACGAAGATAAATTACACAAACGAAAATTTATTTATTTAATTTATACTTATTAAGCATAATATTTTACAGATTTACTCCAGACTGAATTGCAGAATTAAGGTACGTGGCACTGGTAATGATTAGACTTGCATATATTATTTGTAAAATCGATACATATTTTGAAGTAATAACATGCATTGGCTGGCTAAGAAGCGGAATCCGTAGTGCTATTCCTGATCACACCCAATAATTTATTTCCCGAAACCCTGAAAGTGTTTTCATATCTGTGTATCTCAAAGAATTAAAAATATTTGCAGTTTAGCTCATTATTTGTAGGGGGGCAGGGGTATAAAAATGTAATTAGAACCGATGAACTGCTAAATTAACCAATAAAAGAAAATTTATCCAAAATATAATTATCATGTTCATGTTAGTTGGAGATTTTATTTATTTGCTCTATTTAAACTAACAACATTAAATTATCAAAGTTACGTTAATTGCGGATTTTATTTACTTGCTATATTATTTTTTTTAGATGGTAGATTTCTAATGAAGATTTCTACACGAATTTTATAGTAGTAAACTTTTGCTATTATTTTCATTATTTGGTGTCGACCTTTTGCCCAATTTTATCGTTCAATTTAATTTAGGATGATCACCTTAGGGATCTTTGACTAATAGCTTGTTACAATTATTATATTCATATTTTTATATTAAAATTTCACGTAAGATGAGGTTAACCTTATTTTTATAGAAATCATAAAAGCGTAATAATTTAAAAGTTTCTTTCAAGTTTCTTTGCAAAATCCATCCTTAGATCTAGAAGTGCAAATTAAATAGTTAGAGCATCATTTCCTAGTATGCAGAATTTTTTCTTTACTAGTAGGTACTATTCGAAGCACACAAACTTTATTTTTCCTTTTCCTGCTTTATGTAATAATTTCCACTAAGCTTTGGAGTAAAAATGTTTGAAGAAAAGATATAATCATTTTGAATGGAAAATGCTGCTTCAAAATTTAAATCTTGCTATGATAAATATTTAAGCGAAGTATAAACATTGATAAGTAAAAAATGATGTTTTATTATTTAAAAGCAGATTGCGCATTTAACATTTAAATATTAATTTCAGTAAGCTATTCAAGTTACGGACGGTATTATACCTAAAATGAATGGAATTTATAAAAATTATTTACGTGCTTGATTTCATTTAATAGAACATGGTTATTATGGTTAAAAAAATTGATAATCAGATTATTATTGTGGTTATTCGAAGTTTTACTTCAATCACACATAGAAACAATTAATACGAACCCGGTTTAGAATCAATTCCACAGACCGAATCCGATAAAAGTAGATTGGAATTATCCAAACCTGTTGATCCTCCAATTTGAACATAATCGTCGAGTCCACGCTTTTGACACTTAAAATGATTTTTTACAGATAAATAAATTTTTAATTTAAAAACAACGCTGTTCATTAATTTTAATTTTATTCCGTATTTTTTTTTATCCCTACCTTATGAAGTGTTCCAGTTTCAAGTTCGAGTCCTCTTCCTCTATTGGGAACAATTCCTACATTTAATGATGCAACTTCGACAACAGCAGGAAATAGCGTACTTATGCTGCAGTTTGTTCGTTTTCCATAATTTCGTACAGTAAAAATGTCTTTTATGTTTTGAAACAACATATTACATGCTAGAACAATTAAATGAATTAAATTCATTCATGAAGATGTAAGAAAAATGTTTTATTTGTTGAAACTTTGTGCTTACCAAACTTTTAGTTCGGCCGCTTTTAGTAAGCTACCAAATTGTAATAAATTGAATTGAGAAAACAATAATATTATGATAAAGTAGTTTAGAATTAGAATACAAAAGGCTCTTTCATAGAAATACCGCCGATTTCAAAGCGGAATTGTTTTTCAAAATCCACGTAATTTGAATTTTGATATCGTAGGTTCAATAGAAGAACCGTGGAAGATTTATTTAACACTTACTTTAGTGGTGTTGATTAAAATACATGAAGGTACAAAATTTAATTATTTATTGTACTTTTATTAAAATATTTACCGTAAGCCACGAAAGAATTTTTTCTTTCAATTTCAAATTAAAAATATCGACTTCAGCAATTCATTTTTAAGTAATCCCAGATAATATTTTTAATTTTAAATAAATCACTCACGGCTTCTCTGCGATGTGCACAGTAAAGAAAATTACTTTAGAAATGTACAAAAATAATTTAATATTTAAAATTGAAAAATATAAAGAATTCTTTAAGTAATGGATTGATTTTGTTTCAAGTAAATCCAAGGAGCGAATAGCGTGGGTGAAATTCAACATTTTAGGTAATAAATTTACTTACGTGTGGGATTCTTTATAAATCTAACGTTGAAACTAAAACTTCTTCCTCTTTCCGGAATACGATATTGAATTAAAGCAACATTTTGCGAACTTGCAAACACCTGTTTGATTTTTCGTTCTCCACATGTTTCACTAAACCTTGATTGCATCGAACGAGGATGATCAGATGGACTTGGAAAGAATTGACCATTTAATTCCCAACCGTCAACGAACTAAGACAAGAATTATAATTTAAGCATAATGATAGATATTAATTTGGTAAAATATTTACCGAAACAAGTCCTCCATTTTTACATGGAACGTCGATGTAGTTAAAGCGGACTTCAATTTTTTGATCTGGTTCGGAAAATATATACACTCCACATGCCGTACCATCAGAGCTAGTAGCTTTATGGTAAAAATCTCCTTCATCTGATGTCATGAATATACAATCTACAAATATAACAAAATATATGTCATCATATTTTCGTACTATACAATTTTTTTTGTTATCCATTCCATCTTTATCGGTTCGGCATTATTGCCATATAACAATAAATTTTATTATAACATACACATACATCAATTCAAAGTGTTTCTTTTATAGCACCATCATTTTCTACAATATGGAGATGTTATAACAAATCGAAGTGCTAAAATATATACCGCATAAAAATTTGAGAAACTGAAAAGTCAGAAATTTAACTTCTTCCGATTATTTATTTGACCATATTGGAAGAAAATTAAATCGTGCAATAAAATATTTATTCATTCCGTGTTGTTTAGTTTAAATGCTCCCCAATACATTTATTTTATAGTCAATCTCAAAGTTATGGATACTAGAGGATTTATTGCACCATTAATTGTCACTTTGCTATACAATAAAAATTTATAGACAGTTTTATATAATTATTTAGCAAATTGATTATATTATATGTAGTGTAAGGCTAACCATAATAATTAAATGAAACATTTACCAAGTCTTGTACAACGAATGCAGATTCTTCTTGTAGTAACTCAAAAATTAAGCTTTTCATAATTTATTGTTGAAAGTTTCCGAAGAAAAGCGAAACCAATAGCTAATTTAATGTGGTTTTGGTGCACGTTTTTGATTAATACTTGTTCGTTTCGGCGACTTCATTGTTTGAGAAATTTTTCATACTACTCATGAACTATAGAAGTGTCATCTTTCACAAGGATCTCTCTGGATAGGTACTTCCTTTTATTTTTGTTATAAGCTTATTTGAAACCTTAGCACGATAATTTATAATGGTCACGATATTTTTGCAGATCATTTCCCATTTCTTTTTACCTACGTCAAAATTTACTTTTTACATTTAATCAATTACTCGCGGACCAAGTTGAGCTTTTAAAAGCTTCCAATAACCCAATTAAATAAAATCACCCATTTTAGAATCTTACAATTTGGAAAACACTTTCGGTTCGGTAAAATAATAAACCTTACATGAAGAGGGTTTGTGATAATCCAAATAAAGGAAACAGCTTTAACTATATGGACAGTTGAAAACAGGGATAAATATGTTTACATGACGTGGGTGGTAAATTGATGATGTTGAACAATGCGGTTAAAAGTCAAGTTGTGCAAGCCACAAAAAATATGACAAAGGAATTTAATTTGCCTATTTAATTTTTGTTTTTTTTCGTTTTGGGGAGGTTTTGTTTTAATTATTTTCAGTAATTCTCAGAAAGGCATGTGGAATTCAACATCAGGTTTATTTTGTTTAATTAAATTTAAGCAGGTTGTGTTTATTTGGTAAATAATAATCATTGTTGTGTTATTACTGTGGTGATTACTACATAAAGTTTAAAAAATTTTAACTAATTAGTTTTCCTTTCTAATTATTGTAAGTTTTAATAACTCTTTTTTTTGCTAAATATTGTATTAATTTGAAATCAATATTTGTTTACTTCTACGTAATTTGATTAAAATTATGCATAAGGTTCACAGTTTCCTTGTTCTTGTTCTGTGCATGACTAGACAGGAAATTTACTTTATAATTTCCAGCAATTGAAAATAGATTTATCACAGACCTATTTTTTCAACACAATTTCTTGTTTCACATAATTTTACAACTGTCGACATTGTCGTACCTATCTGTCGAAGACAGGTTATTAAAATATCAAATCATGGAAAGAAAATAAAATTTTAGATGACGCAATTTTTCTATTGCTAGGAAAGAGAAACTACTTACCATTAATTAAATGGTGATCTGCAGTTCTCTTCGTTATCGTCTCTCGATTTGTAGTATGATATTCATTTTTCAAATTAAAAATTGGATTGTTTGGTTTTATTTGATGCAACTGAAAACAAATTTTATTATTTAAAACAGTTCTTTTAATTAAATGTAGCATTAATTTGTAGATTCTTAAAATATTAATGAATTAAAGAAAGTATAAATTAATTTTTTGTAAGTGCGTCATTTACAGGCGTAATTAAGATAATGTTCCTGACGGTACAATTAATTCGGAACTTGAATTCATTAAAACCTAAAAAATTAAAATTAACTAAGTAATTACAATTTTTTTCTTTAGAAAAAATTATTTAAAGTTAAAATCAGTGTTGATAACTTATTAATGCTTTTTTTATAATTTATAGAATTTTTAATTAGTTAAAATAAGTTAAACTTGTTACTTTTTTAACTTATACTTAGTTTTATATTATGCACTTAAGTGGGTTCATTAATTATTTTACGTTTTAAAAATGTATCAACTTTTTAAACCAAATAAATTCTATTTATATTGGCATGTTATTTTGAATTCACTCTTTCCATTGTTTCAAGCCACAAGGAAAACTTTTACTAATTTTTGTAAAAAAGTTTACTAATTTCTGTTGAATGTATTAAGAGGTGAATTTTTCTTGTTTTAATATGCTTCAAACTTTAAAATTTTTAATATAAAGTTAAATTTAAATTTAAAAATTAACAAGCTCAATAATCTGTTTAACCTTATTAACTTAAAATTCAAATATAATCTAACTTTCTACTCGAAATGTCAATATTTAAACATTATAGAAAGAGATCTGCTTTAGGCAGGTAGACCAATAACAACCAATAACATTTTCAAAAATTTTATTATGACAATTAACGTTGCATTTCGGAATACCAATTAATTTAATCACTCATTTGGCGAGTCGAGAAATATAATATCACCACAAACATGTTTGTAACATTGGCTTCTCATATAAAATATTTTTGCGATATAATACTATGATAATATTCGTTAAATAAATTTATTTGGAGTTTACCAATTAAATTCTTTTCATAAAATATAAAATGACCGCTTATTTTAAGTCTATCGATCTTATAAATTTTATTTTTTTTGTATTAGTTTTCTCTCAGGAAACATTAAATTGGTTTCTATAATTAAAAAGTATAAGCTTAACATTCAATTTCTAGTTCAATTAAGGGTTAATAAATATATTGCACTACTTCTTTACCTTTAATGTACATATTTTAAAAATTTGGTTTGTATTCATTACAACATAATAATATTCAATATGCCAGTACGTACAGTAAAAATTAAAAAAAAGTAGGGAGAGCAAGATTTAATTAATTTAGTTAATTAGATGTTTCTCTACCTTCAATTTTCTGTGTAAACTACACACTCGTTTTTTATGAAAACCTGGAGATATAAAAAATGTTTGAATTTTAGTAAAATATGCAATAACAATAATCGTATAAAGCACTAGTCAAAAAAATACCTAATAAAAATATGTTTTTATCTACTAGTAGGGAAATGTTGTCAAGGTTGGCCCGTCGTCTAGGTCGGCCCACTGCGATTTTTCAGTGTAGATCACTGAAACCACCTATGTGCGAGTGTGCCAAAACATCCCTCAATGACAATGAACTTTTCGTGCCATTACTGATTTTGGAGTGTAATGTTGAAAGGTGTTGTGCACTCATTCACTAAACCAATACAAAGAAAGTTTTCCACCAGCTGCAAATAGAGCATGAAAACTTGGAGGAAAAACATTAATTCGTTAAGATAAGCATTTAAAATGTGTTATGTGGATAGTCTTTAAAAATTATTCAAGAGAAAAATTTAATTTCGCTACCTGTTTGGATGTAGTGTGACGCGATGTGGTGATAGAACTTGTTGTCAAGGTTGGACCATTACAAAAAAAACACGTTTGTAAATGCATCATCTGCTTGGAAGCGAATGCTTCGTCGTCTGAACCTCAAAAACTCTATTGCATGCATTAAATGCAAAAAAAAGCGTATTTAAAATGTGCCAGAATGGCAAGGAATTATTTTATTTGCCAAAACGGTGATTCGGAATTATGTGTCATGTAAATCAGTTCCCTGCGATATTATATGGTAAAGTTTCACTCAAGCGAATAAAAATAAAATGAATTTGGTTTATTATTTCATCCAGTTATTTTTTTTGCATGAATTTGGCAATTCTCAACGGTGGGCCAACCTTGACAACATTTTTTTTTTAATTCTTGCATAAGTTCTCTATTTTTTACCCAATCAATTTGCGATTGCCTCGAAAGTAGCTTTATTCCTAGATCTTTCTGATCATGTGCTTAAATCAAAAAAATTCTTTCTTACACGGAAGTTATGGGCAAAAGTTAAAAGAGTGGCCAATCCTGACGACATTCCCTTAGATAATCCGAAATGGAACAACTCGGCGTTGCCGACTTGGCTCCGAGCCATCTTGGCGTTACTAGATACTAACGTTAAACAATTATTTAAAAAATGCTTTTGCGCTCTAATAACTCAAAAACAGTGAAATACATCAAATACATTTTGTTGTAAAAAATTTCTTGCAGTATCAAAAATGAAGCCGCCTATCTTTAATTGAATATCGTTCAAGTTTCTAGTTTTTTCAAAGGCAACAAAAATATGATTAATTTCATCAAGATCCAATTATTAAATTGATATAACTTTTACTTACAAAAATTTTATAACCATGATTATTCTTACTGACGTATAAAAATAAAAACAAAGTTTCATACAAATAATGTAGTATAATTGATACCAAAGGTAATTTATTTGCCAAAATTCAAAAAGTTTTACGAATAAAAAGTTTAAATTACTTTACGAAAATCTACCAATCAAACTTCATGTTTTTAATATCTGCAAAATCCAACTTGAACCGTGTGTTAACCCTGTAAACCTACATCAGCTATACAATCTTAGTTGAAACGTCCTTTTTAGCAAAAAAACTTTTATTACTTTTTATACTTCAGTGTCTTGTTTATCTAAAAACCAAAAGAACTAAAAATAGCTTACAATAGAGCAGAGATTTAATTTGAGAAAACCTTTGTTTTTATGCTTTAAATTCAATATGACAATAAAAAACTTAAGGAATAACAGAAATATTTAATAAAACAGTTGAATAATGTTTTCCGCTGTTTTTTGAAACTTGCTGCATGGAATTTAAACTTTAACAATGTAATTTAAAAATAATTAACTAAAACATGGGTGTCATTTATTGTTTCAGCAGTTGTTAACAATTTGAGCAACATGGGAATGTAATTTAAAGTTAAAGCATCAAATTTCCGCTCTCTTTGGCTTTGAAAAGCTGTAACAAGAAAAGGAATTTTTATTTAAATTAATGATATTTAAAAATAATTTACCAAACCGTAGATGCGTTCATTGGTTAACATTTCGAGTAACATGAGGATAAAATTTAAATTTCTACATCATCGAATTTTCACTCTCTTTGGTTTAAAAAAGCGCTGACAACAAAAAGAATTTTTACTTAAATGGATTTTGTGTGTATGCAATTTTGATGTAGGTGCGCTTAAATATTTTTATTATTAAAATCTGGACCAGTTTGAAACATCAAGTTAAAAATTTAGGAAATTGCAAAAACCTTTCAACGTTTTAGAATCTGGAAGATCTTATAAACGATGAAAACAGAAAACTTGAAGAGAAATTTAGTTACAGTCAGAAATTCTTTACAATTAATTCCAGCAAATTGAATTGATAATTTCTATAACCAATTAATTTGTAGGAACGGAAATTGCCGTTGGTGAACCGCATAACAGGCATTAGACATTTAAGGTAAGTCATGACATGAAAATGTTTGAAATTGTTAAAACCTATTCGCAGTTTTAAATGGAAGATGTTCCAAGTAACACTTAAGTTTTTAATAAAAGGTGGAATCCTTTGTGGTGAACAGTAATTTTAAAATCTATTTCTTATCTCAAAACTTGTTTACGGATAAACGAAAAGACAAAGAAACCAACTTGTTTCAAGCTTATTGTAACGAAAATAACCACCCTATTATGAAGCATACGAGTAATCTCATATACATAATTAAATATGGGATTTATTTCAAAGCAAAATGAATAAATAAGCTAGGTGCGCTTAGTTAGTTAAAGTGGTGCCTACAATAAAAATTGTTCATTAAATTTTCTCCTTTTGGAATTTTACAACTGCAGAACTCTAAAATTAGAGAATGACAGTTTGGTTTATGTGGTTGAATGAAACATGACACTCGAATCTGTGTAATTGGCTCTCAAAGGAGTATGCATAGTTAGAGTTAACAGATACGGTTTTAGTAATATTTTTGAAAAACGTCGATCAGCTTTAAGCCGTAAATAAGCGCGGTAATTTTATTGTAATGGATGTATCATCCGATTACGTTGATATTATTTGTTTTGTTCGGTAAATTAGTTTAATAGTTTAAGTGGATATTCTAGGAAACTCAACAAGATTTTATTATGATATTATTTGGTAGTTTCTACTTCAGCAAACTTATCATTGAGTTATTTTGCCAAAGGTTGACTGAAGTAAAATTATATTACAAGATAAAAGTAGCGTTTCAATCTTGTCCCAAAATTTCATTTTATTCTAACCATTTTCCCTCTGTTGGTTAATTGATAATCTATCTATTGTTTTCATTGAGATAAATGAAGTTGGTCTCCTAAAAGTAAACTCTATAATTAAATAATCCAAAGTTGTGTAGCATAAAGCTGCCGCTATACTAAACGGAAATTACATAATGCCGTCGTGGTAGTTTTGTTAACATTATCTAACAGTTTGTTACGTACATTTAACATTAATTGATATGTAGTTAACGCACCCACACAAATAAAGTTAGCGAAACAGAAATTTAAAAGTTCTTTGTATCTCTTCAATTAAGTCATACAATTTAGAGAAATTAATCATGTTTACATGCGAAAACACTTAGTCCGGACTATGCAAATCATTTGCTGGTTTTATTGTTTTGACAAAGTGACAATTGAAAATATTACACAAGTACTCGAAATAATTGTATTTGTACAGGGACGTATTGAAAGCCTATCGTAAAAAAGTATTTGAAATGTCTGTCGTAAATAATTATTTAATGCCCGATTTGAGCAGCATTTTTAAAATGGAAAGAAAAAATGCTTTGCATGACTTGTCTAAAAGGCTAAAGAATCTGAAAGCATTAAGATTTTGTTTTCAAACGAACGAACATTTATTATTCCCCAAAAAATTGCTTTTATGTATACTAGAACCGAACCGATAATCGAAAATTCAAACAGAAAAAAATACACTTTGAATTAATTTAAATATAAACTAACCAGTGAGACGTGCAAAGGTTGAGAAAACTTTTCATTCGTCAAAGTTTGCATTGCAAAAAATGTTCTTACTAGCTATAAATAAAACAAAATTAAATTAATAAAAATTTTAGACACAGTGTGGTCAGGCTTAAACATAATTATAGGGAAATGGCATATTAAATTGGTATTTTTGAGATCCTACTTCTCAGTATAACAGAAAGTGTTATCAATCAACAGAGGATGTGATCATTTTCGAATTTTTCCTGATGGCAGTCTGTGATTACAACCCAGGTATTGGTGAAAAAGCAAAACAAACAGAGCGTAGTACGAAGACGACACTGCAATTTAATTTGGTAGATATAAGTTTTGTGTTGAAAACTTAACTAAGCATTTACAGTAGCTTATGTGCAAATATCAAAAATAAGGTTGCTCTAATGAAGTAATTGTGTGTAATTGATTTATCTAAATGATAATAAAATAATTAACTAAGCGAAGGCGTTTTAAGTAATTTGCTTAAAGATTGAAGTTATGAAGTGAATATAGTAGATTATTTTGAAATAATTTTAAACGGAAGCAATGATGGAATAATGAATAATTGTTTTGAGGTAATACAAATTTGATTAAAGATTAGGGAATGTATTTACTAGATGAAGGAGGAAAATTTGTGTTTAATTAAATTTTAATATATAACAGTATATTTTGGGTTTGCCTTGCAACAGAAAGGTAAAATGGAAAATTATGTGTCAATAACGTTTTTCTTTCTCTGTTTATATGGTAAAAGTTTGTTCAATTATAGAGATTTAACATTTAATTGTACCTTTCATTTATGAAAAAAAAAAACTAAAAATAAATTATTTTTGAAACTATTAATAAAATTAAAATTAAACAGTAAGAACATAGCTATAATTTTTCCAGTTTACAGAGGTCTGAAAACTTGCTTTTACTTGAATAAACTTAATTTAACCTAAGCCAACCTAATTTAACCAAATCATCGAATTTTAGCATGTAAAAAAGGTTCAATAATAAATAAACAACAAGAAATAGAAAAATCAACTTATGAAGAGGTCGCAGAGACAATTAAGACTAGAAAAACGGAAAATCACCTGGCAGAGACAGTATTGTAGGAGAATTGTTGACACATATACAGGACAGAAAACTGAGGCGGTTTATTAGCCTTTAGTTATTCTAATCTACCCCTAAAAATGAACTTGTCAAGTCTCTAAAGAACTAAAGTAAAGAAAAGAAACAAATGTTTCTTTGTAGCATTGCGAATTTTTAATATGTCGTCAATATATAATTTAGACATTTTTTTAAATGGATTTTAAATGTAAAAATATAGCATGATAATGTAAAATTAACATAGCAAAAATGGGCGCATTTCAACTAAAGGAAAACAGGTAGGTACTATCAATATAGTAAACGACATTATATTTTGAAAAATTAAGGCTTTTATTTTTTATAATTATTTTCACATAAAACCGGATGATCTAAGTATGATTATGTATAAATAACTTAAAATTTTGCGTGTAAATCTTACTTCAAGCATATTATTAATTTAGATGTAAGTTGCGTACTTGTAAAGGAAACTCTCGACTACACATCGCATTATGTGTAATTTATCATAGTTATTCATGCAGTATACATCAAAGTATATGTGGGCAATATACCTTATAGGTATAAAAACGGGATACTAAACACGCACCTTTTTTTTATAATACCCCCTTTGTTCAGCTACATTCAAAAAGTTGGTTATTTCAAATTTAATTATTTTAACATATTTAATATCTCTATTCTATTCAAGGACAACTTTATTATAGAAGTATGAAAACAGTGTTGAATTTTAACCACACCTTGGGATTTAATTTTCCAATTTGGTTCTAAACAACAGAGCATTTTAGAAAGAAATAACATGTTGAACAGATCTAAGTTTTAAGAATTTTCCATACCCTATCCATGCTCTCGATCTGTAGATCAAAAGATTAAAGGCTATCCGATTCGTACCCACCATCTACGATATTTTCGGAAATAAAAACCATTAAGTTCGTAGATTTGATATATGAAAATTAACAATCCTTGATGCAAAACAAAAACTGATCTAAGCCGATTTGTGACATAATACCTTTTCGAGATATAAATGCCAAGGACTATATAAAATCTCATTGAAGAAAAAAATATTTTGTTATCCAGGATAAATTCTACTTAAATATTGAAATGCGCGTTGATTATGGGAATCTCTTTACAATTTCAAAATTATTATAATAAATTTGCTTTTAAAAAAATTGTTATTACCACGAAAAAAAAAGATTTTATTTAATGAAGTACGTTTTTTTAGAACTTTTTTTCTGAAAATATTTTCCTTTTTGTTTTCTATACATAAATTAATAAAAGCATCTCTTACATAAACTTTAAGGTTTGAAGAAGCTTAAAATTTAAATACCTTTTCACATTTTCATTAATACTGTCTTATCATGAAGTAAGTAAATGGTTCGGTTATTGCTTTTGGAAAAATCAATTAATGAGGATTACATCCTCAATACCTAATATTGACTAAGGAATTATCACATAAAATATTAAATTCGTGTTTATGTTTATTTTAATAATTACAATTTTTAGATAACAAACTTTTTATATTAGAATAACGAAGGTTTTTCAAGAATGAAAGAAAATATTAGTAGCCTTTTTAAGCCGCGTGGGTTTTATTACGTTCTTAAAAATGTTTTTATTTACATGACAACAAAACAGTGAATTTTGTATTGTAAGAAAATTATCAATTTATTCCGCCTTAGATTTTATTACGATTTAAATCCAAAATATAATTATATAAGACATGAGATAATCCAAGAAAGTTGCAACATGAAAATAATAATCAACTTCGAATAAATAATCTTGAGTTTATCGCCAGACATTTACGTCGGTGCCATAATCTAGTAAATTTATTCTTATTAATATCTATCCAAGATAATATTAAATAAGAAAAAAATTACTTCGCATTAATTAGTTAATAACTTATAAATAAGTTACACCAAAGCATATAACCATGTCACAGGTTTATTACTATTATTGCTTAGTAGCAATAAGAGAGTGCATAGACACTCAAAGTTCAAGTTATGTCGACTACTTTTGAGTTGGTCATCACGAATGACCATTGCACTTTTAAATTCGACGAGTGCGTAGCACAAGTGATATTCCCAAATGCAATAGTCATGAGTATTTGACCACCTCAATAATAATTACCCAAAATTCAATTTAAAAATATTTTTTACAAATGTTTTAATGTTTCACATTTACACTACTTGAAGCTGTTGGTTTTTACAAACTCTAAATAAACTAAAAAAAAAATAGATAATAATGAAATAGCAATCTAAATTATTTTAACAGTTTTACTGCAACATTTGAATAAACTTTTCTTATTGAAAAATGAGAGTTAAGAAATAAAAAATTATATTGCTCCAGAAATTGTAAAAAGCATTAAAGAGGGAGTGGAAGATGTAATACATCGCATCTTTATGGGTTACGGATATCCAATAATGCATCAGGTGCTGAGTATTTTATAACAAAATTATTTATGTAAAAAATTCAGGTTAATCGGTTACGACAAAAAAGTGCATCACAGAATTTTCGATAATAAACGAATTTTAAAAAATATAATATCTTCTGCTTTAAAAAGCAATATTTTAATTATTCGCTCTGTATAACTATTTTTGGCAAGCATATTTCAATTTATTACTTGTAGGTAAAAAAAAATTTATTATGAAAGAGATATCTTATGTAATTTGCGGTTTTTACGTCATTCCATTTTTAGAAATCGAATTTAAAAGTAAATCAATCGGTTTCCAATTTATTTTAAAAATTTGATTTGTGTATAACAATCCTTTTGTAAAGCAAAAATTGCCAGCTTGACAAAAATTATTGAAGCGGCTACGAAAATTTTCCAAAATGATTAAAAGTATAAGTTAAAATTTATTATGCGTTTTTTTCAAAGAAAAATCATCCTGATTGAAATAAATCAATTGGCTATGTTGATCACGACGCGACGTTTCAGATGTAACCCAATTCATAAAAGTTGGGAATAACTGAATCTGCTTAACAAACCATTGATGGTGTACGGCTACATATTTTAAATTGCAACATAACATATTAATTGTCAAAATTCAACTGGGAAATATTATTAGCTATTAACATTTTAATTTATAACGTTGAAATTGGGTAAATTAAATTTTTTTAATTTGCTCTTTACTAGAAGTTTTTCAAGCGTCATTAAAAAAGTGTAATTAAATGAATAAAACGTGACAAAAAAGATAACTTTAAAGTTTAATTGAATATAAAAAGTATAACATAGGTTGAATAAATTCTTACAAGTAATTGGTAAAAATGAAATATTCAGCTACAGCCCACAAGAAGTGGGTAGAAAATGAAACTTAATGAGCGAAGAGACAAACCAAACAGTTACAATAATTACGAAGCAAGAAATAAAAATTATAAGGTTAACCTTAAGGCAAGTTTCTGTATAATGGAAGGATAATAAGGCACCTCCTTTTTTCTTAAAATACAACTATTGCTCTCATATGAAATGTTTCGTGCTGTCTTCATATGCTGCTGTTAAAATATTACTGGAAACTTTATTTATTTTATAAATAGATAATTTTATTTCCAAATTCTCAACATATTTCACTTTAAAATTATACAGAATGTTTAATTTCTTTTTTAAGTTTTATTGTAAAAATGTTTTCAGATCGTCTGATACCTGATGATGTGTGAACTGAGAATAAATTAATATGTTTCATTTTTGCAAAAATAGTATACGCGAGCGATTATTCTGTTTAATTGATTTTTTTCTGTTAGAACAAAGCACAATTATTGTAACAACATTCATTTGGCTTCACTGAATTTTAAAAACAAAGTAACATTAATTTAGTCAAAATAAAACTTTCAGTTTTTCAAATGTTTAGCTTCATCTGTAAAAAGGAAAGTTGCAAACGACTACATGAATATACTATATTTTTTTACTGAAAAAGAAAATTTTTTTGAAGCTCATCCCTAAAATAATCAGGGGAGCAAATAATTAAATATTAAAAATTTATTATTAAAATTCTTATAGTGTGCGAGTAGTAGAAAAATTTGTAGAAATAATATTTTGTAGAAAAAACATTTTGTTGTAAGATTGCCGAGAATTGAAAGCTCACAATTTTTAATTTACTTCATTGCGATCATCAATTTACATTTACTTCAGGTTTTTGATTAATTACGACTATTTTAAATATTTAATTATTTCCAAATGTAAAATTCTATTTCTAAAGTTTGCACTGTATGTTTCTTAATTGATATAAATCTCACTTTCGAAACATTGTCTTTGCTCATTGCAAAGTAAATAAATTAATTTCAAATTAACGTTAAGATAATTCACGTACAATTTAATCACTTCAAAGTAATTTAAAACTTTTGTTGTTGACGAAAATAAATTACCTACTTTGTTATTGATTTGATACGTTGATTATTGATTTATGTAATTATAACATATCGCCCCAATTCAATAAGAAATTAATTCAAAAATAAAAACCTTTCTACATAATTGAAATTAACTTTAAAGTTGCTTTTTGCTAATCAATTATTATTTTTGCTCAATGGAAATTTAATTTATTGGTTTTTGTTGGGCAGTAATTTCTCTTAATTATGTATCTAAACTTAGCATCATTAATTCTGTTATTTTTCATTGCTTGAAAGAAAAAATCTTTAATTTAATAACAAGCTTTTTGAATCAACCATAAATAATATTCACAAAAGTAAGCCACGAAATTCAGAAAATTTAATGTAAATATTGAAAATTGAATTAAAGAAAATTTACAAATTTGCTTTCGATTTAAAATTTTTATTAATCTAATTTACAAATTTGTGATCCACTTTAATACCAACAAAAACGAGATTTGGCGATAATTTGCAATTGAAAATTAATTTTAGTGAAAACGATTAATGTAGCAATAAAATTAACATTTTATAGGCGATGAAAGGATGTGAAAGTAATTAATGAAGATTTAATGATAGCTTTTCGTCAAATAAAGCTCACAATTTATTGAAAATTTACACAATGTTTGCGAAGTTTAGAACAGTTCTAGAATTTTTTGTTAGCGTTGCCAACACATGTTTAGAAAAGTTTGTAAAAGGTACACAATTTTCATTTAAATTTTAAATGAACGGAAAAATCAACAGCTGCACTTGCAAAATTGTTTTTTTATTCTTTGATGTTCAAAACTTTTGCATTTTAAATATTTTAAATTAACAAGTTTCTAATTGTATTTGCGATATTATGCTAATTACACAAAATTTTGTAATTTTGATTTGAAATTGTGTAAAATGTTAATCTTAACGATTTTATTCACTTTATGCTTTAATTAACATTTTAAAACAAAGTTCCGTCTTATTTAATTTTAATTAAACAAGATTGTCAACGACAAAATTTAAATTTTACAAAAGTTTAAGTAAGTTTTAAAAAAAACAAATATTTAAAATTTACTTACTTCTGTGAATGGAAGATACAAGTGTCCCATAACAACAAGAATCCAACAGGAAAGCGTCGCGACGGTCAGCTGGTACATTGTAACAGGTGTAAGTAGGTCCAACGTCGCGACGCGTAGTGAACCCTTATGGCGCGCCCTTCGTTTAAATAGTGCCACACCACCCAAAGATGCGCCGCGCTTTTTATAATCACATATTTTCTACATTTCGTAATTTCCAAAATCGCTGAAATAAAATCGGAACAAACTAATTATTAAAATTTGCGTGTCTTAAAAATGCAAATTTGCGGGTTTATCAA
This sequence comes from Cantharis rustica, assembly GCA_911387805.1. Classification (NCBI taxonomy): domain Eukaryota; kingdom Metazoa; phylum Arthropoda; class Insecta; order Coleoptera; family Cantharidae; genus Cantharis; species Cantharis rustica. Next base: position 49,911,204 of record OU426879.1, on the reverse strand, counting down.
CCTTTGTTTTATTTTAAATTACAGGTTTAATACTTCCTTAAATTTTATGTAAATGTTACTTGTTAAGATGTAATAAAACGTTCAAGTATAATGTAATTTGAATAAAGTTTAGAAAAATTGTATTTTAAAATTTAAGCTTCACACTTTTCAGAAAATGTAATAGAAAAACAACGATGCGAAGAGCTTAGAATATTTTAACTACCAACAAATAAATTCTTGTCTTAATTTATTTCCGTTTTGTTCATTTACAACGTAAAATAGTAATTTTTTTGTTGCTATTTAATGTATTCATTTTACATACGTTTTCTGTAAAGTAATAATAGTCATTAATTATGGTATTCGGTTGTGAATGATTGATTAATTACAATAAATATACTATAATTATTTTAAACTTTATCAAATCTAAATAAATTCTCTGAAATAGTTAAATTTTCGTAGAAAAATTATAGTATTCAAACCTCGAATGAAACTTGAGAAAATATTCATTTACTTTCTTGTCGAATAACATATTATTATGTTCAAGTTACCACTTCATCAATAAGTAAACTGTTCTTTCGTAATTAATTTGAAATTTAAATATTGAATAAGCTAAACCACCGTTATAATTAAAGCGCAAAAAATTATTGTTAATTTGCATAAACGTGATAAGGTTTCGTTATTGATTGAAAAATAACAGTGCTATAGTTCTATTTACTTTTTTTTTAATTTGTGCAAAGCCAACAACTTTTTACTTGGTTTAATTTAAATATATTGGAAATCAAAATAAGTCACCAAGTGGTAAAAACATAATTAACAAATTTACTACTAAACCATAAGGACTGCAATTTGGAGATTATAACCGATTCCGAAACGTTGAAAACTCAGTTCTCCAATGATATGTACCGATGCAACTCCGATGACATTCCTAATTCTATACGACAGATAAGTGAAACGTCAGCTTTTATTACTTCACTAATGCGATTGTTTTTTTTCCTTTCGGGGTACCCTAATAGTCTTAAATCTAGTAGATGTAACTTCTATTTAATTACTTTTTACATTTCTTAATGTTAGCCTGCAGGATAACACTAGCGCAATGTGTATCTCTTAACTGATCGATTTTTAATAATATTAAATTCAAATAATTTATAAGGTGAAAATCATCAAACCTATAGCCTTAATCCTTAAATTTTACATAAAAATATATTCGGATTAAGCTTCATGATTTCTTCATTTAAGCAATTTATTTGATAATGAACGTATAAATTTTACAATGAGTAAATATTATAACTTAGAAATTAGATATTATACTTCCAAATTGGCGACACGAACAGGTTCAGAAAATATACCATAACTTTTTAATTGTTTACTGATAATATTGTAATAAATGAAGTTAACTTTAATATTAAATTTTAATTTTTTTAATTTCAAAAATAAATAATTATTTTGTATAATTATATTGTCGTGTTTTGAAATGCTAAAAATGATAATTCATTTATTTTGTAAATTATTTTAAGGTATAATTGTTTTATTATTTATTTATTTGTATAATATTGTATAATAAAAATGTTTGTTAAATAATTAGCTGTAAATAAGGTGAGAGAAAGATAAAGAAAAGAGAGTGGGAGTTGAAACTTAGAAGTAAAAGACTTGGGTTCACGCCTTTACGTCAAATATACGGGCGGACGAACATCAGTCCCGCAATAATAATTTAATTTTGATTGTTAATAAAACAAAGGTAAGTTTATTTAAAATGAAAATTGCTTTGTTTGTTTTAATTGTGGTGAAGTGGGTGTTGAGAACATAAAAATTAGAAGAAATTGTAATAATTTAGTCGATGCATTAAAAATACGTCGCAACAAATTTGTTTGACCAGACGCCAGCTAGAATACCATATGCGAAGCGAGCGCGTACGTGAAGCCAAAGTCGAATACCACATGCAAGGTAAAAGAATGAGCATTTTTTAATTGACAATTTTTTAAACACTGAAGAGTCTCATGTTAAATAATGGATACCCAGCTAGAGTAATTTTGGAATTAAGCAAATTTTATAAATTGGCATAGCTCGGGTCATCTCAATATATTAAAATTAATAAGTATGTTATATACAGGGTGTCCCCGTAATCGTAGAGAACCTTTGTGGTGGTTATAAAGGCCACTATTCTAAGACAAATTTTCAAATAAATTTTTTGTTGAAGTTCAAACCCTTGGGGGGTACCTACCTTTAAAGTAATATTTTGAATTTCTGATTTCAAACGGCCATAGCTCCGATATTATTGATTTTTTAGTCTTAATGGATTAGACCTTTTTTAAAGATCATTTTCTTGTCTACAGATTAGGTTATATTTGCTTATCGTCTAGAATAAACCGTTTTTGAGTTATAATTTAAGTTAAGGGAAGAAATGTTAAAAAAACTCTGATTTTATTTTTTTTACTTTTCTTGTGAACCCCGTATCTCTTAAACGAAACGTCTTAGAAAAAAACTAACGGCCCAAACTGGATAGGGAATTTTACGAGCTACAACATTGGTCAAATAAATTCATTTTATGAAACCAACCGTTTTCACAGAAATTCTGATAATAATGAACAAGTATAACTAAATAAAGTTAATAAATGCAATATTTAACCTAACATTTCAATTGTCATTAAAGATTTGAAACATTTTTTAATATAATTTTCGTAAAGAATTTATCCTTACTTTTTTAGTAAAAAATAGTAGATAGTAGTATTTATCTATATTTTTTATTAGAAAAAGAACTTTCAAACAAGCAAGTTTTGCATATGCAAGGCAAAGTGAAACGTAGCCGAGTGAACGCCAAGTTGCAAATTGACTACTTCAACTGTGACATTTAAATATTTTCTGTAGTTTAAATAACAGCAAAATTTGAATAAAAATATAAACTTTTTATAAAAGTTAAATTAAAGTTAACGACTTCTATTTGCTACATTTATAGTAATTTCTCATGGATTTATATCTTAATATTTTAAATTGATCTGAACTTGGAGATAAATTTATAAAATTTAAAAAAAGTAGATACCAACTTTTACCATATAATCTGATTATATACTTTTTCATCCTAGGGCAGAAAAGTACGTCACATCTTAACATTTATTTTCTAATTTGTATAAAAATTGCAAAAAGTTAGTATACGATTTTTAAAATAAGTGCTTTTGCAATCAACGAATGAAATTTCAGCCAAATTTCTCAGGTTTTCCGACTCGGAAAATACTATTGTATAACAAGTGAAGAACGTAGTTTTTTTTAACGAAAAGGTAAGGCGACTAAAAATGAACAAAATTGAATACAAAATGTCAAAAGAAGCTTTAACTAAATAATTTTCTTTCCAATCAACATTTTCCTCCTTTTCCATCTGAGTGCGCTCTATTCTTACATTACATAAGTAATGAAAATAGCTCTAACTAAATTTTGTAAATAATATGCTGATTTTACAAACATTGTTCACCTAAAAATAACATTTTGGTTGCTAATTGTATTTACACAATTAGTACAAGAAATTACGTATAATTTGAGCTGAACAAACTTTTTATAAGTTCATATCGCCGTTAATTGTTTTCTTACTAACTTGTAATATTTCTGCTAATGATTATAATAATTATCTATTTACATAAATCATGTTGAAAATCTCAACTATGGGTGTTTTTATAATTATTCTAGTTTCCACAAACAAATAATAATCGTAATATTAACAACGTTATAACCAATGTATTCTAATATTCTATAATATAACAGTTACTTTAGTTGTTTTCGTTATCAATTTATATTAAAAAGATAACATTTTTACTTCTAATAAATTTAAGAATAATAAATTAGCTTATTATATTACTTCTATGCATAGTATTTTCATAGTAGTTCTCTTCATATTTAATGCAACGCAACGGTTTGGAAAACTCAGTTCCGGACAAATTAAAAAAGTTTAGGCGAAAGAATTGAAAAACAAAAATTTAGTATAATTTTAGTATAAAATAATTTCATAAAATTATCTTGGATAAACAATCGTGTTTACAATTTATTACTAAAGATGTATTAATTATTCTCCTCGAAGACCAATAATAATAATTATATAGTTCCATTATTAAATTCTAAAAAGATCAAAGAATTATTAATTAAATAAGCAATTTGACAATATCTCTAGTGTCTCTTTTAATTACAGTCAAATAACTCTTTATGAAAGTCTAATGAGATGTTTAAGAAATGGGGCGTAAAATTTCTAATTGCATACTTTAAAAATATATTTTTGTTGCGTTGTTCGAATCACCTATTAAAAAAGTATATCAATTTTAAACGAACAGTCCAGTTTACAAATAAGTAAGATCTTATTTTAAAAATTTTATGTTATTCGTGCAATTTTTTATTTTTTATTGAATAAATCTAATAAATTGAGGAAATAAAAATTGTCCCATATGTCCAGAAAAAATTGTGATTTATGAATTCACCTGTAAAAAAGCGAGCCATGATATAGTATTATATTACAAGTTAGGGTTTAGATTTAAAAAATTTGAAGTTTTCTGAAAAGGGAACGTCGTTCCCTTTAGTAGCAATTACTTTCTCTGTTGAATCACAGAGACAAACGATCCATCAACAGCTACGAAAATTGTTTTCCTACACAACGACGTAGAAATTTAAAAATGAAATATTTGAGCTTAACCTCGAAAAACAATTTGAAATTTACACGCAAAAACATTATTTAATTAATATAGTATACCAGGTGAAAATATTCAAAAATATAAATATTTTGATATGCAACGGTGCCTTTCTTAATTACGTGTTTTATTGTTATTCTAATAAAACGAAAACTTTTTGAGACCGACTTAGAATCGTGTTTAAAATGTAGTTAAAGTGCAAATTCATTTACTTAACCAAATTAAATTTTCGTCAAGTTAATTTTCTCTTTTACTCTTATAATCGAAATGCCTCTGAACAAACATTTAATTCGATTATATTTTCAATTTATTTTAGTTATTGAAATTGGTCATTTCATAAACTTTGTAGTTTACTATTGTCGAAAATTGTGTTATTGCTAAATTTGGGTTACTAATCTAATAATATGGCAAATTAAGCAATAATATATTATGCAAACAGATATTAAATTTAAAAAACAAACCAAATGATTTTCAAACAAAATATAATGAGCGCATCCTACGACTAAAAGATGTACTATTACTCATGCCAAATTTCAGTTCAATTGGATTAACCGCTCAGAGGATATCCTGGAAGATTACATAAAGATTTTGCTAGGACTTCATTCTGGAAATAACCTAAATCGTCTTACAATATTCCAAAGTGCATAATATTATGTCCCTTGCTTTCTTGGTATTATTTACGCCTACACAACACTTTTCTTTCGTAGCGGGAAATCGGGAAAGTACAAAAATTTTAGTAAAAATAATGACAGTTAATAATATTATTTATCAAAAAAAAAACTTAAAAACTTTTGAAAAGACCTATAAGAAATAATTTTAGTTTTCCACTGCAGTTCTGAAAAAAAATTAACTGTACTTGCTGTTATCTAGAACTTTCGACCTTCTGGCAACTAATAATTTATTACACTGTGGACTTAATTCACTATTGTACTAAAATTTTTTATGTTTCTTTTAAAATTGTCAAAGCATTTACTTGGTTTACTGCAGCAGCTCTGATCTCTCTATGTTCAAGAAGATTTAATTTTTACTTAATTTCTCACAGACCAACGGATCCTATGTATACCTATACTTTAAATATAATCTGCGCACTGATCAATGCTTCTATAGTAATTTAGATTTTAGTGCACCCTTAGTGCACAAAGTTATCTCGACATACCAATTTACTTAGCATAACATTAGCTTAACGATCAACATGTTTCCACAGTGACGTAGAAAGCGATTTTTGGAATTGAAAAGTAAGCAAATTACTGTTTTATCGTATTTTTAACGCAATATTTTATAGTATGACCAGGCTGGACCCATAACCTGCTCTCCTATATCCTAACTCGTCTCGCTTCTTCAAAATATGCGCTGTTAAATTTTTTTTTAAATTTGTGATTTTATTAATTAAATATTTTTTATAACTTGATATGTTCTTGCAAATCAATTAATTTCTGTCGTTACCATCGTTGGGTTTCAATGTGATGTAGGCATTGATTTTATTAGAGCAATTGTATATACAAAACAAAAAAAAGCTATCGCTTTATTTTAAAGCATTAACAAGAAAAAATTTTGTACAAAGAAGTACCAGTAAAAATTACATTCTGGAAAAAAGCATTGCTTGAAATTTTTGGTTAAAACTTGAGTATTATAATATACTGATGCTATCCGTAATTTAAAAAAAAACGTTAATTTGATAAAATTTATGTATTATGAAAAATAAATTGAGCTTGTTAAAACTGCAACGTAACATAATTCCTTTGTATCCTTGTTGCCTTACGGCAATTTTAATATTCATCAACGACCAACTCAATTAAATTTTTCTAAACTTTATTAATTTATGAACTTCAGCAATAATAAGATGTATTATAATGGAAAGTTTTAAGAAATCATAAATTACAATAATCTAGATAAAATTGCTTTTGGTTTACAATAGCGCTCAGCTATGTGTACTCGTAAGTAAACAAACTTGAAAGTATTTAATTTTGAAATCAGTAAGTAAGAACATAAATCCGCGTTTCAAAAATTCCAAATTATTTAAAAATTTGTTTTTCTCAGAAAATAATTTAAAGCGAGAAAATAAAAATGTTAATTTATTTTATATAAAATTATAGCAATGACGTCAATAATAATAAATTCATAAATAAGGAAACCAGTAATTTAATTTTCAATAATATAACTTGAAGAATATAAAAAAATTTCTATAGATCCAAAATTCTTATCGATAAACTCACCGTTAATAAACTTCACAATAAAAATTGATTGGCAATCACAAATATTTAAAAGAAAAGCGTAAATTTTAATTAATAAACAAAATTTATTCGAACGTTTTAATTTTAATTTGACGATAAAATGTAAAGGACTTTTATCCTTTCGGTAGGTACTAAAACTATGCTCTCACAAAATAATTGTAATTTACGAACATAACTTTATCTTAATAAAACATAAATATGATCCTAATAAATTATAACACTAATGTGACAAAACGTCACAAATTTTCTAACAAACAAATAATTTTAACACGCAAACTTCTTAAACTGATTTGATAAGTTGGAAAAAGTAGTGCTAAACTAATATTTGTTTTGAAATTCCAATAATTGTTATTGTCTACGTTATATTTTAGCAGAAGAATTATTTCGTGTTATACACAAGAACAGGAACAAATATACTTCCGATTTTTCCGCTCTATTTGCTCTCAGGTTCTCTTCGTCGAGGGTACTTACTGTGTTCCTTGCAACGTTCTATTAGCTGACTTTGTGGTATGTAGTAAACATAATGGCATCGATTTTTGCTAGTATTAGTTTTCAAATAGTAAATCAAACTTTCCACTACACAAAATAAACATCACCAAATTGATTTGTCATATTACATACGACGGCTATTCAAATATAAACATAATTTTGTTTGTAAACCTTGATGTTTCTTAATAGTTATGGAAATAGTGCGAGTGAATCACATCCGTTATAATAACACTCATTAATTCCAAAATTGATCCCAACCCAAAAGTTTCTTACAAAAGGCTAGCTTCAGACAACCTCAACGACGTCCAACGTTCAAAAGTTGATAAAAAATTCGTATTTTACTTTTTGGAAAGGACGTATAAAATTGCCTATTAGCTAAATTAATTATTCTTGTTAAAATAACCAACTCATTTATTTTAATGTTTTATTTGAACCTTTATTAAAACGTTCAAAAGGATAATGTGTATTAACGTAGCTTTTAAAAAATACTCTTTGTAGGAGTAATTGGTTTAATTTGCATTATTGATTAAGTTATGAACTTAATTAAGTACAAGTAGATCTACTAATATCCGCAAAATATTTTAAAACCGTAATAAATGTGGGTGGATTCTATGTAAATATAAGCTTCATTAATATTCACATCCTATTTGAGTAAAAAATTGATCCGCTTATTAGATGAATAATTTGAACAAATAATAGTAATTTATTAGTACGTGTCTTCTATCATTTTACCTACCAATAAAATTTCAAAAGATATTAATTTAACACTTAATTAGTCTCCATTAGTGTTTGAGTAACCTACATAGTTTGTTAGTAAACGAAACCTTCATAATTTTGGTTCCATTTTTATTTTAAATAGTATTATAAAGTTTGATCGACTTCGTTTTTCGATTTTTGAACTTATTTTTTGGAAAGATATTTTTATAAATGAATTGAAAGGCATCTCCATTCAATAACGTTTAAATTGTATTACTGTTGCGCATCTGCAAATTGTTAAAAGCAATTTTTTACGTTTCGTATACCAAGAATTTAATTATATTCAAATATTGCGAGTAAGCGTGGGATGCATTTACACTTTGAGTGCATTTATAATAAATTATCCTTAATAAAATTTTTTATTCAAATATACTACTTAATAAGAAGTACATTATTTATTGGAAGCTCTCATTTCAAAATATTCTTCAGCAAAAATTAAGTTATATATCAATACTTTATGTATATAAATAAGGCGTTCAGAAAGGATAAATTTATAATTCTTGATCTGGATTTGAACTTGGTCGAGTAATCATGATGCGAGTTGAGATCATTTTGATGCTATCAGCTATACCCACTACAACTCCTTCACTATCTTCTTCAGCAGTTAGAAGATATTTCTTTCTGAAATCTTGTTGAAATCACCCTCTCCAAGAGCTTTGAAGAATGACCCAAAAAACAAAATTTGCTATACTTTGAGAACTCCAAAGACTTGCTACCCATCTGCCCATTCTCCTTTTGATCTCCAAATAGTCAAAGTATAGTAATGTCTTCAAAATATAATATTCTGATTCCAATTGGATACTAGACGTTGGATTCCAGTTGGATACTAGACGATATTTTTACCAGTACCTCAGCATTGCAGTCAAAAGAAAAATTATGTTATTGAACTGTTGAATTCTGCACCAGAAATCTAAATAAGATCTCTAACAGTTCAGAAATGCCTTTTATGAGCTTCTACTGGCCAATCCAACTTTAGTCCAAGCAACCTGAATTTGATCAAAGAGCAATAGAAGTACCAAATCGTAAAACTGAACAAAAAATGATTAATTCTTACACATTGTGATCAAAACTTTAAAGTTTCCACTATAACATAAAGGGTAAAAACTAAAAATGTCGAAGTGTAAGTTTAATTATGCATTTAAAAATATTATTCATAATTAAAAATTTATTAATAATTAAATATTTTGCTGTGGAAGGCCGGAACCCCAGATATCATCAGCCACCTTTTCAGCAATCTTTTCCTATCCTCTGTGGTTCTTGAAAACTTATTTTTAGCCACTCTAAAGAAGGTTCGGCTAATTAATTAAGCTGATAACTGTTTACGCAATCAAAGAAAACTTTTTCTATTGGGTAGTTTATAAATTGTGTTTGTAATGAGGAAAAGGCCCATTGCAAGGGCAAAAAACCCCAACTAAGATATCTTTTGCTTTCTGAAAAATTAAACACCAACTAATTTTTTGTCAAAAACATAACGTAAAATTTGATTTAATGTGAGTGTTAATGATAATTAACATCATTCACCAACAAAAAATTACGTTTTGTTTATTTATCGTCCCATCCTTATTTACATCACATCTTAATGTAAATTTATGTTCTAAGAAGCTAATACTAAGAATCACCTTGATTACCCTACTAATTAAAGCGCTTCATTAAACATCGAGTTACAGCTTTAAAACCACAATTTTAATTAAAGCGATTTTCTTAATTTTGTAGGTACCTACCTAGGTTAGTATACATATTTATAGCACTGTATCAAAAACTAATTGTAACTTTATTCAGACATTGGATATTAATAATTTTATACGAAAATATCTCAACAGGATGAAATGTAGTTAAACCAGCAGGATCATATTTGCTTTCTTCGTAATAAACAACAAAGTGTAGGAAGCTAATCTATAATATATAACAGCTTTTGCTTGTATCGTACGTTTCGTACAGGTATATTGTGTGACAAGTCATATCAAATAATAATTAAACAAGGAATGAATCAAGATTAAAAATACTAAGATTTTTAATTTTCTAATCAAAAGGTAAATTTAATTAAGAATAACAGCGTGGGGTTAGATAATACACTTTTGTTGTTCATTGTTTTAAAATAAACTGATAATAGATAGCAATGCTAGTCATGGGGATAATAGTTTATTATACTAACAAAAAAGCATTTTTGAGAGATATGTTTCAATTAAAAATTAAGTCGTAAAACCGCAGTAGCGTAGCATCACTTTGACCACTTTTGGTGTTATACAATATTACGTACATTAAAACAAAAATTCCACCCCTTCTGCCATTTAAACCAAGCTACGTCACTGCTAAATATTTTTCGTAGTTTTAGCCTTGGTTTTACAGAAAATTTCTAATTTTTGTGAACGCTGTAATATTTCTGCAACAACATGGAGAAAAATAAATATAAAAATATTAAATAAACATTGATATGACGCAGTCTTCCACTTATTGGGTTAAAATGGTTTCTCGCCAGTATGAATCTTTTTCTAATCTAATAAAATGCAATATCATTATATATCTATAAAGACCCTTACTATTTATATCAGAAAATACCTTTGTTAATATTATTAACAAAACTTACCTTCCGTATCTTGTTAATTTCAGTTAGGTGTAGAAGGAAGTCTTTCTTTACATCAAAGACATTATTAGTTAGTTCTAATTATAAAAAACTTTGACAAAAAGTAAAACCTTTGCAAAACTTTTTATCAACGAACCAACTTATTTAAAACAAATTAAATTAATAAAATAATGTAGATTTTAGTTTTATTATTTTTTTGGCAATAAATTAAGTAAATAACGCATTTAAAAATTTCTAATATACTACAATGGAAACTAAAAATTAGTTTCTTTGGTAGTGATGAAATGATTCCATTTGCTCATCTGATGGACTAGCTAAATATTCTTGTCTGTCATGTTGGACTAAAATAAAATTAAAACTTTAAGAAACATAAAAAATAAAAACGTAATAAGTGGAAAAAAGAACAGATTACTAAACGACTAGACAAATTTAAGCACGAAAAGTCTAAAAAGTTCAGAAACTTTTTTCCGCAGGTCTGCTTTCAAAGCACTTTAAAAAAAATGTGGCTACTGTACTCTGGTATTTTTGTCAAGTTCTCAGTTTTTACATTAGTTTAATGATGACTTCTCCACATAAAATTTAATAAAATGCTTTAAAACGGACCTTTCGGTAACATTTCTAACAGTTGGTCCAAATAACTGTTTTGTTAACTTACACTGATGGACGGGTGGTGATTGATAGAATCCATAATTAATTCCACTAGTAGCAAACTTTTTCAGACCTTGGATGGATGTCAAAATAAGCGCCATTTTAGCCAACAACAAAGCTTTTGCTCCAAGTACAGTTAAAAATTTAAAACCCATTGGAATCAAAATCATCAACATTGCAATAAAACCAAACATCATGAGAGGCTTCATCATATTATTATGTCTCCTATGTCGACGACGACGACGTGCTAAAGAAATAATCTTCGATAATCAAACTAAATTTAAAATAAATTTATAATTAAAGAATCGCAATCTTACCTTCGACAACGGCTGTTGTTGAATTGTAATCGATTAATTTCATCAAATTAATATTTATTGCATGATTACGAAATATTTTCAAAAGTTTATCAAGCATATTCTTTTTTTCGTTATTTTCCAAAACAATATTTTCTGACTTCCTAAAAGAAATATGTGGGTTTAGTCTCACTTTAACTACCTATCATTAATAATTGTGTTTTTCCTCAAAATATAGCTTTTGCGACTGCCGCTAAATTAAGCAATAATCGTAAATACAGAGTTTAACGCAATAATTTTTTTATGAGCACCTAATAAATAAAGTATTTTCATAATTTAACACTTTCGTAGCTTTAATAAAAATTTGTTTACCTCGTAATATTCGAATTATCTGCAATTTTGACAAATTTTATTGCTTTAGATACTTCAACGACTTCCTTATTAAAAATTTGATCTAAATTGGAAATTGCGCGTTTTTCTAAACAGTTTTTTAATAAATAATAAGTTTTTGAAAAATCGCGGTGATTCACAATCGCACAACTTGTTAACACAAATTTTGAGATTTCCTTCAATCGCATCAATAAATCTTCTGCGGGTGAGTTATTATAATTTCCTTCGATCCGTACTATCGCGATAGTAAACACTGCTAATAGCACTCGAATTGTAATCATTTTAACTGCCTCGCAGTGGATTAGAACTCAATCAAAATCGGGTTACAAACTAATCTAATTAAAATTATTGACCCGCTTTTATAAAAAAAAATAAGCTCAAAGAGAAAAGATTAAAAGGGCTTTAATAATAATAATAACTTAACGTGTTGTGATGCATAAAAAGTGCACAACTCAATGCATTTTGTCCAGCCAATTGGAGCATAATGTTGACTGATTGCATGTGTTAATTTTGACAAACCGCCTACGCTATTGCTAATCATTGATCTGAATTAATGCATTTATTGGAAATGTGGTACAAATATTTCCACTTAAACAATTAGTAAATGCCAAGTACAGACAAATCCGTTTGCTTGAAATGAAATCTTGCCTGGAAATTTCGTGATAAAAATTACATGCTATAGTTGTATTCTTCAAACTTGGGATTTGTGTCATATGTATTTTCCGTCAATTAACATTTAGTGGTTTGATATGTTTAGAACCTACCGTTCTAAAATAATAGAACGTTTTGACCATTTTTTAACTATTATTTCAGTATATTTAAGTTTTTAATCCCAGATTAATGGTATATTCGGTTTACTGATTTTAACCAACCGCCGAAGTAGAAGTTCTACTTCATTACCCTGTTAAACAAATATCTATTACATTAATAATGTTTTACTTGGTATATATTTTATTACTAACCTATACATTTTTTATCAATAATTAATTAACAGTTAAACACGCGCTTGTTTGGCTTGGCAGCCTTTGCTTTGTTCGTCACTTCTTGAACACCGGCACCGCGAACATAGCAATCACCTCTTTAACCCAATTAATTTCTCTTTACCTGAATAAATTATTAAATTTTTTTTAAGAAAAAATTAATTAAAATTCAAGTACCTGATTACTGAATTTACAAGTAAAATAAATCAACGAAAACTTCCACCATATTAATAATTTCATCTTCCAGTCTCTAATGAAGATCTGTTTTATTTAGTTTGTATTCATTTAGTAAATTATAAGACGACATCTTTTCGGAACCTTTCGGTTTTTTTTTCAACATTGTTTAAAACCATTTGTGTTAATAATTTTATTCAACATGATCGTTGGAGTATTTCATTGCATTTTACAATTAAATGAATTATTGTACTGTAAACAATAATATAGTATGAATATTGGTGCAATGTTACTACAATATTGATTACTAGCACTGATAAATAATATTGTACCAACAAAATTTTATTTTATTTATACAATATACAATAAAACACCGGCCACATATTGTGTTAATATTGATTTTTATAAATTGTAGTAAATTGGTTGTCAAGTCTCAAGCAATATTGGTATAATATTGGTTAACGATAGATATCGACCCAATATTAGTGCAATATAGTGTAAATTTTGTTGTAAATGTTATGCTAATCACATGTGTACATTAATATTGAAAAATGTTCTTATTCTTCGAGTGCCATACACTATGCAATGAGCTGAAGCTAAGATAGCCTACTATAAAATTGAATTATTTCATAGTTCTTTCTTAGGCTTTAGATCACAACAGAGTATTTAATACAACCAAGATTTGCTCTTCTTCAATATAATTTTTGTAAATGTTCATCTCACGATATTGGCGCTATATTGGAAATCCATATTACACCAATATTGTGCTAAATGAGCAACAGTGAGAAGGCAGCCATGTTTATCTCCAAGCCATTTGCCATTATAGTGTATTAAACTAAAGTAGCTATATATTGTCGTGTTACCGAACGAACAGCGATGAACATTTAATTTTATTATATTCATTTTATTTAAATACTTCTCTGCAAACTTGTCATCGTATTTTTGTTTCATTTTTTTTTAAACTTTATTAATGGTTGCCCAAACATTTTAACATTCACTGTTATTCGGTTGAGTTGTTTTGAAAAATTATATGAGATTCAAATAACTGGGAATTTTACAGTGATTAATTAAACAAGAGAGATTTACTAAGGGGATATTGTAACTTTAAACACAAATATACAATTAGAATTCCCACGTAAATATGTATAAGGTGGTGAACTTAAAATGACCTAGAATATGAAAATTTAGTGAAGTGTAAAACCCAAAACTTACAAATATTTGAGTGAGAGACGGTGCCTAAGTTGACAGGCGTGAAGTTTTAAATTTTGAAAGGGGAGTCCCATGTGAACGTCCCAGCCAACCGGACGTGTTTTTTGCGATTGGCCTAAAAGGTAAACATTGATGATGAGCGTCTAAGCCGAATAAACGTGTTTTGAGGTTTTCATCTAAGATCAAAATTAAGTGATAATATTTTTGTGTGATAACGCCACTTTTTGGACAGCCGACACCGACAAGGCAATCTTGCGATCACTGTTTATTTGTATTTGGAAAGAACTTATCTCCAGCAGTTGATTCCTCAGGGAAATAGAAAGATTTAATTTATTTATGAGGACGAAAGGTACTGTGTATTTAATTACCACGTGGTAAATGACTATTATTTTTATTATCAACAAAATTGTTTATTTGATTACACATTTGGCCAGATACACATGCGAATTATTTTTGAAACATTATTTAAGGTAATAATTAAAATTCGTCTTTGGACAAAGAAACATTTTAACACTTTTTTAAAGATCTGAAATATGTCGGACAAGTATAAATCCTTTTCTTGTGCATAATTATAATTAAAATTTTTTGCTTTTTTATTTGAATTATCAATATCACCAAAACTCACCCCTCTGAAAGATCTTTATGCTTCCGACATTTTTAAGGTAGTTGAAGTCTTTTAAAAGTAAGTTTAAAAATTAATTACATCACTAAAATATATTTCGTGGGCATACAGGTAAAAGTGACTAAGTCAAAAAATTTTGGAAATGAGTTATAATGACTAAGTACCGTAAAAATGTAAGACACAGGTCTGAAAAAAACGTCTATGTTCTAATAACGTATTGTACATGTTTCATTATTCGGAAACAATAATTAAAAATATTATGGTATAAAGCTGATTTTTCGCAAAATGCAAAACATTCAATTTGATTTATCTCAAAATTCTATTTTTTGACTTGGTCACTTTTACCTGTATGCCCACGATTTGTCATTATTTTTGTTTTTCAAAAATTCAACCCCTTAAAGTAGATAAATGACCGGCCCTGGATTCCATAGAGGTACTAAGAGGCGACGGCATCTCCAATGAAAATATGATATGCATATACAAACAATTTTCAATATATTATCACTAGTACAGTTGAATGATTAACGTAACGAAGACAGCTATGGAATGATCATTTTATAAATATATGGATGACAGAAAGCTAATAAAGCTAGCAAGAGACAACCACCTAAGAAATAAAACAAGAGTGTACTTTATAATAAAAGATTGTGGGAACCTACATATATTAAATGGTAAAAAATAAAAAAGGTTGGTTGAAGACAAGAAGGTATACCGAAACTAAAAACAGAACTCATATTACTTTATATTAGCAAAAGTATTGTAATAATCAAGAACTTCAGATTTTGACAAATAAATTATAAATAGGACAATAATCGTGGTTAATGTAGTGTAACTCGATATTAATTATATCAAAATTTTTAGAAAAACCAAAAGATATCCCCCTCCTACCATCTCTATTTTTTTCTTGCAATTTTTTGACTATAAATATGAAATTTTTCTCGTTTCTCTTTCTAGTTCATCGCCTGATGATGCCATAGTATGGTGAAAACGTTTGCGATAATATTCATTATTCATTATTGTAACGGGCTGTGGTACTAACCCCACTGCACTGAAGCTTAAGCTTATTGTGTACCCCTTCACAGAGTGTTGATACTCGCAGGAAAGCCGAGCTGAGATATTCCGTGGGTTAGCCATTCGAACACGGAACTCCCGCTCGTTACTCAACCAGCGATCGTATCAAACCACTACCGTGAACTTTTCATAGCCCATAGATCGATATTGGGCTTATTTAGATCACAGCAGTGTGGCGTGGACATGATCGAGTAGCGA
The DNA here is from genome assembly GCA_911387805.1 of Cantharis rustica. Classification (NCBI taxonomy): domain Eukaryota; kingdom Metazoa; phylum Arthropoda; class Insecta; order Coleoptera; family Cantharidae; genus Cantharis; species Cantharis rustica. The sequence continues at coordinate 49,894,925 of OU426879.1, read as the reverse complement.
ACCGCGGTTTACCGCGTCCTAGCATGATGATTTAAGCATTGCGCCACACTGCTGGTTTTGCGATCATATACATACAGTGTATTTATATTGTGTTAACTTAAAACATTTTAGTTCTAAAAAGTGTTTGCATTTTTCGGTTTTTCTAAAAATTTTGATCTGATTATAAATAGAACGACTTTAAGTCACAAGCTGAAAATTAAATTTTTTAAAATGTCTGTGTGATCAAATTTATTATAAGCGCTCTACCTCACAAATCAAGAAAAATTTTGAAATCAAGTTTCCTATTTATATTAGTAAAATAATTATAATGCAATTAATATTGTACATGTTACATGAAATTGAAATTAAAATTGAATTCATAACTTACATAGATATAAGTACAAAAACTATTTAATTGAATGATAAGTTGGCTACATACAAACTAATAGATTGAAAAGTTATGAAATTAAATTCAATAAATAGAAAATAACTTAAAAAAGTTAGAATTTTTTAAGTATTTAGTAGCATGTGATGTTAAAATAATCAAACTTAACAAAATGTTGAAATAATAAAATTTTTTAACTATTAAATAAATAATACATACTACGAAGAAACATAATATTTAACGAAACAGAAATGACAATAATTGACAGAGTTGAACTTAGAATATTTGAATAAACAAGAAAATAGAATTCTGAAAAAATTACACTATAGAAATGATAATAATTACTTAAAAATAAAAAACAAAATACCTGTAACATAATATAAAGGCCTCTATTTCACGATTATTAACGATCCTCAGTCATGTATAACAGTAAAAATAAAAAATGAGAGCAAATATACCAAACAAAATGGAAAAAATCTTTTACAAAATTAAGAGATCAAGAAATTAACCAAACTTTAAATGTTGCGCTTACCAAATAACCAAACTAAACAATGCCATGTGTCTAAATGAAATTTTAGGTTAAGTAAAAGAAATATGAATTCTAAATCCCCATACAATGGGGTTGAAGTAGTATGCATTATTTACTTAATAGTTAAAAAATTTTATTATTTTAACATTTTGTTAAGTTTGATTAGATTAAATTCAAGCCCAATACTGTTTAAAAGTCAAATGATTTTGACTTTTGTAAAAATAAAGTTATAGCTACTTGGTGCCAAAATGAATAAGTAAAATTATTTTGAAAATTTCTAAACCAGTCAACTAAAAAAGCCAAAAAAAAACTTATATTGAAACCATGATTGAAACGTTAGTTGTAGTAATTAAAAATTATTTATCCACGACCACTATATTAGGAAGGTTTAATACGTCCGTTTTCCGTGGATTAGAAGCCTTTTAATACACTAGTGGATTAGAATTCATAATACACTAGTGGATTAGTTTTCAGCTCAAAATCAGTAGGTATTTGTCAAAATCAATTTTTCAAATCTGACGTTTCTCAAAACTAAAATTTTTTCTTGTAGTTTTGGCCATGATCGTGGATAAAACGTTGAATTAGATTCGGGAATTAAAAAGCCTAAAATCCTCTCGAAAAAATATAACTGTCGGCTGCGCCTCGAGTGCCCATTTTTTCTCGTGGATTAGAGGCTCTTTAATCCCCTTATATAATTAATAACTATAATAATATAATGAAATTAATAATAAAATTATGCATTCTTATTTTTGTTTCAAGTATCCACTTTATTTTTTTTAGGATAGGCAGATCAGCTAAGTGGTTCACGAATACCTCTCGAGACAGGATGGTTAAAATAAAGTTTTTACCTTGGCTTAGTATTCGACATATTTCAATGGTAGACCATAGCTGTCCAAGCTACAATAACCGCAATAAATTATTTTAGTTAAATTTTATCACTATTGACTGTGTAGTAGAGTGGATTCGGTCGTGTAATTTAACAAAGATAGAGCGAGACTTTCTAAGAATCTACCGAATTGTAGCCCAACGGATTTTTGAAATATTTTAGAACAAAAAATTGTGTTTTAATAAATTTTCCATATTGTAAATTAGCTATAATTAAAATTTCAAAAATTCTTTGAACTTTGGTTCAGCTGAGTACTTCAGAATTCCCTCTAGTTCTTTCCAAATGTCGATTTCCATTTTTTAAATCTTGTTTAACTCCATCCAACGATCTTAACTTTAGTTTTTCTATCCATATTATTCCTTACGAATATGATGAGTTTCTTCTTTCCTAAATAAAAAGATTTTAAATTTTTTCCTTTTAGTTCTTCTAATAGTTCTTGTTTTTGTTCTTATTAACCTTTGAATTGGATTATCGAAGATCTTGAAGCCCTATATTGCCCAATCTTTGCATGCATATCCGTTACTAAATAATGGGCTTGCAGAAACTATAGGAAACAATAATATTTATAAACACCTGAAAATAAAATTGAGGATTAATAATTAAAATTTTAAAAAAATACATTATTTTTCTTATTAAAATATATTTCTAATGTGTTACGGCTTCAAACAGTCACCATCGGCCAAAATGTTAAAATTAAAGTCAGGTTATCAATAAATGCAAAGAAAAAAAATAACAGTTTCGTTTTTCGCTTATGATCCTAATTCTTTCTTACATGGAATACACCAGCATTGTTCTTTGAATGACTCCTAAATTTTGCACTAGAGTGCATTTCATACGTGTTCCAAAAAGGGTTATTATAATTTTTTTGTAGGTTCCAATACCTACAGTTACTGACAAAAGTACTCGGACACTCCTATGTTAGAAATGTAAATTGAACTTTTTGAAAACATTTTGCCATATAAAAATCATTTTTACAAAAATACTTTTCCGACATTTTTTGTAGATAATTTCATTCCTTTCATTTTTGTTTCCATATATTTTCTTATTCGTGACCTCGTTTTCAACCTAGAGTGATTTAAAGTGATTAAGCAGTCTCGGTAAAAATCCTATGGGAATCCCCTGAAAAAAACATAAAAATTGCATTGCAGTGCATTTTTAATTTTATTAAAATGTTTTACCAAGTCTGCTTTAAGTCACTCTCGGTCGAAAACCAGGCGATAAAATAATAAAATGTATATAAACAAAAATGAAGACGATGAAATTTGCGATAAAAAATGTCTAATAAGTATTGCTGTAAAAACGATTTTTATATCATATAAACAGTATTAAAAAGAAAAAATTTCTAACATAGGAACATCCGAGTACTTTTGTGAGTAACTGTAGATCAAATAAGAAACATTTTTTTAATAAAATTAATTTTTACATGTTACATGAAATTGAAAAATAATTTAATTCATAACTTACATAAAATTGTTCAAAAACTATTTAAATGAATGATATAGCTTGCGACACCCTGTTATAACTGATGTTTCGATTTTCGGAATCCATCAGGCAAACCTGGAAAAATTATTGAAATGATTGAAAAGTTATGCTATTAAATTCAAAATTCAAACTTGATTAAAAGTCAAATTTTGACTTTTGTAAAAACAAAAATTATACCTACTTGAAGCCAAAATGAATAAATAAACTTATTTTGAAAAATTCTAAACCGGAAAACTAAACTAACCCAAATAAAAAACCTAAAATGAAGCGTTAGTTGTAATTAAAAATTACAAAAGTTGTAGATGGCCCCAATTTCAAGATTTCATGTGTACGAACTTAGTGAAATATACAGGACAGATCTACGTATTAATAATAGTTTTTGAACAATTTTATGTAAGTTATGAATTAAATTATTTTTCAATTTCATGTAACATGTAAAAATTAATTTTATTAAAAAAATATTATCACATGTTAATAACCTTAACCATTTTATCAAATAAGAAATAGTATAAAGAATTTTTTATAATAAAAATATAAATATAATAAATATAGACTCATCATCAATGTGATAAATGGTGTTTGTACCACACCTCATGGACAAGGTGAGCTTTATGTAGTTATCTACGATAATTAAATAATCTTGGAATATAAACAAGTTAATTTTACGTTACGATTATTTAATTATATTTCACAAGTTAAAAAATTAATTTATTAGTTATTTACGATAGCAGAACATTAACTTAGAGATATCCATGATTCGCCAAGAACGTAAAATAGCAATTTATTGCTTTAAAAAGCTAATAAACTATTTGTTTCAATTTTTTTGCAAATTGCTAACATGGACCCATAACCTGTCATTACTTGAGGATTTTTTAGGTTTTTATTCATTATATTTTATTCAGCATTTTAGTCTTCTAGGTAGCAATTTAAAAAATTTGTTAAAGGTTAAATCATTCAGTTGTCTTATCTTTTATTCTATCATTGTATAAAGTTGATATTGGCTGGAGTTTCATGTATCGAGACAAAAGATTATTCATAATCCTTTGTGATATTGGTATAATACTTGTCAACTAGTAGACCATGTTCTCAGTCACAATCAATTCTATAGATATATATTTTCTGAGCAAAAAAACTCTGGTTGTTCCATTTTGAATACATTATTATATCAATCCCAAGTAATTCCTGCACAATATTATGACTGATCCGACCATTCAAGACTTACTGAATACTAGATCCATTCCTTTATTATTGATTTCAACGACATTTAATATATTTTACTAAATATACTATTGGAAATAAATAATATTAGAAAACCCTTAATAGATTACATGTTTCAACCTTATTCGCGATGAAGATACCAGTATCACGGGTAAAGCCGAAAATAAAGTTGTAAATGAGAATTTCATCTGTTTTTCTGTCTGTAGAAAATTCATATTTTAAACTAGGTAGGCAAACCCACTCGAATTTTACAGTAACATTGCAATTGTTTTAATAATTAACCAATGAAAATGTAAGTTCTTTATTTCAAATAGTTTTCACTGTTTAACGTACATTGATTTATATTTATAACAATTAAAACTTATTTTTATACTTATTTTAGTAAGTCCTTGTATGATATGTATCGTTTTGCATAAAAACAGTGATTATTTATTTTGAATTTATTTTAATATAACGTTAACGAAATATACAAGTTTAAACGCTAACAAAATGTCACTAATAACAAAAATTATTCAACTTTAACAAATAAATATTTAAAAACTGCATCCTATTTAAACAAAAAAATTTTAACAGTTTATCCTCAGTAGTTTATTTTATCAATACAGCAATAAAAATAAACTACTCGCCATGCCATTTCTACTACTGATTCGTCATCTTTCCGATGAAATGCTGATTTTTTAAATTAAAACAAAATTAAACATATTAGGTATCCCATATTTATTCTTCAATTCATTATAATTAAAAAAAAATAAATCACTTTTTGAAAAATAAGTTTAATTATATCAATGTTGTAGTAAAAATTGAAACTTAGACATATTTTAACAATTGTTTAAAAATGTGAGCTAGAAAGCAAAAAATCTTTGTCAGAGCAAAGATAAAACCTTTGCTAAATTCGCTAATATCACTAACCGTTGATGTCGTAAATTTCATGCTTAACAATTACCCTTTATTTGGTACACTAAATTTGGGTAAGCAAAGTCCAAATTTAGTTTCAATTCCAGAGAATATTGGCAAAGCTACCGAATATCCTCCTACATGATTAGGATTTGTTGGTTTCTTTTCAATAGGTATACCAACAGTTGGGATTGTAAATTCCGAACCAGTTGGTCTCCTAAAAACAAAATGTTACTATAATCACCGACGAATGATTTCAAGAATACCTACGTTCCTCCAAAATCAACATAAAACAATCTCTGCAAAACTTCGTAAGTTAACAGAGTAACACCAAATTGTGGAGAAGAACGGCACACTCGAGCTAAAAATACCAATACATAGTTAATTTTTTTTTTAAATTAGCTTTGGCTCACCGATAGTTCCTTTCCAAAAGGCTCTGAAGCCTTCTTCTGCGTAAATTTTTCTTGCGGCATCCAATACTCCAGAGTAAGTTGTTTGTCCAGCTCGTGCAACAACTTGAAGACGAGTTTTAATTACATCTGCAGGTGTAACCAAAGACGCTGCCGGTATACCGGCAATGGCACCCGCAAGTAATAAACTCAATGGATGATTATAACCATTTTCGTCCGCCATGCTAGCTTTAGTGTGAGCATAAGCTGGAAAATAAATAGCACTAAAAGGGACATCTCTTAGGAGGCACGCTTTTGCTCCTTTATATAAGCCAAAAAGTCCCAAATCTTTAACAACAGACCACGCTCGCACTTTTTCAGCTCCGGCGATTTCTCCTGCAACTTGTAGACGAATCTTCACAATTTCTAAAGGATTTGTAAAAATAACTTGAGAGGCGCCTGCCTAAAAGCATTGAAGTACTGAATTTATTTTTATTAAATCGCAATTTTGATCATCTTACACAACCACCGGAAATTACTTCGCCGTAAAATTTAATATTCCCTTTCTTATCGTAAAATTTATCTCGAACAAAATCGTTCACCTAGAGAATAAATTTACATGAAGAACAAAACAAGAGATAGTTGTAAGTTTTACCGTTAATTTAATAGCTTTTTCGGGTGCTACGCCCATTAATTGAGGCACTAATCCACGATATAAGCCTAAAACGCCCTCGTGCCGAATTACTTTTTTAAAGCAATCGACGCTATTCCTGTACATCAGTTCACCAATAAAGGAACCAGACCGTTGATTTTGCATTCTCGTTTTAACCAAATCAATTGGATAAACAGCAGTTGCACCCACGGCTAAAATTTCGCAATAAATTTCAATTTTACCAAAAAGAATTAGTTAACTTGAACAAACCTCCTGCAATCGAACCCAAAACAAAACGGTAAGAATTTTCCAAAACGGAGATAAAAAAGCTTCTATCATCAGGACTCTGAAATATAAAAAAATTAAATAAAATATTAATGGATCAAATACTAATGGAGTACTTACGGAAACGGCTTTTAATTCGGCTAACCTCATTGTAATTTGTTTAAAATATTGCTCAGGAGCAATCGCACTTAAATCATTGTAAATTATTTTCCTAAAAAAATTTGATTGTAAATTACATTTATAAAAGGTCGAAATAGCACAAACCCGCGCCAGAAACCATTATCCTTAGTTAATAAACTAATGCAGCAAAAATATAAAAAGGTATAAAATAATTTTTTTGATAAAGGTTTCAATTTCCTTAAAATGAAATTCTTTCTTGTTTTAAATAAAATTTATTGTAAAGTGTCATTTAAATGTACTTTGACACAAGTTCACTTTATTAACAAGTGAATCAACAAAAATAGATTTAATAAATTTGAAATAAGTGAATCAAGCTTGGATAAATACAACCAAACACAACCAACCAATAAACTGTTATTTTTAGCTAAAAATTGAAAAAAAAAAAACTTCACAGAGATCTGAATTTCTTCAGATCTTTCGTAGTTAGCCATAGATAATTTTAGCCATAAGTTGGTATAAACTCTCAGCTCACCAGACCCAGAAATTGGATAAAAATGGTTCGAGATGAAACAAAGAGGAACATTTTATTGGTAACTCCTCAAGAGCCGGAAAATCAACCAATCCTGCAGATCTCCAAAGTTGGGTACGACTAAATATAACAGAGCTGCAGTCCCGCCAATCATTGGTTGATGATCGTTAATTGGATGAGAACGAGGTTTAAATGTTTTCAGAAAGGGGACCTACTGTTTAACCTGGACTCCGAACCACAACAAGCATAAGTAAACTTATAATTAAATTAGATTTAATAATCCCTGAACCTTAGTTTTCACTTCATCCGATATACAAATGAGCAATTCGATTTTTTCAATCGTTTCAAAATTAGCTAAACATTACGCTCAAAAAAAATAATTCCCCGTTGACAATAAATTTTGACAATATGTAACTTTAGAATTTCATCCTATGGAGATTTTAATGGAAAAAATTTACTTTTTCTTAATATTACTAAATTGAACTAATAAAACCAAAATAATCCTAAAGAAATTAATAAGAAACAGCACTTACCCCGATTGGTGTAGAATATCACATAATTGAAACAGAATATCAACTTCTAATGGCGTCATTTGAGACATCGCTTGGGCCGAATGCATAAATTCCTCTTTGGTGACTTCTTGATGTCGGTTACCACCAGTGCAATTTAAATAAATGCGTTTTACTAATTCCATATTATTTAACAGCGAATTAAATGCAATGAAATATGCAAAGCTTACTCTTCTACCACTTTGGCCACTACTAGCTGCCTGCACAACAATTTACTTGTAGAGCTAACAAATAATTCTTAAATTAATCCTAACTCTAGTTTTTACATTAGTGACCATCATTTTTCGAAAATTTCCAAAATTAAAAATCTACCCTCTCCCCACCTAAACTTACCTCCACAAGATGTGATTGGACTTGTTGTGTTAACAAGTGGCGTTTAATGCTAATCATAATATGTTGAAAATCCAGAACTGAAACAAATCCAGAACCGTTCTTGTCAGCCCTTCTAAAACCCTCGATTGCGTATTCTTCATGAAAATCGTGTAAAAACTGACTGAACTCGTTATAGCTAATCACTCTTTTTTTATCGCGACCAAAATACAATTCTATAAATGGGGAATCCATATTAAAAGGTATTGAACGATGCAAATCCGTCTTTCGCATTACCTCAGCGAATTCACCTGAAGAAATTCAAAATACAAGAATAAAAATAATAACTTACAAAAAACTTACCAAAACTAACCAATCCATTTCCATTAGTATCAAATAATTGAAAAGCGGTTTTATACAAAGCATCTGGATAACAGAGCAAACCCTCAAATGCCTGAAATTCTGAAAACGAAATGAGTCCATCTTTGCTTGTGTCAACAATTCCGGCAAGCAATTTAAGCGATTCTTTATTATAATTTTCTGCGGGAAATAAACCAAGATATTTTCTAATAAAGTCATCGTCGGTCATAAACTTTTCTCCATCCTTTTCTTGGGAAGCATATTTGTTGAAGACATCCAATAGTTGGACAGAACTTGCTCGTTTGAGGTAGCCAGCTGCCTGTTAAAAATTGTCAAATTTAAAATTTACCCCAGTTTAATAATTTAAATTTTTAGATCTCAAATTATTATTCAGCTAACTACGATAACACAAGAGAAAAATTTTACTAAGGCATTATCGATAGTACATAACAAAGCCTCGTGTTTTAATTGGAAATCATCTATGATTGTAAAGTGTAAACAAAAATCTACTATTGCTTAGCAACTCTCGAGAGCTTTAGCTCGAGTGCACTTGATTCAAAGCAACAATACAATTTTTTAAAAACTAGAATTAGCAAGAAAAAAACGTGAGGTTATCATATATTAGCTAAGATAATTGCGTCAAACAATGACATACGTCATTGCCATGAATGCGTTGCAGCGCAACAAACAGGATGGTCTCTCCATTTCGAGGAATGGAGCTCTTTTTCTAATAGAAGTGCTACTGTAGTAAAACTGTACGCAATTATAAGAACGTTAAATATGTCGGAATATTTCACGATAGCTTTTGCATAGCAACAATGACCCGTCAGTTAAAAAAGACAAGAACATTTTGTTAAACGATTAATTTATTTATTACACTTTATTATTAGGCGGAAAGTTTAAATAAAATATTAATAAAAACCCCAAAATTTTATGTTATTGCATTTTAAGATGATTTTATAAATTAACTTTAAAAATGGCATTCTAATTAGCTTACAAACATACTTATATTATAATACAATCAAAAATCAAATTAAGTATTAATACATAATATATTATTATTTAACGAACAAATAATCAGTGGTTGTATCACGAGTGTTAAAAAATATTCATGAAGACGAGACGATAAGAACTACAGGATATTCAAATTCTTCAGCAAATATTGTAAAAGTGTGAGTGATATTTAAGAATTAAAAAATGTATTCCACGATTGCTGGCATTTGTTCTTAGTAGGGAGAAGCGTTGCACAGAGTATTTAGGCTGGGATTTATCCTTCAGATTCTGAAAATTAGTTTTTGGTCTTCATCTTCAATTTTTACATTTTATTTTTTTGGATTCGTCTCATAACTGCAATTTAAATATGGACACAACTATTGCACTGTAGTTGTATTATTATTTATCTAGGTTAGGTTAGATTCCTGAGAGGCACGCGACTTGCACTCACAGTTGGAGATTATACGTTGAGAGGCATTTCTATTTACTGAATGACTGTAGCGTAGAAAAAGAGAGAGAACAGTATAACTAATTTATTATGATTGGTCAACTAGTGCAATTGTTCACGCCTTCAATATTCAATGCCATTGATAAGAATCGGAAGTGTAAGAAATGTCTACCTCAACAAAAGTAGAACACACAGTATTTTATTTTATTCGGAGCAAAAGTAGAACTTTACATGGTAAGCCATCAAAAATATTCTTGTTCCTAATAAAACATTCGACTGTTTTCAAAAAAATTCATGAGAGCAGAGTTCCAATTAACAAAACACGAAAGAAAATAAAATTTATATTTCGATCAGATATAAAAAAAAAGATTGAGAATGTATGTCAACCCGACACAAAGGTTGTAAACACTGTTTCTTCACAATCAGTTGCAAATAATAAATCAGCAGTGCATTGTAAAATTGCAACTATAAGGTAAATGTAATTTCAAACAAAATTTATTGAATGGATAAATTTCGAAAAACCAATTTTCTTACTGAAAGGCAGGAATTTACCTTTTTCCATAAATCTGGTACGGAAAAATTAAATTCAATTCTACAAAAACGTTCAAGTGATAAATTAAAATTTATTTGAAACTGAAAACATATTTATCTCAGTTTATTCGCTTAAATTAAATTTAAATCGGTTTTGAGACGTTAGCCTACAGCATCATAGCACTTAGAAAAAAAACACACTTGAATGATTCAAAATTTGCAAGCAGCACATAACTTTACAAACTTCTTGAATGTCCAAACACTATGCAACACTAACCTCAGTATCGTCAGCAGTAATTTTCTTGACTTTCTTTGACATTTTATATAAAATTTGTGATTTACAAGATTTTACACTGGAGTTACAATCGTTTTATTGTAAAACTAAAAAAAGATACCAACTAGGACACCACAATATATCGAAATGACCGGATCAGCAGCGCAGTTAAAAATAGTCAGTTAAAACGTTAACGTAAACGTTCGTACGCACATTTCCATAAATTTCGAATAAATTGTTATTTTTAATTTTTGCAACAACGAAACAATTATAAACGTGTTTATTATAAAACCAGGAAAATGCATCTTGATTATTAAAATTTTGTCGAAATATCAAATCAATCTCAAGTGTCACAATATAATGGAAAACAAACCCAAAATTAAATTAATTCTTGATATAATGGCAACTTGATTATGAAAAATGACGCAAGTAACTTTGATTTTGCCTGATTAAAAATGCATTGGCTGGTGAGTATATTTTTATTGCACATTACATAAGTTAATTCCATTGCAAATTATAAAATTACTCTTCAAATTAGTGGAACGTCACGAATTTGAAAATGATTGCCAAGGATCGATTTATTATAGATATAATTTACTTTTCATAACTTTTTTTTGAATCTTATCCAATAACATAAAAGATAAGCGATACTCAATCACTGATAGAATTCCTACTTTTTTCTGTTTTTTTATCATGTTTATTTCTCGTGTAACTCATGTGCTATTTAATTTTAATTAACACTCAACTATTTATTCTTACAATCAACTTATAGTAATATGTATCTTGTCAGTTTTATGTATTTAGCTGTTATTTATGGGATACATTATGTTCTCGTCCTTATCTAAGAAAAGCAATCAGAAGTTGCGGTCATTCGTATTAGGCTATTAAGCTCCGAGAGGCGCTGATCGGATCGAATTTTTTTAATCTGTAGAATAGATTTTATTGTCAATTTATAGGATTCTCTTTAACCATAGAAGAAATCCGAGTTAAGAAATATAAAACAATTAAAAATACAGAATTACAGATTAACGTGAAATTCTAACCACGGCACAAATAAAGTCTTGATCGTTGTTGCCCCCCCCCCCTATTACTACTTTGTCTATATAGATTTTTCATTTTTCATTGTGGGCTGCAATATTCTTACCGTATATTTCCGAGACTGTATCGCTTCATCTGAGAAATTTTCAGGAATTTCTCGACAATTGCATTGTATCCTGTACCTTGTTCATCAAAATTGCTTCTACGGTTTATACCTTTCGACTTCGCCGTTAAATCAAAGAATCATTTTCCTTATTTATTAGTGATACTATAGTATATTATAGCTTTTTGTATCTACGAATACATATACTCCGTCTAATATTTACCTCCTATTTTTTAGTCGTAGGATATTATTGATTTTTAACCCTTTTACACATTTTATATTAGCATAAATTATTCATTTTTTCTTTCACTCCACCATCATCGCGGGTCTACTCTATAAAAGTTATTTCTGCATCAACAAAATAATAAGGTATTCCAATCTGTATACAGTAAACTCTCGTTTTAGTGTTACTCGATATAGAAGCATCCGTACCACGTGACTACCACTATAGAAGCATGTAAAATGTCACGTACCGGACTTATTATATAAACAAAGTATCTTTGTTACACGCGTTTAAATTTCAGTCGACGCTGAATCTACAAATTGCAAGATTTTAATACAAATTTATAGTATATATTGTAATTTGGTTAAACGTAGCACGAATAAAATTAACCTTCAAAATTTGCAAACGCGTTTTTTCAAATTATTTAATTAACCAGCAATTATATAAAATACATTTAGACAACTATTTGTTTTCATATTTTCGTCAAATTTGTATTTTTATTTTATGCAATATAAAAGGAAACTTAAGTAAGATGCCGTGAATGACGCACTCCCAATCGAAAGAAATACTCCTATAAGATATTTTTTTACAACCTGGAATGTAACTAGTATAATAAGTAATATCAGCAATTTTATTAATAATGCTACAATTTTATCTTGTAAATTGGGACAACGTACGAATAATTTTTTTTGCAAAATTTTCAAACGCTTTCTTCAAATGATTTAATTTAATATAAATAAATGTATTAACACAACTATTTTTTTCACTTTTTTGTGGAATATGTGTGTATTTTTATGTTATTTAACATAAAACGAAATTTATAAATACACCGCCATAAGTTTCTACGGTAATTTTACAATTTAAGACATTGTCGCATAAAAGTGCTGATGTATAATTGCTATAAAATTGTCGGCGTATTATATATCAGTGGCTGCTGTTTATAAAACATGCATATCTATTTTACCTCTCGATATAGAAGAAAACCTCGATATAGTAGAATGTTTACGGTCCCGACCGTGCTTCTATAACGAGAGTCTACTGTATCGACGTGCGTAACTGCATTAACGAGATTCCTTAAGATTAAATCTTAAGAAAAAAATTAGCTATAATAAGTTAGATAATTTAAATTCCAAGTTAGAGTAAACTTTTAAGAATCATTATTATCAATAATAGAATTCAATATAAATTTAAGTCTGTTTTATTGAAAGATTTACAGTTAAGTGACATTGTTTCGCTTTTTTAAATTAATTAATTTTACTTCCAGTAGTTGAAGTTATTATAAAGAGTTCAAGCTCCATTAGATAAAATCATCAACCTGAGTTAATTGAACAAGAAAAATACTGTACTGCATAAAATCTAAACCGCAACATTTATACAAAAGAACTTTAAAAAATTGAACTATTCTATTGGAACAGAGTCAAATCCGTCTCATACTTAGGGGTTTTTTGCAAATATTTATGGGCGAAATGTATTAAAAACCATTAGTGAAGTGGTTCAATTAGAATTTTAAATAGAACTAATTCCATAGTCGATCAAACCAGTGGCGTAACTACCAGTGTTCGATCGAACAAGAGCCCGGCTCTGCCACAATCAGAATTCAAATTTTTGTGATTTTTAACACTAAACAGTGAAAACATCGCTAAAATCAGAAAATATACGGCACATTATAAAAATAAGGTGTCTGCCACATTTCTCATGTATATCTATTTAAAATAATTATTATAATAGCTATTTATGTCATGAGTACATAATATAGGTCTTTATCGGACGAAGCCGAAGTTTATGGCAGAGCGAGCTTGCGAGCGAGGCCAATAAATAGGCTGAGTCCAAAAAGCCTAATTATGTGCAAATGACATACATAGCTTTATGTTCGACTGCACCGTAGAGGATTTTCTTTTCTTTTTTTTCTACTTTGACATTTAGGTAGTGAAAATTGCATAATTTCGAAGAGTGCTTTTTTTATTGCTCCTGGTTACAATAAGTTGTTTATTAATTTGTTTTAAATAGTTGATTTAAAATTGTGTGAAATTATTTAATAAGTTAAATAATGGAAGAAATTGTTGAAATAGCCCTAAAAGCTAAAGAATCGCTACTTCCGACAAAGTCAAAGCAATTATACGAAGAAACTTACGGCACATACAAAAAATGGTGTTTAGAAAAACAAGTTATGAAAACTACAGAGGATAGTATATTGGCATATTTTAATACTAATCTCGCGTCTTATAAAATATCTACCTTATGGACCAAATATTCCATGCTGCGGACTACAATTAATTTAAATGAAGCAATCGATATAAGCAAGTTTCCTAGTATTATCCCTTTTCTGAAAAGAAAGAGAGAAGGGTATGCAGCAAAAAAGTCATTCATTTTAACAAAAGAACATGTCAATTCTTTTTTATTTGACGCCAATGACGAACAGCATCTGTTAAACAAGGTACACATACTTAACTTATTTACTTTGACTTACGATGATGAATAATGAAAGTATATTTATAGGTTATTCTTATTTTTGGTGTCTGTGGAGCTTGCAGACGACAAGAATTAGTTTCACTATCAACCACAAATGTTGAAGATTATCAAAAACATATATTGGTCAAGTTGATCGACACAAAAACCAAAAAAGATAGGTCCTTTATCATACTACCGAGTGAAAATTTGAATTTATTGGATGTAATTAGAAAATATATTAACCTTAGACCAAAAATAATTGTACATAGCAGATTCTTCGTAAATTATGTTAAAGAAAAATGTACTGTCCAGCCTGTAGGAATCCACAAAATTGGTAGTGTACCTAGCATTGTAGCCAAATTTTTAAATTTACCGAACTCCAGCTCCTACACGGGCCATTGTTTTCGGAGAACGTCTGCAAGCCTTTTGGCAAATTCTGGGGGAAGTATGAGCGAAATCATGCGCCATGGAGGATGGCGCTCCGCTAGTGTTGCCGAAGGATACGTAGAAGAATCCGAAAGCAAAAAAATTAATGTTGCTACAAAAATTTTAGGGCAAGAAGGTATTTCTAGAGTCGAAAACGAAGAAATTCAGCAAATAAATAAAGCACCAGCATTACCGGTTTCAATTAGTAATAATGTGAATTGTGTTTTCAATATTAACAACTATTATAATCAAAGTAATAATAATTAATGTAATCGTTTATAAATTAAATTAAATAAAATATTAATTTTGACGTTTATTTCATTGACATTGACAGGCGGCCGTTTTACTTTATTAATAAAGTAAAACGGACTAGTTCCATAAAATGTTCTCTTATGGTCGCTAAGTGATATTGAAATCATGTTATTATAATACAGTCGGACATAATAGTATATTAAACAACAAGTTTAGAAAAGTTAAGTTTTACTAAACGAATATAGCTTTTAAGTATGAGCGAGCACAGCGAGCGAGTAACTTAAAAGCTATATGAGTTTAGTAAAACTACTTTTCTTACGAGGTTTGTTTATACAATTTTTTCGTATTTTGTGAAAATCTAATCTAAAATATGAATTTAGACGTTTATGAGTAAATTTTTTTGCGCGCGATCGGTCTAAATTTTTTCGTATGCCTTCTTACCGATAATTCACGGGGGGTGAGTACGAGGCGAGGGGGGTGAATTTTTTACTCAGTTTTTCGATATCTAGTGCCGTTCTTGAGTTATTGCTAATTCAAAAAGTTTCTAAATAGATATTTGTGTAAAATTTTCGTAATCTAGTAACCAGACACGGCGGCTTTATTTTTTTACATAACGTCAGTTAATTTTTATTTTTTGATTCGAATTTTGTGTAAGTTACATAATATTAATTATAAAAGTGAGATTGTTAAGTTTTCTAGTTTGAATAATAATTTTGTACTTTTAATATACATAAATATATAACAACGATTCCAATATTTAAATAAACAATCTTCTATCCAATAGTTTTTTATTGACAGTGACATTACTATGCAGTAAAGTGACGTATCTATGTGCTAAAGTGCCACTTTATTAAATGATTTTGAATTTAATAAAACAGCACATTATTAGTCAAAATGCGAAAAAATATATTTACTGTCTGTTTCGGCTTTCGTTAAATTGAACTTGAAGCCGGCATCGATCAAAATAAAACTGACCGTAAAAGTAAAATTTCACATCTGGTAGCATATATACAATAGGTAATAAAGCAATAAACTCTGATCCTTAGACCTTAGCAGATTCCGAAAAATTCCTTTAACAGTTAGGGCATATTTTGATTTTTATTTACATCACATTGCAGTTTGTTACAGTATTTATGATAAAAACCAGTTGTTTTGTTTTTATAAATTATTTTCAGTTTTAAATAGTTATGTTTAAGTTCAATTGTTTATTTTGGAGTATAATTTATTAAAACCGTCAGGTATGTTTTGAATAAAATTGTTGATTTTCTGTTAACTGTTTTTTAACTGGTAGCTAATCTCTATGGTGATTTAAATAAACCTAATTAATAATATTTATTATATTTTTTTCATAAAATAGTTATTTTTATCATTAGGCTGGAAAATTCATTCCTGCCGTATGATAAACGTAATTTTTACGCCGACTTCTATAATAATTAGTTATATAAAATTTAATTATTTTTTGAAATATTTGGTATTAGGAATTTTTTTTGTTGTTGATAGTAAAATATTTGAATTCAAAATTTGACGTTTAAATTTAACTAACCTTAAAAATATAGGTATTTGTCGGTACTAACTTGTTACATTAATTTTTTATAAAATTTTCTAACAAAGATATAGTATACTTTACTACATATAATTATAAAATAATAAGTTAGTTGTATTAATAAATTGCATTAAAAAATGCCATTTATCCCAAAAATTTGTAATACCTATTTAATTCAATTTGACGTACAAAATATAACCAACATTTTATAAAATAATCACTGTTTTTTTCAAACGCTAGGCGAGAAAACCAGCTTTTCAAACCGCTTTTAAAATATGCAATTGAACATTTGCCTGATGGAGACGTAAAAATTAATTTGCAACAATCGTTCCGCTTATAAAAGCCTGTTTACATTATAAAATTTTGCTCAAAATTTTCGTTAAAATTTCCATAAAAGTTCTTAAAATTTGTAGATTTTGCAGATTTGTGTTAAACTCACTATATTTTACGTAAAATTTTAAGGAAATAGGTTCCGAACTATTCCTTAAAATTCGTTAAAATTTCTCTTAAAAGTAAGCAGTGAAATTTTTGTCGTATAATGTAGCTTTAAGATTATTTTAAAAAAAATTCCACGTTAATTTAATATCCATTTAGGGGCCCGATTTTAAGGCCCGACAGTCGGAAACGCAGGCCCGTAGCTGCGTTGTTACGCCACTGGATCAAACCTAAGTCATTCGATGTAAAATTCATTTTTAAATAAAATAAACAAAAAGTTATATGAAAATCAATCCCGGGCAATATGTGAAAAAAACAAAAATTTGTAGATAAATTTGAAATTTTGACATTATAATAAATTTCTAGTGTTTGCTGCTACAGGCACACAAAGTGAAATTGTTGATTTATTTGAAGAGTACGTTTTTTATTATTTTTTTATTTCAAATCTTTTTCAAATAATTTTGAATTAGAAATAAAATTAAATAATTTTTAAATAAACAAACTAAACTAAATGTTAAAATAATGAATTTTAACTGTTAAATAAAGAATACATACTTACAATATTTAAAAAGCAGCAAAAAAGACAATAATTTGCATTTAACAGGTTTGAATAAACAAGAAAAATAAAATAAAAAATGACAACAAATTTTTTTTTTAATTATTTTTAAATATTATAAAATTAGATATCATGTGCCTATTTTGACAAATTAATACAAAAGGTATGTATTTAAAATTATTTATAGCAATTTTGAAAAAATTATAAATTATCGCTCTCCAGTCTCACACAAAAAAATGTTTATTTTACATAATTTATGATAATGATAAAGTAATGTTAAGAAACAAATTCAAACTATTTACAAATCACCAAGAAGTTGGATATAAAAAATTAAATTTTGCAAGAAAATAAGTTTGAATATTTTCTTCTATGGTAAATAGTTTTTTTAGAAACTCGAGTAGTTATGATTACTGACAGATTTGGTTACTTAGCATTTGACCTTGCTGGGGATTCCGGTCATGCTTTGTAATTATTTATGTTATTCGGTGCTGCTAATCAGCACCTGTCAATTTGACATTAAAATTGTTTTGCTACTGTTCTGTAAATTTTAGAATCAAAACTATCACATTAGAATGCAGAATCATTGATTGGTTGGGAGAGACTAAGGCTCTGTGTCGGGATTAACTTAGAAAAATGAAGATGATTTCAAACCATATTGGTTTCAACTGATATTTTAAATTTTGATAAGTTAGATAGTTTTTATGTTATTTTAAAAAATTTGTAAAAAAATAATACACTCTTGCATTGATATTTTAAATATTATTTTATCAAACATTATAAAAACTTCCTACGGCGGTCCTTTTGAATCCTTTAAACCAAAACTGTATAATTTTAAAAAATACAGATCAGAAAGGTTCTGTATTGTTAAATATTTTTAAGTGTATTAAAAATCCTACAAATCTAGAGCAAACTCTATTTAATTAAAAATAGCGTTGTTTTTAACCAACTTTTTCTATCTCGTAGAGGTCATTTACAGTTCACATGGAATAAAATATATGATTGATAAAACTATTTCTCAATTGATAACCATGCATATGACTTGTTTCAATTTACAAAAGTAAGGTAAAAATTTCAAATGGCATAATTGACCCATCATCAGCCATTATTATCTGAATACCTAAATATTAAAGGAAGTTGATAATCATTTAATAATTAGGAGAATAAACCGGCCAGCAATAAATAAACCGCACGTTCTTACGTTCGTAATTAATTTAAATTTTAAAACTAAACAAAAAGTACAATATTTACAAATTAATTTATAACGACTTTTTTCTTCAATTAAATGTCTATGCCGTATAAATTAATTTTAATATCAAATTATTATGCAATTCAACATATTATTTTATGAATATCTTAACATTTTATAAAATCGTTTACATCGACCAAACTATGTTATACCAATTTAAAAACGTGGAAATTTAAATTTTCAAAAGGGGGCGGTACCGCAACATTTGAAAAACTTTTGAAATATACAACAAAGTTTTTTTTTTGAAAAGGCGGATGTTTTAAGAGCGAGATTGTATTGTTATATTTATATTTAAACAAATATTGTCATTTTAATAATAAACAAGGAAAACGTGACTTACCCACCTCTTGACAATACACCTTGGTCCCTAACAAACCACTTAATATGCTAAAATTCGAGTTCATTCCTGATTTTTTTTCACCAAATTACCAATATACACTCTTTAGAAATATATAGTAAACTTTGTAAAAATATCAATTTGAATTTTATGTGTAAAGCACCATTTACATATACCGTGTTTCTTTTCACAGTGGGCTGTGGCATACCATGAGATAATACCAAGGTTATTAGTGACATCGGTAAATGGCAAAATATAACTAAAGTGTCTGCAAGAACCCTCTACCAACCAGAAGCAACATTACAGTGATTCAATAAGCCGCGCGTTTTAAAATTCTAAATTTTTTTTTTAATTTTGAAAATGAAATTAATAGTACTAATTTTGTATTTACCCGATTTCGTTTGGATTGAATCATTTCTACAAGTTATGTGTCAATAATACGATGATCAACTATGATTTACCTTGAATTTCTATATTGATTTCTGTTTACTCATCTGGAATTTTCATCTGAAAATAATATATTATATTAACAAGTATTAAGATTACAGTGAAACAAATGATATTAATTTAAGTTAGTTCTGTTTTTCTATCGTTAATTTTTATTTTATGTTTGTTTTATATAAATACTGGTGCCGAACCATGTTAAAACAGGCATCTTCCGGCAAAATTGCGCCAGTAGCGCAAAGAGTGCGCACAAATCTCCAAATTCAAATTTTCATCTGGTTCACAATTTGTTATCATACTTCTATAGTACATTGCAGTTATGTGAATCCACTTTAACTTTTATTATTTGTTTATAGAAAATTATTTGTTTTCTTAAGTTAAATGAAAAGTAATAACAACACAAGATGGCAGAAAGTGATAGCAAGTCTAAAGCAGGTCTAGCCAATGAGGTAATTGTAAAATAAAATATCAATACATTTTACTTACCCACCTACTAAAATATCTAACCTAAATTTTGCTTTTTTAGGATTTCCTTTTAAGGCACGTTGATATATCGCTGTTGGAATCGGAAAAACGTACTAACGGCGCACTCAATTTTCGTGATTATTATACAGTATATTTATTAGAAATGAAGTATGTATCAATGTTTATCAATATTTTTATCTAATATTTTGAAGATTGCTGATGACATAATCTATAAAAAAAATATTGAATTGCTTACCGCACCTTAATAATTAGCACTAGTGTTGTAATATTCACTGTTAGTTTTAGTATTGCTTGAGATTTAATGAATGATTGACCATACAATAGCAGTAAAACATAATTGAATTTAAATGAGAAGATGTGCAAAGTTCATTTAAATAAATTTAGGTTGGTTCAAATATTTTTGTAATCATTAAATCTATACATCAGCCCAAATATGTATTGCTCTAGTATACTCATAAAATAGATTGTTTTTGAATTTTCGGACGTAGAGCACATTTAGACAATGTACTGATTAAATTTATAATTAGTAAAACTCTCTAAGTTATTTACAGAGATTTTCCAATTAAAATTAGTGTTATTCAAAAATTGGCAATTTAAATTTGCTAGCTTCAAAAGAACAAAATAACTATGTTTAATTTTAAGATTGTCATTAATTTTTTAAAACTTCCTGCTAGTAACTACACAGGTATCGCAAATACCTAACAAAGATTTGTCGTTGTAACAGAAGTTTTGTTATAGCAACAAATGTTTTAGTAGATGCTTATTGATTCTTAATAAAGTTTTTTTCTGCTTCATAATCATATTTGATAATTTACAATTAATATTTTATTTTTGAGATCGGTTTTGTTGGAAGAACAAATTTTTATTTCGGTGTAAGTTTAAATCTTTCACTATATTTAAGAAAATTAAAATTTTGAAAACTTTGGAATTATTAATATCTCAAAAATCATTTATTTCAAACATGCCAACTTTTCAACACAAATATCACGTATTTCTTAATCTGCTATTTTGTAGGTTTTTTGTTAACAAAAATATTTATGGTTCTTGTGAAAACATAACTATCAAAATTGTGGTTAAATTGTGAAGGATTAAGGTCGGTTCCCTTAAGCACTTCAATAATATCATGTAATTATTATTTAATATATTCTAAATTCTTTTTAATCTATTTATAAAAAAACAATTAGGTGATCTGATAAATTTTTATTGAACTGTAGAGAGATAATCACAATTCATTGCGTTTAGTTAAGTGTAAAAAATAAATTCTAATTTTAAAAATAACAGATACTAATTGGTAAATTTTATAAAAATCTTTTATAATAATTGTCAGTTTGAAATGAAGTATTTTCTGCAAATCCATACGTCAAAAAAACTTGGCTCTATGTCATTCCATGATAAACTTGAAAGAATTTTTCGAATCCAAGTGTAGGCAATATTTTTGGAAATCAAAGAAACAAATATTCGTATGTCAAAATTGTTTATAATTAATATTAACGTCGCGAAAGATATACTGAAGTTCAATTCGTTGCAAACAAAAAATGAAAATTTTAATTTTTGCTAGTGTGTTTGTGTTTTTAATAGGATCAAATAACAAATTCATTCCGAAGTATATTTTTCTACAATAATCTTACATAAAAATGTTAATCTAATTTTGTTGATACTCAAAATATTTTGGTTTTTCGATCTAGTATCGAAAGCATTACGAGCCGAGAATAATAGTACCTACACTAGTATTTGACCCGAAAATGAAAAAACGAAATATTACGTCAAAATTAGTAAAACATTGCAGAGAAGTACAGAAAGTGCTTTTGCTCCGAATAACATGTTATTATTTCTTAAACTGTGAAAAATAATAATTAATAGCACTAAACTAGTACTTTAGCGCCAGCGAAGCTGAAAAATAGTATATTGCTTTATTAGAAGCTAATGGCCGACTTTTTATGGCGAGTTTATAAATCGCCATTAAAATTAAAAACATTTAACATCTTTAGAATTTGTTTTTGTATTTGAACTAAAAAAAATATAAATGTTTATATAAAATAGATAAAAATTATTAATAAGTTGAAATTTCAACTAGAAAAATAGTAATTACATAAAATATGTTATAAATTAACAGATTCACAGCCTAGGCAATAAAAAATTTACATAACAACAAACGTGATTGTACAAAGTACGTGACAACTTGATTGTAACAATAGTCTCAAATATTATTGTATCCTAAATTGTCCAGGTTGTGCAGCCCGAAGGCCGCACTGATTCGTCACTCTCTCTTCCAATTACACAGAGTGTTCCCGTGACCGTGAAAAACCTTTAAAGTAGTGATAAATGACACTTTTCTAAGACAAATTTTTAAATAAAATTTTTGTTCAAGTCTAAACTCTTGGGGGTACCTACCTTTAAATCAATTTTTTAAATTTATGATTTCAAACGGCCATAGCTTCGATATTATTGATTTTTTAGGCTTATTTGATTAGAACTTTTCAAAAGATCATTCGCTTATTTACAAATTAGGTTATAAGCCCTTATCGTTTAGAATCAACGGATTTCGAGTTATAAATTAAATTATGCGAAAAATGTTGAAAAAACTCAGGTTTTATTTTTTCTACTTTTCTTGCGAACTCCGTATCTCTTAACCAAAACGTTTTAGAAAAAAACTGAAGGCCAAGCCGGATAGGGAATTTAACGGGCTACAACTTTGGTCAAATCAATTTTTTTGGGAAACTAACCGTTTTCACAGACATGCTGAAAATAATGAACAAAATGTAGGTAAAAAAATAAATAACAAACTAATTAACAATATTAACAATAAGGTAATAATAAATTATAATATACAATTTTAAATAAATAATTCTTAAACAAATAACCATATTATACAATGTTAAGAGTCAGCCAAGTTAGACAATAAATATCATTTTGCAAGTGTGTAAAATCACAAAGTAAAATATTAAATTTTGATAATTTCTTAGACTTAAAAGTGGCTGGAGTATCAAAACTGTGTAAGTCGAAGCAAAATACAAATTTAAATAAAAATATTCATTTGCTTTTTATTGTACCAACAAGCAACTTTTTTAAGTTTCAACTTAAAGTTTTGAGAGCAAAAAGTTGACGGGCGGCATCTGTTACCTTTGTATTGTAAACGTAACGTTAATTAAATTTAATATTCATAGTTATGTTTTACGAAAATAAAGTATGTTATATTCGGAGCAAATGTGTTGCTTGCGGCTATTTTGTCTTACAACGTAAAAAAATTATTAAATTTAATAATTCCAATACTTTACTGCCGCCCGTCACCTTTAATTTTGAAAACAATTGCTTTCATAAAAGATCATTTTCTAGATCATAAATTATATTTAATAAATATAATGTACGTCACTATATAATTATTTATCTTGCAAAAAGCTACAAAAGTTACTTTAAAAATCTTGGTAGTTTTTTGATTAAACTCGGCGAAATTTGTCTCAAATAAAAACTTATGTTAAAAAATATGCTTACTTAAGTTTAAATTTAAAATAATAGCAGAATTTTATTCGTAAAATTTGTAATTTGTTATTTATTTGTTTAATAAATTTTGGTTGAGTTGGTTTACAGTCAGTGGCGTAATTAGGAGTTAGCTTGGATTCCATATTAACAAATCAGGCTTCATATGAATGAAAAATAACAAATTATGATAAAAAATATTCTTTAGCAATAGCATAAATTGCTTTTATATTTTATAATGTTTAAATTTTTTTGAAATAACTATGAACTATGGCTCATGCTAGGTCCCTGTAATTATGGACCTAGGTGACCCTGAATTCGTGGAACTTTGGTAGTTACACCACTGGTTTCAGTTACATTATCATTAGGTTTTAATTAAATTGATCAGTTAGGTTTGGCTTAGATCAAGTTTGAGTTGGGCTTGGTTTGCTTTGAGTTAAGTTATTTTGCTTTATTTTATATTTCTTTGTATTATCATTTGCAAAATGGGTACTGATTTCAAAGAATTTTCTAAATTAATCTATAATTCGACGTTACAGAAGGTTAAAACATATTTTTGGGATTTTTTTTTGCGTTTTTCTATCGCAATACAATAATTTTGTTTAAATCTATCACGAGATCTGAATTCCTAATGCTGAAAATGTTTTTATCAGTGGTTTTCGAAATTTTTTTTGGTACTCATAATTCTTGACAAAAAATCTCTGTTGGTGATTTATAGCTGACAAAAGGATTAAGAAAATGAACCCTCTAACGCTGATTTACATTTATATTAGGTATGCACCATAAATAAAATTAAAAAAAAAAACAAACAATGCTGTAACAATTTTTATACTTTTTTTCTCTAAAACCAACTTGTGGCTGATTAACTTCACCAGCAGTCGCAAGATGTTAATTTTTGAAGCAATAACAATAAAAGTTTATTTTGTGAATTCATAATTCGTACTTTTATTCCAACGGTTTTTCAAACACATTATTAATCAAATTATACACTACAACGAACCAATTAACGTACAGAGACACTTTTATGGTTTAATAACCTCATTAGATCAAATAATGATTCATTTGCAAATGAAATTTTAATTACAAAATTACTTCTAAGAATAAATGTTGTAGAAAACTTAAATTTCAATTTATTTTAGGGTAACCGATCCAGAATTAAATGAGAAAATCTCAAATTTAACGACTGTTTGGCGACGTTATACAGAATTTGAGCAATTACACAATTATTTACAACTTACCTATCCTTACGTAGTAATTCCACCCCTACCAGAAAAAAAAGTATTATATGGGTGGCAAAAGGTATCGAACGATACCTTTGATCCTGATTTTATTGATCGAAGACGTGCAGGGTTGGAAACTTTTCTATTACGCATTGCCTCGCATAATATTTTAAGTAGAGATAAATACTTTTTACAATTTTTGCAACAAGAAGATGCTTGGAGAGAAGCTTACAAAACTAACGGTGCGTATGTTGGTTTTTTGTTGTAATTATTTTGTAACCTTTTTTCTTTTAGGGTATCTACAAACTGTAGAAAATAAGTTCAAAAGTCTTGAAGTTGTTGTTCGACTGCGAAAATGTGATCCAAGATTTCAAGCAATTAAAGATTATAGTTACAATTTACAAACTCACTTAAGCAATTTACTCAAAATAAGATCACGGATCGCTGAACGACAGTATACGATTCATAAACTTCATTCAAATTATGGAAGAGTGTTTAGCGAATGGAGTGCTGTGGAAAACGAAATGGGAGATGCTTTGCAAAGAATGGGCCATTACTTAGATTCTTTATCTTCGAGTATTGATGCAACTCTAGAGGACGAGGAGTTATTGGCAGATCAGCTAAAAGAGTATCTTTTTTTTGCGGGAGCGTTGCAAAACGTATGCAAACATAAGGAGATTCTTCAGCTGCAAGTCGAAAGTGCTGAAGGAAATGTTATGTCTAAAAGTTTGGAAAAGTCGAAAGCCCAGCAAGGAAAATTGGGTATAATGTCTCGACTGTTCGGTGCTGTGGACACCGATGAAGTAAGGGAATTAAGGGTTAATTTATTAGATAAGCAAATTCAGGACGGAACGGAGGCTGTTTCTAGCACTAAGAATGAATTGGAGTAAGTTGCTTTTCTGTGTTGTCGAAATAATTTACAATTTTATTTCAAAGGGAATTTTGTACCAAATCTCTGAAAGACATAGATAGGTTCCAAAATCAAAAGGTAACTGATTTGAAGGAAACTTTAGCTGCGTTTGCTATTTTGCAACTGAAAACCGCTAAAAAGGTAAAAGGTAATAATTTATTTTATGGATTTTTTAATTTTGGGAAAACGTTGTTTTAGGGACTGCAAACTTGGATACAAGTCAGAGATTGTCTACAAAGTATTCCATAAATTTTGTGATAAACATTCGCATATTTTGTTTAATATTTAATTTCACTGTTTAATATGTTAATGCTTTTCTATTTATTTATGTGATGAATTTATTACTCGTTTTTTTCATATTATCACACTATGTACATGAAAATGGTAAATACATTTATGTGAACTTTATGAGTACTTATATGTGCATTTATTAAGTTGTTAACGCAAAAATAAACATTGAAAAGTCGTGTTTGGTTTTATTTATTCAAATTTGATAAAAAGAAACAATCTCCAGGGTTCTAAAATAAAAACTACGCAATTTTTATGTAATCTGTACAATAAAATCATTTTATTACTGTGGAAAACTTGGAGAACTGCATTATCATTCCAATTTTATAAAGGAAACTCAAAAAATGTTTAGGAAATCTCACTGCTGTTTGATCATGAAGTTGCTCACTTAACTGTTTGAGAATAAAATTGGAAATTTTAGAAGAGATCCAGCTGACCATTTCACACTGATCACCTCCATTATCAAAAAAAGTATAGTTATCTTTAGAAATCTTAAAAAAATAAAATTAGTAAAAAAAACGTTGTCGGTGAAAAGGTAACATTGGAATACATGAGAAGAGCGCCAATCTGGTAGCCAATACTTGTTGGCTTGGTTTTTTTCTCAAACAAAGTAGGTATTCTCGTATGACATACAGGAAGATGTTACATTTTGCAAAATTTTGTTTCTCCAAATTCAAATTTACACGTAAGCGTTAAATTAAGTAGTTCAAAAACTTTTCATCGGCTTATAGATAATTTACAAATACAATGTTTGTTTTAATGGCAATGAAAATTGAATAGTTAAATTTTAATGTATATAACTAACATTTGACCCAGGGTTAACGAACAAGTCAAAGTTTTTTGAAAGCAAATGCCCAATTTAGAAAGGAATTAATAATATAAATTATTAGTCGTGGACATTTTTTTCTGATACCAATAATATAGATATGCAATAATCCGTTATAACTTTGAATTGTCTACAACTCTGTAATGCTATTAAAATTACAGTATTATTGACTTCATCTAAAGACACGTCACATTTTCAGTCTAAGGCTAATAAATAATTTCATAGAAAGTTTATCTGTACTGGTATTGTCATGTACACCGTCACTTTATTCTCATACTTCGTATTTGAACTTGCAAGTGAAAAAAATGGGTGACGAAAAAAAAGGTTCTTATACATTCTTAGGATTGTATGTGACTTTTTGTGGTTTTCTTATTTTCTGGTTAATAAAAAAATATTATAATGGTCGAAGACAAATCAACCTAGCTTTTGAAATCATTAGTCGACAGCTTCAAGACATGCAGGACCGATTGGGAATAGATCCGGATGAAGATTTAGCTATAACCGAATTTGAAAATGGCCAAGAAGTTTCTGCGATAATTGAAGAGATTAGTCCGGAAAAGTGCAAGGATCTTTGAGGTTTTTTATAAATTTATGAAACTCGGAGATATTGATTAATAAGTTTCGGTTATGATATTTCCGTTTTATTTGTATCCGTCGGAATTTAGTTGCTACGGACAATTTTTATAAAATGATAGATATTTGTTTTGGTTAAGAAAGAAAAGGTGTTTAAAACCGCAATGCGTTTTCAAAAGGTGTCTGTTGATGTTTGGAAAGTAATATTTTATTCGGGTTCGTGTCTGGTACTTGCTTTTGTTGCCTGGGTATTCTTAAAACTTGTTTATGCGTGCTTTTGGTTACCTGGGCATCTTCAACGAGAAGAAATAGAAATGGAAGAGCACCTGCAACAATGTGATTATGAAGAGACCGACGAAATAGAAACACAAGACGGAAAATTAAAGAAAAATTAATAATTGTATTGTAATTTTGTAATATATTTTTTGTACAGTAGTTTTATATAGGGAAAACTTTAAAGCACTTCATGTTTGTTGATAAATAAAATATTACCAGTAAGTTGTCTTGCTTTTTTTTTAATTCGATCGAACCCCGCCGACCTTTTTTTTAAATTCAAGGCCGATATAAATAATTTGAAAATCAAAAGTACCTACTAAAAAAAGTGTAAGTGATAAAAATAGTTACTTAGAGTAAATATCGAACCAAATCCAACATCCCCTGTTTTGCTACTAGTAACAGGTCAGCCATGTTTTCTGACGTCATTAGTTAAGGGTGAATCGTGCCGAGGAATGTATTAATTTTTACGTGGCTCTCGAAAACGCTATTTTAATTTGTAAATGAATATTTAATAAAGATAAACATGTTTGCTAATGTTCGCAATGTAGCATTTTGAAAAAATGAAGTTATTTTTTTATCATTTATATTGGTCGAAAAGTAAAATGTGGCCATTCCCGGTGTTTTAGCCTAAAATTAATTGAAACCAGTAACGCAAATTGGGTTGTGATAATAATTGAATTAATTAAATAACAAGTAATGGCAAGATAAGCGAGGAAAAACATTGTTATCGAAAAAGCGCGTCAAAATATGCTCAGTTCTGTGTGATATTTTTTGATTGATTGGTGATTTAAATTTTAATATGTTTGGTAGTTAGAAATTCTACATCGATTTATTAGTTTATGTTTTATTTAAATCATTTTTAATAAACTGATTGAAACTGGGAGCAATACAAGGAGTTTCTGGACGCCATCGTTGTCAACGTGGGTGGATTAAGAGCTCCAGAAATTCAACGAATGAAGATTGCGCTTTATGTATCGGCTTAATGTAAGTTTAAAAATAATCCTAAATATGTATTTTTTAAAAGCAAATATTTCATAATTTTTTATGCATGTTTAAATATCGATTGGACGGCTTTAGTTACTGTTTGTTGCTTTCGTGTCAATTTTTATCGCACATTAATGTTTAAAAATAATAATCCTATTTTAAAATCATTATGTTTATTATTTTACATGGGTAATGGCTAATAATGACATAATAACTTACTGTTTCAGCTACTTTAATTTTGTAGCGGGGCGAAATGATAACCTCTCAAGTTTTGAAATTTTAACCTTCACAAATATTTTTACACGGCAGATATATAACTTTTAGAAAATAACTTGCAAGCTTAAAGTTTCTACGATAAAACCTGTTTACTCTATTATTTATACATAGGTGCGTATTCTTAAGGGAGGATAACAATGCCTTTGTTGAGTTGTTATAGGTCGTAAAGTATTCTATTAAAAGGTACAGTCTAGTAGCCGTTAGTTGATGTATCTATGTACATTTTTTAAAAATTCAAAATTTTTTAATCAATTTTTATTTAATAGTAAAATATAATAATACATACAGTATACTGCTGTGTTTAACCATCACAATTTGTGGTTCATTAATTAATTAAATATTATATTATGTATTTAAATATTTCAAATTTGTATCTAGAACTCAGCTATGTTATTCGTCTACATTAGTTTAATTATTTTTATTTTTTCAAATACTTAAAGTTTTAATTTAAGACTAATAATAATAATCACAAAAGTAAAGGTAAAATGTTTCATAAGAGAATTCCCCATTCAAAAATATTCTGCACTAAATAAAATTAATATTATGTATTTTTTTCATTATGTTTATTTACACTAGTCAAAAACACGCGTTTCATGCTAGCTGGTAATCATCAACTGATAGTAACCTATGTTAAGTAATTTATGAAGATTGTAAAATTCTTCCGATAAGAAAAATTTAAAAAAGTTGCCAGATATTGAAGCTTACTGAACATGCCATTTCAATGTTACCACTTGATTCATTGATTTGTGTATACATTGTATATTCTCGAGAGCCTTGATTACATCCGTTCAGGATGTAATCTGGAAAGAACGAAATAAATGAACTCACAGAGAACAGATCTGTAATCAAGTAACACAATTAAACTTTGGTATTTTTAACACAGTTATTTATTTCTTTTCAAAGTCAAGTATTTTCAAGATTTTTCAACTCAAAGCATACTGAAAGAGATGAAAAAACTACTAAAGTATGTCATTAGTTTGGCTATAATTTGGTCTATAAAAAACGTCGATTAGAAATGTGGAGTCAACATGAAATTCTGCTTAAATTGCAATTGCAAAAAAAATACCATTTTATTCTTCACCACCCTTGAGAGTATTTCACAATTAGTAAGTTATTGAGATGTGTTTCATACAAATTACTGTGTACTGTATACTCCCCCCCCCCTGTTATTGCCGTTAAGAACATATTCAAAATTCATATAATATATTTAAAGCTGGAAATAATAATAATCAAAATAATAAATTAATCGATTTACCTACCTTTTTATTATTTATTCAATTATCAATTATTGAAAATAGACGATTTGTTAAAAATTTAAAACTTAAATTTAGTTTAATGAAATTCGACAGGCAAACCGCAGGCCAAAAACTTGTCTGCAAAATCATCTTGACCAATTCTACTTTATTTTCAATTTTTGAAATTTATTGTTAATACTAAAATTCAAACTAAACTCCAAGTGGCTTATATTTTGATTGTTGTTTTAGTGTCGAAATGACCTATAAAACTTCTCATGCATGCAAGACGAAACAAAATCGGAAAAATGTTTGAAATTCTTATAGTCATTTAGCTACCGAAATCTTTATGTCTGTTTATAACTTTTACGTTTATAGGAAAAACTTGAGAACATGTTCCATAAATAACTATTTCATGAACTTACTATCATTCTGAGTTATTATTATAATTAACATTTCATGCTTTTCCGGTGGATGCAAATTTTCAAAAGAAATTAATCTTGTTATACCTGTGTAACCTCAATAGTATGACTAGAAGAATGCTAACTTCAATTAATTTATACGAAGTCTTATTTTTAGACGGTTTAGTTAAAGAAAAACTGTCTTATAGCTATTTTTCTGTGATGTAAGTAGCAAATTTATAAAAATTAAACAAAATTAAACTTAATTAGACATTTAACTGTGTATGAAAAATTATGATAAATTAACTAAAAGTAATTTAAGTCTCAAATACTATCGTCGAAAAATTTTAATTGATGTTAGGTCAATACAGAATATCGTTGTGGTCAAAATGCTATTTTAGGCACTCAAAAATTTTGTAAATACTTATTTATGTAAATTTATTCCTAAAGAATTTCTATTGTTTATATTAAAACTTAGGTAAAAATTTGTGTTTATAATAACTCTAGATAAAAACAAAATTCTACAATCCAGTTTATACTGAAAATATAAAATTAAAATAATAGTAATAATATTCGATTGCAGTTTATGTTCAAAAATTTTGTATTATAATTAATAAAACAATAGAAACTGCAATTTTAAAATAACTTGCGTAAGTTACTTAAGTAAACAATAAATTCTTGATTAATTCAAAGAATATGAAATATTTATGACACAACTTGATTATAGTTTTAGTCAGCCATTGAAATACATGTGGCAGTACTATAATTACACATTTAATAATATTTTGATTGATAACTCAAAAAACAGTTAATTTCATAAGTGTTACTTTTCGAAAACCGAAAATAATTTGTCAAATCTACGAATTATAGGACAATTAATTGGTCGAGTTTTTGGGAAAGTTGAATTTGTAGCATGTGATAATGTAGTGCTATGAAAGTAGGGGAAACATATTAGCGTTTTAATAATTGATTAAGAATAAAAGTGTGTTATAAAATTTTCTTTTATTGAGTAGGTGAGTATGGACCGAATGACAAAGCAAATATATAAAGAAAGAGTAGACCAAAATTATTGTTGTAGTTGTATGTATGAAAAGATAAAAATGAAATGATTCAAATCAAAGAAAATAATATAACCAAGTGCTATTGGCACGATTTATCCGTAATTAAACAGAATCACACTTGAGTAGAAAAAAGTTTACATAAATTGGCATTTGATTAAAAAGATTAAGGATCTTCTACTCGATTATGCAAGTGGCTTCCCTGTTTTTCAAATCTCCATTTATATTATGCAATAAATCAATATTATAGAATAAATTGAGTTTAAACAATATAATTTGTCATAGATTATTTCCTACATAAAAATTATAAAAATGTTAATAAATTAGACAATTTATTAGTAATCGAACAGTGTGATTATTTTAGTCATACATACTTTATATTATTGCATATTATCTTACTGATTCACTAATGATTACTACCTTACGATTCCTGATAGACACGAATTCTTCTCTTGATAAAAATGTAACATTCAAAAACAGATTTTTTACACTCAGTTTAAAAAATTTAAATTTTTATGTTGCTCAATAGTCGGGGTAACAGACTTTCAAACTAACCGTTAAACTGTGTTGTTATTTTATTATTTTTAAAAGTTTAAGCGGAATAATAAAACAATTTGGGTACCCGTAATGAAGTAATATATTATTGAATCTCTTGCATAATAAAATGAGATTTGTAGGTTTATAGAATAATTGTTTAATTATTTGTTGGTATGTACTAAAAAACTAATTTATTATATTATTATAGACCTAACTAACCAGTAATTAAATAAAAATTATTTGTGTTAAATTTACCTAATTACGGTACTACTATGTTGTTTATTATTGCGAAGTTTTAACTGTACTTGTCATAATAATGTATTACTCGAGATATTAGAAAGTCTAACTTTTAAACGTGATTTAATTTTTTTATTTTTTTGAAAATGTAACTGATTATTTTGAACTTTTTAATTTCTCTCCAGAAGATCATTAAGTGTTGAGAAATCGTAAACTTCGTTAATCTTCGTGGTAAAGAAAGAGAAAGCTTTTGGAAAATTTAGCTATTGTTGCCTTATGGTCGTTATCCTTTTTGGACTATTGTAATAATTAGAGCTAATGCTTAGATATTTCTAAACTATCGATTTATATAAAAATTAATCCACCTGTTTTCATTGGATAGATTCGTGAAACCTCGATGTTCGACAGCAACTTCGTGGACAGCGGCGCCTTGTGCACACTTGGTGCATCAGTAGTTACCTAGTGCTTCGGAGTCGCGTACTACCGGAGTTGATGCTCCAGGTTCATCGACCAAAAGTTAAAAATATGTTATTGTGAATTAAATACTTTTTAGTGAGGGTAGTTTTAATTAATATAATGAAGCCTCTTCTAAGGCTTGCATTTTTTCGAATTTATTGCATTTCCTATGTATGACTTTCCAAATCTGAAGACTAAATTAGTGCTTCTTTGTTGATTTATGTTTCTAGTCAACCGTAATATGAAATTAGAGCCTTCTGTATGCAATTCTAAAAGAGTATCTGTACACAGCTTGGAAGTTGGCCAGATGAAGGAGGCATGGTATGTGAAAATGTAAGTTTTGTTATTTAATTTACATTCAATTCGATTTCTAACACTAACAATTGATGAAGCCTTTTACGTAAATTAATAACAAACTTATTAGAAAAAGATCAGTAGTTTTTTCTAGTTAAAATTAGAAAAATTTAGTATTTGAGAAATTTTTCACTGATTGTGAGAGTATGGAATGATGTCAGTGCATTGAAAGATAATTATTATAAAATCGATATGGAAATATAATTATCCAGAATAATTTTAATTGTTGTACAGAACTAACAATTTTCGTAATTAAATAATTGCGTTTTATGACGTTCTCACACGTATAATAAGATGTTCTACTTTTATTATATTATTTTAGATACTGTTTTAGACACTACAGACTGTTCAATGACCTATAGAAAAATAGCTTTTCAATTAAAATCGTTTTACCTACGATTTATGAGCTTTAAAACAAAAGCTTTCGGGTTCAATGACAGCTTTTAACTCGAGAATTTGCAAGTATAATTAACCGACAAAACTAGATTTTCCGTTAAAATATAAAATTATCATTTTAACGTTAAATTTGCAAAAACGCTTCTTCAAAATTTCAAAATGTCGCCAAGAAGTCGCCGATTTCAAAATCAGAACGGTTTCTTCAGAAAATTCTATGAGAATATTATTCTGAAATTGGAACGAGTAATTTTGAAACATCAAAAGCTTTGAAAGTGTTACAGAATTGATTTGCTAATTAGGCCCAAAATTACACATTCTATTGATGCCGAACAATGAATTCGACGTATTTTGTTGTTAAATCCTACAGCAGCTATGTTATTATTTTTTCTACAATTTGGTTACTCATATCCTGTTTTTGATAAAATTATTTAATTTCCACCTGCATCAAGCCGAAATAATGTGCGTTTATTTATAAACTAAAATTAATAATTATTATCATTATTATTCTGTGGATGCACTATCATAAATGTTTATTGTTTTATTATTCTTAGTTTATCTATTAATTTGTTCTTGAGTTGAAGGAACTGAATTTCCTGTGGTTATTGAATTTGTCAATTAGTTTTATGATATAAGTATACTGTTATAACTTATAACTAAATAAATACAAGATATCAATCAAGAACATCATAATTAGTCATTCATTGACATCAAAACTATATGGTAAATAAGAAACCGGCGCCTGAGAAAATTTCTAATGATAAGATTTCAAAAACTGAATATAACCGAAAGCGCCTTTTGTTCAATCCAAATTTCAATTAAACTTTCTATTAATTAGATATTAATAAATTGAACGCATTAATTGTATATTTCCTTCATTATTATATGCTATCGCTAAGTTTTCGAAAGGTTGCAGAATTACATAAGCGATTTTTTCTTCACTTTATCACCTTTACGAGTCTTATTTATAAACTTTCTCTTGATTTTTAATATTCATAAACAACTTTTGATTTACAATTAATTTGACAGAAATTAAATAGGAATGAAGAAGTAATAATTTAAAAAAACAACTGTTTTTTGTTTTTGGATAATGATCCGAAACAAGTACATAGCAATTTCTTACTTAAGCTTTAGTAATATGTTTATAGAAAAAGATGTTAAATTAAGAAGTCAAAGCTTTTAAGGAATCAACCAATTTTGTTATCTCAACCATTACCAACAGGTAATGTAATTTGTATTGTTGATTTACTAAAACAATATTCGTAAAGATAACAGTGATGGTATAATAAAATATACATAAAGCATATTCATTATAAATGACAATAAAGACCAATTTCGTTATAAAATAGATTGCACATTGCCCGTTATTATATCAGTGAACATTGTAACGGATAACAATAAAAATGGTAGCAATCGCAAGAGATACCAAACAGTTCTTTAATTACAGTTCAAGAAATTTTAAAATTGAGATAGCTTATCTTGCTTTGTAAAAATAATCACCTCATATTAACAGAACAAATTAAATTAAACTTGGTTATTTTGATCTGATACAGAATATTAGCAGAAACACCTCGTATATAAAAGTAATCTAACATTGCAGACAAAAAATATTGATGAATCAAAGAACGAAGCTTATCTATTCAGCAGAAGCTTTCTGCGTAGTTGAGTGCTGTCATCTTTGAAGTGGAGGAAATTGTGTCTGCTGCAAATATCTCTATTTCTGATCACACAATAAAACTGCTAACTGGAATTAAATTGTACTCGACAATCGAAAAATGACTAAAGAACAGAGACACTGATGCATCTTGAAAAATTCTGCAACTTGTTGATGACAACTGTCAACCTAGAATTATGTTTAGCAGGTGTGAAATTAATCCAGCGTACAATTTTTATTGTGTTTCCTTTGCTTTCACCATTTATTGCATTAGGTAAACCTAACGGCGGCTATTAACTTTTTCAGTAACCGTATAAATTTTGATCACCTTGTATGATTTAAGATTAACATTTAGGTGTATTAGTAATTTTTATATATCTGCAATATTATGTTAAAATTTCGATAGATAATTTGATAAATATCCTTTTTAGTTTATGAATTCGTGCAAAACAAGCTTTTAAAAGATGAAATTAATTTTAAACCGTAGAACGTTAACACGCAAACCTTTATTTGAAAGGGTATATAATATTATCAGATATCCGCAAAAATGTTTGCAGTATAATTTAGGCACACAGGATGGTTGTGCGATTAAACTGTATACTCCTTGAAAGGTCAATTTAGTTAACAATCAAAGGACATTTTTTAAATTTCGTAGTACACTTGAACTACGTATAAAATTTAATCTGGAAATCGGTCACTGTTTGAGTTTTGAAATTGCAACCTTAAAGGTCCTTAAAGGTAAACATAATTATTCAAAATTATCAAACCTGTACGTGATAAATTGTATAAAAAGTTTACATGTAATTGAAGTTCTAATCAATATGCACGTGCTATTAGTAATTAAAAAGAACGTGTGATCAATAATAAATTATTGATCATGCAAAATTTTTATCACTACCATGATATTTAAAAAATGTGGAAAACAAAGAAATTTTTAAATTCATATGATCAAGTTGCAAATGCAGGAGATCTTGAAATTCAATGAACATGGCGTGTCATATTGGCAATGCTAGGCATATTTAGCAGTGCTGACTAATTTTTGTGCATATTAATGCAAAGAAGTAAAGAGTTTATTAAAATAAAATGCAAATACACTTCTATGTATTTTATAAAGTTTTATAGACATAAAAATTTTGGTCCTGTACCGCATTCAGCAATCAAGCTGAATTGGCACAGAGATTGATGAAAATTTTATCTTTCGGTAAAAGTCTATCGCTGCATGGGCATCTATAGAATTGTTCCTTTGACAATTTTATATTATTGTATTATAAACAAAATGTTCCTTAAAAATTATATTGGCATTGCAGGTATAATTTTATGATTGGTATCAAGTCACACCAATCGACTGCACGAACAATTTTTTGGAATAAATTATATTTAAAAATTAACGACAGATTTTTGTTTAAAGAGAAGAAAAGTATTAATTTCCTTTTTTATTATTAAACATTTTAAGTAATTAAACAACAACTTTAAGTGTTGTAAAAAGAAATTTAAAGTAACATTAAACTTTAAGTGTAGATTTAAATTAAAGCCGAAGGTTATCATTGGTCAATTTTACCTTAATTCGTTGCTTCTATGTGTTTATGACTGTTTAAAACACTAATTTGTTATTATTTTCCAATTCCCAGACCACTACCTGTTTTTTTTTATAAACATAAATGTATTCAAAACAATAGGTTATGAATTGTTTTTGAATGTTAATCAAGGGGTACACCACAAACAAAAATTTTGTAAAATAGAAAATTAACTTAAAAATGAATTTTAAGTGGATTTTTGTGGTAATTATTAATATGTATTATTAAATATAAAAATTGAACAAAAACTAAACAAAACATCTTAACGGTTTTGTTTAGTTTTTGTTTAATTTTATAAAAATTTAAAAAAACGACTAAGATTGGTCGTTGAAACTACTGCAGTTCTCAGTATTAATTAATAATTAGCAATATACTAGAAGTTCACTACTAGAATGTACAGGTAACATTAGGGGGGGAGGATACCTTTCAGTGAACCAGTAGTTGACTTATGAATGCCTGCATGATCGTTTTGGGAAGACGACGTCCCGTTGCCCTTCCCATAGCAACCTTCATTGCTTAGAGATAACTTTGGTCGAGTGTAGGATGTTTAAGTGCACTACGAATTACAAACACAGTAAGAAGAGCACAATTTTATGAGTATAATGCAACAAAAATTTTTAAGGATTATCCATAAGTTTACGAAGAAACGGCATTTGAAAGTTACTAAAAGCAGGGAGTTGTAATATGATACACCCCGATGCCACGGGTAGAGCAACGCGAACTCGCACGGTACGCACTCTACTGGCATTTTGTTGACAGTCCGTGTACTTTGATATGCACTTACTGTTTGCTGTCAGTTCCACCGTTGGCTAGTTCTGTCATTCTATAGGGATATTTTTAAATTTTATATGTGTTTGTAAAAGTACAGGCCCGGAGAGCGCTGAAGGCATCCGGAAGGTCTGTTTTGACAAACTCAACCACGGCTTATCGTAAATCATTATTTTTAGGTTTTTCTTATGTTAAATACGACTGATGATCAATAATATTTGTGAAATAAGGGCCTTTATATCGCATTACAAACTTTTTATTTTAAATTTTTATCATTTCTATAGTAACATAATTTTTCAAAATTTTATTTCTTGTTTATTCAAATATTCTAAGTTCTAACCTATTAAATGTGAATTATTGTCATTTTTTAGTGTCTTTTTAAATATTATGTTTCTATATAAGTATGTATTCTTTACTGAGCAGTTAAAATTCAGTATTTTAACATTTGTTTAGTTTGATTATTTATACATTGCACACTACAAAAATATACCACAATAAACAGGGCCGTTCTAAGATAAACGACGCCCTTGGGCTACTAAAATTAATGCGCCCCTCTTCATAAGAAGACACAAATACAAAATGTAAAAAGTCAATTTATTACTATTATACTAAACAAAACCATAAAATTCATACAAAATGAAAAATTATTTTAAATACTAGGTATTAGGAAGAGGAGGAGGAGAAGCCTCTCAATTATTTTTTATTGAGTGCTCTTAAACAAGCGCTATTATAAATAATATCGTGCAACACTTTTTGAAAAAGCACGCCTGTGTGCTGAAAATGAAAGAAGCCATTTTGAAAATTTATTAAAATAAATTTTGTGAATTTATTTATTTTTTTATATATACCTTGTTCATTATTTTCAGAATTTCTGTGAAAACTGTTGGTTTCCCAAAAAAATGTATTTGATCAAAGTTGTAGCTAGTTAAATTCCCTATCCGGTTTGAGTAGTCAGTTTTTTAAGCCGTTTCGTTTAATTATTTTAACATTTTTTTTCTTAATTTAATTTATAACTCGAAATCTGTTGATTTTAGACAATAAAGGGTTATAAGTTAATTTGTAGATAAACGACTAATCTTTAAAAAAGTTCTAATCCATTAAGCCTAAAAATCAATAATATCGAAGCTATCGCCGTTTGAAATCAGAAATTTAAAAAATTGCTTTAAAGGGAGTTACTTTAAAGGAAGTTAATTTATTTGAAAATTGGTCTTAGAAAAGTGTTCACGATTACAGGGACACCCGGTATATAAAATATTCATATTATTTAATTTGCTTTCTTCCAAAGAAGATCGTAAATATTTTTTTATCCTTTTTAGGGATGGAAAAGATCAAAATAAAAGTTGCCACCCCCAAAAGACTTGCGCCCCGGGGCGGTAGCCCATTTAGCCCTGTGGTTAGGGTGGCCCTGACAATAAATACTTAAAATTTTTATTTTGTAAGTTATTTTTTTATTTAAAGTACATGTACATTTTTGATTTTTAAATTTGATTTTTTCGAAAACATGGATGATCTTCAAAAATTTTTGTTGCATTATACTCAGAAAAGTGTCCTGTTTCCTATAGTGTAGCTGAAATTTTGAAATTCGTGGTGCACTTTAACATTCTACTCCCATTCTGGTCACAGTACGGAAAAGTCGTTTATCGCATTGAGAAATTCCTAAAATTTGTATCTACTTAAACTTTGATTTGGGGGTAAAGTAAAGCAAGCATAAAGTAAATCATAGTATTCAAAAATACACATGGTGCCCATTTTTCAATTTGATGTTGGAAATTTGGTTACGAAGTCGGTTTTCCCACCGGGTGTTACAGTCGCTATATTTTCCAGTCAATGGGTACCGTCATGACGTCACATGGGAAGCAAAAGCATTGGAAAATACATATTGTTTAAAGAAAATGCACTGTTTAAATAAAGAACAGCAGAATATTTCTTGATAGTTTAATTTAACTTGGAAAAAGCACTAGGAAATTTGCGTAAATAATATTATAAAACTTGCATTGGGTAAAATATAAAATTGACTTGGTTTGTTTTCTTGGGGGTAATATAAAATGTCTGCATTATCCTTATTAATAAATTATTTAGGAATACTTTTGTAACAACCATTCAATCGATTTACAGTGCTGACAGACTGAATGCATGCTTTAATCATAAAACGTATGGCAATATGCAATACTGTTAAATTGCAAAATATTTGAGAATGTTTTCTAATAATTTAAAAGTCTGAATAAACTACACCATTAATGAAAGAAAGTGTAAACCATTACGCAGTGAGCCGAAAGAATAAATGAGCCTGGTGATATTCTAACAATTTTGTTTGATTTTTATAGCTTTTTATTCTTTTTAGTGTGATTATTATAATAATATCCCAATTTATCTCCACACCAAAAAGTATAAAATTGTATATTGTTCTTTTATGATAGTATTATAATTTTATTTTATTAATATTTATATTACGTTCACCTAACAGGCTGATACGGAATTCGAACATTTATGAGTAATTATTCGTAGTTGCTCGCGTTTTCCACACCATTTTTCTGAGCTTTGTATTTTTTGATTTATTACTTTCATTTGAAAACATTAATAAATTAATTGAATTGCAAATTTAAACCTATCTAAAAATTTAAATTAATTTGACCATAGAGAAAACAGAAAAATTATAACATAGAGAGTACATGTTCACTTTGCCATCCAATTTGATTTTCTTTGTAGTGGTACAATAGTATAGCATTTCCATTAGAATAGCCGATTTTCTCCAAATGATAAAGCTTAAACTACACCATACGCCCATGTCAGGTATAACTGTTCTGGCTGACATGACATGCATAGCACGTGTTTGTGTTCTTTTCACAGTTTACCAGAAATTTATGCTTATTTTATTGTTAGCTTTTTTTGATGTAAACAAACTATAAATTTAAAGAATGCAACTGAGAATTTTAATTAAAAACTTTCAAAACTTTGCTAGTTCTTTCTTTTTCTCTTTCTCTCTAAAAGATTTTAACACAACTGCTTCTTTGTTTTGCAAAAAGTGACCGCATTAGATGTAATTTTACAAAGCTTGATGCACTTTGCGTCTTTAGGCAGTAGTCCAAATTTTGAAATGTTGTACATAATAGCAGGATCAGTGATCCCGGAAAAGGCTACCTACTTTTGTAAACACCAATCATGAAAATGAAACGCAATAATGCTTTATAAATGATACATATTAACATGGTTGTCTCTAGTCAATATGTTTCGTGTCGGCCTGCTTTTCAATATTTTTTACATTTAGAATAGGTAGTCTGGTTTGTAGGGCAATGAACTCTGACTGCGTTGAGGACGACTTTATCATGAGAACTTGCACGACCTTAGCAACATACAGTCCGAAGTGTATCATACTAAAATTCATGTACATAACAACATTAAAACTA
Source organism: Cantharis rustica (assembly GCA_911387805.1). NCBI lineage: Eukaryota > Metazoa > Arthropoda > Insecta > Coleoptera > Cantharidae > Cantharis > Cantharis rustica. The sequence continues at coordinate 49,853,661 of OU426879.1, read as the reverse complement.
TAATTACACACCATGTGCGTTAGATGTAACAAGTCAACACACTTTGGGAAAAAAATTAACCTAATGTAATTGCCATGTGGCTTCAGAGAGTTGAACAAACGAGGGTTTTCTCTCATTGTTTAATGCTTCTAAATTACAGGTTTAAATTTAACCAACTTTTTCAAAAAAAAAATCGTAAGAATACTATCCGCTGCAAACGTTCAACTCTTGAGGTTATTGTACAATATTACCTTGTTGTGTAATTTTCAACACTTTGTTATATAACTCTCGCTGGGAAAAGTGACTGGAACAATTCAAAATTATATCGATCATTTCATTGTTAACAAGGTAAATTTGCATTTACTATTCATTTATAATGGAATGCTGAACAGACGCATGAGGATAAATATGGAAGTGTCACTTTGAACTTTTGAATTTATCTTTCTGCATACTAGCTTTAAATAGACCATGTATTTTTAATTTGCGTTCTAGTTAGATACCATACTGTATGTATATCTTCACATAAAAAACTTTTTGTCAATACAAGTGGAATTAACCTATATTGACATTAAGAAATGTATTAACGTAGTGCGACCTCACGCAATGTATTTAAATTTGGAGAAGTCTCAAGGAAAAGCAGGATAATTGCTTTCACAATTTGAAAAGAAAATTCTTGTTTTATTCCATTGGGGTTGCTAAAAAATCGAACAAAGGCATAAAAGACACATTTTTTAAAAAGAACATATTTATTCCAATGGCTAAAAATGGGAAGCACTAGTTAAACGTATTTACCTTAGTCAATAAGAAAAGAATAAAGCTCGCTTTCCATTGTCAGTGCATGTGAAAGTAGCAGGAAAACTATCATTTATCAAGTTCTAAACCTAAATGGCGTCATATGCAAGATATTTGCACTCGAAATAAAATTACAAAAGAAATTTATATGTGCAGTCAGTGGCGTAACTATAGGGTGGCAGGGCTGGCAAAATCAGAGTAACCTGACATTTTAAACAAAATTTAGTAAAAATTATAAATTTATTATAATAGGGTTCACACTTGTTGGAAAACCTGGAAAAGTCAGGGAATTTAAAACTTGTTAGGGAAAGTCAGGGAATTTAAATTTTTTAACGCCAATGTCACTAATGTCAGGGAAAAAACATTTTTGTCAAGAAAGCACAGTGGACGCCGCTTGTTGGAATCACGGTTAATAATATTATCGGGTGTTATTATGACTTTCGTGAAAAACGGGCCGAACGACTATGGCTACACACGGAAAACATTGTTTATTATAATCAAAAATTCGGTTTATGTTATCAATTATTTTTCTTAATATTGTTTTCTCCCATTTAAAACTGAGTTAGTTTGCAGTTACAAGCATTTTGTTTTAATTTTGTACGCAAACCGGGGAACCACCCAGACATATTCATTACCCAGACCTGACTCATGCCAGGTGTATTATAGCAAAAAATTGCTACTATGCTGAAAATGTACGATTTAATTCAGTTCTATTTTAAAATTTCTTAATACGCGACATTTTTAGATAAGTTGTTGAAAATTAGACAGCGAAAAGCAGCATTACAATTGAGCATTTTGCAACCATTTTTGTGTAAAATGAAAAAAAATCTTTTCAATCGGTTAATGTTATCAAAACCCCCGAGTCCCAATGTGATCACATTAAGTGGCGTTCACTATAATACTGTTGGGTAACTTCTTAAGTGATTTATTAAAATTCAATTACAGCATGACGATTTTTATTGGGGGGGCCCCATCCAATGAATTTGCCACAGACCTCAGATTGTATAGTTACGCTACTGGGTGCAGTTATATCGAATACTTCCTGGTTCTGGATATGACAAAAGTGTTATTTGTTGACATGGCAAAGATCTAGCTAGTATAACAAAAATGTCTTAGCGTTATCAACAAAGCTTTTTTGCTGCTATACCAAAAATTTGGAGCAATGAGTTTTGTGCTAGAAGAGCAAAAATACTTTTTAGAATGAATGTTTTGACTTCCGATCAAACTAAATTTGATTTACTGTTATATTAACACCCAGATAACCTAATAATATAGCCCACTTTAGAAAAGTTGGTACCTAATTTTGAATAGGCCATGAAAAATAACAATAGCAATATGCACGCCCACTTTTTCTATGGTATCCACTTAACAAATTAAATTTTTTTAACTTTTTATCATTTTTGACCTTGAATACTTTTATTATATTATTTTGTTTCAGAAATAAACATATTAATGTTTACTTTATTTTATCGAAAGCGATGAAATACGCATTTAATAAATTATTTCAATTACATGAGTATATGTAGCAATGTTTAGCATATCAGATTGTACTGACAGTTTAAACTTTTTTGTTGATGATTAGTTATTAATTTATAATTTATTGAGTTCAGAGCTTAATGACAATAGTTGAATAATTAATAATTATGGTTTACTTTCGGATCTCTTATCATAAATTTTAGAATAAATTTCTAGTTAACCTTTGGGGAAATAAATGAATGTGGTAAAAAATTTGAAAATTGCGAATGAGGAGAATGGGATATTTTACAAATTTTTTTAAGTAGTAATATCAAAAACTTTTAAATAATTTTAAAATGTAATTTATTTAGTATTTAGTTCAAATATAGGTATAGTATACGGAAATTATTATCCAATGTTCATTGTATGATACATATAATGCATCAGGAAGATTTGAACTAAAAAGCAAATAGAATGGAAATAAATCGAAAAATGCAACATTGCTTAGGTACTATTTTATTGCGAAATATTTAATATAATAAATAATCTAAATATTATTATTAATAATACCTACTTTTTTTTTTTGGTAAAATGGACTATAGGTCTTTCAATAAAACTACTATTTATAGTAAGTCGGCGTTTCGTCTAACCTTAATGTAGGATTCCTCAGGATTGAAAACGATTTACTTATTAATGCATTACATAGTTAATATAATAATCTTTTGCAAAAAAAAGTAATTATGGACGAAAAAAGTTATTTAATATTATTATTTATTAATTACTTATTAAATAATAATAATATAAATAACTCTAACGCAGAGTTTATCTCATTTTCTTGTTGATATTTCAATATATTATGTAAGTTTCCGAATCTATATATTTTTAGAGACAGCGATAAAGACTTATTAGAGGCCCCGCAGAAATCGAATCAGACTCCAAAACGAAATTCCGGTTAAACAGCAATAGATAATACTAATTGGGTACTTATTATTATGATTAATCAACATTTCTCTAGGCAATTTAATTCGATAACTTTTAAAATTTGCACTATACTCAAATGCACGATTTTTTTTACAAAATAAAAGTCTCGTTTATTTCCCCCTTTCCCCCTCGCATTAAAAAGTCTGTAGGGGCTTCAAATACTGAGTATTTACAAATATTAAACGATTATTTGTACGAAAATTAGTAAAGCAACAGTTCTAAAAATCTACGTTCCTTTATTATGCTACCAGTCACAAAGTATTTTATAACGGCGGCATTGTGTGTCAAATTAAGATCTGACAAGTTAACAAAAACAATATTTTTTGTTCTCAAAAATGATTTAGTGGATTACAAAATTAGTCAAGTTACAAAACGATACCGCAACATGAATACAGATATATTGCTTATGGTCATATTTATGAAAACCTGTGACGAAGGGGGGGGGGGACACTGAATAACCTACCAGTTTCTAAATATAAATCAGTGGATGATTATTATAGTTCATAGATCTAAAACAAATTATTACAGGATTAAAACCCCTAGTCCAATGTAGTTTTCAAATTATTCTAATTAGGTGATACCAACCAAAGAGCAAAGAGTGCGCCGAGAGATATTTTATATTCCCTCGACCTGTCGGATTTACGTCTAGGATTTCTGTTTTATAAAATCTGTTGTATAATAACAGTTTAAGTCAAATTCATCTAAACGAGATTTAACTGAATTTTTATTATCAATTTTATAAGTTTTATCAACAAATTGGATATTCACCACACATGTATAACCCATCTAATACCATTTATATGTGCGGTGTACCGGCTTTGTTGTTAAAACTTCAAAAATTAATTTTAAAAATACGTTGATCGTAAGTTCAACTAAGCTTTAGCTTAAGCTCTTATTTTAAAACCGTAAAACAAATTAAAAATTCGTTTTTAATTTGGTGCTAAAAACTTTTTATAGAAAGATTCTTCAAATTAGCTATTAAATATAATTTTATTTAGTTCAAAATTTTTGAAAAAATTTGGACATTCTCGTTTGTCGTTTATTACCTTTCTTTCTTTCGTAATATTTCATCAGGACCAAATACATAATATAATATTAAAATTTTATAGAAAAACGGATTTTACTCTGCCTATGTGGTTTTTGTATTCCTTGATTAGATAAGGTTATCTCCACCAGGGTTTCACTCGTCTGGAAAACCTGGAACATAGAAATAGTCTTTATATTAGGGAATAAATTATACAAATTTACAAATAAACCTCTCTGCTCTAAAGCTTTTGTTATAGAGCTAGTAGGCACTTCAAATACATAAGAAAAAAGTTTTCTTTTGCTTTCCTCTCACTCAGTGGTTTGCGGTTACCTACTAAGGGAAGACGAATCAAAATCGAGATTTAAATGCTTAAGAGGTTAGTACCGAATTATTGCCTACGTATATAATAATTCCATATTGAAAAATACTGTCGAACTTTTTGGGGAGGCTAGAGGCCGAGCAGCTACCTCTAATTTTAGAATTGTTTAAGTTTCAACATATTAAATAAAATCTAATCATCTGTTTGCAAACATATCTCTATCGTTGTCTATATTTTTAGTTTATTAATTAAAATGAAAATCAATTGCTATTATACAAACCCAATCGGGCTGAGCGCGCCTGCAGATTGAGTAACTAATATATCCTATAAAGTATTTGAAATAGTTTTGAAGAAAATTTCAATGCCACAGGAACTTGTATGGCTCAGCAAACATCCTATATTGTACATATCCGTTATGTATTTAAAATATCAATTACAAATAATTCTTTATCCGATAATTCTTTATCCGATATTTTGATTTATCCACACTTTCAACTCACTTCCAGTTACCTTTCAACCAAATTGAAATCCTTAATTAAATGAAAAAAGCATTGACATAAGAATTACGTTTGTATTATTCTGAATAATTTAATCATTTCACTAAAATTATAAGTAGTACGTTCAGGTTTATTTTTAGAAGTCCTTAAAATATCAATACTCTTCTTTTTTAACTTTATACGCATTGTATGCTATTATTAGAAAAAAAATTTTAAATTATTCTTACCTCTAACCCCAATCAATTTGTTTGGTAAATAAAACCAAGCTTACGCCTAATAATAATTAAAAATATCGAATTATTGTTCTCAATTTAATTAACCCGGCTTGTTATTATTTAAATTGACCTGTTTCAATTAAACCGAATCATATCGAATTGTAATTCAACTTAGGTACTTGATACCGTACATCCTGAACTTCAACCTTTTAATCCTAATATAAGTTCATTATTTTGTTTGTATTACTAATGCAAATGAGTAATTAGAAGGTTCTGAGTTGAAATTCCTAATTGAAAACCGTCACTGCCTTTACCTGAAGAATTCAAATTTCGCTTCAATTTTTTACTATGATATGAGTTCGTGAAGTGTAACTAATCTAAAAATCATGGAACAGATATTAAATGTACCTGAAACCGGATATAATTAAAATAAGATGCACTTGATATTTTACTTTATCTAAATTCTAAATGTTATTTTAATTATCAACTCTTAATTACTAATGTAATATATTACAAAAACCTGATAATTTACTTATCTCTATTTGTTCCATTTGTGTAACGAATGATTAAAGTTATAATTTATTAGGCAGATTAATTCATGTAAAATACATTTTCGTATTGTGCGTTCAATTTGAATAATTTTTATTTTTATTTTTCAGGCCTAACGAAATTCCAATCGAGACCACTTCGGATGGTGGCAAACTGCTATGTCCGGCCCCAATTTCCCGCCTTAGGGTGGAAAAAATTGAGGGCGGTCTTATGGTAGCTGGAGTTGTAGTGGCAGCAAATTGTCAAATTATTCTACCAATCTTTGGGTTTTTGTTTTTACTAGTCGGATGCGTACTCACAGGTGAGTTTTCCTCTAGACGATTTTTCGTAGCCATTAGTCATACTTTCACGAAAATTCTGTTTTGAATCATTTTTTTTACGAAAAAATGAAAACAATGAACTTGAAAAAATGGAACTTATCCAAATAACTGAGTTCTAAAAATTATAATTTTGTATCTTACGATAGCAGCGATTGCTTATTACTTCAATGCGATATTCTGATGTCCTTCAAGGTAGTTGCAGGATAATTTAACTTTTAATTTTTATAATTGCGAATACACCAAAAATTAAATTTAATTATACTTTTTTAAACATTATTATAATCAATTGCTTATAATGTTTTGAGGAAGTTATAAATAACTGCATTAAGTAGGTTTCAAAAAAGGATTTCGTTGTAAGAGGTTGTAAGAACCAATCACATTAAAGTACAAGAAAAGAAGGCTGTAGATATTGCAATTTTATTGGTTCTTGCCAGCTCATACAATTCAATTGATTTTATGTGAATGGTACTTTTTTCAATTTATAAATCGTTCTTGAAGTGAAGTAAACCTTATAGTTTGCCGACTTATTAGATATCTAATTATGCGGTCACCAATGTGAACGTATTATTTATACCGTTCAATGTAAGGTTAAATTTGTTGGTTTCATAGATTGCAGAAAGTTGATATTTATATTTAATGTTAACACGAACATGACGATTGTCTACGAAATGATGTGCTAAAAATATTGATCAATATTCGCATTTTAACACGTGGTGATTTTCTGATCATCCTTCCAAAGTATCCCTGGGCCAGAAAAATTTAAATTTTCTAATTAATATAACTGGAAATAATTTTCATTTAAATAAAATAATAAAATGGCCAAAGGCGTAAGTCTTGAAAAGCAGCTTACGTTTTACGATTATTAAATATTACATTTCTACGATTATTTTAGGTTGGAGAAAGTAGAAGATAATCTTTTAGCGAAAGTTAAGTATTCGAAATGGGCTGGTATATTGCTCAAGACTTTTAATATTATCAAAAGATCATCATTGTTCACTTAATCTTTCTATTAAAATAATGATCAATTGTTCTTTAATTCATAAAGCACTATATTTCACTGTTCATCAAATTGCTTTAAATCGCCACAACTGAATTAATAAAAGATAATTTTGTTAAAATGTACAATACACCATGATTAAATAATTAAATTGTCCTGCTAATTGAACAAAGCGTTTATTTGATTTTAAACAGTTCAATTGAGCTTACATTCTGTTCTCGATACGTATCAACTACAAAACTCCCTTGGGGAAATCGGTCAATGCTAAAGAAATTTGTCGGTATTATTTTTGATACGAAAACAATTTTATTCGAATTATTAATATAAATTAAACCCATTATCTTGCAATTTCGTCAAATTGCCAAAAATTAAATGTTCTTAATTGGGTTTGCTAAGTTCTGAACCGTACCACTCGAGAAAAGAAAGAATTAACGTTCGATGATAAAGCGATGACTATAATAAAAGATAAAATTTGAATCTGGAAGCTGATTGTAACTGAAACTAGCTTTGTGGTCATTTCATAAAAATGCTCAAGGACGACCATGCTAAGCCATTGGAGTCAAAGGCATTCGAGAGAAGTTCAAGGAAAATGAGAGGTTGGTTAACTGCAACAATCCAGAGGAAATCGGGGTGAAAGCTCAGATCGAGTACAATGACATCACTGATTGTATGATTAATATTTTGCCGCCAATATAAAATTTTGCTTTTAACCAATTTAAATTCAAGTATTTGTATCGTATGATTTTTCTTTGTAGCTGCATCGTACCGAGGACCCGGTGAAGATGAAAACCCAGAAAATTACGCAGAAAGAATAGCATTTACAGGAAATTCTCGAATATTGGGACCAGCCTGCATAGTGATTGGTATTATTATGCTGGCAATCGGAATTATATTATGTTTGTTAACACGCAGAGCAAGAAGAACGGAGCAGACGGTTGGATTCCATTGTCCATTACATGGAGACTTTTATCCTTTAAGTCCGTTATCAAATTCAAGAACTGCTGGTAAGATAATTTTGTTATATGTTTGTAGTTTGTCAAAGTTCAGTTTAATTTTGTAAACATATCTAAAATTAAGAACTTAAAAATTAAATAGATGAAGGGTTAAAAGGTTACTAAAATAAAACATGTAATTGCGCACTTATAAAATGCTATAATTTCATCCTTCCTACGATTTTAATAGTAGAATAAACTGTCTGTGTTGTTTTTAGTACAAACGTTACAATTAAATAAATAGGTACACATTTTTTTCATAATTCGTTAACAATCAATAACTGACGAAAGAAATGTGACGTTGATCGGTTAAAATCGTCAATCAAACTAAAGAAAGTATAAAAATATTTTCTAATTAATTGACCCCAAAACACGTTAAGTTGTATCAATTATTGTATTTAACATTTTAATTAAACAATCAATTTCACTTAATTATAATTTGAGAAAGTTGCACAACTTTTGGAAGGTTGATATTATTTGCAATGTCCTGTAAATTTGTTAATCTTTGGAACAAATTACTTAATCGTTCTAGTGCTATTCTAACCCTAAGTAGACAATTGCAACTTCCTTATTACAGTACTTGGTAAATACCAATCTTGCTAAACATAAACAATATCATACCAAACTATAGTGTTGAAAAACAAAGGATGAGTCGATCCTTTGTTGAATTCTTGTATTCTGAATTTTTGTAATAAATTAATCTCGATAGTCTGAAATCTAATTAAATTTTACAATTTCTCTCGAAGCTTAATTTGAAAGTCACATAATTTGCTATTGCTTAGACATCGAATTTTTTCGCCAATAACATCGATACAGAAGTTTGCTTGTTTTGTAGTAAATGTCCGCTTTTCTCTTTTTTAATGAAATTCGACTTAACGAGGTTGCATTGTATAATGCATTCTTATAAGACAACAAAAGATATTATTGGTGTGCCATTGGCATTTATGTGCATTTATCATAATTAATTTTGAATGCATTGAAATGCCATTTGCAAGCTTTCACTTTTCGAGTCATAACTCATGGACAGTTTTATTTAAAAATTTTGTTCGTGTTGAACTGAACGCTATTTATCTTTTACTTCTGGTACCAAGTTATATGACCGAGTTTTGCATCATATGCATATGAAGTTTATAAATTATTGTTGCTACTGGCTGTAGTTAATATGCGTTAACATTGATTCAAAAAAATTCAAATGAGTTTATTCCTCATAGATATTACAATTGCTAAATTTTATTTAATTTTTTTTTATTGAAGATTTTAACCACCAAAAACAAACTTACATACTGGTAACTTCGGAATCGGCCAATGAATGTTTTTGTTTGATAGTAATTAACAATGTATAAAACTTTTTTTGTCTACATAATAATCAAGGTCACTGTCGTGAAGGAAACGATAAGACGAACAAAACTTTTGTTCATAACATTAACGGTTTTAAAGGAATCACAATATACTGGTGTATATTTTTTACTATCTTTTATGACTGCCTTTTTTTTCATTTATATTATTAATTTCAAATAGTCCTAATTCTACCCTATCATAAAATAGTAAATTAATGACTTTGGTAGTATAACATTGTTATTCAAACCTTTTTCGAATAAAATGCGTCTATCGCTTAACGGAACTTTTAATTTATAAATAAATGTAAATATTTAACTTTTTATTTTAATTGTGTAGTAGTTAAACTTTTGTTTTTAATTAAGTGCAATTTTAATTTCGCGAATAACAAAATTTTTGTTATCTTAAATTTCTTCTTATTTTGAAAGTTATACATTTAATTAACTCCATAAAATCTCAAATAGTAATCTGCTTTAATTACCATAAACAGCAATACGTTTCAATTCGTTAACTACTGTATTGTATAATAATTTTTTTTTATTAATTACATCGATGTGTCCGTACTTGATCATATTTAAAATCAAAACCACCAATTAATATAATTATTATAAAAGAATTTAATTTTTTCACAATTTTTATTAAGCCAGGGTAGGCGCACAAAAAAGTTGTTTCTCTTATCTATACGAATTTTTATACATTTGTTGGTAGTTTTAACCTCTGTAATCAAGCTTGTCAGTTCTAATTTGATACCGGTACCTAGTAGTAATGATCTAATTAGATTCTAGATTACAGCTGTCTGCTGCATTGTCGGAAAATGCTATTAGTTGCAATATATGATAATTCTATACTTGTACTACATACACCACGTTTACAGGGTGTGGCAAAAGTTATGACGAAACTTTAATTTAAATGCACGTTTGATAGAAGTCCTATTCACGTGGATCAAACTATTGTCCATTATTTTTTCTAACAAACGGCTTATGAAGTAAGCCGCAAATCATTATGGAGTCATCTCAGGCTTTTGTATTCAAATAACTTTCTTTGTGTGTGTATTTTCTCACATAACAGTTATATGTGTTTGATGTGTTTCAGTATCTTGTAATTACAAATTTTTTTCTTACATGTTTTGTTAAACCACCTATTTATTAATGTTCCTTTGTATCCAACCCCTTTTCATCAGGTCTGCATGCTTTAACAAGTTCGTTAATTTTTGTTCACCTTTTTCTAAAAATAGCATCGAATATGGAAATGTATAAATTTAGTATGCAAATTAAGAGAAGTTTTTAGTTTTTATAAACCAATTTAACCGTTAATTTTGTTTCAAGCTCTCGGCTAAACCTTGCAAAAGTTGTCCACGTTAAGTTGTTTTATTCATTATTATGCATTTACAATTTTATGACCTCATCGTTTATTGAAACCAATAATTATTGGTTATTTTGGTCTAAAGCCCAATCATACCTTTTTGGGTCTTTGGATTTTCTTATAATAGATCAAGTTAAGTATAATTGCAAATGTGCCCAAAATTTAAATTCAGAACAAACTTGCGGTGCAATTTAAAAAAAAAATAATTAAGAAGAATTTATAGATTAATTGCAAGCATCTTCCGACAACTGTTGCCAATCCATTAAGGCAAAATTGAATTTAAAAATAAACGCTAACTTTACAATTTTAAGAAAAACATTAATAGATGTAATTTTTTAGAACAAACCCGGTAAACCTTCTGGATTAAAATAAAAATGCAACAGCAAAATTAATATGCTAATTAAACTAAGGTTTATTGATTAATTGTAATTTGATTATATACAAACGTGCACAACATTGAAGATTCTATTTTGCAATTAATTAAATTTTGAATCAAGTTTTATAAAAATAGATTAAGATTGCGATCTTGTTTTAGTTTGGTTTTATATTTTGTTGCGTGCACCCTTATCATTGCTGTTTGTTTTATTTAAAGGTCACGGCGACAAAATTACGTCCGATTGAGGAAAGTGTAAGGTCAGGATTGCTGATTTCTGTTATTTGTTTGATTTTTGGCCGGAAGCCAAGAAGTCGCAATATATGAGTGTCGTTTGAACAACCAACCTTAAAGTAGTATCTTGTTTTTTGAAAGAAAATAAACTTATTGTGCCGCATTGCGCAAATAAAATTAATTTTCGATCGTTAGAAGTTTGAAAATTATAGCAACTACGTATTTTATTTCTTTATGCCTTTATAATGAAATAATACAAAATGATTTATGGTTATTTATTGTATAATAATTGTTTATTGATGAAATTTTTAACCTTTACAGCTGCAATAGAGAAAAGTAGAAATTCAGTATTATGTTGGTCAAAAAGGAGAGGTCCAGGTACAATAGCAGTTGGCCCCCCTCAATGTCCACACAGCCAAATTTCAAGTACAAGGAGTTCATTTGCAAGTTCACCTCATAGCCAATGTCCTACGCCTTTACCATTTTTAGTCACATCGGGATCAGTTGGGTATGTACCTACCTACCTGCCTGTTTTTTGCAAAACCAAAATTCCAATCAAACTCTTGCACTTTGTTAGAATAGGTTCGTTGCACCAGCTTTTTACCTGATACTTCCGTTGTTCAAAATTTATAAAATACTACCAGATCAGGTTTTAAGCTCCTTTTTTAAATTATATTTTTCCAACAACACGTTTCCATTATTTTAATTAAATATAAAACTTAGGTCCCATGCGTCGAAATTTTTCTAACCAACTTAATTACTTATTAATTTTCATGTTTATGATCAGAAGTGGTTAATATACAACACTCCTTAATTTTCTTAATCTCATGAATATTATAAAAAATGCATTTCCTTTTTTAAACCGGAATAGCTCGTAATTACGAAATTAAAATTACAATTGTATGTAAATCATGTTTCCATTGTTTCATCAACTTCATTTTTCGGATCACGCGCATAATATTAAAATTTTTTTTATTAATATTATTAACCGCATCTAGTCAAGATAAATATTCAAAATGAGTTTTACTTTTTATTCTGAATTACCTATGCACATTATCAATTTTCTCTATTGGAAGTCTGGTAAATATTTCCTTGTATAGAATTTGAATTTCATTGCCAATTTTTTGCAGGGGTCTAGTACCAACAGCAATACAATTATCACCAGATCAACCTTTTGGTTCCATAAGATCTTTAGCGGCAGGTCGAGAGGTAGCAAGTTTTCCCTTGTCTAGGACGCCTACTCCTCCGCCCACAGCTTGTGAAAGGTTCGTTATTATTTTTACAATGCCAATACATTTTTTTAGTTCGAATTTTAAAAAGTGTGACTTAATTTCTATGTTTTAACTCGAATCAGATATTAAAATAGCAGTCAAACTGGTTGGAAAAATAATTTATGCAAATTTTAGTTATAAGAAGTGTGAGTTGCTCGTTATCCGTTAATTTATGACACGATTTTTATAAGAGCAAACCCTTGATTTGTGCAACTGCCAGTTGATGAGAGAAAAAACGCAGGTGGTACACGAAAAACAATGCCAGTTGTTAATTTTGTATTCAGATTGCTATTGGTATTGCATAAATAATTTTGAAATCTGATGATAAAATGATCAACCTGCCTTGCACGAGAACTTAAATTTATTATCCGACTTTAATAATTTGCAGCTGTAGTAGTTAGTTGCTTATTTAAAACTTCAACGCTGTGGAGAGATTAAAATAGCATAATTTTTATGCCATTAGCAAAGCGAGATGAACAGGAAATAGCTAAGTTTTGTTTCTACTATTTCAAACTTTTTTGGGTTCGCAAGATGCTTTCGCCTTGCGGGAGCGAAGTAATTTCTTTTGGAGCCAGAATGAAAAAGTGAACTTTAAAAATTTGGTTGTAATGACCCCGAACTTAATGTTACTAAAAACATACTTTAATACAAATATTTTAATGAGTGTTATACATACAACAAATATTTGCCGCATCCTTAATGATTTACAAGTCTGAAAAATTATAACCATCAAGCGCACGAATTTTAGCATTTAGAAGGATTTAGTATTCGTGGCTGTTTGTTTAAAATATTTTACTTTAGAAAATTTGTTTGCATACATTTTTCCGTAGTGGATTATTAGAGATAAGAATTTTGGCAAGATTTAAGCAGCCGAAACTAAGTTTCTGCATGCGGTAATGGAATATACACAGACTGGGCTTAATAATGACTGACAATTTCACAGAAAAACAAGAGAAATAAATTATAAGAGTATACTTATTACCAAATTGGAAAAAAGTTGGAAGGCCTACTCCATTAAACTGAAAACGACAATAGGGAACACTCAAGAATTAAATGCTATTTATGCAATGTTTTCAAATATTTCCAAATGGAATTTTCAAAACATCAAAGTCAGTTTCATGGTAGTTCTCTTTCAATTTTGAACTCATACCGATAGTTTGGTTGACACTGCCATTTGATATGTGCGGGATATAGATATTAGCATAACATTCAATAGCTCGAACTTTAGATGGGAGCCAACGACATTTAATATAAAATTTGAACAAAATTGTCGGAGCGGCGGCTTGTAGTTTGCTATATTAGAAAGGCGACGTTAATTTGACGATAAGTTGACGTTGAATTAACGTAAATATTACATACTTATTAAGTTAATGTCTGACAGCCAAGCTGTGATAAAAGCACTCAAGGCCAACAGCTTTGAATCTTTATCTACGTGGGAATGCAGACAATCTCTCAAAAAACTGATCAAGGGCAACAAAATTGCCCTTCGCTGGGTGCCAGGTCATGAGGAAATCGAGGGTAATGAAATAGCTGACCAACTAGCTAGAACGGGCTTGAAAACGACCCGGAGTGGGCCTGAACCTTTCTGCGGGCTATCCAAAACACGTAGGGGGCTAGGGGCACAAAAGTGGGAAACGGAGAGCATAAAAACCCTCTGGCACAATACACCAGGACAAAGACAGGTGAAGAAATTCATTGAGTACTCGACTACAAAGGCTAAAAAGCTTCTTTTACTATCAAAGAATGAAATTAGACTCATTACCGGAATACTCACTGGACACTGCCAGGTGGGATATCACCTCAAAAAAATGGGACTGGTAGGCAACGACAAATGCAGACTTTATGAATCGGAAATTGAATCGACCGAACACATCATCTGCAACTGCAATGCCTTAGCTAGACTTAGGCTAAAACACTTGGGACAAATACAACTGACACCCAAGGAGGTACAAACTAAACCTTTCAGCAATATTATATGTTTTGGCAGCAAAATTGACTTTCTGAAAACTTAATTAGTAGGGTTATGAACAAAAGATCAACACTGGTCGCAGTTCTGTAAGGCTCTGGTAGCCAATCGACCCCTAAGTACAAATACAAATACTTATTAAGTTTTTGTTTAAAACTTTCAATTCAATTACTGAAGTACTGTGGAGTACCCCAGACCCCCAGTGTGTACTGCCGGGGGTGCGTCCTTTAAGAATGAATGATTTATATTTCATAATCTCAATCACGAAACATGCAAGCTGAATTTTTGTTCCTGAATCCTGAATAGAGCTTAATCAAAGATAAAAATTGATATTTAAATATCGACCTTTAAAGAAAGCGATCATAATTGACTTATCAATGTCTGCATTGTCTTTATATTCTGTTTTAGAAGGTTGACACCCCATTACTCATTCTGTATTAGCCACCACTGACTAAATAATCAAAATATATCAGGATACACCTGTTCATACAGGTTCTGTTCTTCAGTGCAATAACTCAAAACATGTTTTTCAGTGTTTTGCATGTTACCTTGAACTGTTACAATGTGAAACACAACTACAAATACAAAATTGTTTACACACTAAACCACAGTTAATTTTCTTTGATCCTCAATATCTAAGAAAATGCGAGACAACAAGTTAAAATTTATTGTACAATCAAACTTTCATGTTTAATAATGTAGTTAAGCTATGTTAAACAATGTCATCTTCATCATAAAAAATGTGACAGTTACTAATAGCAGAGTCTCGTAGAACAAGATGTCTATCTCAAAATTAAAGCTATCCGAATGGAACCGACAAAAATAAATTGGCACAAGCAATCACAAAGGTGTTCAATGTTTTATTTGACCCGATGAAATGTGTTAAGCTTATCTTAATTTTGGAGAGTATAAAATAATACGAATAAAGCAGGATTGTTTACAATATAATCAAAACTATACAACCAACAATCTACCTCGCTGATATTAATTTTCCGGGGAGTAATCTATCAACGTCAGAGATCGTCAAGAGTACTAACCTTGTTTTCAAGTTTGAGTATACTAGAAAAATATTGAAAACGGAGCGAAAGTTCATTTAGGACATTAAATATAAATAGCAGTCAGTGAAAAATTTCTACTGATAGCCCAAAAATAACTCTAAATTATCTTGTTTTTGTTGAATTACCTTTGTGGATTTTGTGTAATAATCAGCATCATATTTGATGAGAGTAAATAAACCTTGCTTCTCTTTCGCAATTTGCAAGTTTAACGCTTATCAATTCATTACTACTTAAAAATTGGATGTTTTAAGGTGGGATGGTCGGACTATCCTACCTATAAATCTGAACTATTGTAGTCCATCGCAAGTGATCGTCCTTTAAATCTCAGGAGTGTTTAATGTGGATAGCAAATTATAATGAAATATTATTCCGCTTTCACATGAAATTAAATCTTAAATCAGTCAACTTTTACCAAATCATCGATTTCTTTTATTTTATCTCAGTTTGGCATCTGTAAGTCTCATAATTTATAAGTAGGTGAGAATCAGAGTATCAAATGCATTGAAGTGTCTGGAAAAGATCCAAGACAAACTCTTTAAGTAATTTAAATTTACACCGGGGCTGAATTTGAAGGTTTTGTTAATGAAGCTCGTCCTGACCGTGTCAATATAAAGTTACTTCGACACGAACGACTTACCAGAGAATTTGCATTATTTTTCTACGCCAGTTTTTCTTTAATAACTCAAAAACTGCGAAAGATATCTGAAATTTGCGAGTGATCAAAAATCATTTCGAATCAAAACCATTTTGAATATCCTTCACTGTTTTCGAGTTATACGATAATTATAAATTGTCTAATTGAACTTTTTTTTGCAGCTTTAGTCCAAATCTAGTCCACGTACCAGATGAAGAAAAGTTAGTGAACCACGAGATAGATTCGGTAACGGTTCATAAAAACAACGGACCTCGAAAATCTGTATCGATTGTTTTACCATGTGAAGAAAAAGGATGATCTCTTTAAATTATGACTAAGCAAAACATTGGACTTCTTTCGTACACATCACAAAGTACTGCAGCGTAAAACATAATGTAGAATACAATCATACATAGATATATTTTCATTTAAAAAAATTAGTTTTATCAACAATTTTGTACTACCGTAATTTTGTATCATGCTTTCTCAATTATTTAGTATTGTTAGACCAGAATCTCGTTAACTTTCTCACTTTTTACCTAGTTTGTTGCGCTTTAGTTTTTAGTCACCACAATACTTTCTCGTATCTGGTGCAAAGTAATTTTGCAAAAACGAAGAGTTACAGACGTACAAATGAGTGAGTTTTTTAAGACTAATGAAAAATTGGTCCATAAATTTCTTTGGCGTGTTTGTTTGTTGATTGGTTAATGTATGTGTATCTTTAGATATCTATACATTTTGTTCCATTTGCGGTGATATATTTTATAATCGTTCCATACCTATCAACGCGTTGAGTTTTTTGATATTTGTTTTGTACTACTAATTTTTTAAGGCGTTTGTTTTGTAAACATTATTTAAGACTGATTTTAAGAAATAAATTCTCAAGTAGTAGGCGTAAATTATTTATAATTTTTGGTAGCTAGAAACATATCATAATAATTATTAACTCATTGTGCTCTTATAAATACGTGGGTTGTCTAGAAAATATAACCTGTTCATCTTTCATAATCATAGAAATTGTTTTAGTTTTCATCGTCCAATTTTTATCCTAATGCAATGTAAAATGAACACTAAGCTCACCTCTATGTAAAAAAATCTTAACTGTTGTTTTGTAGTGCCAAATCAATAGTTGCACTTATTTAAAATCACCAATCATCATAATCGATTGTAACACGTAGTAATAAAATGTTTATATTAGTTTTAAATATTATTTATTGCTTGTGAAACTATAGAAATAATAAAGGTTACATTCTCTTTAGTGAAAATACAGATCAAACCTACGGGAACCAAGGGTTTTCTGAAAGATAAGCTTTGGTTTTCGTTAGGTTTGTTTTAATAAATAGATGATAATAATTTACAATATAATAATAAAAATAAAATAATTATTTGTTATTTACATTTTAATTACTATTCGATCAACTTAAAAAATGCTCCGAAGTAAGCTGTATGCTGTGAAAACTTTCAGTAAATAATAATTAAACTCTTTAATAAAACTGATGAAACATTTTTGTAGATTTTAAGATAGAAACGTGATATTGTTGTATCATACAATTTTTAGATTATGTATTGAGTCTGATTTTAATTAAGACTAGATAATAGAATTATTACTTTTACTTACTCAATACGCATGCATATAAATCAATAGATAATTTTAAGTCGATATTTAAAAATAAAATGTTAAAAAAGCTCTATTTACTTGCTCATGATGTTGTAAGACAATGAATGTTAGTATGAAATGGTGGATTTAATTATAAATAGCTACCTTAATTATTATGTTATTTTGATTCAATAAATAGACACAATTATTATTAACCATTTTTTTTCTTATGTTTCACTTTCAGGACAAAGCAACACAAGACTGACTTGCGTGAAATGTTAGAAAACTAATAAATGAAAAAACTGCAAATATCTGGTTGATGTTTTACGCAATTTTTTATATATTAATTTAATTAATTCTTTATCTACTATGTTAAAAAATTGACAAAAGCTTCAATATTCTGGTTTAAATTTTACAGGTATAATACAAAGTTTTACTCTTACTTTGAATTTCTTAATTTTCGTAATTCTTAACATGAAAATATTTTCGTAAAATTTACGGATTTATTATAATAAGAATAATCAAACTTAACAAAATGTTAAAATAATAAAATTTTAGCTATTAAGTAAATAATACATACTACGAAAAAAACATAATATTTAACGAAACCAAAATGACAAAAATTCACATTTAACAGGGCTGAACTTAGAATAATAAAATAAACAAGAAAATAGAATTCTGAAAAAATTACGCTATAATTTATTGTAATTTTTACCACTTCTATAGCGTAATTTTTTCAGAATTTTATTTTCTTGTTTATTTTATTATTCTAAGTTCAACCCTGTTAAATGTGAATTTTTGTCATTTTGGTTTCGTTAAATATTATGTTTTCTTCATAGTATGTATTATTTACATAATAGTTAAAATTTTATTATTTTAACATTTTGTTAAGTTTGATTATTCTAACATCACATGCTACTAAATACCACAAAAATACTTAAAAAATACTAAACTTTTTTAAGTTATTTTCTATTTATTATAATAAACCGAAATAAACAATATCAACATAAAAAAAATCCACTGTTTACTGCGACAGCCAGATTGTAAAAATATAGGTAGAAATACCCACAATAATTATTTTTATTTTTCTTGTTATTAAATTTAATGTAATAATCTTTAAAATTAAATTATAAGCTAAAAAATCAAAATTTATTTCATTTTGAAAAATTACCAATGAAATGAAATTATTAGGAACTTATTTTTGATTATGTTTGGATTTTAGTTAGAAAATCAATTATTTTTATAAAATCAGATAGAGGTCAACTGGATAGGAATGTCTAGATACTCATTATAAAATGCAATAAATAGATAATCTAAGTTACATAATTTTTTATACCTATCGTATTACAATACATTTTTTATTATTGCCTCATTTAATAATTGTTGGTAATGCTATGAAGTTATTCATTTCTATCGTCATATACCTGAAAATTGCAAACTAGCCACAAAATTCTGGCGTTTTGTCTCGATATTTCTTTCATTTTTTGGAATGTACCAGCTACAAGTTGCTTAAAATAAATGTCTGTTTCTACTTTTTTGTGTTGATCGAACACCGTAAAAAAAGACTTTAAAACAAATTTAAGTTTTCGTTTGTACAGCATAAGTGAACCTGTTCTGTCCTAAGGATCCTCAGGTTAACATTAAGAAATTAAATTCTAAATTTCCGGCTGTCTTATTTGTTACGATCTTCAGTTTACATGGATTCATTTCTTCTGTGGTCTATCGACAAATTTTCTTTATATCGCTTTCTTGAAAATGCTGTGTGCTCTATTCTACCATGTGTTTTCCTACTTTTTGTGTAGTATCCAAATTTTTTCTAATAACTACATTTATTGACTATATTTCATATTTATATCATATCGCACGTCATTGACAGTGTCATATAAAACTTGATTAATGTTCTTTTTCTAACTTAAATTTTAAATGTTTTACTTGGTGCATTGTGAACACGAATATCCAGTGAGGATTGCAATAATAAAAACGTTCTTTAGAACAGCAAAGACTTTTTCTTCTGTCCACTGCAGAACACCCTACTTCTTTTTCTAAAAGAAAAGTTACAGCATTTAAGACTATTAATCAAAAAGAAAATTGAAGAAGACCAAATGCAAAATAAAAAATTAAACTTGGTAGTTTTGAATCCGTTTCAATTAATACTGATATCTTTTCGGAATGATTATATCCAGTGTTTTATGAATATAAATTATTTTTCATTAGAAAAACCAAAGATCATGTGTAAAAGCTGATCGTCCTGGAGGATCAACACGTATTGTGTAATATAAAGAAGACGATGCGGCATGTATGCATCGGAAGGTGGTTTACAAAAAACACAGCAGATTAACTTGTCTTTTTGTTCAATAATTATTGTATTAGATTAATTTATATTCTATCTAAACAATTTATTTAATTTTATTTTTCTATATTTATATAATATAATATGTAATTTCCGTAATTCGCCTTGAATTATTAAACTGTAAGGCACTGAATGCATGAATAAAGAAAATGCATTTCCGTACAGTGTTGTTCTAACAGTGCAACTTTCCTGTAGTTTTACTACACAGTTATTTCTACTTGTTTAACTTTGAATTATCGTTGTGAAGCAAAATAGCTAAAAAAAGGTTTTTTTCCGATTCACTGAACTGAACAGTTCATAGTTTTTTTTTTTTCAAATATTCTACTTGTATGTTTTCTCCATTAGTTGTAATTGACACAATATTTTCCAATGAAAGACTGAATTCTTCGACATACACGACATAATGTAAGATTCCATTCATCATAATCATATTAAGCTACGTACTTCATCATGACATTCAAGATTGATATTTCATCGACGGCGACGACCTAGTGATAAATTTTATTCCTTTTGCTAAAAAAATTTTTCTTATCGGATTTGAAGACATTTATAGCAATTTACATAACAATTAACGAATGTGGTCAATACAACAGCATCAACAAAGTTTTATTTATAATTTTTAATTTAAAAAATAAATTTAATATTTTCTTTGTTGCCTGTTTGGCCTTTGTTGCACATGACGAAAGCATTATTTGAAGGTTGCTGGAGATTTTTATTGGGTTGAGCGACATCTCAAATCGTCGTTTGATGGTGGTGGTATTGATGATGATTATCTTACCAATTTTGATATATTACATCCTTGAGGCTATGAATATTAAGAGAATCCCACTATCTTCAAACAAGGATTAATAAATTCATGATTAAATTATTTGAATCTTTGGATTTTCATTTCGATTTTATGTTACATAAAAAGTTTAAGTGTTGTCTCATGAATTTAAATTTAAAGAAAAATTGGAAAACCCAATTGCTTTTTTGTTCTAGGACTAGGACACTAAAAATAAGTTAACTAGTTACTTTATAGAAAAGATAAAGTGGCACACGTTCGAATAGTTTGGATTCAATAAAAAAAATTTTGTTACAATTTCTAAACGACTGTATTCTATATAATCTCTAAAAGGTTGACTATCAAATCAACGAAAATTTGGAGTATCCAAATAATTGATTAATAAACAAAACAAAGTTTATAAATAAATTATTGGCTCATAATAAAAAAACGTCAATAGATGTATGCATATTTCTAGTTTTAGACCGTTTACACGGCTTTCTGTTTACTTTGCCCGTGTAATTTGTTCGTGTTTTGTAATCCACCTAAATTTAGATTTAAATGTTTTGCAAAAAATATTCCTCGCTTAACTTCTACCTCTTTTGCACTTTTAAGATTAATTATTTCAGCGTGACGATTTTTTGTGGAGGATTAGCGCTTTTGCTTCCGAATTAAAAACAAATGCACTTTTGGCTACGTATTGATAAGGCGTACAAACATATATCATGTTTACACTCTTTGTTTAAAATGTACGCTTTACTTTTAATCGATAAATATATGTTATAAAGTATATAATCTTTAATTCATGCCGGTTTGTTGGTGTGACCGTATTATTTTTGAATTAACTTAAATTCGACTAAAAACATATTTATTATTGAACAGCCCTAATATTTTTATGAATAGAGATTAATTAATTTAACAATAATTAATAATTACATTGCCCTACAACACATAAGCATTCATTTATTTACTTTAAATTAATATAAATATTTTTTCACTAAACTTGAATTATTAATTATACAAAATTAAAATAAATAAAATAACAAAAATCATTCCAACCCAAACTTTGGTGGAAACTAATTAAGATGGTGAGAACAAACTGATGATATACCTAACGATAAAAAATGTTTATAACCTAAGAAGTAAGTGTCAATTTGCCGAAATATCTAAATAAATACATTTTCTCATCTACCTGACTGGGGTTTGGACTTACCCGGTGTTTCGGGTTAATTGATTGCAAATTAGTGTGGAAGTGCTAATTGTAATGCTGCCTGTTACCAAAGGTGGTCATAAGGAAAGGGGGTGGCAGCTATGACTCCCTTCAAACTTACGTATTACACCAACCTCATATTTTATGTCTTGTGTATCGTAAAATTTTAGAGTTTTGATTTTGTAGAATATCTTACAAATGACAAAAAAAATCATATTTATGATTTCTGTTGAAAATGACAATAGCTAATATTGTTAGGATTGTTAGTAGTTTCATCGCAAAGGCTGTGTTCATAAAACCCCAGTTCGAATCTATCAGCCTAAAATATAATTTGCATACCTTTAAATACCTATCTAAATCGAAAGAACTTTTTTTCGATAATTTGATGATAATTTTTCAACGAATTAAATTTCATTTCAATTCTTTACTTTTCATTTCATTCATTTGTGTTCGCCATTTCGCCATTAATCTTAGGTCCTACTTAAAAGACTTTATAAAGTTCAATCTTAAAATTTTTAACGAACACCATCATTTTTACAGTACGTAATCCGGATGTTATTCACCCAGTAAATAGTGGTATAAGTGACATAAAGCTTTTATAATACAATTTTCTGTTCCTTTTACGACTTTTTCACCATTTAGTATCATGCTTGGTAATACAAATTTATTTTTATATAGTAATAACCTGCGTTATGGTCAAATTTGATGAATCATTTCAAAAATATGTAAAATAAATCTTTGTAAGTTCATTTTGTAAAATTTCAATTTAATTTAAAATACATAATATACATAATAATTAACATTCGGATAGTTTTCAATGTACCTAATTTATAATTTATTTTAAAATTTTTCTAACAAAAATTCACTATTATTTTTGGTTTTTATCTAAACCTAGTACTTTTTGTCCAATCACCATTTGTTTATTTTCATTAGGTTGTATTTTACTTAAATACATTCCAAATCTAATTTTTCCATTAAATTCTTGTGATAACGTTCGTAGCGGTTCTACAGATTTCTCGCCGGTTGATTGATTGATACAAATCATTTGACATCTTGTACATAGTCGATCACACTAAAATTATGAATTTCCTTATGAATATTTTAAAATACTTTACGTTAAGAGTACCTTAAATATCAAATTGCCAATTTGAATTTGAGAACACGAATTTTCATCGAATGGATTTTCAAAATCTACTATAAAGTTAGGTCTAAATCTATTAATTAAACCTTGCAGATTTTCATTAAAATCATTTTTGGGTATGCAATTCATTAGCCATTGCACACTCGAAATGTTAATTAACAAAAATTGAGCTTCGTTAGTTAAAGATAATTGATGGTCTCGTTCTAAAAATTTCGTTATGAAAGCTTTAATTAAATATTTCAAGTGAGTACTTACTTTGCTTAGAAGTTCGATTACTTTCGTTATCATTATTACACTGTCTTAATAATCTTAAATTGGGCACTTCTAGTACTTCACTTAACCAATTTCCCACTTCATTTCCGCAATCCCATCCTTGTATTCTATCACCACATACTTTACTTTGACATTTATCAACCCATGAAAAAGTTGTGCTGTGATTTGGCCTTAACGAGATTGATATTTCTGGCGAATCTGTAAATTTTTTACTCATTTTATATAAAAAAATTTGACGATAACATTTTCTTGTTAGGATCAAGAACCGATTTTTTATCTCATAAAAGTTTTAGACAACAAAAAATACAACACTAAATTTTTATTCAAATATCTGTCGAAAGGTAAAGCCATCTGACTGATGAGCGATCGATGCGATTGCAGTTCAATTTTTACATAAAAATACAGTCAGACTTATGCGAGACAAACTAACTTGGAAGTTTGAGCACATAAAAAATAAAAAGTTCTAGAGTTTATTTGAATTTTTCAATATCTCAATTTGTTAAAAAAAAACTTGGCTAAATAGTTAACGGAACTTAGTATTGTTTATTTGTAATTATTGAAAATTTGTTTACCTTTGTAGCTCAAATGTAGCAGGTCATTCTTCAAATCCACTTTCGGGATTATTAAACATAGTCGATGTATTTGTTTTTGAGTTAAACATACTCCACTTTCATTAACTATCATCCATTGTCGATCATATTGTAGTCCTGTATTTGCTAATTCCCATTTGCTTTCTACTTCAAATGCCCCACACGATTTAACAGGATAAATCATAATTTTCTTCAAAGTACCTAAACAATGTATGTAATCACTGTTTACATTGTTGCTGGTTTCGAAATTTTCTTTTTCGACAGAAGAATGATTAATCATTTTCGGAAAGTGTTGGTTTTTCTTTTCATAATCTCGAAACTCTCTGATTTTATTTTTGCGTATATTCTCATTTATTGGAGCTTTTCTGATTATTGGTTTCGTTACAAAACATTCTTCAATCATGTTTAAAAATATATCACAATCTCGTTTCGTAGACATGTAACCAAACGATATACGAACTGATCCTGTTGGATATCCATCTATTAAATCATTTTGATCCCCGCACACGTGTCCTGACTGAAAAATTATTTGAATTCGATTTAAATTGCATCAATAAAATTTTATTTACCTTAAAGTGATATTTGACATCTTCTGCAGTCAAATTCAAATGCCTCCGACAAGCACCAGGATTACAGAAACACCCTGTTCGTAAATGTATTCCATAGAGATTGGAAAGATGAAGTACCTAAAATATACAAAATTATTATTGAGCTGTAAGCTATCTACCATAGATGATGAAAACTTGCATAAAAAATACAAAATAAGTAGAACTGCAGTAAGTTATTCTTTGCAAAATTTGCAAAGCAACCTGTAATGGTTTATAAATGATATCTTTTCACAGAATACTTATTTCTAAAATTAAATGTAAATTCAAATACAAGATGTCTGCCATTTACGCTAAGTTTATGCAATAAA
Source organism: Cantharis rustica (assembly GCA_911387805.1). Classification (NCBI taxonomy): domain Eukaryota; kingdom Metazoa; phylum Arthropoda; class Insecta; order Coleoptera; family Cantharidae; genus Cantharis; species Cantharis rustica. Next base: position 49,828,465 of record OU426879.1, on the reverse strand, counting down.
ATTTTTATCATATCTCTATCTCTAATTTCTAGGGTGAGAGGTATTTTTGAAAAATAATTAAAATTTTGAAATATGTACCTAAGTATTTAGAAACCCATATGCTCACCATATTTTTTTATCATTTTTTATTCGTATTTAAAAATTCATTTCTTTTGTATCTATAATTGTAAAGGTAAAGTTTTATAAATTTAAAATTATAAAATTATTTCATTAAACTCTGTAGTATATACAACGGTTAAATAACTTGAGATAATTTTACAGAAAATTGTAGCCAGTTAACAAATACACTGTTTTAATTGTATGAAAACTTCTTTTTTCTTTCATTTTTTTTTTGACAATGATGTTTGACTTTTCAGTTATTGCATTATTCAATTAAAAAGAAAGGGGTTGTTGATTTATAACTATAGATTCTAGATAGACAAAAATGCAGTTGAGGCTTACGATAAAATAAATTACAGGTGAAAATCAAGATGTTAGTATGATAAATAATTTATTTTGCTAACGATCACATTTACGCTAGAAGTTCTCTTAGAAAACTTAAGGCATTATACTAAAACTTAACTATGTTTAATAACCGTACCAGAGACGGCTCTAGTAAAAGTTAAAATAATCAAACTTAACAAAATGTTAAAATAATAAAATTTTAACTATTAAGTAAATAATACATACTACGAAGAAACCATAATATTTAACGAAACCAAAATGACAAAAATTCACATTTAACAGGGTTGAACTTAGAATATTTAAATAAACAAGAAAATAGAATTCTGAAAAAATTACGCTATAAAAGTGGTAAAAATTACTTAAAAATAAAAAACAAAAAAAAACAAAAAATTCACGATTATTATCGATCCTCAGTCATGTTTAACAGTAAAAATAACAAGTGAGAGCAAATATACCAAAAAAATTGAAAAAATTTAAAATTTAAAAAATTAAGAAATTAACCAAACTTTAAAATAAATATTTCGCTTACCAAATGACCAAACTAGAAGAGTTCACGTGTCTAAATGAAATTTTAGGTTAAGAAGAGATTATGAATTCTAAATCCCATACAATGCCATACAATCCCATACATGCTACTAAATACCACAAAAATACTTAAAAAAATTTTTTAAGTTATTTTCTATTCTAGTAAACGTTAACTAATTTTGTATTGTTGAATTGCATCGATTTTAAAAAAGTCCGATAGTTTTATCAACTATTGACAGATTTAATTGAGAGAGGGGTTTCTCTCTTTAAATTATCTGTTTAAAGAAGGGAGGTCGGAAGAAATTGAGTGTATTACGAATTATAATAAAGTTCTGCCAAAAAATAATATTACAGAAGTTATGCAAATATATAAATTGTTAACTTGTGAATTATAATTAATTTAAAATTTTAATTGAACAAGTTAATTAAACACTATTAAAATTCAATATTATTAGAGCAATAAGAATATAGCTTTCGTCTAAAATTTATTTGTTTGTTTATAAACGCCGAAAGCTCAAGTAATATTGAATTTTAATAATAATTAATTAACTTGTTTAATTAAAATTTTTATTTAGTTAATAAAGTTACTATAAATTTGCAGATAGAAACGAAGCAGCGATGTTTTTTTTGGTAGTAACACTCAGTGAAGTCAATTGTCTCATAAAATTGCAGAAATTATAATTGAAGTAATCAATTGAATATTTATGAAAGTAGGTTGTTCTCCTGATTAGAGAATAATTCAAGGAACAAAGTATAGGGTAATCTCATTAATTAATTTGATATAAAAATCATATTATATTAAATTCCGAAATTTGGAAAGTTTGAGAAATATTGTCGAGACAACATTTAACTATTTATTTAACCATTAAAAGAACATTTAACCACATGTTATAGTTTGTTTCAATTTAAAACAGGGCCATTGCAGATTTTTTAAAGAGTGCTATAATTTACTGAATTTCTTAAGTAATATTAAGTAATAGATGCCATTCCGTGGTCCACACTTTAGCTTCCGAAATAATCTAGAATCAGTTTATACGAAGATCAAGGATTACTCATAAATATTTGAAGTGTTGGGTAATACTTTTTCACCATTTTAATGCCAGTAAACCAGTGAGCTTCTTTTATTTCACCCACCTTTCTAAGAGTTTATCTTCTGGACTGGACCAGCGCGGTGGGCCTGTGTGTATCAGGGCTAGAAGCCGTCTGCCGCGGATCTTCAATTAATTTTTTTGTAACATTTAGAGCGGGTGTGGGTGGTTCAAATATATGTAGTTAATGATAAATAACAACGTTGTAAGAGCTTAACTTTAAAAAGTTGATTTTTAAATAAAATTCCTAGTATTTTATTGGTGCGGAACTCGATTAACCAGACTGTGCGGCTTATAGGCCGCACTGATCATCGATGCTTTTTCCTGAATTCCTACAGAAACATGATGATTTCCAAAAAATTTCAATAAATTTTTTTCTATTATTATATACTCCAAATAATATCGAACAGATGTACCTACAAAGTACTTCTTAATTACTCAAAAAGCAGCATAATATAATACAATGATTACTGTAATCAATTTCCAAGATTTTCTAAGGAATTCCAGAGTTTTCCAATAAAATGCCAAATAAGTATACACAAAGATACCAAAATACGTACCCCACCCCTGGTTTAAACTTGTACAGACCGAGAATCTATGGAATAGAATTTTCATTTTCAAAAAAATTCCAGAAATTTTCAAGAAATCTCCAAACAAGCTTAAATAAAATCTTTGCATTTACCTCTGGTTTAAACTGTTTTTTAATCAATAGAAAAATAATCTCGTCCAAAGCTATGTATGAAGATAAAGGATTAACGGGATATTGGAACGCCAATAAAAACAAATAATCTGTTGGTCGATGTTTCGGTTTATTAATTAAACCATCCTCATGACTGAAAAAACAAAAAGAAAAGCGTAATTTACACGTTGTTAATTATTTTTGCTGACTTGGTTAATGTGCCACCTGACAGACTATTGGTCTTCCCTCCGATGGAATTGTTACCGCTTAAAACACCCCCCATCTTTATCTGTGAGGTATGTGTTGCAACCCTTGCCTCTAGTTTGGAAGTCATGCCTTCTCTTTTTGTTTTTTCAGTCATGAGGATGGTTTAATTAATAAACCGAAACGTCAACCAACAGATTATTTGTTTTTATTGGCGTTCCAATATCCTGTTAATCCTTTATCTTCGTTTTTTAATCTTAAAAAGAATTTCCAATAGAATTTAATACAATTGTAATTTAAAAAACTGCAGTATATCTAAGAAATTTTAAGAATTCGTGGCACTAAGTGATTCCAATTTAGATCTACAACTTACGAAAATGTTGGGAAGAAGAATATGCCACCAAGGTGCAAACCAAGCACCAGATTTCATTCCGGATACAGTTAGAATACGTAAAAGATTAATATCTGCAGTGTTACTTAAAAAAGAAGAGTATGTTACTTTCGAGATGGGTAGATACCATTTTGCCTAAGATCTTACTTCACATGATAAAATTTGCAACGCACATATTATCTGCCAAGCTAACCGCCTCTATCAAGAAAGAGACCTCAAAGATAAACTAAGGATAAACCGAATGAATATACAGACGAAATAAAAGCTGGAAAAGCCACATCTGCCGTTTATCAAATAGCAAAACTACCAAAATGTATGAGTAGAGAAAATTTTCTGAATAACGAAATGGGATCTCATTAAAAGGTCGATTGAAGACATTAAACCTAAAAATGTTCATATAGGACTGTATTTGTAGTATCAAAGGTAAAACAACGTGATTTTTAATTAGAGCACCTAGAAGAATAGTAAAATTCAATCCAATTATAGCTTGGATTTGAACAAATTCATCTTTAATAAATTTTAATGAATAACTGAAAATAAGTTCAAATTTTCTTTGTGTTTGTTAAGATATTTTTAAGTAGAATATTATACGAAAATTATTTGTCTGTTAAATGAACTAAGGTTAAACTGTTTAAAAGTTTGAAATTTGGGCTGGACGGTATAATTCTACTACATTGATTACATCTGGCTGGAGGGTGTTCCATTCTCTGTAGACTTCTTAGTCTATAACAGTTTATGTAGCTTATGTGATCTTTTATAATTTAACAATGTTTTTATAATCATTTCATAAAAATATTACGAATGTGGTCTCCATCGAGAGAAACTACAAGTTATAGAGTTCTTAATTGATAAATTGAGCTTTAAATAAAATTGTAAAAATGGAAATCCTAGATTAATTCGATAAATCCTGGCAGTTCGTTTCTTGGTATTATTTACGAAATTCAATTTTAAAATTTAATAAGTTCGTCTTAAACAAGTACCTAATTTAACTTCTAAGTAGGTATCAAAAAAATACTTGTTATAAAACAATTACAATTTTATTTCAATCATTAAAAATTTTTTTCTAAACTTCAGAGCCTGCAAAAATGGCGCCGGCAGTAAAAAAAGTTAATTTTTAAGTAATATTTTTCATATTTATCAAAAATATCAAAATAAAGTCATTTTGCTCTGAAGAAATCACGTAATTTTTCCTTCAAATATAAAAATTTTATTTAAAATAAACTAGTTTATTATACTAATTAAACTTTCAGTTTGAAATTTTAGACGCCTTGCAATCGGCGCATTGGCTCCGAATAAAACATTTTCATTTTTCTTTAAACCCAAATATTAATTATTTAATTTAATCAGCATTGTTAGGTTTACTGCGAGGGAGGCATTAAAATAATTTCTGTTAAATAAAGGCAGTTAATATTTTTAATTGATTCTTTTATAATATCGGTTCAAAGCGTTCGATATAAATAGTTAATTAAAATCAAATGTAATTTGTTTAAGCAAGCGTTTTCCAAAGATGCGTTATTAAATTTACTGGTAATTACTATTGATTTATGAATTTAATAATAATTAAGGCAACTTACTTCTGAATATCCAACATATTCTCCAGTAGAGCGTAGTAAATTAAAATTGACAATTCCACCTTGATATTTAATGTCTTCAAAATTGGTGTCATGATATAAAATAGTTACCGGATTTCCATTACCGTGATGTAGCATCAACAAAGAACGATAAACATATTGTGCTAACGCAAATGTATGCCGTGATATATCGCTCATATTTAGAGAGACTCTTTTAAAAATGTCAAATCCATGCCTTAAGCTTATGATTGATAAAAACGAAAGTGTTCCATCTTCAAAGCTAAAAATGTAATGTAATTTTTATGATCCAATATTTTCGTTTACATACAATTCGTGTAAAGTTGGCCTAGGTATATGAGTGCGTTCGTCACTTAACGCCATTAAGACAGTTCCTCCTCCAAAATATTTCTTGTTAAGTACATGAGCGCTAGAGTTTTTAACTAATAATGCTCCCAATCCGGTAGGATAACCAAAAATTTTATAAAATGATAAGCACACAAAATCGGGCGTATATTTCGATAAATCTAAGAAATTTGTTGAAACAAACGACGCAGTATCTAACATAACATACCAATTTTTCGAACCATTAATTTTGCTAAAGTGGTTTAAATTTCCGTTCTTGACTTTTTCTATCCATGTAAGTGGATATTTTGCACCAGAAAAATTACACTGAGCAGGATAAACAAATAAAGAATTTGTGCTGTTACTGTCAACGTTATGTGTCTGAAATCCATTGTGTGAAAATATTTTAAATGCATTTTCTTGAGAAAGACATTCGGAATGCTTTGCATATTCCCTCATTCCTAACACTGATGTGTGGTTGTCTTCCAAATACACCAAACTTCCATTTTCTCCTACATCATTTGAGTATTGAAAGGTTTCTGCCACCAATTTCAAAGCTGCAGTTGCACCTGATGTCAGCACAATACTGTATTCTTCGGGATTTGTGTTGAAGTGATGTAGAATTCTAAAAAGGCTTTAAATATGAATACACTTTGATTTATTACTGTTTAACTTACTGGTATCGAATTTGATCTATCGCATCTTCGGTGAGTTTACTTGAAATATTTCTCGCGTGCGGATTACCGTATGTATTTGTGATGAGATCCTGCATAACGTTTGAAATTTGCGTTTCCGAATACAACGTAGCTCCAGCATGCTCTAAGTAACATTGGTCTGAAAAGCACATAAAAAGTTCAATATTGACCAAAACTTAAAAGTTGAAATTTAATTTCGCGTTCTTCCGATGAACTATCGCAAAAAACTTTGTACGTACAGCTAGCTTTTAATTTAACATTGGGAATTAGTACAGATTTTTGTTAACTTTTTATTATTTTTTAGTTTCTAGATTGAGAAGTTGAAACGTTATATTAAACTCGCCACTCGAGCTCAATTTGTACTCTGCTTTAATTAAATGAAAAATTTCATAAAAGTGAAGAAACTTTTTTGTATTTATTAGAGAAATAGCTAATAGATGCATTGAGCAATTGAACGCGCCTATCGCTTTTAGAAAATAATAAAATTAAAGTAAAGTAACGTTTCTTTCCAGTTTTTAATCAGTGGCGTAACTACTGAAAGAGCTCGGCCTTCAATATTTAATAAATTTTAGCAAAGTAAATTTATTAATAAAGCTCCTTGCTTATGGGGATTTAATAATTAGCAGGTTTTTTTTTTGACCGTGGAACACAGACCCGTGGTTACATTGTTACGCCACTGCTCACTGTATATCATAACAAAGTAAATATCAATAATGTCGTGTTCATGTTATCTTCTTATCTTGGTTACGCATATAAGCCTGCTTTACACAATATAGCACCCGTTACCATAGTTTAATCTAATTCATGGAATAATTAACTTCGCCATTTAAATCGACACATTGTCTTACCTTTTGCTCGTAAAAACTCTTTCCTAATTAAATTTTCTTGCACAACCGAATAAACGGCACCGTAACTATTGTTTTTGTCCATTTTCTCTCTCTAGCAATAAATTGTGTTGATGTGGAGGTGAAACTCACTCAAAACAACCTCGGTGTTTTTTTAAATCTGAAGTTATTGACAACGAAATCCTCACTGACAATGAAATTCGATAACTGTTGCGGTTATCAATGTTGTAAGGAAATTCATAATCCATTTATGTATACATATAATAATAGGTAATTACCTACTTCAGACTTCACAAAAGGTCGTTCTGACATGTACACGTATTCATTTTTACGGTGTCATATTTACTTGTTTTCGTATACTAGCGAAGTAGTAATTTATGTAAAATTTGTAATATTTATTTGTGATGAATTAAGTTCATTAAAAATACCTAATTAAAAATTTTATAATACAGTAGAATTCTGTAATATTCATACGAATGGGGATAGTTCCAAGGTTGATGATGTCCAATTAAATTAGATGTAATAATACAAGACTGCGATATGTGTAGCCTACGTAGTAAATTAACGTTTAAAATCTCCAACATTGTTGTAATAACAATTTAATTAACAAAACGTTATGCTGCCGCCGCAAATTATCTAAAATTTAATTGTTCAATTCTTAAAAATCAATAATTCTTGTATTTATAGAAGAAATGTGTCACTTCTGACCTTGCATAACAAAAGAGGGAGAAAGTTATTTTAAATATTTGCTTTTGAAAATGCGAAAAATAGCATATATACAGAGCCGTATTCACGGGGGGGTTACAATCCCGCTCGAAATTATTTATCAATAAATAAAGTAGTACTAGAAGTCCAACTGAAATCGTAACAAAATCAGAAAAAAAAACAATCTTTAAAACTATAAAAAAAAACATTAAACTTGAAGTGTTTAAATAAAAATTAAAACTAAAGAGATATTTCTAATAAATTAAATCAGGTATTTTATCTTAAGGTGGGGGTTCAAGGCCACAGAGTTGATTCGCACCTGGCAGATGGCGGATATTAGGGTATGCAATGAATAGATCGTTTATGGAAGTTCTTCTATTAAGATATAGGTGTCGCTCTATAAGTAGTAAATAGGGGAATACCCGCAGTCGAGAAAACATTTTTAATAACGCGAAGCAATGAAATATATACGACATCCTGATGTCTTTATAGTCGTAACGTAAACAATGAGTAACAACTACGTATTAGTTTACACCATTACGAAAGGTCAAAGAGATCCGTCTGTAATTGAAACATATTTGTTTAAAATACTTTTCTAAGATGATTATAATCTTCTCAGTACCTATACAAAAATGATGAAGCTCATTTAATTTCAAATGAAATGAACAATTTTGAACTTTTATTACAAAATTTATTTTAATTAATGATTATAAATTAATTATAATTACACATAATTATATTATAAATCAACTATTCACCAAAAATTAAAAATACCGTAACATGGTGGATCTTAGGTTTCAATTTATATAAACCGAACAACTACACATGAATCAATTTGATAAAGCGGTGCGTATTTGAGCAGCGCCGTAACTACAAAATTGGGCAAAATTTGGGCTCGTGTTCAAAGTTCCTCGTGGGACCCCTTTCCTAAGCGTTAAAAAAAATTGCGCAATACAACAGCGCTTATAATAATTATTATAAATACCTACTATTTATATTTTACTATACGGTACAAATTATTTAAACAAAATTTTCAATTATATTAAAATATTAAAAATTACAAATACAACTTATTTAAAGTATTCTAATGAGGTGCAATTTGTGCGCAATTATTGTCTTTCAAGCGGTGGTTCCAGGATGATATTATAAATTTTAAGACTTCTGTTATTGAGTTATTGGATTTTATTTTAAGCAACAATTTTTCATCATTTTTCAGTTCTACTGAAATAATCCCTACATGTTTCTTGTTTTTTACAATCTCAGTACGAATACAAAAATTTGGAATGATTAAGGGTAGGAACTTTTGCAAGTACCTACCTCTTTTTTACCTCAAAAACGGCTTAATAGAGTACTTTAAAATTTGGAAGATACATGCGGAATACCATGATGGCACAATAAGACATATTTTATATTTTGGTATTATAAAAAAAATCTGCTAGGATTTTGCAAGTTGTTTCACTAGGGACGGTTTAGTTCAAAAACGGCTTAACGGATTAATTTAAAATTTGGAGGGTACATGTGGAACACATGAGGGCACAATAAGATATATTTTATATTTTGGTATTTTTAAAAAAAATCTGTTTTCAGTCATAAAAATTTACTTTAGTTTTTTTTTTTAATTAAACTAAATCATAGTTTCTAATGATTACTATGATGAAAGAAAATAGTATAAAATATTTAAATTTTATATTCATTAAAAAGTTGAAAGTTTCGAGACGGTTTAGACTCAAAACGGCTGAACCGATTAATTTGAAATTTGAGTATGATATTTATGCCATAAAGACCTACAATAAGACATGATTTTAAAATAAATAGTTTTTAAAAAAATTTATAAGTATAAAATATTTAAATTTTATATTCATTGAAAAGTTAAAAATTTCGGGACGGTTTAGACTCAAAACGGCTGAACGGATTAATTTGAAATTTGAGTATGATATTTATGCCATAAAGGCCTACAATAAGACATTATTTTAAAATTAATAGTTTTTAAAAAAATTTATAAGTATAAAATATTTAAATTTTATATTCATTAAAAAGTTGAAAGTTTCGGGACGGTTTAGACTCAAAACGGCTGAACCAATTAATTTGAAATTTGAGTATGATATTTATGCCATAAAGGCCTACAATAAGACACGATTTTAAAATAAATAGTTTTTAAAAAAATTTATAACTATAAAATATTTAAATTTTATATTCATTGAAAAGTTAAAAATTTCGGGACGGTTTAGACTCAAAACGGCTGAACGGATTAATTTGAAATTTGAGTATGATATTTATGCCACAAAGGCCTACAATAAGACATAATTTTAAAATTAAATGTTTTTAAAATAATTTATAAATAAGTATAAAATATTTAAATTTTATATTCATTAAAAAGTTGAAAATTTCGGGACGGTTTAGACTCAAAACGGCTGAACCGATTAATTTGAAATTTGAGTATGATATTTATGCCACAAAGGCCTACAATAAGACATAATTTTAAATTAAAAGTTTTTAAATAAATTTATAAATAAGTGTAAATATTTAAATTTTATATTCAATAAAAAGTTGAAAATTTCGGGACGGTTTAGACTCAAAACGGCTGAACCGATTAATTTGAAATTTGAGTATAATATTTATGCCATAAAGGCCTACAATAACACATAATTTTAAAATTAAAATTTTTTAAATAATCTATTAATTTAATTTTTATATTTCAAAAAATTGTGTTTTTTTTGATATAGTCATGTATTAGTGATATATGTACCATACGGAACATGTTTACCAAATTTCAAATTTTTCTGATCAGTATTTACATCATTTTTCATTTTTGATATAATTAACTAGGAACAAACCCATACAATTTACGGTTAGGATTTTGCAAGTTGTTTCATTAGGGACGGTTTAGTTCAAAAACGGCTTAACGGATTAATTTAAAATTTGGAGTGTTCATGTGGAACACATGAAGACACAATAAGACATATTTTATATTTTGGTATTTTTAAAAAAAATCTGTTTTTAGTCAAAAAATCTACTTTAATTTTTTTTTTTTTTTTTAATTAACCTAAAACAGTTCATAATGATTACTATGATATCATAGTTACATAGAAGAATAAGAAAAAATAGACGTAAAATGATTGCATTAGATGGACAGTGTGGGACCTTCTTAACATGTATTGGGTCGTGTTATGTCAAATATTTGACAGTATGGGCCGTGTACACCAGCAGTGTGGTGTAAGGCTTAAATCGACATGCTGAGACGCGGGTAATCGCTGTTCTTTTCTTAGTCTCGACAACTGCACTGTTGTGTTTAAAGTCCGATATCTATCTGTGGGCAATGGAGAAGGAAAAGAGAAACCATTCCATTAGTAATTGCCTGGTATGTCCCCTTGGCTTTTGCCAAGTTAATCGTCTACGCACTGTTTAGTGTATGATACTCAAAAAAATATAGGCCGTGCGAGACTTCAAGATTTTTGGTTTGTTGAACCGTTTTAAGATATCTATTTTCATAAAAAATAAAAACGTACAATATCATTAAATTTATATTTTTGTAAGATACTTAAAAATATAATTTTAGTTATAAAATTCGTAGTATGTATTGCAGTGTTCATAAAGGTAGGCAATAAAGCCCACAGCAGTTATAAATTTCATTAACAAATAAATGTAAGAAAGTTCAAAAAAGAGTTAATGTTTGAAACTTAACAAATTAATTTAAAAATAAAATAATTTATTGCTTAAGTAAACAATCGAAAATTGAACAACTTCAAGTGTATTGACCAACATGCGTCGACAGTGCGGGTATACGCGAGCAAAATTTGAAGAAAAAAAATATAGATGAATCGTCTTGGCAACGTGTAAAGAAGGGATGAATAATAAATAGGTGGACCAAAAAGATCGTGTGGAAATATCCTCTGAGAGTGGAGTGATCCACAGTGAAAATTTAAATAATCAAAATCATTTAGAACCACAAATAACAAATTCAATTTGGATAAATCTACAATATAATTTTGGAGAAACACTTTGAAGAACATTTGGAACTGTGGCATAGAAAATATTTGGAAGTAGATGAAAGCTGCTCCATTTAGCGTGAAGGAGAGAAAGAGGAAGATTCACAACCAATATAAAGGAGAGATGATCGAGGATCGATTTTAAAAGAAGAGAAAGACAGGTTTGAACAATCCACATTATTAAGTGAGAACGGAATATTCGCGGAACACGTATTGAAATAAAAATAATATGGTGCATTGACGAATTTACAAAACTCAAATTAAAAATTGTAATTCAATTGTTTATTTAATTATAATAAATCTTAACGTTCAGCTAAAATTTCACAAGATTTTTCTTAAAAAAAAATAAAAGATTGCTAATAACTTTCATTTGACATTTCTTTGTGGAAGGCTGAGGTTTGATAAGTTTGCATTTACTTCATAAAGAATTAAGTAAGTATGCATTTTTAAAGATTTCACTCCTTAACAGTGCAGTATATAAGTGTAATATAATACAGTGGCCACAAAAAGTATTCGTACACTTACATTTTTAACATAAAAAGCGATATTACTTTTTTATACCGTAAGTAATTTAAAATATAAAAAATGCATTAACAACTTCAGACAATATATTTTAATAATATTTAAATACAATTCATAAATTCAAAAAATTAACTTAAAAAATAAAATAAAAACACAGAACAACTTGAAATTAAAAGCAAAAAGTATTCGTACACTTGCAATAAAAGTTAAAAAAAAAACAGTTAAAAAATTTTTTAATATTTAGTAGGATTACCTTTAACCTTAATAATAGCTAATAATCGCCTACGCATCGAATTTACCAAATTTTGAGTAATTGAAGGCGAAATATTACTCCATTCTTCTTTAAGAGCATTTTTTAATTGGCTTTTATTTGAAATTTTCCGTTTTCTTATATTTCTTTCCAAATAATCCCACAAATGCTCTATTGGATTAATGTCCGGACTTTGAGGAGGTGTTTCTATGTTTCGGGGTGTGATATAGGATCCACATCTTTGAATTGCAAGCCTTATGCTTTAGGTCGTTGTCATGCATAAATATATATTTATTTGCTAGGACCAATTTTTCAGCACTAACTGCTAAATTTTTTTGTAATATATCAATATACATTTTATGGTCCATTATTCCATCGATAAAATGCAGATTTCCTGGACCAGCCGCACTCATACACCCCCAAACTAACACAGAACTGCCTCCGTGTTTAACAGTTGCACATAAGTTTTCTTTATTTAATTCACAATTTTTTTTCCTCCACACTAACTGCCTTCCATACGAGCCAAATATATTAAACTTGGACTCGTCTGTGAATATAACACGGTTCCAAAACTCCTGGGTTTCATTTTTATGTTCTTTTGCAAAATTTAGTCTTTTAATTCTATTTATATTATTTATGAAATACTTTTTACGTGCTGTTCTGGCATGATAACCTGCTTTTAAAAGTACATTACGCACAGTGTTTGTAGATACATTTGTCCCAATTGTATTTTTAAGTTCATTAGCAATTTTCACTGCATTTAATTTAGGATTTTTCTTTATTTTTAAAACAATTGCTTGTTTATCATAATTACTTAATTTTTGAGGACGGCCTGTACGAGGTTTACTTTTTAAAGTTTTTGTTAGAGAATACCTATCAATAATTGTTTGTATCGTGGAACGTGGTCTCTTAACAATTTTAGAAATTTCACTTAGCGATTTTAACTGATTATGTAAGTTTACAATAATTTTCCGTTCTTCAGTTGTAGTTTCTACACTTTTACGCCCCATTTTCAAATTATTATTTACTAAAAGTTATATGTGTATGCAAATCGGCTTTATAAATAAAACTGCAATCGTTACGTATAATAATTAAATACCAAATGTTTATTGTAACTTGATAATCAATGTCGGGGCATTACCTGTACGAATACTTATTGCGCAACTTTCAACCCCGTTTTTCTGAAATTTGCTTTGCAATACAATATGATAACATTTTAAAGAATTTTGTGTTAATGAAAGCTTTAATGTAAACATAGACCTAAAGGTTTTACAACTTTTTTTTTACATTTTTTATTTTGAAACGGAACGATACAGCTATTAATTTGAAATCTTCTAATGTACGAATACTTTTTGTGGTCACTGTACCTACATTATAGAAATATAGCGCCTTGTCTCGCCTATTTATTATATCAAGCAGACATGCTTGTTGAATTTTTTTTTTTTCTATAAATTATTAACTTGTAATAATTTTTTTAAATTTTTTTCTAACTTTAAAGTTTTATTAAAAAAAACATTGTATTATGTTGACCTAAATACAAAAGATTGTAATTCAGGAAATAATTACTATGTATAATAAGAACGTGTACTCATGTACATTAAAAACTGCTTTTCTATCAAATGATATTTTTTATTTAGAATTACCAAAAAATATTTGACTTATTACTTTATAGATTAACAAAGTTACGTGTAGCACCTCATAATCATTATTTATTGAATAAATTGTACACGTTTACAAGTAATACCTATTACAAGTCTGTTTTGTTTTTAAATTATATGATATCGAAACTTGATATAATTGCATTATTATTAAACATAAGAACATGAATAATGCTATTTTTCTGAACGCCATCTAAATTCCGAACGTCAGACTAATAAATCTACTACCGAAAGTTGTGGTTCGTTTCTAGCTTGATTATTTCAAAAATGAAAAATATTGGTAATATGCATCAGAAAAAATTGAAATTTGGTAAACATGTTCCCTATACTAAATATATCACTAATATATAGAATATATTAAAAAAACACAATTTTTATAAATATAAAAATAAAAATAATAGATTATTTCTAAAAATTTTAATTTTAAAAATATGTCTTATTGTAGGCCTTTATGTCCTAAATATCATATTCAAATTTCAAATTAATCGGTTCAGCCGTTTTAAGTCCATACCTTCCCGAAATTTTCAACTTTTTAATGAATAAAAAATTAAAATTTTTTTTACGATTTTCTTTTATCATAGCAATCACTATAAACTATGTTTTAGTTTAATTTAAAAAAAAATAATTTTAAAGTAGATTTTTTTACTAAAAGCAGATTTTTTTTTAAAATATCAAAATATAAAATATGTCTTATTGTGCCCTCATGAGTTCCGCATGTACCCTCAAAATTTTAAATTAATCCGTTAAGCCGTTTTTGAACTATACCTTCCCTAGTGAAACAACTTGCAAAATCCTACCCTTAATTCTTACTATTATTGTAAAAATTTTAAATTGCTATAAATTGTTTGAACCAAAAATTTTAAAGCAAACAAATTTTATAACCATCATGGGCAACATAGCTTAAAATAAGACTTTCGCAATAAATTAGAGTGGGTATTGTAAACCCATAAATTATTTTATATTTTGGGGTTCGTTTTGACAACATTATTTTGCTTGAGCTCAAAACTAGATTAAAAGTTTGTAATTTTTATTTAAATTTCAAAATTAAATAATTTTATTTAAAGACGGTTTTTTACAAGAGAGTTTAAAAATAAAAATATGAATAAGGTTAAACTTATTAAAAATATCATAGGAAACAAAACTTTTAAAATGGCACAAACAAAATTTTATCCGCGATAACGCCCAAAAGTCAATCTGTAATCAAAATTTGTCGCTCCCTCGACAAATTATTTTCACCCTTTAAATAAAGTTCACAAAAATCGAAATTTTCTCTGAATATCGAACTTAAATAAAAAAAAATTGCTCAAAAAATATAATCACTTTAATTAAATAATCTTCTCACAAAATTTAAACTTTTTTGCGGTCACTTTCGACCAAAAGTTTGAAAGCATTCAAACAAAATTTTCCAATGATTTTGAGTATTATACTCAAAAATAAAATCTTAGTTTCAAAAATACTTGCACAAAATTATAGTCAAAAAATCAGCGGAGCAAAATCTAGGCCTTCGTCGTTTCGGTCATCTTGGCAAAAAAATCTCCTTCTACTCACTTTTCTGCAAATATTACATTTCAAAAATTAATATAACAAAATTTAAATTTAAAAAAATTACCAAGGTTCAGTTGATCAGTTGCAGGCTAAACCAAAAAATTTAGATTAACTAATAATATTTTTTAAAAAACAGCTTTTAAACGTAATATTTCATTGATTAATCCAAATCTGTTGGTTTAACTTACAACTGAACAACTGAGCCCAAAGGTTTTAAATCAATTCAAAAATTACAACTGAGGAGGACTGAGGCGTTTAAATCCTCCTTTCGTAACACGACAATATATAAGCTTCTACAAATACCGTGTACCTTGCTAGTGACAACAGCCACCCCGAGAAGAAGTTTCTTTTCACTCAAAAAAGGAAAAAGCTATTTAAGAAATTCTACTAGATAAGAAAGGCTAACAAGACTAGCTCTTATTCTTATGTCTAGTCATAGAACTATGCCAATCTCCAGTAACCTGGTTTTAGCATAAATTTTCATAGTGCAAGATGATATCAGTTAGTACTTTAATTTTTTTTAAATTGCATTTATTTTGCCGATTTTTGCATGACTGACGGTTTAAGTTGAGACTTAAACTTTTTTATTTAAGTATTTACTTATTTATTGAGTTCCTTCTATTTTTAATTTTATATTTTATGTTTGTTTGTTATTGTAGTTTTTTTTATTTTTTAAATATGTTGTACTTTATGCTTTTATTTTTTGTTTTGAATATTAGTTTCCTTTGTATTTTAATAAATTAGCTATTTATTTTTTAATTTTTTTAACCCCTCCCCTGAAAATCTAATCTAAATACGGCCCTGCATATACACCACAAAAAAATAAAGTTTTTTGGGCAAAAATGAACCTGTATAAAGCTGCAACAAGCGACCTTCCCAAAATCACAAAAAAAATTAATATAACATTTTTAGCTACTTTTTTGCTAATTTATTGCTGTAAGCCTGAATTTATTGCTCTTACCGTTTGCGAATTACAGGTACTTGAAAGTGAGGGTTTCAGGTTTATATAAAGCTGCAACCTCCACCACCGTAACTCGCGAACCACTAAAGGTACAAAAAAAAATAAACATACCACAATTTATAGCTATTTTTCTGCTTTGGAAAAAGTTACTACTCGAGTTTTTTGCTCTTACCGTTTGCGAATTACAGCTAATTGAAAGTGGGGATTGTAGGTTTATATAAAACTGCAACCCCCACCACTGTAACTCGCAAACCACTGAAGGTATAAAAATAATAAACATATCATAATTTATAGCTACTCTGTTGCTAATTTATTGCTGTAAGCCAAAATTTATTGCTCTCAACGTTCGCGAATACAGCAATACAATAATACAGTAAAATTGTAATACAGCTTATATTTTTTGAGTACCCTGTATGCTGATATAATCCGTTTAATAAAATGGATTAATTATCAGATTAATATATCGATACAAAGTATCGAAATCGACAGTTCCTGATATAAGAATCTAGCTATCAGAAATCAAACCGAATATTAAAAGTTGTCTCACTAATAAAAAATATTGTAATAATTTTAAAACAAATAATTTTTAAACTTGTATCTTTCACCAACTACCAGGGGGGGGGGTAGTGCATACACAGACAACCTTTAAATGCAGAACTTGACGATCGTTTTTTTTTTAGCTAATAGTAAACCAACAGTGTGGTATAAGGCTTAAATCGACATGCTACGGAGCGGGAGACCGCGGTTTGCTGCTTGATCGCGCCGACTGCACTGTTCTGATCTAAAGTCCAAGTTCAATCTTTGGGCTATAAACTCGCCAACACGCTCGGCAAGCGCAGCGTTTTAACTGCCAAAACCTCCTTTGAAAACCCTTAATTGAAGGGGGAAAAGGAGAGGTCTATGTTCAGGAGTGGACAAATAACGGTTGAAGAAGAAGAAGAATAGTAAACAAATCGCCTTGGAGTTCAGCCAAATTTTTTACATCGCCCATAGGTTATCTTATACAGATCCGTCTTAATATTCATAAGTGTACCCATAATAAGTAGTATAAAATAAAATAAATATAAAGTGATGCACATGTAAATTTATTGGTTATTAGATTTCTAACCAAGCTTATTGCAAAATTAGTCAAAAATTACTATAATATAGCAGTTTAAGGCATCTTTCAGTTTATTAATGCCGTCTGTTGATAATCTTTTTTGGCAATCTAAGTTAATAGTTCAGTAGTGAACTGATTTTTTTCTGATTGAACTTTTTCCAGAGCAAAAAAGTAGCTATAAATTCTGGTATGTTTATTTTTTTTTTGTATTTTTAGCGGTTCGCGAATTACAGTGGTGGAGGTTGCAGCTTTATATAAACCTGCAACCTTTATTTTCAAATTGCTATAATTCGCGAACGGTAAGAGCAATAAATTCGGGTTTACAGCAATATATTAGCAAAAAAGTAGCTAAAAATTCTATATTAACTTTTTTTTTTTGGGGAAGGTGGAGGTTGCAGCTTTATACAGGTCAAAAATTAGCCACTTTATTTCTTTAATAGGAAATAATTTATTGTAAAGCAACTATTTGCCAATTTCTTTAGGTAAAAATGCATAAACATAAAAAACTTGATTTAAGTCATTTAATTGTTAGAATTAAATACTTGTGCACTTTTTTTTAAAACAATATTATTTTACTTTAATGCCGTTAAGCGGCGGCACTAAATTACTATATTAGTTTAAACTGGTTTAAACCAATATAAACGAATAATTCTCCTCCAGTACACGTGAATGAAAAGGATAATCTCGGGTTGTTTTGATTTCATCATCCTGACAACCCGAGATTATCCTTTTCATTCATTAAACCAATATATTTAATAGAAAATAACTTAAAAAAGTTTAAAAAAATTTTTTTTTAAGTATTTATGTGGTATTTAGTAGTATGTGGTGTTAAAATAATCAAACCTAACAAATGTTATAATAATAAAATTTATTGTCATTTTAGTGTTCTTTAAATATTATGTTTTCTGCGCAGTATGTATTTCTTTACTTAACAGTTAAAAAAATTTATTATTTTAATATTTGTTAGGTTTGATTATTTCAATATATTTAAACTGGTTTAAACCAATATATCAGTGCAAAATAAATTGTGATCTCATTTATTGGGTAGACCAAGTTTTTCTGAAAAATATTAATTTTGATTGAAAGTATTAAAAATTCAATATTTTCATAAAAAAAAAACTTTTAAACAGTACTTCTTTCACAAATCATATCTAAAGATTAATCGCTTTAGCGTTTAGATAGCTTAATAGCCAAGATAGCTTACTTAGAGCAAGATTGCAGTTAGAAAATTACTCTAACGAGAACTTAGATATACTCTAGTTTGTGATTTAGACAATTGGCGAGATGGTTTGTTAAGTCATTTGAAATTATATCGTGCGTGGAGAGGAGCAATTTCTACTAATGTGTAGTATTTAAGCTTTGCAAATGTTTTATTAAAGAAGCCTGTAACTTCAATAGATCATGAAACCGAGACCATTCGTCTATTTGAATTATTAACCCTTACGGTCGATTTCAACAAAACGTTTTATAAATTGTGATATGTTGAAGTGTCTTTTAGAAGCCTAGTTTTAAAATTCTAGGTACAACTGTCTAGAGCGCTGATAAAATTAAAAATACTTAAAAAATTAATTAGTTTTTATGTTATAAACAAACAAAAACATTATTCATGTTCACATAGTGGAAAAGTCAAGATTTTAAACCGTTTAAATTGTTGCAGACCGGAGGTATGGAGGGTTATGGAATACCCCCAACCCGACATAATCGATGTTTAATCGACACAAAAAGCAATAGTTTTGTATCATTAGGATAAAGAGTCGAATAATATTTGCGTGTAATATTTTAATTAAAAATACCTTAATTATAAAACAAAGCAATCTTTTCCAAGATATTAGTAGTTGCACTTAAAAATTCATTAGAAAGAAATTTGTTGAAAACTAATCTATAAATCGATTATATTGGATTAGACTTAATGGTATTGTATTGATGTGAAATTTAATTTAGAAAATATAATAAATAGATAACTAATTTAAAATCAAGGAATTTCAAAAAATTTAAGCACTACGTATATTATATTATATAAAATCTATTTAATAATTCGGCAATACAAAATTTAAAATAAATTAATAAATAATTTTTTACGAGATTTAAGAGATTAATAATTTAACGTGTTTTGTTATTTTAAGTATGAAACCTCTCATACGTTTTAGCAAACTTTCCATACGGAAGACTTGATACCTTTGAGAAATGTAATAATTACATGTTTTTATGTAATTTGCTAAACCCAACCTGATTGTTATATAAACAATGTTAAATTAACTATCGCACCATGAAATTGTTAGCTTTTTAGTAAACCGTATTTAATTAAATTTGTAAGATTTTTTATGTTAAGTGTATCAACCCTCCCTATCTTTAGATATACAACTCAATTCTATTACAGATTAATTTCTAATAAATCAGTGAGCTATATTAATTAGAAAAATCTACAAATTATGCGTTTGAATCAAAAATCAAATGTTAACAGTTTTAAACTAAAATAGCTATGTCGGGCATTGTACACAATTGTAATAAAGCAAAAGATCAAACTTCGCGGAGATGGTTGACTTTAACAATAAAAAATGTTCCCAACAGTGCAATAACTAATAGCAGAAAGAAACACATTTTAGATTTATTACTGAAAACCGCTTCTTCCTTTCATATGCAAAAATAAACGCAACAAAATCTGTACAGCATAATCTTCGATGTCGCAATCAAGAACGTTAAGTTATTCAGCTCGTAAACTTTTCCTCGGTTAATGAAAAATTTACCTACTTATCTTAACCAAACAAAAGTTTTTAAGTTATTTGAAAGTTCAAACTTCGTTTCCACGTTAAAAATATCGTATTGACATTCCATTAACAATTAAGCTCAGAAAATCTATTAAAAATAACAATTATACACTGCAAAAATTTGATTGGGTTTAACAAATAAATGTTTTATCCAATTCACAGCAGTGGATTGATGTGATAGCTGCAAGAGATACAGAGCGAAAACTCTGTGTTCGAATAGTAAAATGTACAGAATTTAGATTTCCGAATTGATTTTATAGTTACATACGTTTGGTCAATGGACGAAACTTCAAAGCCAGAAAAGAAAAATAAATTTTGAACTGATGGTAGCACTGAATAATATATATTTTTAGCAATTCGTTAGCTTGTCTTGTGTTCTTCCAAGTTTACCAATTCAGAAGTTTCAACATGGTAGTTTTGTTTTTATTTAAGTGTATCGAAAACAATGTTAGACAATATTTGAAACAAATTGGTTGATATACATAATATATATAATGCAGGACGGTGCTCAGTTCGTGCATTGTTGTAATGATATATTGCAGAGCCATTCCAGTTCATTGAGATATATAGGTTCTTTGAATATATTTGCTAGAGACGTAGTAAATACAAAGGAAAAGTTAAAAAAAATTATATTTAAGCAATTCTGATATGCATTGCTGAAAAATTTGTTTTGATGTCAAGTTCTACTATATCTCGAACAAACATAAATTTTGAAAATTTCCATGAATTTTTTATTCAAAGAGTGATACATACTTCTTTTACTTTAGACTGTTACGATCTCGGTTACAATTTTTTATAAATAAATTAAAAAAATAAGAGAAAACAGGATTTTTTTGGTTTATTTATTTTAGAAGACTATTTTTGTCTCATAACTTCAATTTCAGGTTTGTTGATCATTGGAGCGTGTGGGCGGCGCTAAACAAATTCGAAATAATTTATAAGTTCTCATGTGGAAAATATTTTCCTTATTAAGACTTTTATATATTATGATAAATAGAAATTTTCTCTATAAAAATCCTTTATATTTTACAAAAGCGTTCCAGCACATTTTCAATATTTACACATTAACGAAATCCAAGTATGTTCGAAAAAAGAAACTCTGCTAGCTTTGAGTGCGCAATTTCCTTTTTCTATTTCGTTAAATTGTAGAGATTGCACCGCATTGTTAACATATTTTTGACTTTGGGTCGACTATCAAGAACCTTTCATATGCAATATACCACTTAATCTGATTCTTGTTTCGATTTCTAGCACACTTCACCAAGTTTACGTTAAACTAATCAATAGCTTTTCAGTTTTCACGTTTAAATATTTAATTAAATTATATTTTATATTAATTCACATAATATACTAAATTTAAATAATAATTTTCAATAATTATCTTCGGAGGTACTCTCAATTAAATAAACAGATAAAAAAATATATTCTCACGATTTTTTAGCAGGTTTGCTAATAATTACTAATGTAGTCGTAAAAATTATTTATTGGAGATTAAAATTGGTTATAGAAATGAACTGAAAATTTGAATTTCAAGTAGATTTTTGTGGTAATTAGTAGTATGTAATTTTGTAGTAATTATTATTTTAACGTTTCTCTTTTTTCTTCTAGTTATTCTATTTGGTTCAGGTGAAAGATAGTAACGACAAAGCGATCAATAATTAATGAGAAATTTTTTTTTAAATTTAATGAGAAAAATTGGATACGCAGAATTATCTAAAGACTGCTGAAGGCCGGACAACCATCTCAATCGTCAGCTTTCAAGTCACTGCGGTTAGAGGCCGCTTGACCTTTTAGTAATCGCATGAAATAGAAAATCTGTGTGTTTTCTTGCTTATTATACACAATCATCTAAAATTTTGCATGACAGATTACTTTTTCAGTTGCAAACTATAAATTCATTTTGTGAGATGTCGGATTTCGGAGTCGTCACACTCGGAGTAGATGGTCTACAAATTTCTCTCCTGGAGAAACGTTATCGGTTAAATTATACCGGATAAAATGTATTTAATTTATTTTCCTTATTCACAGAAACAATAAAATTAAATCATACACATTATTATTTTGTATTGCAATCTATTTTCTAAGTTATTTATAGATTTGATTAATCGAATTGAATTTGTTATCAAAATCTAATTGATGGTTAAATTTGAATATTTTATCGTAATCGTAAGACCTTGAGGTAATTAATGGTAATTTGAGCCACAATGTGCACTTCAGTCTACAAAATATAAACAAAGGATCTATAATTTTGATCAAACTTCGTGATCAGAATTCAAATCGAGAGATAACTTAGTAAATTATAAAATTGTTTTCTTACTTTCTGTTTAAAAAATAATGCGTTTGAATCACGATTTCGTTAACGAATAATGTACATCATAACGCTAACATAATATAATATTTATGTCAAAAATTTCAAAGCAAATCAAATATCCAATTTTCAAAATTTTATCTTAATAGAAAGTTAATTCTGGAAAACATTTAATTAGAAAGCATTTAAATACATGTTAGTAAAATGTATATTAAACAGCAAACAATGCTAATAAACAGGTAATTATAAATATCACAGATATCTCATATTTCTTCGGTAAATTGCTAATAAGTCGAAATGAGCTCGGCTACGTAGGGTAAGTCTATTAGCAGATAATACATAAATCTCAATTTGAAAAATTTTTATTTTGCTTTTGATGTTTCGTCAATGGAATATTTATTTGCCAAAAATTCATTTTGTAGTATTATAGTATATTTTTTCATTGGCTTGCACCCGTTCAGCATCAACAAGTTGTCTGGATGCAGACGACACGCCAATTTATGCACACCTGTTCTGCATAGAGATAGAATTGACATAGAAATAGAGACAGAATTGTTGTCAACTACAATTATTAATGGAGCGGAAATTCAAGAAGAAGTTTCAAATTTGTTTATCGAGTTTAATTATACAGTGTGCTAGTAGACTTTTTACTCGGTGAATTTAGAACAAAACCTTAAAAAGAGTTTTAAAAGAAAAATTGTTTTAAATTTGTCACGTAACTACACATAAATTGAATTTTTATAATAAAATGAAAGCTAAAAATTGCTAGTTTTTTATGTACCTAGTAATGCAAGCGTCAACTAGGGATTTTATCTGGTGTAGATTTATTTCTCACTTGGCTAACCCTTATATTTAAGACTGTTTTTCATTAACAGTCGAGAGAATGTTAATAAATCACGTAGAGTAAAAAATTATCTACAAGTCATTTAAAATTAAAACTTAAAAATTGAAATGTAAATTTATTGATTAAATGTAAACGAGTTATTCTAACTTTGCTTTAATGTATTCAAGAAAAATATTAAATGGTAATTCTAAGGTTTTCCGACGTGCCAGTGTTTTTCTTTAACTGTTCCCTTCGTCACTGTTTACTAACACACTTAAAAACTAACGAATTCGATCATGCAAAACGCACTGAATTAATTTAAATGCTTTATTTAAATTCTCCTACAAATATTCGCAAATCATTACGTTTGAAATCACAAAAATAACAATTTTGAATTATTCGAATTTTCTATTATATGTTTCATAAAACCATTTCACTTTTATTATTATTTCGTGATTGAAAAATAGCATATAAAAACGACTTATGCAAAAATGTAATTGGTTTCCTGAAAACTTTACAATAATTGCAAATTATCGCTATTTAATGAATAATTCTAAATTAGAGTTTTTTGTGGTTTTATTATCGCGATGCACTGTACGTGCCATAAAATAAAATCTCAAACATATTTCATCTCCAATAAACTACAAAAGCAATTAAACAAAAGATTCGAGTTGTTTCAAACAACTATTTGAGTTAAAAATTGTAAACTTTAAGGACTTTAATTGCTAAGATCAACAATAAAATCTTAACAAAAGCTACGCCGTATGAAAAGTTCTTTCAAGAGAAGTAGTGGAAATTTATATTCAAAAGCACATCCGCATTGGGATTAAAAACTTCGAATTTTGAAACTGTTCAACATTTTGAATTTTTCAGATTTGGTATGTATTTGGTGAGCTAGTCACTAGTTGCGTTTCTAAACTCCCTTGGGTCTCGCGACAAAGAAGTTATCCCGACACTATTATCTTGCTCTTCTATTCTCTATCAATCATATATCGAATTTTTAAAAGATATATCTTAAAAAAATGTTTTTGTTTTATCTAACCGAATTTAACAAATATTAGAATACCTAGAACAGACAGGCAGAAGAGCCATTTTAATTTTCCCAGTTTTTAATTTCGCATATTAAAAAAAAAATTATTCTAAAGATATCTGAAGTTAAATAAACCGGAGGTAAACTTAAGAAAATTATTTTGTTATAAACAATATCCAAACTTGTTATGCCAAGGTTTGCAAAGTATAAGTAGTATTAAATACTTAACTACATATTAGCATATAATTATTATTGGTATGATGAAGTGCACGGAAATAAAAAATGAAGAAGTCCAATAAATTGATTTGCATTTAATTACTTAAAATTGATCAAAGTTCAATGAAAAATGCCAATCTAGCTACCATATTATGCAAAGGTTGAAAATAAAAACTTTAAAGTGCATTAAATTTTAATTTTTTGTCATACTTCATTATTTGAATTTATTTGAAAATCTTTAAACAATTAGTCAAACATTTTATTATTGTAACGCTAGAGATGTAAAGGAAGGAAGTGTAAGAAAGGAAAGAATGAATTGAGATATGGATTCTCAGTAAGAGGCGTTAGCTTTTTGGGGTTGCAAAGAATGACATGGTAGTAACGAGTCGTATAATATCTCTTGAAGTTTGGGCACCAACAAAAATTATTATAATTTTGGATTATTAATATTAAAAAGTTGCAAATCTCTTGGCAGGAGTTCTAAATAAGAATATAGACCAAAAGACTGACTCCCCCCCCCCCGCTTCTTATCTTACTCTGTTATAAGTATTTCAGTAGTACTTAATATTGCTATGCCCCCAACTTTGCAAATACATGTATTTTCACCCTTTAGTGAAATTTGCTGAGGTAACACAGATTATTTTATAGCTATGAGCTCTTAAGTTTTCAAAATCTCAATTTAAATTATAATGCTTAACTTTTGTTTTACCTTACAATCTGTGGCCTTGAATGTGGTATTGCAAGCGCACATGTTAATCCAGCTGTCGTCTGGTCAAACAAATTTGTTGCAACGCAACTTTAAATGCATCGAATAAATTATCACAATTTCTTCCAGTTTTAAATTTTATTAGCACTTCACTTTATCACAATTAAAATAAAACAAAGAAATCAACTCAGCTTAAGTTATTTATTTTCAAACAATTAACAATTTTAATTTTCATTGCGGGAATGATGTTCGTCCGCTCTACTCGACGTCAAGGCTTCGGCCCAAGTCTTCTATTTTTAAGCTACACTCTTTCTAGTTCTATTCTCCCTACCTTTATTTTCATAGCAAAATTTTACAAATATTTTTATGTACAATATTATAAATAAATAAATAATAAAACAAAATTCAAACTTTAAAATTATTTACAATATAATGAATTATTATTTTTTTTGGTTTTGAAACACGACAATATATTACACATAAACCAGAAATAACCTTCTTTATTTTATTGTAGTATTTGTCCTTTTTTATTAGTTTCATTAACAAAATTACTTCTAGGTATTTTTCATTACTTAATTATGACCTTTTTAGTTTAAAAGATCACACAATTTAAAATTTGAATAAAAGTTTCAAAAATTTTCAGCCAAACTTTGAGTAGATAGGTATATAAACTACTTAGATTATTAATAACAACAGTTATTAGTCACTAACAACCTAGAAAGTGTCTAAATTTGAGCTATATAATCTGCTGATTAAAGCGTTTGGAAATAATTTAGGGTTTCAGACGAATTATTTATAAATTTACATTACTTTGGTAGAGGTGAAACATTTTAATTCATATTTTAAAATAAATAGCCAAGCTTAGTAAGTTTCCAGTAAATTTAATTATTTACAGATTTTAAATAGGGAGTACTAGAACATAATTAGTAGAATAATTAACTTTTTGTAACTGTAAAAGAAAATCTAGACTGTAAGATTTTCTACGAGCTACTTGAAAGAAGTATAAATATAATTTATAATTAAATAATATTGAACAGTTTATGATTCGAATAAGCACGGTCAATATTTTTAAAAATTGTAAGTTATGGATGAACGAAGAAAATAAAAGAATATCAATGGTCAGTTCGTGTTAAATTTGTTCAAATGAGAAAATACTCGAGCATGGATAGATGGAATATAGCGTTCTATTTAGGAAATAATGCCATGCTGTGATATGTGGTTTTTCTAATAGAAATGATTGAAAATGTCTAGACTGACGTTTTAGAAAAATTATCAGCAATACCTATTAATAAAATATTTATGAATTAATATCAAGTAACAAATAGAGCAAGCCGAGACTTTCAGACTATGATAAATCTGGCTATTACATTAAAGCTTTTTATCTCAATATAAGCAGATTTGACGTAATACACATTTTAGAAAAATTAAACTTCTGGAATAAATTAAATATTGTCAAAATGTTTTTTATGATCTAACAGGTATTTTAAAATATTCATTTAATCAACTTCTACTAAGTAAACCAATCTAAGTTTTATTTTTCAATAATCAATATTTGCCAAATATGTTGGCAATACTATTAAATTAGCACTAACTAAAGTTTTTCATAGTATAAAGTTGGCGCCCAACATGAGACCATCACAAGTTATAATAGAGAGCCATTCGTTATTATTTGGTCTTCTGTCTGTATTCACTGCTAATAATTTCTTTTTTATAAAACTGAAAATCGACTTGGATATTTACTAGTTGAGTAAAATTGTGATTTATAAATATCTGTGCGTGGGTGTGAATATCTCATAAACGTAAAATAATCGCATTATTACCTTCGGACCAAATACAAATAAAAATTGATATCAACGAGATAGCAACGAAACTTTAAAACAAAACTTTTAAACGTGTATTTTTTAGAAAGAAAAAGAATTGAATGTAAACGTGAAATTTAAAACAACAAAAATATTGTTGAACGTCCAAGCATTTCACTAATGGAATGATAGAAAATATTCTCATTATTGGCAATAATAACAATGCTGATATAGGTTTTCATAGCTTTCCACAATCTGGATTGAAAAAATTCAATAATTAAACAATAATAATAAATAAAATTCTCTATCTAAAAAATTTTGTAATTCATCTTGCAATAATTAGTAATTTTTTTTATCCTATTATAATTCACCGAAATTTTTCATTCGATGAAAGTCGAATAAATTAAATTTAGTACAGAAGCAAAGCTTGATCTATCTCATTTTGTTATTTTTGCATTAATTAACCTTTTGTTGATCGATTCAACTAAAATAAAAGAGTCTCTTTTGAGAATTTTGATCTAATTAATTTGCGGTTTGATTTAATTAATTCGCGGATACACAAAGGTTTGCTGTGAGAATATCAAATTTTTTTAGATAATGTTTTGTAAAGACAGAACTGTCACTTTTTATGTAGGATAAACAGGGAAAACGTGTGCAAAAGGTTTTAAATCTCAAGTTTACGATCATTTAAAATAAATCGTTAAATATAAAGTTAAATTATAATGCATTTGGATTCACTCGATGTCCTCCAAATAAGTACACTCATTTTACAAATAGATTAAGCATGTTATCGAAAATAAAATTATGTAAACCACCAATTCAAATTGATAATCAATTAATACGATTGTTTGAAACTATTGATAATATGGTATGTTAATAATATGTTTTTATCAATCCTTTGTCGGTAGTTTACACACTTAAATTTAATTTTAGCCCTTTAAACTTGTTAATAATTTTAAGTTTCATTATCATTTTAATTTTAATTACCTACTTGAATTTTTAATTATATTAGTATGTAAAGTATTTTTAATTCATTTACGAACTTTGTTTTTTTTATACTACTGTGTGTTTAACTATGGTTGTTTGAGGTTGAGAATTTTCTTTATTTGGTTTTCTTAATTTAACTGCACAATGTTTGTTATTCTATGTATTGTCTTATTTTATATTCACTCTCTGCTATAGGTACCATATTATGGTCAAAATGAGGAAAAGAGAACTTATACTAAATTTAGTCTCGTAATAAATACTATTTATAAAAATCCAATTTTAATGATTCTTGAAAATCTCATTTTGGTTGTTTACTTGTTGTGTATTTTGAGAGGTTACTTTTTTTATTTAATAATATCGGAGGAAATCTTGCTATAACTTTTGCAATATCGTGTAGGTTGGATTTGTAATACTTAGAAGCAGCTTTAAACTTTTTGAAGGAGCGTTAATTATTAGTCTTATTATTCTCAACAAGTCTATCCTGTGAACTTGTATAATTACTGGAATCAAAATAGTTATTAAAATATGAGAGATGAATGCAGATAAATAAGGATACTAAAATTATTATTTAAACCGCTTTAGTAACCGCTAATTAGTCACAATAATATATTTATTAATTATTATCAAATAATTCATATAATGTCTGGCCTGTTGTATATTATGCGGTGTTGTAATTGTTGTGAATCAATGGCTAAAAGTCAACCGTAATTAAAAGCCTTGGACAAGCTTTGGAACGTTGTGTTCAGATATCAATTTAATACTCTTTGTTCTCGCTTTTCAATGAATACCTGGACGATACGATTGTATTACGCCTGAAAATACGGCTAGTTAACGCGAAATATTCAAAAAATGTTTAATTTACACATACGGTTGTGGGATTGAACCGTGACGTCCGATTACGCCTTCGCGCTCACCACTGTTTTGTATACATTATTACCATTCTAACGGTTACATTTACACCTATTTTCGATCGTAACATCTTTTCAACGTAAACATCGTTTTATTTTTATATTAAATCTGTAAACATTAATTTTGGTATAGCTATTATAAATTATTACCCAGATTTAAGAAGTAACAACTGGCGACAACGATAGGATTTGCGAATATTGCTTGTAATAAACGGCCACAGAAATCATGGCAACAGAACGTCTCAACGAAAACATGTTACTATCAAGATTAATTGAACGAACATCGAGTTAGCAATCGAAAGAGAGTCCAACCGAACTACAATTGCATAGTAACATAGTAAATTCATGAAGCGCCTGAAAACAAGTTTAAGTCGTCTTTAAAAATCAGCATCAAGATAATCACAAGAATGAAAATCTCTCTGTGAGATCAAATCTCTTATTATTCAAAAAAAGCGAATAAGCGTTAAAGTAAATTTATTATAATTAAAAGTGTTTAAGTATATAACTGAAACTATTAACTATATATAACTAATTTTTCCAATCGGCACATAAACTTATTTTAAATATAAATCTATCTAATTTACAATTCAAAATTTATTGTCTCATGCTTGATCTTGGTGTGTTCTGACTTTTTATGAACTCAAGTTATTTGTAATAAAGTTAACTGTAAGTTGGTTAATAGGATCTAGTCTTTCCGAGTTCAACCAAAACGTCAAGTGTCCTACCGATTAACAACTTTCTGAAATATTGTTCAAATAATACAATTAGTATATGAATTAAAGACGACAGATCTTTAATATTTTACTATCTTGGTAAGTTCATTTTTAATAATTTGACTTTACGTCTCTGTTTTGCAACGAAATAATTGCTACGCTATCTGGAGTTTGTGATTACCCTAGTAACACCCGTTCGTATATTATACGTATATTATTGGGAAATTTCGTATATTTTTGGTATACGTCTAATATTGGTGTGTTTAGTATACGTATATAATATACACTTTTTATACTAATACTTAAAATATTCGTATATTATACGAAGCTCTTAAACTAAAATTCAACTTACCGTTGAAAGATAAAATTTTGATCTAGGAAGTACGTTTAATAGATGTTTACATTACACGTATATTATTTGTGAAAAGTATACGTCGAGATATTTTTCTAAAACTACCACATTAACACGTATAATCTACGTTTTTATTATACGCTTCTTTTAAGTACTATTTTTACGAATAATATACGTGTTTTAAATACGTACAAGATACGTAAAAAAGTATACGCCTACATATTAGTCTACAACCGAGAAAATAATACGAATAATCTACGATTTGATTATACGCTTTATTTACGTACTAACTTTACAAATAATGTACGTGCGTTAAATACGTATATTATACGTTAAAAAATATACGTATATATATTAGTCTACGATCGCGAAAATATAACGTATAATCTACGAATTTATTATACGCTTTATTTTCGTACTCATCTTACGACTAATATACGTGCATTAAATACAATTAGTATACGTAAAACAATATACGTCTACACATAGTCTACGACCATAAAATTAGTACCTATAATCTACGTTTTTATTATACGCTTTATTTACGAATTACTTTAACGGATAATATACGTGCGTGTAATACATATATTATATGTAAAAAATATACGTCTAGATATTGGTATACAGCCGCGACATTCGCACGTATAATCTACGTTTCTATTATACGCTTTATTTACGAATTACTTTAACGGATATATTATATTATACGTAAAAAATATACGTTTAGATATTGGTCTACCGTCGCGACATTCACACGTATAATCTACGTTTTATATGCGTAAATAACGGTTAGAATATTCGACTATTATTCGTCTAATATATTATGATCTTGTGTTACTAGGGTATTATTATTGAATTATTTGTTAATGTCTCTACTAATGTGAAGTTGGCTTTTGGTAGATCGGCTTGGTACAATAGGGCCACGGCCCTACAAAATGAGCAGACATTATAGCAAGTCAATAAATTTAATTGATCACTAATGAAGCACAGCTTTCTCAGAACAAAATATGAGGTAATGCAGACAATGATAAGTCAATCACCATTGCTTCGAAATTGAGCTAAACTTAAGTTAAATACCAAACCGAGATACTCGGTTAGATACTCAATTTCGGGTAGAGCAAAAACTTTATTCTAACCGTCTTCCATCGGAAGGTAGTGGCAAACCACCGAGGTAGTTTATTTAAAAGGTCACAATGCTTCTGTCAATCATACGACACAGAAAAGAAATAAAAAAATTACTCCTTTTAAATGTAGTACGTCTATAGTGCAGAAATCTCATGTTACACTTTGGATATGTATTTTAGGCGAAGTATCTATCTAGACGTAGGTCGTAGGCGAACCTCGGTTTGCCCTTCATATCCAATCTAGAATTAAGACACGACCGGTAATGCGTTTTATTACGTTTTAAGTTAATTTTTAAAGTAGAAGCTTTTTTTGAAGATTGTTCAAAAATTTGGACAATTTGGACAGTCTTTATTGATTCATATAAATCAAAGTGGTCGTTTCCAAAATTTTTCTCGTACTCAGATTAAATCCTGATAATCCTGTATAGTTTTTACTTTTTTATTGACTATTGTGGACCAAGAGTTTAATTGAAAAGTTTTCACTGTTTTGCAAAAACTTTTTTTGTTATGTAAGATAAAAATAGATATTAAATAACATCTTATCTAAGATGGAAATCTTATCAGTATATCTTAATATACATAATAAAATATTTTTACTTAAAAAGTAGAATTTTGCATAACGAAAAAAAAAAGAAATATGCAGAGTAAAACATAATTTCTCCGTATTGATTTAAATTAATTCTGAAAGAGTAAAAGCAAATTTTGCATTTGAAAAGGTGAAAATCGTTTAGTTTCCAGGGAGATTTTATTTAAAAATAAACTTAACATTGCAGGATTTTTTTGTTAACTGATTAATTATTGAGAAGGTGAATGTAACCTTTGAACTCATTTATAATTTAATAGCATTAAAAGCAAGAAAATGAAAAGTTACTCACACGTTTCCTTTCATAACATATTTCGTTTCCCATAATTTCTAATTTTTGATGTTGACGACAGTAATTTGTCGAACAAAAATAAAGAATGATACTTAATAAATATATTTTATTTTACTTATAGAACTTCAGAAACGGACATTCGAGTTATTAAATTAACTTTTTTTTATAAAATTGATCTTGAAAATTTAAGCATTTTTACTATACTATTTTGTATTGCCTATAATCTATTACATTTTTTACAGCATAAAATTTTATATGAAATTTTTTACCAAGTTTACTAAACTTTAATAAAAGCAATGAAGAAGAAAAACCGTTTTCTTTTATAGATTATTAATATTTGGTTGTCAAAATTTAGAAATAATTTAGCAATACTAAAAAGAAGTATTTCTCAAAAGCAATCTAAAAAAGAGATTTAAATTTGAAATATTGAAAACCAAATAAAATTAAATAAGATAAAAAGATAGCAGTATTATGTTAAACATAAAAAATATGAAATGAAATATTGAAAAATTTTATGACAAGATGCGCATATACTCTGTTAATGCATTCTGAGCTGTACCTAATTAGCTATCGGACTCTACGGGTTGTCTTTGTTATTGCATCCTTCATCTGATGACTCGACTAATTTTTATTAATTATTTCCACAATAATGATTGAACGTACAACATAATTTAGGCAAAATTACGAACAAATTAATAAATAACAAAATCAAATGACGCATCACTGCTCCTGCGGTAGTCTTTCTTTAGAAGCTTCGAGTAAACATTTTGCAACATCGTAAGCATATTCTTCGTGAGAGGGTAGTTTTTCGATATTTTTACAACTATCGACTATATCGACAGCGATCGTTGCATTAGCCAAATCTGTTATCATATTTTTGATATTATAGAACAATATGTCCCCATCTTCATTCTGATATCCTTGCTTTTTATAAAAGCAGCTAATGTATTCTTTATATTGCGATTCGTCTGGAAGTTCCATCGTTACTTTTGTTTTGTCTATTACCGATTTGTTTATTCCTGTTTTGTTTATGCAATCCTGCTCGACTTTTGTTAAAAAAGCAGTCCATTCTTGTAAACCAGGTCCAGTCTACAAATAGTAAATAAAATTGAATTTAAATCTGCAAACGTTTCAGTTAAAATATGAAACAATGTTTTGTTCGCAATTAATATTCCAGATACGTACAATGTTCAATAATGAAAGCAAATTTGAGCAAACTATTCATTAGAGAAAGTGACGAAATTAAATTTGCTAAGTAAAATTAAGTTTGCAGTTTCATTAATTCACATTTTACGTTTTTCATTTGAAAATGTAACCCCACATAATTAAACTTGCATAAAATTTAGGAAAAACTACGTTCGCTGGGTTTATTTTGAAAATTTTCGCGAGCCTTATTTATTATCACACTTGGAAACAAATTTATTAAACATTCGGGAAGTTGAAAGTGCAATTTAATCCAATAAAAAAGCATATTTGAAGAAAATGTTGAGGTGTAAAATTTCCGGAAAAAATAGTAAATCAAACTTACCTGTACTTCAGCAATGATAAAATACACTAGAATGGATAATAACGTCAGAATTAGCTCTTTCATATTCACTTTGACAATAAATCTTGCAGATTGTTAAGTTTCTATGTTAAAACTGGGGTCATTTAATTTCATGCATATAGAATATGTGATAAAATATACGTATAATCTTAGTTGTCCAAAGGTTAGTCACATTTTGTTGAAAATTACTGATAACTTTTATATTTTAATTAAATTGGTTATAATATTTTACCAAATAGTGGATGTTCGTATAAAAAGTGTCCGGAAACCATAAGTTAAAAATTATTGAGTCCACCTTAATTGATGAACTCTATGGAATCGTGAAAAGCTACCTTTAATGACCACATTCGAGTAATAATACAATCGATTAAAGCAGTTCCAAATAGGCAGGCTCTGTTTTGCAGCAGCAACCGTTCACATTTTACAGTTCATAAAGTTCAATTGACATTTATCTTAACTACCAATTTCCTAATAGGTATATATGACGCAGAAAATGAGACATTAATTGATAAAATCGCAAAATTTTAGCCGGTCACTTTTTATTATTAGAATCCAACGTAAAAAGTTTACCCCGATTAAAGTTGGGGTGTTTTAATCGAAAAAGTGACTTACTTAATAAGCAGCCTGTGTGTGCTCGCTTTTTCGTTTTTATTTGATTTATTTAACTACCATGCAAAAGCTCACATTTTAAAACTGTTTACAACTGCAAATAGATTTAGTTAAATAAATGAATAACGGATTTGTACTTTATTTTCTGCTAAATATGTAATTTTGAATTTATATACCTTAATATATGCCAATTTTATTATTGAATGGTATTTGATAAAAGCAATTAAATTTGAACACAATCCTCTTTCCAATAATTCTATTTATAAATCATTGATACAAACAATTATTATCGTTGAATTTATTTTTGGAATTGCTTACGATACTAACCATAAAAAATAAAAAATTACATTTAAACCGCGTGGATTACATTTAAATTTTTTTGAATAAACTTTTCGTATAATAATTCGATAAATTTAAAAAGCCAGCAACAGTTGTACCTTAACAAAAATTTTTAAAATATGCATCGTTTGAATTATAAATTGCTATAGTTGAAAGAGTAAGAGTTCCCATCCATCGGTTTAGTAACTCCCTCAGGATCATTTACAAATGCCGGATCTGCCCCAAATTCTAAAGCAAATGTTAGTTCTACCCTTTTTCTAGTCACTCCCTACAACAACTACCTATAAATTTTCCTATGCCTATATTTACTTTCAATGTATTTCAACATTGATTTTATAGATTCATGGCAAGTGAAACGTCATTAATTTAATTAGGTTAGATACACATCTACAAAATTTGTTTAAAATTACAAGATCAGATCATACAACCATTATTTTTAATTTAAAAGTTTTATTTGATTAACGAATATAAATTTTTTGAATTGAATAATAAAGTAGATAATTTGAGTTTACACAAAAATTTCATTTTGTAGATTTATTTGCCGAAAAGTATTTCATGAAAATTTTTAGGGTAAACCAAGTGGATATGTGAAGTATGACGACGTCAAGCTCTAAATTTGAATATCATGGCCTATATTAACATTTGCATTGTAACAAGGACAGTAATTGATTATGATGCTGGAAACTTCGTGCTCTGGGGGAGTGTTTTGATAAGTCAATCAATGAAAAGAAATTTATAATATTAGTTTTACAATAAAAATTCAGTAAATTTTCCAGTCTTTTTATATCATAATTATGACTTCTCCGTAACCACAGTAATTTAAATTACAGCAATTAACCGCAAATAGCAATTAAATTAAATTTGTTTTTGTTGTAGTTTTCTCACGTAGTGCTTTCGAAAGATTTTTAATACTGACGCTGTAATAAATGTTTTATTACGGTTTAATGTAAACTTCCTATTTGTTGAGTATATCAAAGAAGTTCTACAATAATACCGTAGGCAGTGTTTTGTATATTTCCAGGTCAATCATTCCGATGTACTACATAAGTGTAATATTTTCAACCAAAAAATAGGAAACTATTGCCTGTTCCACCCAATTCAATCTGAAACTTTTTATAAGTTTACAAACAAAAAAGATTAACCGTTCAAAAGCAAATTTCAAGACTTGATGATTTTTTTAACAAGGCAGAGGCGACAAGGCAGAAAAACGCTTCTGGATATATCACTCACGATAATTAATTGTGCGCGATAATACCTATACATAAATTATTTAGGCATCTATAAACTGACGTTTTGATCAGTTACAACTATAAAATACCTTCCATAAGAGTTAAAATCTGTTTTGAATAGTAAATTTAACTGTTGAGTTGCTGTCTACCTTTCAATTCGTATTTGAATGAGATCCACTTACCCTATCAAACTGATAATTTCTAGATCGTACAAGCATGAGAGATAATTATTATTTACACGTATAGTGCTGAAAAGGCAGAAATTAATACGAAAATTACCAAAAAGGTTACCAACATTTAATTCGCCACGTGTCACGACATGATTAACTTTTAATAACTCATTTAAGTTGTTATTTTAATTGCCTTGTGGCAACTAACAAAATTAAACATGAAAATGTACTTTTAATTTAAAATTACGTTAAACCCAATAAAAAAATTTAACGTTTGCTTTAATAAAAAATTAAATTACAATCATACAAAATCGAGTAGGTAAATTCCCTTGGGAGAAGTGCAAAGCAATATTCTTTGTATTTAAAATGTTTTTAAGTTGCCTAAAGCTAAATATAAAATTTTAAAAGCCTTCCTTTAAGAATGTACGATTAAAGAAATTTTTGTTACTTTTAAAAATTTGTAGTTATGTTGAAGATAAAAATTTTTAATTATTCTTTTCAAATCCTCTGTAACACTGAATTCGTATTTCATATCAACATTTACCCCACATAAAAAGTATTATTTTATGCATCTAGGAAAAGCTAACTTCTCGACTGTAAGAGGGCTAAAAGGATATTTTAGGATTATAGTGGATGAAAACATTTTTGGCAGTGACCTTTATCCTAAAACGACAACAAGGATTGACTGTAGGGTTTTACTATAAATAACTTTATACTTACATAAAAGTGTGAAAAAATTCATTGTTCTATATTTTAATTTTTTTCGTTCTAGTTTGTTTTGGTATAAAGAGTTTTCTGGCAGCCTGAATTATTTATCGTTTTACAGATCGATTCAATTCAGTTAACACACGAGGTTAAAAGTTGACGCCTTTTTAACGTGTGAATTTCCATTTGTACTAACTGCTAATTAACATGAGCGTTGTCACGGTGTAAAATATTTAAAGAGATGTCCATAAGGATAAACGTACATGAACATAAATTGTTAGGCATTGTGGATATTTTCTTAACTTATAAGAGATTACTTTTCATAGTGTAAAAATAATAAAATAATAGCAAGATGATCTTACAAATTTAAAATTTTTAGATAGAAATTCCTATAAATTGAAGCACCGCAGTCATGCAGGATGACAATTTTCAAATTTATGAGGCTACGAGACTGCTCGCACTAAAATACGAACTTTGCTTAACCAATATCCAGGATTCTTTTCGCTTGATTACAATATTTTGAACTCGTTAAATAACGCTTCGGGAAATTTATTTTTTAAACAATGAAAATATGAAAAACGCGTGGTGATAATGTATTTTAAAAGCTCACAAATAAAATATTTCTGATAGAAAAAAACAGAAGTCGGAAGTCGTTCAAAACCGTCACGAATTTTAAGTACAAAATAATAAAAGTTACAATCCCACGCAGAAATTCAATTAAATATTTATTGTTTATTTTAAATAATTTTAGAGGTAACCGTTCCTAATAAAACAAAATCAATAGTAAATAAAATTACATTAAAATAAAGTTTTCTGTTGGGTATTTTACTCCTAATAATATAATAACGGAAATTTAAGCAAAACCAGAGTTATTTTGTTAATCAGATATGAGTTGTAATTTATTTTGTTCAAATGGATTTAAAACGCTAGGTATTAAATTGAAATTTTTGTTATATATTAGGTAAATATAATACACGCAGTCCGTTTTCAACAAATAATATTTTCCTCTACTTAGCTTTTAATACAAAGATTATTTCTGTTAATGGTTTTTCTTTTTTTGTCGATTAAGAATAACGTAATATCAAAATTAAGTTTTATAATTTTACTTTACGAAATGAAAAGATATTTTTACCATTCGGCTTACTTTTATTGCTTAAATTTTTAGAAGCTTTTAATTATCTTACCACAGTTAGTAATTTGGTGTAACCGCCAGTTATATGCTAAAATTTTTAGATTAAAAAAATTAATTAAAAAATTAAATAAATTAAATTATTTACAGTAGATACCCTATGAAGATTCCAAGCCAAATTTTTTATTTGTGAGCTACGTAAAGCAGGCTATTTTGATTGCGTAAATAATTTTTGTTATTTTTTCCATTATGTTACCAAATATAAACCATTTTAAGAATTTTACCATTAAAAGATTTAATATAGAAACAGCAAAAGAAAGAGCTAGAAAGCTAGACAGTTCTAGATCTATATGAGATCAATATTACAGGCTTATTGTCAAGAACCTGAGAACATGTTTTAAATAACTCGGCTCTCAAGATCTGTGCATTAGGTCTCAAAGTTAGCTAACGCGTACGGTTAAGCATTAAAACTACTTTAGTTTTTGTTCATTTTCATTTTTGCCGATCGGAAACCAATATTTTTTATTGCGACTTTGTATCGTTATTAAAAATCTATGTTTATAATACTTTTAGAGGTGCATATAATGATCAGTCGACTAAAATATTGTTCGCTTAAGAAATTTATACATATACAATAAACTCAGTAACGATTTTTATTTTTTGAAATAAATTACACTGTACAATGTATGTATCTCATACTATGATTGTTAAAAGTTTATAAATAATGCTTCTAGCATTGAATAAAAGTTTGAAATGTTGGCACTACAGAGAGCTTCTGCTTCTCCTGGTTGGTAAAACTTGGCAATAAAGTTTTCAATACTAAATCAAATCAAGTCATGTAACATTTATTTATTAAGTTGGTGGTACGAGAATACCTTACAAATTCGTGTTTACAAAAAGTATATGATATTAGATATCATAGCAGACAAGCTTTCTCTACTATATTTAGTTAAGTGTGTTTGATAGTATGTAGTAAAAGTGAAGTTAAGTAAGGTGCAGAAGAAAAAAGCAAATACCAATAATAAATATTATTATACATTTGAATTCATATTTCGTTAAAAACTAATGAAGTCACATATTGCATTAGCACCATCTACTGACAAAGGCCGTAATTGTATATCTGAAATGTTTATTAATGGCAGTTTAATTTTATAAATCCCTCGACAGCGCTCTGCATAAGTTGTTTTTTATTTTTCGCATTTATAAATATTTTTACAAAAATTATCTGTTTTTAACAACCCACACACAACTGAACAAAGCTGATCAAATTATTATTAATACATACGTCATTTAAATTTCTACAGAATATAATAAATAATTGGGGACTGTCAGATAACTATCATCACGAATTTCAAAATTTCAACTTCACTATAGGAAAGAGGACAATTTTCTAAGCAGTTTAAAACAAAAAAATCCTTGGATCATCCATAAGTTTTCGAAAAATTTTAATTTAAAGATGTAAAATTTACATGTATTTTAGATACACCTTTTAACACGGCTGTATGATTAGCCGTTGTTGTGTAAAGCAAAAAAATAAAACGAACGGCGCTCTCCGGGCTTGTTTTATTTTTTTATCTTACGCATAACAATTTAAAAATATCCCTGAAGAATGACAAAACTTGCCAAGGGTGGAACTCGAAGTCATAGAACTCGTGCGGGTGTCGACCGCGACTGACAACAACATTAAGAGTATATCAAAGCACACGTACCATCAATAAAATGAAGAGCAGGGAAATCAACGTGAGACCGACCATCACGCATGGGGGTGTATTATATTACATGTCCCTGCTTTTCGTAATTTTAAAATGCCGTTATTTCGACAACTATTGCATAATCCAAAAAAATTTTTGTGTTAATATACTGCAATGGTTTTTTAGCAAAAAGCTATGCTCCCAAGCATTTCTAAGTGCTCCAAGCTTGCTCTTAAATGCGGGAGTAGAGACGGTCGTAACTCAGGTTGGGTTTTATCGTTGAAACAAGTGACGTTCTAAATTTTCGAGTCTCACGTTCGAGCGTCAAAAGAATAGAATGCGGTTTTGTTAATCAAATTATGTTTAATTAATTTTAAATTTTTTTAATCCAAAATATTTCTTCAAATTCCAATTGTAATTTTAATGTAATATAAAATTTCAATTCTATTCGAAGAAAACGAAGTTTGCAAATTTAACTTATCTAAAACGTCGCCTTATCAAATAAACCATTTGCTCACATGAATATAATTTGGAACCTTCCAATTTAAAATACAATCTAAATCAAATTTATTATTCCAACTAATTTTCCTCCAAATCAATCAAATCAACCAAAAGATACACTACCGCTCGGTAGCCACTCACAAAAAAATATCCAAACTCCAAAATATCAAGAATATGTTTCCAAAATATCGCAATAATGCATTCGCATAAAATCACTTTATTTAAATCAAAATTAATTACTCACAACTTTAGATAAATCATAAATCTCAAAATATTTCACAATACCAAAAACTAGCGACCAGCTTGGTCGGCCACCTTGGCTAAAAAACCCTTCTCTTCCCCACCTTGCACTCTTTCAAAACTACCAAATCAAAATCATAATTTACAAAATTTTCACCAAACGAGCACAGGGTGGGTCCAAATATTTGGTAACACGACATCATTTTGCATCCTTGTGAATTGGGGTTATGGGCGCAGGTCAGAACGAAAGTACACAAACTCCAATGTCGTGCTACAAATAAAAAAATCAAAAATTATTTACAAAATCAATCAAAACTAAACAAACAAAATAAATCAAATCAGTTGCTGGTGAAACGCTCATTTATTCTAAATTTTTCCATTTTACTTTCATCCAAATGTCTTGTTGTTTTTCTTTGTTTCTTTTTTCTTGTTTTCCACGTGATTATTTTTATACGAGGCGTCCATTTTGTCGGCATATTTTTCTGCCGCCCCCCACTCGTCCAAAACTTCCACATTTTCTTTTCTTCTCTCTTTACCTGTTCCTTTTCTTTATAATCATTCATCATTTTAACTTCCACATCTTGCTGTTTTTAGCGACATATCTTCTCTTTTTTTTTCTTTTACCAATGGTTCATTTTCTTACTCCTCTTTTTCAAAAAATTCAAAAAACTCTTTTTCTTCTTTATCGGACCTTTTTTCTTCCAGCTGTTCTATTTCAACCGACTCATTTTGTTCCATCAGTTTCATTTTTTTATTGTTTTGCTCCATTATTCCTTTTTTCTCAAATAATTCTGTTTTTTCTTTATTTTGTTCCACTATTTCTTTTAATTTTCTTTTCTTCCAAATGACTCATCCTTTCTTTGTTTTTCTCGTTTCAATGATTCTTCTTTTACCAACCATTCATTTTTTTTACTTCTTCTTGTTCCAGTAGTTCTTTTTTTATCAAAAATTTCTCTTCCTTTATGTCTTCTTCATTTTTTTTCACATCCGTTTTTAATATTTTATTCTCATAACCAAATTCTTATCTCATTGTAAATATTTCTTGTTTAATTTCTTGATTTGATTGCAGTATTTTTTTA
This sequence comes from Cantharis rustica, assembly GCA_911387805.1. Lineage (NCBI taxonomy): Eukaryota > Metazoa > Arthropoda > Insecta > Coleoptera > Cantharidae > Cantharis > Cantharis rustica. Next base: position 49,787,111 of record OU426879.1, on the reverse strand, counting down.
AGCATTGATTTCATTGATTCCATTTCACTCTCTGACATTTCTATTTTTGCAACACACTTAAAAAGTCCCAAAAATGCTCAAATAGATGCGTTCCACTAAAATCGAGCTCTACGTTACGGCGACAAAAAAATTAGAATGCAATGTAAAAATTCGCATTAATGTCCCTGCGCCGTGGTTCCAAAAGTTGCACTGATATATTATCTCGTAGAGATTTCTTAATTACTTATTTTGCCTCGGGTTAGCCCTGGATTGCGGGTAGTTGGGATAATTTTTGGGCGAAGAGTTCTAGCGTTTTCTAAATAATTGCATAAAATATTTCTTGTCCAAATAAATAATAAATTGTTCTCCAAAAATTAATTATTAAATCGCACGTTATTTAAATTCAAAGTAAAATTCTTTCAAAGGATCGCAGTTTTGAACTTAACCTTAATCAAATCGCCTTGTTATCTCTTTCAAACTCAAGTTTTATTTTTACTGTTCTCTACCAATTCTATCAAATCAACTACTGTTCCGTAGCCACGCTCATAAAAAATGTATCCAAATCAATTCCAAAGATCAAAAAATATACAATAATGCAGATGCATCAAATTCACTTTATTCAAATTAAAAATTACTCACAATTTCAAAAATAAATTTTACAGAACCAAAAATTAACAAACCAAAAGTCGCACCGCCTACTCTTGCGGCGACTCGTGGCAAAAAGCCTCGTATCTCCGTCGATTCGCCCCCACCTTTTCAATTACACAATCTTTCAAAATTACAACTATTTAAAACAAATTTTCTTAAAAACGTACAGGGTGGGTGCGAATCCTTTTGAAACATCACAATACTCAGAAAATTGTCCTCTTTCCTATAATACAGTTAAAATTTTGAAATTTGGGGTGATAGTTATCTGACAGTAACCGAAAAATTCTATTATGATAGATAATAATCGTCTACTTCACCCTATGAACTGAAAGAGTAAAATAGTAATTTATGCTGTCGCTAGTAATTTATCCACATCGTGTGGTTCAACATTAGAGAGAGTTTGTCCTACCATATATCAACGAGTTTCTGTTTGTGAGCTGCTCTCAGCTTTGTAAATTATTCATTTAAATTACTATATTTTTAAATTTTTTTTAAATTTCATTTATTTAATGTATTTTTTTTTCTTAAATTTTGAGTCCTAAATGTTTACTTAAGGCGGCTTTTTGATTTTAAAAAGAATTTTAATTGATATTTTTTTGGTTTTTGAGTTCATACAAATTATTTAAAGCAAATTTTCGATGTGTATGTGTGTTTGTATATCGTGTACAATATTTTCGTACAATAATTTTATTAAAATTTTAACTACTGGTTTGCATTAGCAATTTAAAAAACTGATTAAATTTTGGTTAAAATAAAAATTGTTAAAGCCTGTGCCTCTGTACAACAAATATGGACTCAAAAGGGACTGTTAATACCCAAAACAAATAGAATGGCTACTCAAAATCTTGATTTATCAAATTCAAAATTGAAATCTCAATAGCCCGTTTACTGTTTACAAACTACAGGTGATATTTTATGCGTGTTGATTTGTAATTTCAAGCTTCAACCTTCAAACAACAGCTTTAATAGCCGTTAAGTCGTAAAACTTGTACTTGGTGTCTAGTAAATTTCAACAAAAATGAAATATTCAATTTAAGTTTTCTGAAATATTTCCTGCTAGCCCAACACTAAAGTAATGAATATTTAAAAACCTTCCGAGTACATAAATTAAAGTTGCGAAGAATTTTTTCTGAATAACGTTTTAGGATCCAGTAAATATAAAAAAACCATAAAGGGAACTTAAACGGTCAAGTTTTATTATGGTATTAAAAATTTCTAGTAGATACAATGATACTTTAAACACCAACAGTAAAAGTAGATGGAAAATTGGTTTTACTTCCTCCAACGGAAAATTCATTAATTTTTCAATACGTAAATGACCTATCAACGCGATCTCCAATTTATTTGAGTTGTCATTCTACCCTGCTTGCTTAAAATTGTCTAATTATAACATTAAATATTTCTGGGTGTAGAGGTTTATGTATTCCTTGGAGCACCCCGTACAATAGTAGAAAAAGACAAAAAAGATATTAACAAAGATTGGCTTTCCAAAAATATCCATAATTCTGCAACTTTACAGTTTTGTTGAAAATGTAATCAGAAACTTCAGGAAAACAAAATTAAGTTTTGATTTGTCTTGCGGATATTTTCTGGTGTACCTTCCTACTTACAATGAATACTCACATAATTAAGAAACTTAAAACAATTGTCTAACAAAATACGGAGGCTATTTAGCCAGATTAGCATAAATATTTAAAAATATTTATATAATAAAGAAAAGAAAATTAATCTCTGAAATCCAAGAAAACTTTTGTTCCTAATTAAAATTTATTACTACATATAAGTTAAGCTTAAAGGTTAACTTAATTAAAAACAATTAAGTTTCTAAACTGCTCTCATCATTTTGACAAATACAATTTTTCATATACAAAATAGTAGGTATGCGTTTTGCTTGAAAAACCGTATTTTAATTTTCCACGATAAAACTTCCTACTATTTAAATTTCACTTCCAAACAATGAAAAGGAAGTAAATGCTTAGAAAGAAAAAGTTACTTGAAAAGAGGGAATTAAAAAAAGGAGTTACATGTTTGAGTTAAACGATTCATTATAAAAATGTTCTAAATAGAACTTAAAACAAATTAATTAATTTTACCCACCTTTTGATAAAACTAACTAGATTTTATATAAATATATTGCTTTATGATTACCTACCTAAGATGCTTGTAATATTATCATGCAAATTTATAACAAAATTGCTTCGGAAAATTAGTTAAATTAAGTAACTTGTAATCCAAATTCATTAACTAAACCTTAATATATGCTGAGACATTAATACTTGGCAATTAATACTTTTAAGAATTAAGTCAAAATGTTTACCGCAATTTAGTTTATTGATTTTAGATCTAAGTCAAAGATCAACAATTAAAACGGTTTGTAAATTATATAAAAAAAAAATACTCTGGGGTTTTAAGTAAAACAAAACCATTGTTTACTTACCTTTAATTAGAATTCCAATAATGAAAACTTTTATTCAATATTTTAAAATATTATTTCACTTTAAGGATAGAACTTTTATTAAATTAAGTTTGATTCACATTTTAATCACATTTTAATGAACCGGTAGTTGGTTTAGTGCATAGAAAGTCGATCAATCTTTCGCTGTTTGGATTAATCTAATTTTAATGGATTTACTTTTAAAAATTCAGAAATTTTAATTTTAAGTATTGCATTTTATAAATTTTTAAATTTAATATACAAAAATTTATTATATTATGGTAGTTTTTGTTCAAATTTTTATTTAATTCATAAATGTTACGCCGGATGAATTTTTCTTATCCTATGACTTGCTGGGTAGGAGTTATATATCTCTTTAATTTTTATCTAAAAATGTTTTTTTGTGTAAGTCATGGCAATAATTCAGAATAGGTGAAATAAAAATACAAATACTCATTTAATTAGCACTCATTTATGTAGCAGGTTGCAATTACTAAGTTAGAAGTTAAAAAATGTGTATTCTCTTTTCAAATTACACTTGAACGCTCTTTAAATAAGAATGAATTTTATTTCAAATTCAAAACTTATTTCCTTCAAGCAAATTCGTTATAAATCGCTAACGTACGATTCTCTCAAGTTCCTATCAAGACTTTAAATTGCTTGATAAAAGCAATTTTAAATCTAGTAATGCAATAAATTGATTAATATTTTATTTTATTTCGGTTCAGTTACAAGTATGAAACAAAATTAAAAAAGTTATTAGCACTAACCTACCAATATTAACAAATTTGAAGTGGTACCTCACGACCACTTCAAATTTTTGCTTTTTTTGTGAATATTTTCTAACAAATCATAAAAATACACCATCTTGCAATTTCTATAATATATCACTTATTAACATTTATACAGCCACTCAGAATTTTTTAAAGCCAAAATATGGATTACAATCGACTATACAGCGATTGAAAGACACACATGAGTAGGTTGACGTGTGACATGATTTCGGCTGTTCCGTTCATCTGAAGTCAAAAAGTCAAATGACATTTTAATCTGTAGACCTGTAGCTATAACCAAAACTAGAATTAAGTAAAAATATTTAAAATTAAATTTTTGCCACATGTTTGAAAATTGAGAACTCATATAATAAATAAATTGCAATAAAAAATAATAAATAACATTTACAAAACAAAATGATATATTTTAGTCAACGAGCATCTCTTTTTACAAATTCACAGCAGTGCATTCGGCGCGACCAGGACTGGAACCGCGGTTTCCCGCTCACAAGACCGTCCTTGCATACTCTACGCCACACTTGCTGGTTAATAATAACCAGGATAATGAATATTGAAAATTACGGCATTAAATAATTTTGGATTTGTAAATTTGAACGCTTTTCTTACCATTATATATATAAGAATAATATTATGTAAATTTAAAGAGTATTTATTGGTGGCTTTTACAATAAATTCAAGTTAGTGTAAATAAGTGTCAAGTTTCTTGTTTAAATTATACTGTTTTGCACTGTTTTAATTACTATTTACTTTTACCAGCAGTTTGACGTCAAAGTTATTTTTGTAAATTTACCTCTTGATTTTCATTGACTTTTAAATTAAAATAAGTTTTGATTAATTTTACTCTAAGTGTTTTTGTATAATATTAAGTTAAAATTAAAAAAAAAAATCGAAACTAAATAAGCAAATTAACATCATAAACAATTTGTCAAATTGAAAATTAAAATATGTCGTGTAAACGGTTCTGCTATTTTACAATGAGGTACGTGCATGTTGACAGCGTACTTCAATGTAAACAAAATAATAATTAGCAAAAATATTATTAAGTAGTCATTTTGAATTTAAAAATAAAAGTTAATTCAGTAAAACTCCATAAATAGACAGTTTGAAGATTTTACGGTTTTTGCTGCTTAGGATTTTTATGGCATATCGACATTTACGATGTTCGTATGAAATAAGAATATAATCGCTAGTAATATGAGTGCCCGTGATAATAAATTTTCTATAAACATAAACATTACGCACAAAGCTTTCTCTCTGATCGCTGATTTCTGTAAGCCTCCCTAAATTAGTAAATTTTATTGCTAATCTAAAAAATTAAGATGGAAAACATTCCTTGCTTATAACCAGGGCTCGGAACTTTAGGCCTTTGCATATTTGTTTGAAAAGTGCATATTGTAATTGTGGTTAGTCAAAAATTTGTTTCATATTACCTAGTACATGTCAAATATAAAGGTACTTTTTAGACAAACTCGCATATTTTAGGTTTAAGAACATATAATTGCATATTTTGTTGATTTCGGGTCACTTGTACGGTGTGAGTTTTATTTCGAGTTTAGTAAAACTTGGTTTAATTTATAAACAACGTTTAAAATTTTTTAAATTATTTTAATACCAACCATACAAATTACTGTTTAATTTGACTAGTTTAGCAGTAATTTGTATGTTGGTATTAACAGTGGCGTAACTATAGAGTGGCAGAGCTGGCAAAATGGCACGGGCCCCGCGAGAGCCGGGAGCCCCGCCCGAGAAGTCACAAACTCAGAAGTAACCTAACATTTTTAACAAAATTTAGTTAAAATTAGAAATTTTATATAACAGGGTTCCCACTTGTATGGAAAACCTGGAAAAGTCATGGAATTTAAAATTTTTAGCGCTAATATGTCAGCGAAAAACATTTTTGTCAAGAAAATATTTTCAAATAAAATATTTTTAACTTAGAAGGTATAATACTGTCGAGTAACTTCTTAAGTGATTTATTAAAATTCAATTACAACGTGACGATTTTTACTGGGGGCGGGGGGCATCCAATAAATTTGCCACGGGCCTCAGATGGTATAGTTACGCCACTGGGTATTAAAATAATTTAAAAACACCTACGTTTTTAAACATCGTTTATAAATTAAACCAAGTTTTACTAAACTTCCAAAGTTTATTCTTTATTTTTAATATTGTTTTTGTTTCTTCAATAAATGTAACAGATACAACTTTCTTTATTTGTCATTTTAAGATAAAACAAAATAATTTTTTATAAATTTTGCATAATATTATCCTAATTTTTACTGCATATTATACCGCATATTTTACTATTTTTTTAGCGCATACGTATGCACACATTTCATTGTTTTTTAGCGCATAAAGTTCCGAGCCCTGCTTATAACTTTAAATAAGCTACAATCAGGGCCGGTGGTAGGCACTAGGCAAACTAGGCAACTGCCTGGGGCGCAAACAATAAAGAGGCGCAAACCAAATCAAAGTGCAAAAATTAATTGCAGTGTGCAATGTAAAATAAAATATTAATACTATAAATTTTTCTTATAAATTTATCTCTCACGAAAAAATAACTCCCGGCATTGTAAGCGATTTCAATGTTTTAGTGTATACATGGAAGGGAAGTATGTGTCTCACTACTTGTAAAAATAATTCCCAATATTTGATGGCGTGGCGCCTCGCGTCTGATAGACGCGTAACTACCGGAAAATACATAGATATTAGTTACATAGAAAAGAAATATAGAACATATTTTTTTATAGAACAGAAAGAAACCTCAACATTAAATTTAAAAAAACTTGTAACAACTTTTGCCGAAAAGTTAAAATTTGGTTTTCTTTTTTAGTTTTATTTTTGTTAGAAAAGGTATTTTTTTTAATACAAATATGTAAATCTAAGTATTTTTTTAAATATCGCGGATTTTCGTTTCCCAGCTCAGTACTGCTATATACATGAAAGGGGGGGGGCACTGATAAAATTTTGCGTAAGGCGTCAAATCTAGTTCGATTTGATATATACATTACTATTATTTTTATATATTTCTTCTTCCTCACCACCGCGACCTACTGGCAAGCTAGCCACCCTTACAACAATTAGCAATGAAATTCTTGAGGTAAAAGTGAATTTATGACTATAAAATTAATATAGTGCACATTTCATCTTTGTTACCCAAAAAACTGTCTAAGGCAACTTGAACTTTATTCGTAGAATTCATATGCGTAATTTATTAAGTCAGCTCAAATATTAATACCAATGTTATATCTTCGTTAAACAAAACTTGGTACATAAATTTACCCAGCTAACTTAATTATAAACAATTAAACTAGATAAGTAAACCAAATTTCGAAACAAACAAGTAAGTGTAAAGTAATTACAAATCACTTGAAACAAATTAAACTTATTTCAGAATTCGTTGCAAAATTTCAGTTATTTGTATATATTTAAGTTCATTATCTGCAATTGAGATTTATTCTTGCATTGACGACTTTAATTGAAATTCTGTTATTTAGAATTGATGCAACTGGTTTGACTACCTGTTAAATTTTATTTCACTTACTACGATTCTAGACTGATATTAAAACCTTTGCGGTCCAATGTAAAAGTGCGTAAAAAAATAAATAGCAGCCTAAATAAATATAACTAAGAAGTAATTTGTTTTTACTAAAAGTTATTAAACCGTAACTTTTAATGTGCAATAAAATTAATTCGAGTTACTAAAAATTAAGTTTATAGATTATTATTATTAGTTTTGACGAAAAAATGTTTACTAATTTTATATTATCGATAAATTGGAGAAAAATTTTCATATCTTCACTTCAACTACCAATATATTTTGAGTCTGTATAGTAGCTCAACGTACTAGGTTTTTTAATTATATAAAGTAATTTTTCAATATGAAACCTACACACGAGTATACATAAAATATTATACCACAATTATGTATAATTTAAGAATCAAATTTTCTTCAAATGTTTAGACATTTAAGATTGCTAGAAAATAAATGGAGTTCTTGTGTATGTAGAAAAAATAAGACTATAATGTTGCACTAGTCAACGTTTCGGATCATTTATTGGTCCATCCTCAGAACAGATGCAAACGGATCACAAGTAGTTTTCATGTTTAAGAAACAAGCATAGGGCGGAAATAGCTGATCCCCGTTTGCATCTGTTCTGAGGAAGAACCAATAAATGAACCGAAACGTCGACTACTGCAACATTATAATTTTTATTTTGTCCACATGCCCAAGAACTATATTTATTTTCTATCAATTATTTTGGACAAAACATCTCTTTTTTCAAATTTAAGATTTCGCTTATTGATTTTAATAACAAAAAGTTTTAAAGTTGCAACTCTTGAACTGACGGCGATTTTCAAATTCAGCTCTCAAGACCTAAGCTGAAAAAACTAAGAGTTAGCTGCTTTGCAATATCACTAACAAATAAATAAGTAGGTAGCCAAGTGAAATGTAGCCAACTGCTTTTAATTCTTAGAGATAATCTTTTTATACCAAGCAACATTAATTTTCAACCTGGGAAACATATCAAGTGCTTGGTAGCTAATATCTCGCAGGTCTTGTACAGCCTTTCACAGGTAAGACGTAATATGAGCTATGCCTCTGTGTAATCTGTATGATAAGCCTGTAATGAATCTGAATGTTAATAAAACAAGATAACTGTAACCTGAGACGTTACAAACTCGATAAATAGTGATTGCATGGTGTAGAAATCGATGGTAGTACAACTCAATTATTTAACCTGTGCGGCGCAAAGACCGCACTTACTCGTTATAATTTCCTTGTGTTTTTAGGTTGGCAACTTATAAATGAATCAATCCGAGTTACTCTCCGGAAGAAATGATAGAAAAAGTAGTATTATTGTAATAATTAATTTTTATAACTTTTTGTAATTTACTGTTACTCCCCGCCAAAAAGATAAATGTAAAATCCTGAACACAGGATATAGCTATATTCTAATACAATGTAAAGCTAATAATAATAATAATACTGTTACTATCGAATATTTATTTTTTATTATTTTAATATTTGTTATATAAATTTATATTTCTTTAATTCTTTGTTGCCTTCCGAGGAAAGATGGTCAAAAATAAAATTCTTAGTTCGCTTGAAATCGAACCGGCTACTCAGTTTTAAGAGTCAACTCCCTATATTTTATTTAATTATAAATTAAATTTAACAATAATTTAATATTTTATTTTAGTAGAACGGACTATACTAAACTGAAAAAATAATAAAACCTTTATGCATAACAGTGTAAAAAATAACTTGATATACATATTGTCGTGTTTTAAAACACCAAAAGCGTTGATTTTGTTTGTAAATTAATTTTGAAGTTTTGTTTTAATTATTGTTGATTGTAAATTTGTAATTACTCTGTACAAGGATTTTAAGTTTGAAAAATTAAGTGTTGGTATCCGTGTTGAAGGCATGAAAAAGAGGGGCTTGGATAGACACTTAGGTAGAGAACGGCCTTTACGTCGACTTGACCAGCGGATGATCGTTATTTCCGCAATGATAAGTTTAATTTTTGATTGTTAATAAAAAATAAAATTAAGTTAATTTGAGTTGATGTTTTTGTTTTGATTTATTGGTGAAGTGAAAATAAAAGAAAAGTTGTGAAGATTTGTGATAATTTTGGTCGTTGCGTAGAAATACGTCGCAAAGAATTTAATAGACCGGCGAGCATATGTCGATCGCACGTGTAACACGCCATAAGGTAACGAAATTTTATGCAAGCCAGTGTTTAAAATTTAATATTTGATATAAAATGTACATTACAATTTAATTAAAAAATTATAAAAATTAAACAAGGGTCTCATGTTAATTATTAAATATTGAATAAACCCTGACGAAGAATGTTTTTGGGATTGAACGAAAATTTAAAATTTGTATAGCTAGGGTCATCTCAATATATTGTCGTGTTTCGAAATGCTATAAACCATTATAATTCATTTATTTTGTAAAATTATTTTAAAGTTTTAATTTTGTTATTGTAAATTATTAAATTGTTTATTCTGTAAAAATGCAATGTAGATAAGGTTTTAGCTGTAAATAAGGTGGGGAGAAAATAAAACTAGAAAAGAGAGGGGCAGACTTGGGTTGATGTCTTGACGTCGAGTAGACTAGCGGACAAACATCATTCTCGTAATAAATATTAAAAATTTTAATTGTTTGAATATTAATAAAAAAATAAGTTAAGTTGAGTTGATGGTTTTGTTTAATTAATAAAGAGCAGTGCAAACAAAATAATAAAATTGAAGAATTTGGTGAAAATTTGGTCGATGCAGTAAAATTAAATCGCAGCAAATCATAGCAATATATGTACATATTCTCGTGTTTCGAAATGCTATAAAACTATACAATTTAATTTGTTTTGTAAATAATTTTTTTAAATTCAATTTTATTATTTATTTATTATAACATTGTACATATTGTATAGTTTGCTAAGTTTTGCTGTAAAAAAATAAGAGTAGGAAGAGCGAGAAATAGAAAGATTAAGACTTGAAAGTCAAGAGTAGGTTGATACAAGTAGACTGAGGTGGACGCTTTGGCGTCAAGCGGATGAAACACCATTCCCGCAATTCTAATTAAAATTAAAATTGTTTTTGAAAATAAATTAAGTTAATTTGATGTTTGTTTTTATTTGAATTATTAAAGTGAAGTGCAAATAATAAAGTGGAAAACTTGAAGAAAGTAGAAATAATAGTCAATGTGCAAAAGGTACATAGTAACAAATTTGTTAGGCCAGCTGAAAAAAACACGTGCGATCCAATATCACATTCGATACCACATGCAAAGGTAACAAAGTTTGAGCATTTTTTAATTTACAAAAATTTGAAACAAAGAGGAGTCTCATTGCTACAAATAATGGATGCCCAGCTAAAAATGATTTTTGGTATTAAACAAATTAGAAGATTTGCATAGCTCGGCCCATCTCAATATATTACAGAATCTTCTTATTATTGTGATAACCTGACTTAGTAAATTGGGCAGTAACAAAATTCGAACCTTTAATTTAAATTATTTAAAAGTCTATCCCCTTTTAAAATTCAATTTAATTATATTAAATTTTCGTACTTTATCTTGTTTCTGTTTTTTTTTTTTGAAATATTGGTGTTCTTGCTTATGTTCAAAATTTAAGAAATAAAATATTTGTAAAAAGTACAAACGTTTACTTTACATCATGAGGGTTAATGAGCGAACTACCTTTCTTCACAATTTTTCAAAACTTATTTAATTAAATGGAAATGTCGTTGTTAGGTTTCTTATGTATAACAGGAATTCTCAAACGTTTTCAGTAAAATTAATTACAAGCCATGCGTTAGCATAACGTGATTGGTTACTTACCCATTTCTGAAAGTCTTCGCAAACCTGAAAAACTCACAATACGGATTTCTTTTATAAATTACAAAAACAAATCGTTAAAAGTTTCATCATGCTGAATTTTGTTACAAACAATGCCGTGAAAAATCGGATTAACTCAATTTAAATATTTCATCGAAATAGAATATTTACTTTTTCGTTCCATTCAAATTTTGAAATGTCAATTATTACTGTGGAATTTGTTGTATTACAACAATAACAACATTTTAATAAAATAAAGTTGTATTTGTATCAATTTGTCTCCTTCAACATTATCAACGTATCATGCATGGGATGCGTTCCAAGACTTATCAAATAGCCTTGGCGTAAGATAGTGAAATGGTCCCTAAAATTTTTACGATGGAAAAATTCCTTTAAGATAAATTTTTCTCCATTTTATTAAACTAAAGTTTAGTAGTGTATCTTCACAAAATAAAAAAGTAAATAGAAGATTTTCGCTAGTTTTATTAAAAGGCGCTATAAAAAATTTTATTGTAAGTTATCGAACCGTTAAATAAGAACCTCAAATAATAGCTTCCATCATCACCCCAATGTCGTCCTGCTTAAAGCTTCACAAAACAAATTTAAGTACCAGTTACACCAAAATACAAAATAATTTTGTACACACAAAAGAAAGCGAAAAAGTTATGCCGGATTTGATTAACGTCGACTTATTCAATGGATATAGTAATAAAACGCTTAATTACATATAATCAACTTTTATTAATCATTTTGTAAGATTTTGAAAACAGTTGTTTGTTAAACACATGTACTAACCAAATGTTCAACATTATAAATGATTTTGATACAAAACAGTGGGCAAACTTGAATGTTTTGCTGTAGCATAACACAAGGCAGAGCTTATCCATGGGGTGAGATAATAATTAATTTGTAGTTAATTTTACAAAGTATGAGCGTTGCACCGTTAAAACATCTGCCTGTTCGTACTATACGGAGTTCGTCTCATTTTTATTATTAACACTTTTATTTACGTCCAAAATTGTGAGCCAATTTTTTGTAAAATTAATTTAATTCCTGTTAAATATTATCCTAATTACGGTAACTAGATTTAATTGCTGTCTCTAAAATTACAATTATTGGCGAGTTTCGTGTAATTATGGTTTTATTATATAACATTTTTATTTTTATTTTATTATACTGATATGATAAACACAACAGATTGTATGTTGTCTGTACATTACGAAGTGAATGAAGTCGTGTTCATGTTGGTGATGAATTGTGGATGTCCCGATTGTCCTCCGGCTTCACCACTTTGAATAGAAAAATGTCTATAGGAAATATATTCCGGCGGAATTGCGGGTCGATTTCGCTTTATTGCGTTTCTTTGTTTTTTAACTTTTAAATAACCGAGCACAGAAACCAAAATAATAAATACAATTATTCCCATGCAGCAGCCGACGATGAGACCCAATCTTCGTGTGAGAATCGATTGAATGCCAAAACTGTGATCGGGTAAACTGCCAAGCTCACCGTGTATACTTCCCGGAGTTTCTAAAGTACTCACTTCTTCGCACTTGCTGCTCGGAGAATCCACTAATAACGACAACATCGAGTCACTAAACACTTCCCAATCCTCTCTTGTGCTATTTTCGTTCTTCCTCGCCAAACGTAAATCGGAAAAGTCTTGTTTTCTCGTAGCCCAATTTCCTAAAGCTATAACGCAAATTAAATACCTCGTTCCCGGAAATAAACGGCTGAGTTTGGTCGATCTGGAAACGCGATCCATCATCCGTCCTCGAATCTGTCAACAAGTAAAGATATTAAATTTACAAAGCAATTTTACTAAAACGCAAAATTATGTAAACTATTTCAACTGTTTACCTCTTCCATTCGGTCGATCGAATAGTAAACAACTTGATATCCATGTAAACCGGAGTGATTTCTACTTTGCCAGGAAACCAACAAGGAATAAGGTTGAATATCCTGAATTCCTATCTTAACCACTAAGGGCTGGTCACAAAATTGTTCGGGGCTTAAATCTAAAAAAGCTCTTCCTCGAAGTTCCGGTGGTTGTTCGCAACGCAGACCCTGACGATCAGTTTTTTCGACTAATTTCTGATGGTCTTGCAACCATTCCCACAGTTCTTGAGAGTCGCAACCGCAATATAAAGGATTTTCTAATGAAAATAAAAACAACAAAAATTAAAGCTTTTGAAAGGTTTTTGTTAAACTTATACCTTCGGTCCGTAAATTCCTTATTTGCGTTTCTAAGGGTCTGAACGCGTTGAGTGGTATATTTTCCAAGTAATTTTTACTTATATCCAAAATTCGTAGTTTCTTTAACGGCTTGAAAGCGTCATGAGAAACGGAGGATATCCAATTACCAAAGAGGTATAATTCTGCTAAGTTTTCCAAGTTCTTGAAAGTTCCTTTATTTATACGCGCTATTTGATTATAAGAAATATCCAGCACTTGCATTGATTTTAAATCGGGCGGAAATATCTCGAGTTCTTTTAATCTGTTATGTGTTAAATTTAGCAATCTTAAATGTATTAGTCCGTGTAGCCTCTCTTGCGGAAGCAAATCTAATTCGTTTATTCCGAGATCTAAGGTTAAGAGATGCGGCAAACTTCCGAAAGCACCGGGAGAAATTCGAGAAATTTTGTTGCGTCCTAAAAATACATGTAATAAAATTGGAAACGCTTCAAAGTCTTTGCTTGTTACAATAGTGAGATTCGTCGAGCTAATGTGAATTTCTTCCAAAGACGGATAAGTATTTGATGATGAGAAATCGTGAATGTGAACTAAAGGGTTTTCAGTTAAATTTAATAATCTTAGACCTGGCAAAGTGTGCTCCGAGAGAGCGGTAGTAGGAATTTGTCTAAAACGGTTATGTGATAAATCGACACGACTTAATAAATTTGAATGGGAAAAAAAATTTGCAGGTAGAGCCGTTAAAGAATTGCCACTTAAATCGATAGAAAGTAATTGCGTTAAATTGGCTGCAGCAAACCCTGATAGTGAAGATATCTTGTTACGCTTCAGATCTAATTCTTTCAAATTAGGAAGGCCGTTTAAGCGTGAAATTTCTATAGAATTCATCGTATTATTAGAAAAAGATAGAGTCTCGAGAGTGGAGATGTTCAATAATGCTTTATAAGGAAGTTCGTGAAAAACGTTGTTTGCAAGTTTTAATTCTTTCAATATGTTGAGATACTGAAACGTGTTGTGTTCGAGATTATCTAGTTCGTTTCCGCTCAAGTCAATTTTTAACAGGTTTTTATTTTTCGAAAATATATCTTTTGGCAGTTTTTTTATGTGGCACTCTTCCAATATCAACGTCTGCAGCGATGGTAAATTGTGCAGCGCCGAACTGAAAATGTCGCTGAAATTATTAAACGAGAGTTTTAGCACTCGAAGTCCGGGCACATCTAAGTTTTCGAGATCTTTCGATTTTAAATTATTGGTTTCTAAATTAAGCTCGTTTAAATTATTTAAGCCTTTAAAAGCCTTCGGTTCTATGCTCGATATTGAACAGTTCATTAAATTGAGAAAGCGAATTGGCAGGCCTTCTTGAAATATTGTGTTATGGAGTACGGTTAAGTAGTTGAACGATAAATCCAAAATTCTTAACTTTTTCAAGTTGGTGAGCGCCTTCGACTCTATTGTTCGTAATCCGTTGTGCGATAGATAGAGTTCCTCTAAGTCGTGAAGTTCGGCAAATGTTCGAATGTTGATGTGGCTTAGTTGATTAACGCTGAGATCGAGAAATTTTAGAGCTTGCATCGGTTCGAACGCCTTATCCTCTATATGGGCAATGCTATTATTTGTGAGATATACTCGCTGAATTAGCAAAAGGTCACTGAACAAAGCTCTGTCTAGTTTTCTTAGTCTATTGTGACCTAACCACATAATTTGCACGCTAGATTGCCCTCGCAGTGAATCGTTGTGAAGAGAGGTAATACTATTCGAGTCTAACTGAATGGACACGAGCGAAGACGATTCGTGTAGAAACACGTCTCCTAATTCAGACAATTCGTTTCCTTGTAAATTAATGTGCTGTAAGCTTTGTAAACTATGGAATGCTCCCGGCTCGATGGATTCGATAAAATTATTCTGAAGATGCAGTTCCAGAAGTGCCGGTAACGGATGAAAGACTCCACGTTGTATGCTTTTAATTCGATTATTATGCAACCTAATTTCCCTAACGGCAAAAACTTTATCAAAAGTTCCCGATTCTAAATTCACGATCGAATTGCTATCCAAACTTAGGGAAGTAAGTTTGTGGTTATTCTGAAATAACTCCTTCGGTATATGTAGTATAAAGTTCGAACTTAAGTGTAACTGAGCAAGGTTTACTAGAGTACTAAGTGCAACAGGATCGATACGTCTAATTGCATTTTGTTGTAAATAAATAACGGACACGTTGGAGGAATTAGTGAACGCGTCTGAAGGTATTTCTAAAATATTATTTTCCGATAAAAATAATTCCCTTAGATCAGGCAGAAATGCGAACACTCCACTAATATAGTGTACATGATTGTGACTCAAATCGATAGAACGTAGTTTTTTATTGGTCTGAAACGTTCGAGAATCCAAATAGACAATTTTATTGTGACTTAAGTCTATCGATTGCAAATCGGTTAATGATAAAAATGCATCGGGATGAACATTTTCGATTGCGTTGTAGTATAACGATAATGTACGTACAGATTGACTTGCTCTGAAACAATCTTCTGTGATGGCCTCAAAATTGTTGGAACTTAAATCCAGAAATAATAGTGATTGCAGATGTGAGTAGCCGTCGTTAGGTATAAAGCTAATTTCGTTCCATGCTAGACGCAATAATCGAAGTCGTTCGAGTCGTCTCAACGCTGTCATAGGAAAATTTTTAAGTTTATTTTCAGCCATGTCTAATTCCGATAATGAATCCTCCAAACCGGCGAATGCATATTCGGAAACTTTCTGAATTTGATTACCTTTTAAATTAAGCTTAATTAAGTGGAGACCGTAAAAACTGTAACTTGGTAAATCGGTAATCTCGTTTGACTCTAAATCTAAGGCGATAAGCTTTACTAATCCTGTAAATGCTTTTTGCGGTATTTCTTTTAATTTTCCGGAAGTTAAACCGATTGACTCCAACTCCGGTTTAAGTACGTATAAGCACTCGTCGTGTAAATCTTCTAAATTTGATTGGGAAATTTGTAAATGTTTGATGAACGTTCCGTCTGGGAAGAAATTTGCCGATAACACGGTAATCGATTTGTCTAGGTCGTAGATGCTCAGAGATTGTATCGGACCAGATACGACTTGTAGTACCGAACGTAACGAGCTGATAGTGGCCGCAGGACATTCCAGAAAGATTCCATTTTCGAAGTTATAGCACGGACAGGATGGATTCGCCGCGAAACTTGGACACTTATTTTCTTGTGCGAGAAGAGGCAACCCCAACAGACTCGCCAAAAGGAGTACTGTGGCGCCATTGTGCGCCATCATGTACCTACCATGGCCGTCACAGCAATTATTCTTCTATCCTGAAATTTAAATATAAAATTAATAAATTTAAAAGCTATATTTACGAGGTAAAAATGTATATTATATGACATAACCCCGAGTCGAAGTTTGACAATTTGGTTGAGTTGAAATAAAACGTAATGTAAGCTATTATGTCGGCCGTAATTTTGCCAGAAAGTTACTATTATTTTGTAAATTACCAAAGTTCACCCAGCCAAACTTTGCTAAAAATTGTGCTTCAATCTAATTCTTTGGAACGACCAATAAATGTCCTGGGAGGGTAAAGTAGCAGCTTATAAAGATGCCATGTAATTTTATCGTATCTTGTTCGAACCTACGCCAATTTTGTTATTTTATTTATAAGGTGATAACGAGATTTCTTTTATTTTATAATTTTTTTTTATTATTCGCATATACTAAATAATCCTAAACTTTTATTTAAAAGTTTGTCGAAACATTTAAGTGTTCTTTTAAACTAAAAGCTTTATAAAAGATGTTGATCTAACAAATACGAAGAGAGCGAAGATACTTGAAAAAGAAATATGGTAAAATACACTTCGCACAATGAAGCAACTCGAGAAGCAAAGTAAAAATAACAATTCAAAATGAACCGCAAATATACAACTTTATTATGTGTGCTTGTTATTTTGTATATTTTTAAGCTAATGTACTCGTTTAACAATAAGATCATTTATTTCAACAATATCAAGTTAATAACGAAATGTTGAAATTAAATTAAATGGTTTAAAAGTTTTCCCGAGGAAAATTTAATTTTGGAATTTTTGTAGGAATATGTTTTTATGTTGACGTTAAGCATTAAACTTATAATTACTTCGTAAACTCGGTATTGTTTTACTAGACGAAGGTTAATTTTATACTCTTATACTTGCAAGTGAATTAATTTTTTAGCGGTTATGGATTAATCGATTTTCACATAATTTTAGAACCTCCCCCGTACGAATAAATATTTCCATTAACACTACCACTCAAAAGTTCTTGCTATAAATAAATATAGAAACGAATTTCACATACTTACATAAAACTTAACAAAACTTTTGTCATCATTTTCCATCTAGATTATCATTATTATACTCTTTTGTAAGTAAAAAGTTGTTGAAACGCTGCTTTGAGTTAAATTCAGACTAAACTTTTGTCCTCGGTTAAAATAATAACTAGGCGAATTAAGTGTATTTATGCTAAATAATCTGATAGACAAGCCGCTAATTATACCAAAAACATTTTGATAATGACGAACAAATTAACAATTTGCTGTAATAAAATAATACAGATATCTGGTGACCTAAATTGGTAAAAATTATTCGACGAAATTTACATATTAAGTCCACTTGAAGATCAAAGCGGGTTTAATTATATCCGCAAACCAAAATTAAAAATTTAATTATTATAAATTAAGCAGGTCATTCATAGAGAACAGATTTTTAAATTTTTAAATTAAAAGTCAAAGCACGGAAATTTGCCACGTGTTTGAGTGAAATTTTTGTGCTATCGAACATTCACAAAAATTTTGTTATGCAGCTTCCTTAGAAATTTAAGATACATTAGGAAATAATAATTTAAAGATGAGTTAGCCTTCGGCGGCGCGTTAGAATATAATTCCGCGTTGCGCGGGTAGCTTCGAGCTCTTGCAATTTATTTTAAGAAAATTTTTAATCAAAATAATTATTTTATAATATAAGTAATTTAACGAAATTTTAAAATTTAATTTATAGCAAATTAGTTGTATAGGCTTAGCTTCTCCACGTTGCTTGTGTTTTATCAAACTTCGCATACAATATAAATCCGCGAAACCCATTCAAAAAGTTTTTCGAGTAACACGAGTGAATAAACTTGTACATTTTTTTTTTAGATTTTACGTTGTTTTAGGATTTTTTACTAGGTTACAGCAAACATTAGAGCAAATTAGGGTTAATTGGCTAAAAGCGCAAGTTGGTTACTAAATCCTGTTTGCTCATAATATATTTGCTTTTAATTCGGCCTATAATTTAATATTTTTAAAGTTCCGATAATAAAAATTTAACTTAATCTAATTATTATAGTATATCTATTATCAAAGTTCTTTATGTATAATTTTATACATTTAATAATCAAAATAATTTATACAACATCAAAGGTATCTATAATCCATAATATCCGTTTTATATCGTGACAAATAATTAATTTTCACATCATTCCATCATTATGATGGTAGTATTAATAAATAAACAAACTAAACAAAAAACAATAAAAACAACAAATTAACATTTAACAGGTTTGGACTAAGAATAATTGAATAAACAATAAATGAATTTTGAAAAAATTACGTTATAAAAATGATGAAAATTTAAAATATAAAATATGTAAAAACTTTGTAATACGATATAGTCCCTTATTTCACTATTATTATTGATCATCAGTCGTATTTAACATGAGAAACAAAGAAATTTAAAAAAATTACTTAAATTGAATGTGACTTACCAAAAATAGAACCAAGTAATGTCACGTGTCTCAATAAAATTTTTAAGGTTAATTGAATACAATATTATATAGCAGTAGTATACTATTATGTAGTATTAATATATTACATTAATAATAAAAATTTACCGTAACCTAATCTTAAACTTGTAATATAAAGTTCTTATAATGATTATTTTATATAAAGTAATATTTAACAGCATTTCATTAAATGTTATTAAATCATTTTTAAATATAGCAAACTTAATTATTATTATCTCTAATTAACATTATACGCCTTTGACGGAATTTTTTCCGTTTTTCTGGCGAAAAATGATCGGTTATTTACCACGATCAGAATTTATCATTGATCGAAATTACTGTGATACTGAAAGGTGTTCCAGATCCTCCGGTTTCAAAGATTAAAAGTTTATATACTGTCGTGTTTCGAAACCATAAAAATCATAATTTTATTATTTTGTAAATTATTTTAAAGTTTAATTTTGTGTTATTATTTATTTATTTATAATATTGTATATAAAATTGTTGGTTAAAAATTTTTGCTATGTAAATAAGGTGGGGAGAACAAAAAAGATAAAGTGAAGAGAGTGAGGCTTGAATAGACAGACTTGGGCTGACGCCTTCGCGTCGAATAGACGATCCGCAATAATAATTCTTAATTTTGATTGTTAATAAAATAAAAGTAAGTAGATTTGAAGTGAAGGTGGTTTTTTTTTGTTTTATTTTAATAAGTGCAATTGATCATCGATATAAGATTTTTAAGAAGTGCGAATTGTTAAAGAAATTGTGCTAATTTTGGTCGATGCGTAAAATTGCATCGCAACAAATTTGTTGGTCCAGGCTTTGGCAGATGTGAAACCCATGTGCGCTTGCAAGGTCACAGATTACAAAGAAAAGTTGAGCATTTTTTAATTGTTATTTACAATTGAATTAAAAACAATTTGAAGAGTCTCTGCTTGTTCAAAAAAAAAATGAATCCGAGAAAAGAAGTAATTTTGGAATTAAGAAAATTTTATAAATTTGCATAGCTCGGGTCATGTCAATACATATTATATTGTAACGAAAATTAAAACGTTTATTTATTTTAAAAGGGCTAATACAAATATTTACAGATACGATTAATACAATTACTAAACTAAGATTAACACTAACACTAATTACACTACAATTTATTTACACTATAATTTATATTTAACACTAGGTCTATATTTATTTAAACACTCGGTATAACGTTATCACTTCACTGTATTTATGTTCACTTGATTTATGTTAAGATTCGCGCGTTCAAACTGGAATTAATTCGTGGCAGGAAATCGCGCTGCATTTATACTTAAATGCAGCCTTCCAGAAAATTCCATAACCATCCAGGAATTTCTAGTCACTTCTTTGCGCTTCTCGATTGATATCAAAGCATTATTTGAATGACTAATAATGTTATCATGCATGACTCATCACACATGACGTCATACATTAGTCATCAAATATAATTAGACGTTCTTTCGTAACAATATGATTGATTTTATTAAATATAAACTTTGCACACTTTCAGAACAAATCTATGGTTCAGATCAAGAATCATTCAGACCTATTTTAGATTTTCAGATTTTATCTAAATCTAATAATTATTTTATAAAATCTATAATTATTATTCTATTCTATGTGAAATAAAATATTACCTATTCATTTAGAAATATATTTCTAATTTATAATTTCCTGTAGAATATTATACTGAAATAAATAATTAATTTTTCAATAATAGATATTCATTGTGTATTCAGTTAAGGTTCTACTAAAATTTTGCACGTCGATGTTGGAAGTAAAATTAACAGAAACAATCTAAACAACGAAAAGAAAAATGAAACAATGCATTATAAAATAAAATTCAATTATTCGACATTGTTAATTGTGTATTTGTATACAAATAGATCAATTTAATTAACGTTAAGTAATTAAAATAATCCTTTATTCAGATTGGTAACAAATCGCAGGGATTGCGAAAATACATAAGCGAATACATAGCGGATAATATCGCCAGTAACTGAAGTCAGTTCTTTTGTGCTCAGAAATATTAGCTTTCTGACAATAATTTATTGCATTCAGTGTTTTCTAACATTTTAATTCATTTATTTGTTGTTCCAGATACAATCAGTGGTGTAATCTCGGTTTGTGTAGATTAACTCATACAGATTTATTATTTTTATAAGAAATGTTAAGAAGAAAAACCATATTATCCGCAATGCTAAAGCTCTTTATTTTATTGGTCACATGCAAAACTGTAGTTTATAAAATGACATACAAACACCATTATTGGCTTACGTGCTTATTACGCTCACTTGTGATAATAACGGTAATAATAATTGTTCAGTTTTCAAACAAAAACATCTATCGAATTTCAAGCTTGTTACAGAAATAAAATTTTATTTTTATCAAAAACCTGAATTTCTCTTGAAATTTCTAATAAAAATAAAAAAATCGACTACGTCGACATCGTATAAATTGCTTCATACAAGTAAAATTAATTATTTGCATGCTGTTATTCTTTTTTGTTTTCTGTAATTAATTATGCTCATTACAAAAACTTTTGTAACTAATTCTGAAACGAAAGCCATTATAACGGAGCCGCCCCATTCCTACTAACCGCTCTTGTTCAAACGAAATACAAAGCGAAGGAACATTTGAAACCTCCTCCTTAATCAAAATAAATATCTTTAAAATAATATTATTTTTCCGTAAATTATTATATCTAGTTAAGTATACCTACAGCGCAGTGTATCAAATCCAGACGATCAACCCTTAATAATTTTGAAGACAAACTGATATATGCATACCGGTTATCTAAATATGTTTTAACAAATGAGGACCAATGATTTAATAATATTTTTAATTTTTTTGAATTTTTGAATGAAAATATATTATAAAATTAAAGTTTTTAAAAAACACGGATTTTCAGTTATGTGTTTAGTAATACTTATTTGGTTTACTTCATTTATCGTATTGTCTTATCTGTTAACTCTAAATCCAGTTTTAGAAAATATTGGCACACTTTTGAAAATGTATCTAATGACGAAACTCATTGTAAACTTTAACTTGATTGGTGTTTCTCGGTAACTTACATCTTCCAATAGTGTATCAATTATAAAAATCTATTGGATTCCTTAATCCCAGTAGATTGTAGCACAACTAGTGCAACAGAGATCTGAACATGGAAATTCGCATTCATAGCATTAACGGATATTTATTATTTACACAGTGTTAACTATAGCTGTATTCTTTTTACCTATTTTATTTCCATCTCAGTTGCACAACTGAGATAAAGTGAGCTGAGACAAACTGAGATTAACTGAGTCAAAGTGAGAAAAAGATAAGGTAAAAAGAACAATAAAAATTTAATACTAAGTAAATTTTGAATTTAATTATTTTGAAGTTTGGTAGTACTAACCAAATTGTTTTTTTTTATTATTGTATAATGTCAACATAAACTTCAAAAAGACGAATTAAAAATTTAAGGTGCAGTAGATATTAAAAAAATTGCAATAAGTGACAAGTTTAATTCAAATCAACCAATCCGGGCAATTTCCCAATTTGTCTCAGTTGTAACACTTCAAAACAGCAAGATCAGTTTGGGTATAGAAGGGGATAATTTTGTCACTCAAAACTCAGTTCGGCACGGCACAGTACTTATGTCAAAACGGTAAAAAAACACCCTTTCAACTGAGTAACTGAGTATCTCAGTACAATCTTACTAAAAATAGGTAAAAAGAATACAGCTTATATTATAGGTTTATTAGCAAGTTTAGTTACTTTAACTACTAAACAATTTTATCTATGCAACAAACTAAAGATCCAAGAGTATAAAACAACCACTGAATCTTATAATAGAATTACCAACAAAGTAACATTATTTATTTATCCACTTTAAAATATTTACTGGAGTGCAAAAAAACTAATAAAATAATTAATTATAAATAGGAAACTTTTGTATCAAATTTTATAAAGATTAAAAGCAACTTGTAATTTAGTCAAAGTTTTCCTTTATCCTTTATTTTTTATATGAATTTGAATCTTTTATTTCAAAACCCTACGGTAATATCAAATAACGAAGTTCGACATTGTTTTAAATAAAAATAACTGAGTTTAAATTAAACTAAAATTATAGCTACGACTATAATATTTTTTTAACATCGCAATTTAATTTTCTAGAATAACACAGCATAACCACCCTAGAGGAACCTGGAACAATCAAACAAATTAAGTTTTTTGGTCTCTTTTCACGATACCAACTTTTTTTATTTTGTAGAATTATTATTATGCAAAGAATTCAGTTCGTATCCATCCAAATTTTCATTATTTTTGGACTGTTACTTGTTGCGCATTCAACAATATAGTATTTTGCGTTCTCTGTTTTAGACTTTAGTTCGGAGATCGCATATTAAACTGATAATTTTCAAGCTCGGGTATTAATTTTTAATAGGAGAAATCGATTAGAATACTAGTCATTTGCCAATCGACAATGTTCGTCACTAAAAAACTACAAATGTGATCAAATATTCATGCCTATCACATTATTAAGGTAATAGTAAAATTTTATTTCAAATGTTTCAACTACGTATCAACTTAAATTTATTACACTGTTATGATATCGATTTGAAGGAACTAATTTTAATGTTAACTATGAAAACTTTTATTACTATTATTTTAAGTACTTCACAAAGCGATAGAAAAATATTTTCTATTGATGCTTTGTCTTTGCTACGTTGGTATTATTACAAAAACATTATTTTCTGAGAATAATACACTTCATCCCTATGTACATTTTAATCATACGATGATATTTTGTTTCCAGCTTTTGGGTTTCCTATCTTTCTTTTATTTGGTTTTTATTTATGAAATTCAATATGACGACGCTCCACTTAAATAAGTTGTCAAGTCACAACAATCACATTAACTCTTTGACATTGAAAGAATTTGTATCGTTCAATAATAAATTTAGAAAAGTATTAAAATTTTTATTTAATAAATTGCTTTATAAAATTACAGTTTACTTAATAGCAGCTGAATTAAGTAATTACATGTTAAGGGGATTTGATGTTTCAAATCGATACCTTTGTTTTATTATTTCAATGTGATAAATTGCTTGCTCTTATAATTTATTTTTACTCGAAACAAAATAAACCGACCGTTTAGTAAATTGTAATGGCATTGTTCTTTTAGTATTCGTTGAATCACCTTCTTTTTTTAAGGTATACAAACTAAAGATAACAAAAGAAAAATACGAAAATAAAAGTAATACATTTGATAGAATAAACATGAGAGAACGATGTACAAAATAAACAACACCGATTGATTGTAACATGCAGTTCAATCAATCAAAGCAATTCTCGAAGGAATGTTTTAAATTTCAAAGCGACTACCTATGTACGTATGTGCATACTATATGTATATATAAATGGAAGAAACTAAATTAAATGACCAATGAAAAATGTAAACTTCATTTTATCTTTCTTTAAAGAAAACTGTGCTGGTAGGGCTTTTAATCAAAATTTTTCCGATTGTTTTCCGTTAACACTTCTGAAAATCCTTTTATAATTTCTACAAAGTTTATTTAAACACTTTAAGATTAAATCTACATTCATTGTTTGTAAGACCTTAAAATTATATTAAAATTAAATTTAGAAAATAACTTCAAAAAGTTTTAGAATTTTTTAAAATTTAATTTGATGGTTAAAAAAATAAAAAATTTTTTTAATGCAAAACAAACTTTCTATATATTACAATAAGCATTTAAGCTTTTCACCTTTATTTTTCTTGTAATATTTATAACACATTTCACCTTACCACAACAAAGTGAAGCGTGTAAAAGCTGTTACTAAGCTAATATGAAATAATGGGTGTTATCAGACCTCCAGGCTATTCCAGTTATTGCATTATCTCTATTATCTGTTCTCTTTTAAGATGTACCATCAAGTGCTAATATTTAAGTATTAATATTGACAGAAATACAATTCAAGAAACCTGTCATAAAATTGACAGACGTGTATTACGAGCCTTTAATGAAATTATGTAGTCTATACAACAATATGACTTCTAAAATCTATATATAAGAAAATCATAAAAAGATATTTTATGGAGGAAGGTAAAATACGAGATATCTCCCAAGGGATGACAAATTACAAAACTTATTTATCATTGCATTACGTCATGTATATTTTATATCCAAAATGTATTGGAATATTTGACATTTTACTAAATGTTGATAGTTACGCACTATCGATCGACCAATAAAAGTGACAAATCCTTAATTATGAATTTTATGCAAAGTTTCTATGTTTAAAAAATAAAAAACAAAAATAGAAATCTCCAATCTATAAGACAAAATAAATCGTTGCCGTTTTCTTTAGCCGTTCTTCTGCCAGGATTAAGTACTAAGAACGAATTCATCAGAAAATTGTAAATTAAGTGGACATCAAATCAATAGATTTATTAATTTTGCTAAAATTGGCTGAATCTCAAATAACAAACTATTCAGTCGACATTTTGATAATCAATTAATTAAATATTAATAACAAAACCGTAATTACTATGTAGTTTAATATGTTAGTTAAACTACACAAGTAAATTTTAAATGAAAATTATATCATACTATAATCTTTTTTTAGTCATGTAGATGGCCAATCATATAAAATAAAAATTAAAAAAAAAATTTTATAATGTTCTTTAGTGAACTAAAATTTTGGATTGTTTTGTATTTATTTCAACTTTTTTCAATTAGTTGTAAACTCAAAAACATTTGAAATTGTTGGAATCAATTGTTTGTTGTTTAAATTGTTAGTTGTTTACATAAACATTAATTTATGCTGGTAGCACTCCGATTTCAATAGTCAGAAATGTTTATAAATTTTTCCTAAAATTTAATAACTAATAATAAAGTTAAAAACTAGAGCAGCCTTCCGAAATGAAAAATTAAATAAAGGCAGTCTGAAAAATATCAAAATTAAATACCGGAAAAATCTATTCATTTATGCACATAAATAAATACAGTTTTTTTTTATTTTTAATCTTGGTGTTTTTGTGACTACCTGTATTTAATTTAATAACTTAGCTTATATTTTATTAAAAATTTTTGTTTGAAGTAAAGCTTTTTACGTTTTCTTGCTTAATTGAAGCAAAATATGTTATAACTTTGTTTGTTGCTCAAAAATGCATGGAGAAGTAATTTTTCTTGAACAGAAAATATTTAGGTTTGGTAATATATAACATTTTTCCAGAAATAAATTCTAGAATTTATTTTAAATGCAATTTTATGGTTAATAATTTTTCAATTATTTTATAATATATATCGCAAGATCTCTTGAGAGATTTCTTATGATTCATATTTAAAGTTTTTTACTGCCGTTATTGTACTTCAGTTGCTTCCTTTTATCATACTTATGATAAAACGACATCCATATTTTCTTTATCGTTTTATTAAAATACCTGGTGCTCATTATTATTGTGTAGGGTAGACCTATTGATTATTGCTTCAATTGCTTGCTGGATTATTTTAATTAAACATAAAGGAAGTTCTACTGAAGATTTAATTAAAATTTTTTTAATGTAATATTTTCCGAAGAATTTCTAATTTGTGCGTAATATTGTTGTTTTCGGTTAATATTATAAACATAGTAGTTAATATCCGCCTCTTAAAATAACCAACTATGATAATTAATAAAACACTTTACTAATAATAATTTATAATGCACACGAAGTATGTACACTGTAAATATACTGTACATAATACAGCTTAATAAATCTTCAAATTTGGTTATACATCATTACAGACTGTCAAGGAAGTCTGTTTTTGAGATATACTACAACTAAACCATATAAAATTCACATTTTCTTTAAAATTGTCTAACTTAAGTCATTTTGAAATAATAATCAATAAAATTTGAACCACACTAAGCTGTAATATTAATCACGGTTTGCTTTAAAAAGTCAAGATTTTTCTGTAGTATCTATACAATTATTTTACATTTTTAGAAATAAAAAATAGAAATTGAAGTTGAGAAATTAATATTAAATTTTAAGATTGGAAATAAAGGAATCAAGATAATTAAAAAGGTTATGGAAACAAAAAAAATTTTTTTTCTGCAAAGAACAACGATTTTAAAAAGGAAAAATTTATTTAAAAAGCTGCCATATTTTGAACTTTAAATTTATATAAATGTCAGTTAGGAATATTGAACTTTTTTATTCGGTACAAAAATAAACTTTAACATGAATTACAAATAGATTTTTATGGTCATTAGTATATTGTATTGATTAATATAAAATTAAACATAAACTAAACAAATGTTAAAAACATAAATTTTAACTGTAAAGTAAAGAATACATTCGCACAAAAATAATATATTAAAAAACAATTTATATACATTTAACAGGTTAGGACTTAAATTTAATAATTAAATAAACGTAAAGAATATAATATTTACGTTATAAAAATTGAGAAAATTTGTTTTAATATGTAAGTCCTAACCTGTTAAATGTAATAAATTAATGTATTTTTTATTGCTATTTAGAGTATATAATATTTTTCTTTACTTTACGGTTAATATTTATTATTTTAACGTTTATGTTTAGTTTATGTTAAATTTTTTTATTTGGGCTTTAGGATATTAAGTTTTTTTACCTTTCATGAAATTTAATTAATATTATAATCAAATTTCACGTTTTGTAGTCTATGTTCTCAACTTTCTTTCATAAATTTTTTAACAGATTTTTTTTATCGTTTATCCAATAAGTTGATGCGAAATTCAAATTATTTTTCGTAGTTGCGTAGGTTCTTATTTTTCAAAAACTTGTATTTCAATTGCATTAAATTTATATAAAATATTAATAAATTGGCTTATTTACAACACCCGTATTTAATAGTATATTACTTACCAAATCTAAAATATGCTTTGTTACTGGACAAATTGCTAGATTAAAAGAAGAGACGAAGAAAGTAATCATTTAAATCTGTAAGCCTATTAACTAAGAAATAACTAAAAAAAAAAATTTAAAAATTGTTCTTTAATTTTAATTGTCATAATGAAATAAATAATTAAATACATAAATCAATTAGTTGCAAACATAAAATATCAATTTTGTCTGCTTTGTTCGTTCTTTTTAATAGTTTCCTGATAGAATTTTGAATTTAAAGTAAACTTAATAAATTTAATAGAAAATTTGATACGCAACCGTCTGTCTACTTCTTGTAAAAGGTGGTAAAATTCGAAAATCTTTTCAAGTTATTCTTGAGAAATCAATTCCGAGTGCAGTGTATTGTATGACTTTCAATAACCGATAACCGACGTCATTCTATGTAGCATCGATTGAATTTCAGATTAATTTGATTTGCATGGTTAAGTTTTTAATTATTTTGTATTTTTACGCGTCGGATGTTGATTTTCAAGACATCAATAGATTGTGAATTATCGACATAAACGCGATTTTTCACATAGATCACAGGATTTTACATAAATCTATAAATGCTAGACCTATTACTTGACAAAATAATGTAAAAAGGAAAGAAATAACTGTCACTAGGTAAAAACTTATCCCTATTTAAAAACCAAGTCTTTGTAAATAAATTTTTATAATATTTTTATTTTTACCACAATTTGTTTTGTTTAACCATCTCGCATTTTGAATTAAATGCAACAGGCGATTAGTAAAAAGGATGAAATATTGCATATTATATTATAGAGACAACGTTTCAATTTATATATTATATCGTTTTTCAAGAATTTCACGATTTTCATATGACTTTTTAAATTTATATTATCTTTTTCAAATATTTCAGGTTCGACATTGTCAGAAAGTGGTAAAAAATTTATTTGAAGTGTTATTTTTGAATAATATTTCTACGGGTATTCGTACGTATGTTCACTTAAAGTTAAAATTCAAATATTTTGATGTATTGTCAACTTCATGCTAAAACTGCCATTAATACATTGCTACTAGTACAGTTTATATAAATATTACAAAATTTCAAGTTTAATAAAAGCCAATTTATAGCTTTCTTGAATTTAAGTCAAAGTAAAATCATTTTAGATTACAATATTTCGGTTAAAAAACAATAAAACTGTAATAACAATGTTGAAGGAATAAGCGGATACATTAAATTAAAAACATATTGAGCAAAAGAACTAAGGGAAGATAACGAAATAAAACTTTTATAAAGTGAAAAAAATATAGTTTTTTATGTAATTAGGTAGAAAAACTCATTTAAGTGTAAAACCGTTACAGGTTATCATTTTTAGAAGTTACATTCTATTTTTTGTTGGTCGTTTTATCTTTATAAAAAATATAAATCTGCTTTTTTAGAAACAACCAGAACTTTGCCGTTGTAACTTGCTTTGATCAATACAGTGAAACTTGGTGAAGTTGTGTAATAACTAAAATTAAAAGTATTCAAAATTGTCGTTGTAAATAT
This sequence comes from Cantharis rustica, assembly GCA_911387805.1. NCBI lineage: Eukaryota > Metazoa > Arthropoda > Insecta > Coleoptera > Cantharidae > Cantharis > Cantharis rustica. The sequence goes on along the minus strand of OU426879.1, from coordinate 49,757,487 downwards.
TTTAATTAAAGTGAAAATTGCCGACGACGCAATTAAATAAAGAAAAGCATTTTTAGATTATTTTATCTTCCACCTATAAATTGTTTTCAAAGTAAATCCTTTACACTTGATGCTTTAAAGTAAACATTTTATAGGTTTAAAGTAATTAACCTCGATTTTAATGAGTAAATACAAACACTTTGTTTCTTAATTCATTTTACCGCAGAAACATAAAAATTTGTGTACTCACATTAATAAAATGAAGAAATAACTTACACAAGGAAGAAATATTCTAGGCTCAATTAATTCTATATCAAGTCAATTCGCTTTTATACATGAAAACGTCCATGAAAGCGGAGGTAAATATCCAAAGGGTGAATTTTATTTGCTGAAAATTAAATCTAATTAGGCATTTCCAAAATTTTGACACCTTCATTAGGTTGTAATACTATTTTTATAATAAAATCAACTGAGAATTACTAATACCAGGTAAAGTCTGTTTCGTTATATTTGAATATTTCGTTGTTAAATTTTTTATGTGTTAATTAAATTTTCATAAATCGTGAAACTTTTTACACAATTTTCCAATTTGAATAACAATAGAATTAACCTTATAAAAACTACAAGTTCGTTTTTGTATTTACCTAGTTACAGTAAAGTTCGCGTGTCACAAACGCATATATATATCACAAGAGATTTAAAAACTGGAAAGTATATTATCGATTTTAGCAGGAAACATGAAAAGCGCAGTAGAACGCTTTCTCCTGTCTAGAATTTAGCACACTTATTTATATCATTCGTTTAATTTTTTTATATTTACATAAAAATGTCAAAAATTTGAAAATAAAAGCGTAGTAGACATACCTAAAAGATTTATCTCTGTTGGATCTGTTGTAATAATGTTACACGATGTTGTTTGTAAAGCACCGCACAAAAGTGCACTTTGGTGTGAATTTTAATATTTGAAAATTGTTTGTTCGGGAAATGAAAATTAATTCAGGAAAATGGTTACGTAATACTAGGGGAGTAACGCGAGTTATTCCAGAACACATTCGTAGTTTTTTTTTAAATATCTAAAATTTCCTTTAGCCATAAATAAATGAATATTATTTCGTTAAACGTGAAGAACTAAGTAAATATCCTTTCTCTATCAAAATTTAAAACCCTAATGCTACCATTATTAGACATAAAGATAAGCCCCAAACCACAGAAACTGCTCATTGTAGGGTAGCATATTGTATTTATCTTGAAAAAGAAAAAGATATTAAACTTTTCTTTAAATCCGTACTGCTAAATGAGAAAATAAAATGATTCTCATTTTTCATAAAAAAATCATCAGGAGTTGTTGAGATTTAACTGAAATGCTGTTTTTTGGACACTGTTCTTTTATCCACTTCACATAGAAATTAAAATGCTGACATGGATTTTGCTTAAGGGACTAGAAAGAAAAGTCCACTAAAATTACATTAAGAAGTTTTTAAGGGACATTAAGTTTTAAAAACTATTACCTTAGGGGAGATAAACAATATCAATCGATTAACTCTCAATCTGCTATTTGATATTATGTCACTCTGAATTTATTCATAAACCTTCTTCGTTCTACCAATTTATTTTTAAATTATCAGAAAATTTAATTTTAAATTTTAATATTGTGTTCGGTTAGTAAAAATGTTAAGAATTTGTCGAAACTAAAATATGTGAACAAAATTAATAATTCTTTCGGTGTTTAAATTTTAAACCTGAAACTATTTAAATGAAAGCAACTAAAATTGAATCTTCGGGATTTTTTTTTCTGAAAGCTCCTGCTATAAATTTGATTATTTTGCTCTCGTTTTTTGTTATTTTTATTACGTAAAAGAAAAACGTGACTTAAAAAAATTTTCGAATCAAAATGGAAAATGAAATCTATGCAGGTACGGTGTGTTGTAGAAAGGCGGCTGAACAAACATTGATAATAACTGGGTCGGATTTCTACACTCAAAAACGTTGCTTTCGATTCTCTCACAGATAAATTTTATAGCGAGAAGCTTTACCATAATAGCCTATAACCTTAACAATAAGCGATTTTTTTCTTTTAGAAAACTAAATTGCTTCGCATCAATTCAGCTTTTTTACTTGAAACTTTGTCATTGTGTAATACATGCTTTAATAGCAATAATACGCAATTTAATTTTTTAACCTTCATTGTGTAAAATTTATGTTGATATAACATACTAACATAGAAATTTATGTAGCACGACAAAACTTATTTGCTGTAAACGCACAAGAGCATAAAGTCGCCATTTTCTTATGTATTTTATCTTATTTATTAGCTATGCCATCTTCCTCTGGCTCTGGTTTGAAAGTAAGCTGTCGTACTTTTCCGATTCGCAACACAAAAATTCAAAAATTTAATTAAGGATATTAAAGGACGATTTTGAAGTACAAAGGTCAATTTTAAAAGCAACAATTGCAACGCCACTTTGATATTTCAAACATCAAACATAAGAGTAAAATAAAGGACAAAGAACGTTGTGCCTTTTAGAAATGCTTCCTATTGCACAAACCTATTGTTTTACTAATCTAATTAATTGTTAAGTCTAGAAATAGATTTGCATCTAATGTTTCCCAAACGGAAAATTAGAGCTTTTCAAACGTGCACATGACACTCTACAAGTACGGTGCCTATTCCATAATTTCATTTCTCCCTACAAAATTATGCTAAAAATTTACAGCTTTACCATTTCATGCCAACAATTTACAAATAATTAGGTTAACCAAAATATTCGGTAATAACGATAGCATTGTTATACAACTTAAAATCATTGGGACAAATCACAATTTCTCGGATTTTTATTTTAAGGAATCTTGAATATCTTAAAATGTTTTCCTTTTATGAAGTTATAACGCTTTAATATTTAAGCTATGAGAATATTCCATGTGGAAAATTGGATTATTTCAACTCTACCACCAAGATCAACTAAGCTGTGGCATTTGATCGGAGTGTGAACATAATAATTCAAAGTAAGGTTAAACTTGTAATGAAATAAAAAGTAAAGCATAATCTTATATTATATCTTTGATAAAGGGTCAAGGATACAGTCGTTTGTTAGTTCCCACGGCTTGGAAATTAATCATTATGTTCTTAATTAAAAAAGAGTAAAATACAATATTAAACATATTAAAGCTCTTTTAAAATACCAAAAAAATGTACTATACATTTTTTAGCAGTAGCGACTCCTGCCTTTTTTCTATGAGAAACTCAAACTCTTCAATCAAGAAATTTAAAAAGGAAAAAATATGCATTTACCATATTTATATTATTTTATAATTATAATTTTAGTAGAAATCCATATACAGGGTGTCCCCGTGACCGTGGAGAACCTTTGAGGTGGTGATAAAGAACACGTTTCTAAAACAAATTTTTAAATAAAATTTTTGTCCAAGTCCAAACCCTTGGGGGTACCTCTCTTTAAAGCAATATTTTGAATTTCTGATTTCAAACAGCCATAGCCCCGATATTATTAATTTTTTAGACTTAACGGATTAAACCTTTTTTAAAGACCATTTAATTATCTACAAATTAGTTTATATCCTTTTATTATCTAGAATAAACGGTTTTCGAGTTATAAATTAAATTAAGGAAAAAAATGTTATAAAAATTCTGATTTTAATTTTTTTACTTTTCTTGCAAACTCCGTATCTCTTAAACGAAACGTCTTAGAAAAAAACTTACTGACCAAACCGGATAGGAAATTTAACGGACTACAACTTTAGTGAAATAAATTTTTTTGAGAAACCAACCGTTTTCACAGAAATTCTGAAAATAATGAACAAGATATGACCCGATATGACTGATCACCGGTTAGTGTGCTGCAGTCTTAATCTTCAGAGCATCACATCCGTTTCAGAAACTCTAACTTTTCGTAATTTCAAATATGTCGACTCCGAACAGTTTGCCATCGATGCTTTCAACATCGATTAGACACTTTGTAGTGGGACTGCGAATGTGGATGATGAACTATTCTATTTTAATGCTGCGATCAATTATCTCTTTGATCTGCATGCTCCTTTATGTCAAATTAATATAAAGAGAAGGAGACCCGGTTGGCTAACCGATAATATACGACTTATGATAAAATTGAGAAATAGAGCATATAAAAAATTTATGAAGTCTAAATCTTCTACTGATTACGAGTATTATAAGGATTTGCGCAACTTCCCTACGATGTCCATAAAAACGAAAAGAAGGCATACTTTAAGTTCCAAATTGATCAAAGGTCGAGAAACCCTAAACAGTTATGGAAGTTTTTCGACCAGACCAACATCCATACGAAATCCAAGCACTTAATTAATCTTGATGATAACGATCCCAATTCACTTAACAGTTACTTTGCCAACATTGCTTCTTCTGACGTTAAACCGGAAGTTATTACTTACTTCAATGAAAATCGATTTCCGCTTGTTTCTGGTGAGTTGATATTTCACCCTGTCACATCGGAAGTGGTAGCAGCTGCAATTTTTAAACAACAATCCGGTGCTTTAGGCGTCGATAACTGTAGCGCTAGGATGCTGAAGCTCACCTTACCTTTTTGTCTTGATAGCTTAACTAATCTAATTAATTTTTGTCTTACTAATTCGGTAATACCAGCATTGTGGAAGAAGTCGATCATAACGCCTATCGCTAAAAATAATAATGCCACTAAATTTACTGATCTTCGGCCAATTAGTGTGTTGCCTGCTCTTTCAAAAGTATTTGAGTCCGTTCTTCACCGGCAGCTAGTAGATCACATTGAGTGTAATAGTATTTTACCTGATATTCAATCGGGTTTTTGCTCTGGTTTGTAGTACTGCAACAGCGTTGAGTAAGTTTACTAATGATATCGCCAGGAATATTGACGATTCAAAGGTAACAATTGTGGCTTTCTTGAACTACAGTGGCTTTCGATGTGATTAATCACGAGTTACTCCTTTCTAAGTTGCTGTATTACGGTTGTGCCGGCTCGGCCATTGTTCTTTTGCGGAATTATTTGACTGGTCGAACTCAGAGGGTCAGACTGAATGGATGTTTGTCCGGTGAGCTTGCCATAACCAGTGGCGTGCCGCAGGGTAGCATTCTGGGTCCGCTTCTCTTTGCCATTTTTACTGCTGATCTTCCCAGCGTTCTTTCTTCCGACTGCGGTGTACACTTGTATGCTGATGACTCTCGAGTATATCTCTCTAACAAACCAACCTTAGTTGACAGTGTTGTTCAATCTTTGAATAATAACTTAACTTCTATTAAGCTCTGGTCTGGCGACAATGGGTTCATCCTTAACCCCAATAAAACGGTTTGTTTACGTGTGGGAAGTACATACTGCTGTACTCTAGCCGACAGCACTCGATCTCTTGACGTTGAACTTGATGACTCCGTACTAGAGTTTAGTGAGAATGTTAGGGATCTTGGCGTAATTTGCGACAGTTTTGGGGCGCACGTTGTTAAGATTTGTGGTATAGGATACTACAAACTGAAATCCTTATACAGGTACAAATATCTTCTTCTCCCGACGATTAAGTTGCAGCTGGTGCAGAGTTTAATATTATGTCACCTTGACTACTGCAGTGTGGTTTATTATGGATACCTTACTGCCAACTTAAAACACAAACTACAGGTTCTTCAGAACTCTTGCATGAGATTTTCCTGTGATATTGAGTTTGGCAGCCACGTTACTCCTTTTTACAATAAATTTGGTGTCCTCAAGATTCACGCTCGCTTTGAACTTCTGTTCGCTTCCTTTTTGTACAATTTGTATAAGCGTGATAGCCCGGGGTATCTGTTGGAGTTGATGGTGAAAAGATCTGAACGCCATCAACTTGATCTTCGTTATAGCGGGAACTTGTCTATCCCGTCTCACAAGACAACTAAATTTCAGGGCTCCTTCGAGTACCGAGCGGCGGAGATCTACAATAGATATCTGGACGTGTTCTTGACCGGCGGAACCAGCCGTTCCTTTAGAAGCGGGATCAAGGAGATTCTGATGCTTGCGCAAAATGCGTGCTAGGGTGGAACTGAAAAGCAGCTTTGCTGATTGTTTTGCCCCTTCATCGACTTTGCTTTATGAAATGTATTTATTTTCATTTTATTGTAACTAAGAGTTAATGAATAAAGCTATTATTATTATTATTATTATTAGATGTAGGTAAAAAAAAATAAATTCACAAAATTTTTAAAAATCTCATGTGTTTTACAATTTGTTTTAATGTCAAAACGTATTGTAGCATTTAACGTTTGAGCGACATTGTTATAAAAAGCATTAGTTTATCGTTAATTACTTTGTTAATTTTTATTGTTTACTTATTACTGTTAATTAGATCGTTATTTATGTTTTTTTACCTACACTTTGTTCATTATTTTCAGAATTTCTGTGAAAACGGTTGATTTTCTAAGAAAAATTATTTGACCAATGTGTAGCCCGCGAAATTACCTATCCGGTTTGGGCCATTAATTTTTTTCTAAGACGTCTCGTTTAAGAGATACCGGGTTCACAAGAAAAGTAAAAAAAATAAAATCAGAATTTTTTTTAACATTTTTACATTTTTTTCCTTAATTTAATTTATAACTCAAAAACCGTTTATTCTAGACGATAAAAGAATATAAACTAATTTGTAGATAACGAATGATCTTTAAAAAAGGTCTAATCTATTAAGTCTAAAAAATTAATAATATCGGAGCTATGGCCGTTTGAAATCATAAATTCAAAATATTACTTTAAAGAGAGGTACCCCTCAGAGGTTTGGAGTTGGACAAAAATTTTATTTAAAAATTTGTCTTAGAAAAGTGTCCTTTATCACCACCTTAAAGGTTCTCCACGGTCACGGGAGAACGAGTCATGTACTCTGGTAGTACATCAACCAACGATTATTATTATAATGATAATATTCATGTAATAGCACACGAAAAACTTATTTGAGAATAATACTTATTTAAAACTAATACAATAATATACGTACATTTGAAAATTAAAAAAATTTTTTTTTAATATATTATTTTAATTATTACTATGGTAGTATACTAATAACTTACACTGTTGAACAGGGTTGTAAAAAAAGTGATTTAAACAAAAGTAATTTATTTTAGCAGCCCTGACTATTGAAGCATCATAATATAATCATTTTCACAACATCCCAACTTTATTTTTTAATGAAAATAGAAATAAATAAATAATGTTCGGTTTCATAAAAGTTTCAACAAGCTATTAAATTTAACTAACCAATGAAAATGATCTCTTAGCACTAAAAAGTCAATAGAAATCATCTGTTAGCTTGTTAAATGTTTTATGAAACCGGGTATAAGAATAATAAATGCATTAGAAATAATTATCATTGCCTATTTAAAGTTTATCTTCAAATTTAATAAACAAAAGTTTAAAGAAATTACGAAATAGCTAAAGAAATACGCAAAGAAATAGCTTAAAGATATTGTTTATATTTTTTTTCAAGTTTTAATTTGGTTTACTTTTAATATATTGTACCGAATTTATATACAAAACTAAATTTATTTTTAATAAGTTGATATAAATCACGCACGAAACACAACGGTGCTTTGTGTAGCAAAAAAGTTTACGAGTTTAACTAAATAGGGTTTGTACAAGCAAACCCGTCGACTAACTTTAATGCGTTCTGCGCACCAGTAAGAGATCTTAATTGACTTCGTGTACTAATCTTAGCTGATATTTAGGTGATGTTTCAAAAAGCCCGCGTAGTAGTTAATGCTTTGATTATTTTATCTGATAAGTTACTTTTTAAATTTTAAATATAATTGTGATAGCATAAACTATAAAATGATAAAATATAAATTAAATTTATTTTTTAGATAATGCTTTTATATGCTTTACTTCTTTTACTATGAGAGAGCCCGTGCTTCTACCGTATAAGGCAAATCACCACTACTTTTTAGAACAGCATTTTTTGTCAAAATATCAAAAATATACAAATATAATGTCGTTTACCACTTTAGGTAGAACTTCTATATAATTACTAATTGTAAATTCATTGTTAAATAGTATTATTAAACCAATTGCATAAATAGATATTACTAATTTGAATTACACAAATAAATCTTTATGGTTTTGAAAGGCGTCCAAAAACTCGCTTTGTACCAACGGAAAGCTTTTTGCTGTCGAAACAAAACTAATAGGTACATTTACAAATAACTCCAAAAATATTACAATTAAATTTTAAAGTATTTGTCTTCAGAAGTCTCTTACATGACCTCAAAAAATAAAAACACGCTTACACTTCTGTAATTTTTTAAGACTGTTGCGCTTTATTAGCTTTATAAATGATTTACTTTTTGTTGCTTTCATAACATTATTAATTATACCTATGATAGTTATAAACTTTTTATAATTATATAGCATCTTCTACTATAAACACATACAATATAAGTAATGTAGCAAATTGACACTCGTTGACCAAAATATTCATTTGTTCATGACTGGTTAAATAAATAACTATTTTCAGTGTAACTTTAAACAGCAGTTTTTTTCCGAGAGGTTTATATACAACAAATTTAGTGTACACAAGAATTCTTAAAGTTAAGAATTTTTAGAAATGCTTGAAGTTTCTCACTAGAATTCCTAACCAATTAAATCTTGCTTAATTTCCAATAAGTTATAAATAATAAATATTGTCGTGTTTCGAAATGCAAAAAAAACATTAATTTTTCCCAGCGTTCTTTCTTCCGACTGCGGTGTACACTTGTATGCTGATGACTCTCGAGTATATCTCTCTAACAAACCAACCTTAGTTGACAGTGTTGTTCAATCTTTGAATAATAACTTAACTTCTATTAAGCTCTGGTCTGGCGACAATGGGTTCATCCTTAACCCCAATAAAACGGTTTGTTTACGTGTGGGAAGTACATACTGCTGTACTCTAGCCGACAGCACTCGATCTCTTGACGTTGAACTTGATGACTCCGTACTAGAGTTTAGTGAGAATGTTAGGGATCTTGGCGTAATTTGCGACAGTTTTGGGGCGCACGTTGTTAAGATTTGTGGTATAGGATACTACAAACTGAAATCCTTATACAGGTACAAATATCTTCTTCTCCCGACGATTAAGTTGCAGCTGGTGCAGAGTTTAATATTATGTCACCTTGACTACTGCAGTGTGGTTTATTATGGATACCTTACTGCCAACTTAAAACACAAACTACAGGTTCTTCAGAACTCTTGCATGAGATTTTCCTGTGATATTGAGTTTGGCAGCCACGTTACTCCTTTTTACAATAAATTTGGTGTCCTCAAGATTCACGCTCGCTTTGAACTTCTGTTCGCTTCCTTTTTGTACAATTTGTATAAGCGTGATAGCCCGGGGTATCTGTTGGAGTTGATGGTGAAAAGATCTGAACGCCATCAACTTGATCTTCGTTATAGCGGGAACTTGTCTATCCCGTCTCACAAGACAACTAAATTTCAGGGCTCCTTCGAGTACCGAGCGGCGGAGATCTACAATAGATATCTGGACGTGTTCTTGACCGGCGGAACCAGCCGTTCCTTTAGAAGCGGGATCAAGGAGATTCTGATGCTTGCGCAAAATGCGTGCTAGGGTGGAACTGAAAAGCAGCTTTGCTGATTGTTTTGCCCCTTCATCGACTTTGCTTTATGAAATGTATTTATTTTCATTTTATTGTAACTAAGAGTTAATGAATAAAGCTATTATTATTATTATTATTATTAGATGTAGGTAAAAAAAAATAAATTCACAAAATTTTTAAAAATCTCATGTGTTTTACAATTTGTTTTAATGTCAAAACGTATTGTAGCATTTAACGTTTGAGCGACATTGTTATAAAAAGCATTAGTTTATCGTTAATTACTTTGTTAATTTTTATTGTTTACTTATTACTGTTAATTAGATCGTTATTTATGTTTTTTTACCTACACTTTGTTCATTATTTTCAGAATTTCTGTGAAAACGGTTGATTTTCTAAGAAAAATTATTTGACCAATGTGTAGCCCGCGAAATTACCTATCCGGTTTGGGCCATTAATTTTTTTCTAAGACGTCTCGTTTAAGAGATACCGGGTTCACAAGAAAAGTAAAAAAAATAAAATCAGAATTTTTTTTAACATTTTTACATTTTTTTCCTTAATTTAATTTATAACTCAAAAACCGTTTATTCTAGACGATAAAAGAATATAAACTAATTTGTAGATAACGAATGATCTTTAAAAAAGGTCTAATCTATTAAGTCTAAAAAATTAATAATATCGGAGCTATGGCCGTTTGAAATCATAAATTCAAAATATTACTTTAAAGAGAGGTACCCCTCAGAGGTTTGGAGTTGGACAAAAATTTTATTTAAAAATTTGTCTTAGAAAAGTGTCCTTTATCACCACCTTAAAGGTTCTCCACGGTCACGGGAGAACGAGTCATGTACTCTGGTAGTACATCAACCAACGATTATTATTATAATGATAATATTCATGTAATAGCACACGAAAAACTTATTTGAGAATAATACTTATTTAAAACTAATACAATAATATACGTACATTTGAAAATTAAAAAAATTTTTTTTTAATATATTATTTTAATTATTACTATGGTAGTATACTAATAACTTACACTGTTGAACAGGGTTGTAAAAAAAGTGATTTAAACAAAAGTAATTTATTTTAGCAGCCCTGACTATTGAAGCATCATAATATAATCATTTTCACAACATCCCAACTTTATTTTTTAATGAAAATAGAAATAAATAAATAATGTTCGGTTTCATAAAAGTTTCAACAAGCTATTAAATTTAACTAACCAATGAAAATGATCTCTTAGCACTAAAAAGTCAATAGAAATCATCTGTTAGCTTGTTAAATGTTTTATGAAACCGGGTATAAGAATAATAAATGCATTAGAAATAATTATCATTGCCTATTTAAAGTTTATCTTCAAATTTAATAAACAAAAGTTTAAAGAAATTACGAAATAGCTAAAGAAATACGCAAAGAAATAGCTTAAAGATATTGTTTATATTTTTTTTCAAGTTTTAATTTGGTTTACTTTTAATATATTGTACCGAATTTATATACAAAACTAAATTTATTTTTAATAAGTTGATATAAATCACGCACGAAACACAACGGTGCTTTGTGTAGCAAAAAAGTTTACGAGTTTAACTAAATAGGGTTTGTACAAGCAAACCCGTCGACTAACTTTAATGCGTTCTGCGCACCAGTAAGAGATCTTAATTGACTTCGTGTACTAATCTTAGCTGATATTTAGGTGATGTTTCAAAAAGCCCGCGTAGTAGTTAATGCTTTGATTATTTTATCTGATAAGTTACTTTTTAAATTTTAAATATAATTGTGATAGCATAAACTATAAAATGATAAAATATAAATTAAATTTATTTTTTAGATAATGCTTTTATATGCTTTACTTCTTTTACTATGAGAGAGCCCGTGCTTCTACCGTATAAGGCAAATCACCACTACTTTTTAGAACAGCATTTTTTGTCAAAATATCAAAAATATACAAATATAATGTCGTTTACCACTTTAGGTAGAACTTCTATATAATTACTAATTGTAAATTCATTGTTAAATAGTATTATTAAACCAATTGCATAAATAGATATTACTAATTTGAATTACACAAATAAATCTTTATGGTTTTGAAAGGCGTCCAAAAACTCGCTTTGTACCAACGGAAAGCTTTTTGCTGTCGAAACAAAACTAATAGGTACATTTACAAATAACTCCAAAAATATTACAATTAAATTTTAAAGTATTTGTCTTCAGAAGTCTCTTACATGACCTCAAAAAATAAAAACACGCTTACACTTCTGTAATTTTTTAAGACTGTTGCGCTTTATTAGCTTTATAAATGATTTACTTTTTGTTGCTTTCATAACATTATTAATTATACCTATGATAGTTATAAACTTTTTATAATTATATAGCATCTTCTACTATAAACACATACAATATAAGTAATGTAGCAAATTGACACTCGTTGACCAAAATATTCATTTGTTCATGACTGGTTAAATAAATAACTATTTTCAGTGTAACTTTAAACAGCAGTTTTTTTCCGAGAGGTTTATATACAACAAATTTAGTGTACACAAGAATTCTTAAAGTTAAGAATTTTTAGAAATGCTTGAAGTTTCTCACTAGAATTCCTAACCAATTAAATCTTGCTTAATTTCCAATAAGTTATAAATAATAAATATTGTCGTGTTTCGAAATGCAAAAAAAACATTAATTTTATTATTTTGTAAAAATATTTTAAAGTGTGGATTTTGAGTTTGTTTTATTTATTTGTAAACATATTGTATAAAATTAGTTCTTAAGTTTAAAATGTAAATAAAGGTAGGGGAAGTAAAAGCAGGACTGCGGCGAGTAGGTTGATGCAACGAAAAACGGGGTCTGGCCGTGGTGCCTGGCGGATGAAACGCCATACCCGAAAATTAAAAATTTGTTTTCTTTAGAAATAAATAAGTTAGAATAAATTGAGTTGAGTTTTTGTTTTATTTTAATTAATATTAAAGTGAAGTGACAAAAATTATAAGGTGAAAGAATTGGTAAAAGTTTAGCAAACGTGCAAAGGTGCATAGCAACAAATTTGAGACCAGCTGGGAGGTGTACTCCCAGGTGCACTCCAACACCAAACGCAAACTAACAAAGTGAGCATTAAATTTTAATTTACAAATTTAAAAATAAAACATTGAAGAGTCTCTTGCTACAACAAAAAAATAGATGCCCAATACATTTGGCTTAATTTATGGTTTGAGAAAATTTTATAAGATTTGGATAGTTTGGGACATCTCAATATGTACAAATAAGTTTTCTGTTTTATATAGAGAAGTATTAGAGTTTAGACTCACCGCTTAAATTGTGTGATCTTGCTTTTTAATATAGATTGTAGCAATTATTAATCCAGGAGTCTATCAACGGTTTGAAGTACTATCATTAAAAGCATATCGGCGGTTACATGAAAGATTCAAACCTTTCACCTTATTACTCAGAGTTCATCTTGCTAATTACCAGATCAACGGTCGACTCGTAAAACTCATATACTTGACTCTTAAAATTTTAATAATGTAGAAGGTGCACTTTTACAAGTGCTATCAATGCAATGCGTGTTAGTATAGTATAAGTCATAAAAAGTCATGCTCAACCTAAAAAAAAATTGGGAGATCACGGGAGAGTGATAGATAGGTGCGGCCTACAAGACGCACAACCTGTAAAATCAAGTCACACTCTAATCAAATTCTACACAATTCTGTATAATACATAAGCATCTACTATATATATTTTTTAAAAGGTATTATACTATAAAACAAACATTTACAACAAACGATAAAACATTTATATTAATTCGTATCGATGGTCTTGATTTTTTAAACTTCAATCTTTTAGTAAATGTTGTTTAATTTTTCTGATTTATAAATAATATGTATCTGCTGGATATACCTCAATTTAAATTTAAATTTTGTTATTATAAACATTAAGCGTGGAATAAAATAATTAATAAATGAACTCAATAATTTTGTTAATTTATTATTTAATGGATATCTTTATTTCGTTTACCCTTATAAATATAATATGTTTTAAATACTAATTAATTCTTTACATTTTCTTGCATATCATTTAATAATATGCAATTATCAAATAAATAATCAAACTAAACAAATGTTAAAATAATAAATTATAACTGTTCAGTAAAGAATACATACTTACATAGAAACATAATATTTAAAAAACACTAAAAAATGACAATAATTCACATTTAACAGGTTAGAACTTTGAATATTTGAATAAACAAGAAATAGAATTCTGAAAAATTACGTTACTATAAAAGTGATAAAAATTTGTAATAAATTTGTAATACGATATAAAGGTCTTTATTTCACAATTATTTTTGATCATCACTCGTATATAACATAAGAAAAGCGTAAAAATAATCAGAAGTAAAAAAAATATACCAAACAAAAAAATTAAAAAATTAAAAATCAAAAATTCAAGAAATTTATTTTACTTTAAAATGAATGTGTGTGCTTACCAAATAACCAAAAACTAAACATGTCACGTGTCTGACTAAAATTTTTAGGTTAAATAAATAAAAATGAATCTTTAACCTATAGAATAGGAGGTTAAGGTTTTTAATATATCAAATATTATTTATTAATTTTCTACGTATCAAATAGGAATTTTATATATTTAAATATTTTATTATCATTATTTGTTTAAATGTACATTTTTGCTTGCAAAAATCTTTCCTTTGTGTTTGGAAACAGTGGTTCATTACCTTTTTTATGTCGGAGTCACTCGTTTGTTACAGGATACAATAACTGCCAAACCTAGGAGGGACTCCATTAAATATTTAGCTTCAAGCTCTCAAGAGGCTAGATTCGTCATATAGGTCTATTATTATTGTTACATAGCATTACAATAAAACTGAAATAAAATTTCTTGGTGTAATATGCAGTACATTCTAATAAGTATGTAATATTCAGTACTTTCATTAGGAAGCGTGGAACAACATATAAATTTAAATTAAAATTTACTATTCAGTATTACTCAGAACTCAGTCAATTCAAACTTTTTAAAATTAACTCTTTGACTGCGCGATTGTTTGCACAACAGGAAAATAATAATTTAATTCAAGTACCTATACTACCGACGCGACGGCGACATGGAGTAAATGTAGAAATTACGAATTAACAAAACAAAAGCATATGAATAATAGGTACCATGTGTGAAAATAGTGAAATGCGTGAAATTATATTAAAAACACTGCACGATGAAAGCGTAGAATACTCAAACCCAGTTAATAATAACACTGTAAATCAAAAATTTAAAGAAAAACATTCAAACATGAACATCCCCAATATTCAGAAGCAAACGTTTTGAATTCACCTTTGTGTAACAAAGATACAAAGACGTTAGTATTTCGGGAAAATTCCTTTTTAATATTAGCAAATATTAAAAAAAATGACAAAATATGCGTGCTATTATTAACTCAGAGTAAATATTTATATAAACTATTATTTAAATAATTTTATTTTCCAGATATAGTAAACCAGAGCTTTTTGTAATAGAATATTTAATAAAAATGTTAAATATTGACGCGTCAAAATATCCTTGTGACCAAACGACCTTCCGTGTTTATATACTTTGACTTTTATTTAAAAACATAAAAAATAAAAGTAATATTATTATAAAGCCTTCGAGGTAACTTACAATAAGGTAAATATAGTAAATAAAATCAAAAATAAAAGTAATTTTTAAATTTAAGTTTAAAAATGAAAGAAATACCTTAGCTATTTTATTGCCCAACTGTTCGTCTTTGCCTTAAATTATCCAGTTATGAACACGGTTTCTTTCTCTGTCATCTACTCTCCTCGGCGTTAAGATTTGAGTAAGGTGAACTTACAATTAAATGTCGTTTCCGGACGACAAATGTTGAGAAAGGAAACTGCCCAACTCTTGGCATTTGTAATTATAAATTACCAGTCAAGAGTTACAGTGATATCATCAGTTGGTAAGTTTTAATCATTTCAATTAGTTATTCCAAGTCAGTCATGTTATCATCTTCACTACATAATTATTGTTTCAGGTGAGATATCCTAAAATAAATACTTGTCTTTTAAAATGTTCAGGTTCATCTTAATTTTTCTGACTTTGTTCGTTTTGTGATCTTTGTATTCACTGTATTTTTATATTACTTTACTGCTACTTTAATAATATTTACTAAATTATCCAATTATTCTTATTATTTTCTCAGAGAATTCAATTATTATTTTCATTTTTCAATTTTCATATTTTTTTTCTTAAAGTTCTTCAATTACACAAACTTGATGAGATATTGATACTTCATCTAATAAGATTGAAACAATTTCAGTAAATTAATGTTTTCTAATTTTTGTTAATTTTGAGTCCCTCGCTCTTCTTATTTATATCTTGTTTACTTTCAGTTTCTATATTAATTTCTGAAATGCTTCCAAAGTATCTTGTGATTAAAACTTGTATATATTTCAAATTATGGTTAAATTTAATTTAATATTTTAATCAAGTAACTTTTCATAGATTTGCAGCAGTTACCTATTGTGTTCAAAAAGTTATTTGGTATAGAAGGAAGCTACAATAAAATTAATTCTGTCAAGATAAAGAAAACACGCTTCAGCGTAACATGTAACATTTTTGAAAGCAAATTTAGGTAGTCATTATTATTTATTTTACAAAATAAGAAACATTAAATATTTTGTATATTGTGTCGCGAAATTGGGTCACTGGTGCTGTCTCATAAGAATTTTCTTATTGCTAATTGAAATATGTGCTCCTTATCTGGACTAATCCTCTCTTACCTACAAGTATATTAATTTACTTTAAGTCAATTACTTAAGATGCTTATCCCAAAAAAATACTAAACACCCTAAGTAGCTTTGTTGATTAATAACAATTTCAATTAAAACTTTAATAAATCTTCCTCTGAAGCTTTTCAGTATCCTATGTATATATAGCTATTGCAATTTCGGTCACCCGATATAGTAGAGATTTTCACAAGTCAAGATAATAGTCTTTAGCTTTACAGCTAATAAAACATAAATTTTAGCTTTTGTATTAATAAAATTTTGACGTTATTGAATCCCATATCTGAATGAAAGCGCTTGGTTTGCACTGTCCACATTTTTGTTGAGAGTTATTGTTTTATGTTATCCAAAGTTTATTGAACGATTGCCGTTTTGGTATCAGTTTTGATTGTTATTATTTTTATCACGAGTTTTACCAAATCGAATATGGAAATGTGTTTAGATTTACTGATATTTTTTTCAAACCAAAGTATTTTATCCTATTCAAAAGTGGCCGAGAGCTTTAAAGTACTTGATAATATGTAAGATACGATTTTGTTAGCGAAGGAAAGTATTTTAATAACATAATTTTTTGTAAGCAACTCCGTCACTGTGTAGTATAGAATGCTACTGATTATCTGTAATTAACCAATGGTGCTGCTGCTTCCGCTTAAAAAAGTATGTTGTGTTGTAAAGTTGGCTTTGTTTCTGATACAAGTAGAGAACTAAATATTGTCTGAAAGTAAGTTTTTCTAAGTCAATCCATGAATATTAGTTTAGTTAGACACGAATTTATTTACAAGCGATAATTTCTAAATAAATAATTTAAATTACCCTGATTAAAATTTTACGTGGCTAAACAAAAATTATAATAATTTAGACTATTAGTTTGCCTAGATAACGTTCTTGGTTTTCATTAGTTCATTGTAGATAGCGTATCCACTACGATATACAGAATGAAGCAAAAGTGGTAGAAACTTACGGCAGTTTAATAGGGGTTATTTTAATTACAACAAGAAATTTGTTTCCTTCTTTTTAATCTTTTGTAATAAATTGATCAGATCAGTATAAAACCTCTCTATCTAATTTTTGTCTTTATTGCTTATAGAAGTTGAAGTAATATTTCTATAATAAAAAATTATTTTATCTAGAAAAGACATTCTTTCATTTTTTCTTCAGTTAACTACATTTATCTTACCGTATTTGTACTGGTACGGTACCGGAAGGTATTTGATTTCCTTCCTATCACCTATCTCTGCGAGAAGTTCGCATATCCTCTACTGGGGACACACCTAACGGGAGTTGTATACTCCCCGTTGTTGCTTTTCGATATGAATTTTATAAGTAAATCATAACAGAGCAATTTTACCAGAAAAAAACCGCGGATCCATATTTTAAGAATGTGAAATCTAATAATGTGTTGTAAAGGTTAGCAGAGTGTAAATCCTGCTGAATTTCTGTGGGTGTACAACAAAGAGTCAGAAAAGTAAATACATAAAAATGAAAAGCAGAATAAATAAGTTTAAACTTCATAACGCACATTCCATGAAATAAAAATCAGTTTTAAAAATATTTATTAAAATAACTTAACTCTAACAAGGGGAGACTACGCATGAGTTGATGTTGTTAACGCTTACTTACGTACGTACGTTATTGTAAAATTAAAAATTGCGTTCTATTTTTTATTTACTAAATCTACCAATGTTGAAATAATACTCTGGCATAAAATTTACAAAACTTACCGTCGCCTGTCCATGACTCAAATTAGTAAAGTTAGGATAGCAGAACGGTTAAACTGTAGACTACTTCTACAGTAGCAACATGTCGTTCTCTGGAACGAGTGAAAATTCTAGTGAAAATTGCAGATATTTTCTGTATTCCCTTTGCTTTTATTTTTACTAATTAAATTGTCACTAACACTTTATGCAGTTGAAATAATCGTGAATCTTGGCAGTATAATATTGCTTTAATAAATAAAAAATATTAAAGAAAATATTTTGTTGTAAAGAAAAATTTTAGTTTAAGATTGCGTTTCAATGTATGAATTTCAACATACATTTTACATGTAGCAATTTTTAAAGGGTCAAGATTTCTACAGAAAATTTTCCAGCCATTTCGATCTATCCCTCTTCACACCCGAATTCTTTAATGTAACTTCTTCTGATAAGTAACTGCAGCATTAATGAAATTACCTCGGTTCGACCATTTATTACTGTGGTAATTTTATACTGCAGTTCGCGATTTGAATCTCGGGAGGGTCAAAATTTTAACGCAGTTGTGTGCCCAAGAATAATACTAAGAAAAGCCACCCCATTATTTATGTCCCAGTAGAGTGATGATCATGGACTTCCATTAAGTAAATGTAGGTAACAGAAGCAAAAGAAGACAACATGGAAAATTAGCATTGGGTTTTTAGATTAGTAAAAATTCGTATGCTGTATTTTCACTTTGTCTTTGAAACACCTAAATTATATTGCGTATTTTCTCGCAAACCACATTTCCTCAAGATTCGAAAAAATTTTCGTATTATCTTTTTCTATCACGAGACTCTTTAAAAGAACTTATCTCAAATTGCTTCGAGTGTGTACATTTTGTAGGGCGCTGCTGAAGGCGGGACGAAAGAGGTGTCGTTTTACTTTTTATTGACATTTGCACTTTACGATCCAGCCGATAACTTTATTTATTTCTGCTTTAATTTATCATTAGTGTTCTGCAACAAACAACCCGATGAAATTAATTTATACTGTGCAAATTTATATTCCCAATTTATAGCAAAATCTACTTCCCTTGCACGTTTGAAAAACATCAAACAATACAACTGATACAGGTTACACAAATAAGTATAAAGTAAAACCGCATTCATGGCTTTACGTGTTATGTATTGCAAGGAATTGTCCAGCTGAAACAGCAAAATCTCTACCATCAGAATAAATCATTTTCATTTCTCTCAATTTAAATTTCATTCAATTTTATTACTTTTTTCAATCACTTACTTCTGAGTTCTATTTACAGCAGATTAAAGCTTTTAGGATGCAAATTGATTTTATGTGAACTTTTTATACTCACGCGATTTTTCTAAAATATTTTTAAATAGATTTATTAAACTTCTAAAACTAATTGGAAGTTATCAATTTTTTGGACTTTATCAAAAAGCTCGTGTGGTTTATATCAAGCATCCAATCTGAACCTCCTGAGTGGAATCAAAGGAAAGGCCAAGGGGAATATACCCTGGAGATATACAACTTTCCTCCAGAGAAAATTGGATACCGCTCTCTAGCAATTTCTATAAACAATTTGCCTCCCCGAGGAACAAAGCGTTTGCATTCGAAATGACCGGTCTCCAAAATTAAAATGCCAAAACAAGTTAGTGGAAACGCAGTCACTGCCTTTCAAAAATAATTCCGCCTCAAGAATTAAACTATAGAATAAAGCTCAACCCTTAAACTTAACTTCGTGTAATGCATTCATCCGTAATCCCCTTATTTACCATATTTTTTTACCGAACTTGATAAAGATTAAAGAACCCAAGGATCTGACGGTGACGTCTATAAATTAGGAAAGCATTGGTCATCTTCGCAGAATTTTTTACTACCGTGAGAGTTTTAATGTGCAGGGTATTAACAAAAATAATTAAATTATTAAAATCGCTAGTAACTTTGAACTTGTTATGGGAGTTAAATCTAAAAGTTACAATTAAATGATACGAAAAAGCTCTGAGCTTAAAAGGTTCGCCTATAAATTAATGCATTTAAACAAATGTAGAAGCACATCGAAAATACTCGACAAACCCATAAAACTTTTAAATTTTATTATCTGTTTCGAACCATTATATATATAAATTGTTGCGACAAAAGAATTGGATAATTGCAACCAAAGGGACGATGTTTATCGTATATAATTCATTTCTATTTTGCTTTTACGGTAAAATGTCACAACAGTTGTTGTTCATTTCCACAAATTTATTTTTATTTCTAACGATTATTTTTTTATCAATTAATTTTATTACGTAATATTTTAAGATTAAATTTTACCATTTTCGGTGTTACGTGGAGGATTATATTTTACGGGAGCAATTTGAAGACCCTAAGTATGTGTACATATCAGCAATTTGTTATCACATTTCTGCAACCCTACACGTATTGACAATGCAATAGAAAAATCCATAGAAGATGGCCGTATTAAGGGTATAAAATATGTAGAATGAGAGTTGTATGTAGGTGAGCGTATCAGAATTTCGGACGGACATTCCTCATACATATGTAATTTGCCACGTTTCTAGGCTCTCGTTTTACATATTGTTATGGTTGTTTTGTAAGAGTCCTGCTATTATTAAAACATAAAAAGGAAAGAAGAATGCTAACCACATTTTTATAGTTCTTGAAAAATGTCCAATAGAAAGTTAAGCTAAAAAAACTTTTAGCTTTTGGTTAAACTTCAACAGTATATGACAATTTTATAGTTATTTTCGAATCGATCTCTTGGGTATTGTTTAAATTGGATTTATTTCTAATGTAGGAACCAATGTTCGAGTTAATTTTCTTACTTTGTAACAATTCCCTAAGATGGTGTTTACCTAAGAGTCAGTTTCAAACCAACTTTGCTAAAGTTAATGAAAGTTACTATTCTCGTCGTTTAACCAAGATATATTTGTTTAGCTGAACTATATGATACGTAAACATAACTCGTATTAAACTGATTTTGTTTGTTGATACTCAAAATTTAAACAATTTTGTGTTTACATCGGTTACAAAAACAAAAACTATAAACACAAAATAAGTGCTTGCAAAATTAATTTCTTTTTCTACATAGAGAAATTTTAAAACTGCAACTAAACCAACATCTCCCAAGAGAAGCTAAATAAATATCCAGGAGCATAAGGTACGTGGATAAACAGTAGAAACTAACTACTGGCTTGTTTCAGGCATGGATGATCAAAAGTGATTAAATTAATTCAGTACGAGTTTAAAATCGTACATACACAAAATTTATTAACCAATAAATGAAACGATCTGTAAGCGACTGATAGTCTCTGCATCAACAGGTTTAGATGTGAGAAAATAAAATAACAATAAAAAGAAAGAAACTTTATAAAAACTAACCAAAACAGTTGTCTTTTCACATGCCTCGAAAAAATTTGTATAAACAACTATTCTAGAACATATTAAAAATTTCTTTTTCGGGAGTATTTTCTTTTCCAGAACTAAACGAATTCAATATGGAACTAAAATCATTTTAATATTAAACAAATAATGTGGTACAAACAAACATTGTGATAATATAGATAATACTTAAAATGTGACCGGAGCTTATTGTCATCTTATGTATAAAGATATATCGACGTGTTTTTTTATAAGAGCCGAATATTAAGATGTACAATTTTGTTATGCTGTATTTGCAAGACATTATTGTCTTCATGGTTATAAATTATGTAATTTGGTTAAGTACTCAAAATTTACAATTAAAGGCACATAGTGTTAATCAATTTAGTACTTTAACGGAAAAGCAAATCATAAAATGTCAAGTTGCTACAGTGAATTTTGTCAGTTATATATAGGTATTTTAAATTTTAACTTGTTTTTAAATCAAAATTTGATATGCTGTTGATATTGACTGTAGTGAATTTGACCTGTTTTAAACAGGTTTTTAGCATTACATTTAAATTGTACTTTGTTTCAGTTTAGTTTTATATTATTTTTCAATGAACAATAAATTATTATATAAAAGGTTTTATATTCCCTAATTTTCAAAATTTGAATGCTGTCTAGATATCTTTTTATATCAGGAGATTTAATCATTATTTATGTATAAAATATATTACGTTAGCAATGATTAATTAATTTCGAAAATTTTAAATATTTCAAAGTTAGAAAGCACAAGCTAATAAGCTTATCACACTTCAATATTAATTTTTACCCTAAAAAACAGTAATTTTTGAAATTAAATTAAATTTTATAACATTTATCTAATTTTTATTTTTATTGTACGTAAAGTTATCAATGCGGTTTATTTTATTTGGTTTGATTCACTTGAAGCAACTACTAAGTTAAAATCAAGCAGCTGAGATAGTTTCATTTATAATTAAATGCGTTTAAAGTAGGATGTTAAGAAGTATTAAAAAGTGACTACTTACTAGAAAATATAATAATTAAACCTAACAAAATGTTAAAAAAAAATAAAACTTTTAACTGTTAAGTACAGAATATATACTACAAAGAAAGCATAATATTTAAAAAAAAAACGCTAAAATGACAATAATTCACATTTAACAGAGTTGAACTTAGAATAACAAGAAAATAGAATTCTGAAAAAATTACGCTATAAAATAAAAATAAAAATAAAAAGAAAACCTGTAACATAATATAAAGGCCCCTATTGCACGATTATTATCTTTAAAATATTTTTAAATTTTTAAATATCTTTAAATATCTTTAAAATAAATGTTGCGCTTACCAAATAACCAAACTATAGTCGGATTTTTTTTAACTCACGTATGACTAATCTGCAAGTGCAGTGAGATTTAACGCATAACATTTGGTTATCTTTGTCATATTTAGAAAAAAGTAACTATTAGAAAAGAGACAGAAAAAAAAAATACGTTGCCGTAACTTTGTAATGAAAATGAATTAAACGTATGTTGATTTTAACTATTTTAACTGTCATCTTGTTTGATTTTTGACATATAATCTCGTCAAAGATTATGACATCTGATATTTCGTGTGATATAAAGAACCCTAAGACATACGTTTTGTAAATTTTGATTCATACAATTTTTTTTGATACGTCATACGCGAGTTAAAAAAATTCGACTATAGAAGAGTTCTCATATCTAAATGAAATTTTAGGTTAAGTAAATAGAAATAGTAAATAGTAGAGACAAACAATGCCATCTATCACTTCGAAAATTAAATTTGAAAAGGATGTTTCAAATTTTTTAAATGTTAAATGTGAATTATTGTCATTTTAGGATTTTTTTAAAATATTATGTTGTCTTTGTAGTATGTATTCTGTACTTAACAGTTGAAAATTTTATTTTTTTTTTTAACATTTTGTTAGGTTTAATTATTATAACATCACATACTACTTAATACCACAAAAATACTTAAAAAATTCTAAACCTTTTTTAAGTTATTTTCTATTTACTAGAAAATAGTTAACTATAACCATTTACTATCTAAGAGAACTATTTTGTAAAAGGTGTGACGTAATGGCATCGCCGATTTGTTATTTAAATACTTCCTACTGAAATTCCAAAAAATCATAACCGCAGTTTTTTAGAGCTTCATCTAAGCTCTAAAATGCAACCTTAATAATTATGCACAAGTGTTCGAAATTAATTTTATAGGTTTAAGTATAAACCTTACATTTTAGAAAAATATATTTATTTTAATTCAAATTTAAACGTTTTGTTGTTTTGCGAAAGTTTCAGTCAAAGCAATAATACTGGGTTGACTAAAATTTGTGACATGGATATCACTACGACGCCAACTCTTTGAAATATGGTGACAGGAGTGCATTGATGTCCACCTGGATGATACGGATTGCAATACAAATGTAATTTCGTATAATAAAAATTTGACTCGCTGGTAATGCAAATGCTACTTATTGTGATGCAAATTTGAACCTGTGTAAAATGCACCCTGGCTGTAACTTACTGGCAAAACTAATGTGATTAAGATTAGCGCAGTGCGCTCACACATTCCATATAGTTCATTATTTATCGTACGGAAAATGGGTGAAACTAACATTTCAACATTTTTTTAACCTGCTTATAGTTGAAACATATTATTTCGACTTGGTACTTTTAAAATAATTAATACACTGTAACTCATATACCTGTTCATGTTATATTCAAATAATCTATTAAATTTCAATTAATCAGCCATTCATTATTATTTGAGAATAATTTAACCCTTTTAAAATGTATTACGTTTAAGAATTTAATTTTAAATTTATTTCAATCTCATTAACATTAAAACCCTCCAAAATAATTTATTTATTGCGTTTTATGTATTTACCAAATTTTATTTTATATTGAAATCTTAGGTAATAATTTATTAAATCCATCACTGGCACCATTGCGATTAAAATTTAATTAATTAGATTTGGCGTTTCAAGTGAAACATTTTTTAACTTATAACGGTATAAATGTGTAGTGGTAAGGAAGTGCAGTAAATTTAATTAGCAATTATCTAGGTCGAAATTTTGCATTACAAATTAAATTGTGTATTTTTGTGTTAATAATGTTGCCTCATTTGAGAAAATATCTCCATTTGTTGGCTTATTCAAACGAGACGGTGCATACAAATGTTGCCATTCAAGATTGAGATCGATGGTAACCTCAATTTGAACTTACCTAGGTACGTGTAAAACAACAGCTTACAGTACAAACCATGAATAATGCAATTTTAATAGTCCTTGGTGGTGGAACGCAAACGTACCTAACGTACTTTAAATGAGCATCAGCCATTAATAAATTATAATTAAATAAAGAAATCTCTTACTTTAGACAATGCAAGCACAAATTTTCTACAACGGTTCCTGTAGAAGTTAAGTTTAAGCTCGTCGACAAAATTAACAACACCAAGTTTCAATTCCACCCTGCAAGATAGGTAACATGCCTTTGCGATTAATTATGTTTTTGATGTTGAAATTCTAAACGTGCAGAGTAAAACTCTTTTTTTTTTAATTATTATACTATTTCATTGTTGTATATTAAATACACTTGATCTTTTTGAAATTCCCACGATTCTTGTTAATTAACGAAATTGAATAATCTTGACCCAGAAATTTACTTTGGAAAATATTAACTGAAAATTACCCCTAATAAGATATTACATTTTAAGTACCTACCTAAAATTTTAAATCTCTTAAAGCTTCTCTACTTCGTCTTGTTTCGTTCTGTTTGATTATGATGTGAAAAAGTGCAGAGCAAAATTTTGTAATAATTAAATTCAAAAAAGTAAATTTGCTTATTTTGCTGCATTAGGATAAATGAAATATTACGTAGCTTTGCTTTAAAATAATATCCAATTTTAATTACCATAAATTGAAGTACTTTATAAAAATATTACATTTCAAATAAACAAAATTTACTGAAAATTACATATACATACAAAATTATATTTAAACTTGCTTTATTATGAAAGCAAAAACATAATTTTTAGTAAGTAGTAAAAACTTAGAACGGGTAAAAATGCACTATTTCTGAAATTCGAAAAAATTTAAAATTAATTCAGAACGAATATCCATGTTGATACATGGAAAATCAAATTATCTCTCAACGTACTTTTTGACCCCCAAATAATTTCTTTCTTAAAATTTGCTACGAATTAGGCATCGAATTAAAACGATAACTTTTCTTCACATTTTAGGCAAAATATAAAAGTAAATTTATTTTTGTTTAATTTTCTGATACCAGACATTAAAAATTCTACATGAAAAATCTCTTGATATGATGTTTATTTAAACAGTTATCTTTTTGAAAGAATTTAATTGAATTTCAGTTTATATTTATATTTTTTAAATTTAATTTTAAAATTTTTAATAAAATTATATTTAGTATATGTTTCACAAAACAGATTTGAAATTTAATCATAGAATCTAAATAATTAAATAATAAAATGTTTTTAATTATTGTAAATATGGCTTTAATTTTAATAGCAGCTTAAATTTTAAATTACTTTTTAGAAACCCATTATGAAAGTTTTATATTTTCTGTAAAAATAGTTAAATTTTTGAGTTTGTATTTTTTCTAAAATACGAGTTAAAATTTACATAAACTTTTCTTAAGATACCAATTTTCGATTCAAGCTCTCGTTTTTGAAATATAATATGTTTGTACTTTAATAATAGTGTATTTTAGCTGCTCTAATTTTTTAAGAAATAAATCCATACCTACGACATCACCATAAGCTTTAAGTCTGTGTAATTTCGCTTCTTTTCAAAACCCAGAAATAACGATGGCACTTTTTCTTTACTGAAAAAACTAATTTTAGGTAAAATTTGTACAATATCATCGTTTGAAAAGTTGCCAACCTCGCAGCAGTAGATTCATATTAAAATAAGAAAATTTTCTAACATCAATTAGAAATTTATTGTTTTCTTTCAAAATAAAAACATACAGAAATTAATTAAAAGTCAAGAAGCGACAAATCTCCCCCCCCCCCGGACTTCTAGTCTTTATATAACAGCTGCAGAGAATTTTAAGCTGCCTAACTAAAATATGCTATTCTTTTTAATTTAATAATGTCTTTAAATTTATTGTATTTGTGATTCTTCTAGTAAATCACATAATTCAGAATTGAGCATGTTATCAAAAAAAAAACGCAGGCCTGCGAGTCGTGGAAAATCCTTTTTATCACTAATAAAAAATATGCTTTATTGCTATTTTTTACTGCTAAGTGCTAAGCCAGAATAATGTCACCATACAAAGTTATTATTTGGGTTAGCTCGGAAAAGTACTGACTATCATGTTATTTATTCACTTTTCTCTCGATTTAATTTTGAGGAGAGTGAATGATCCACTCTAAACTCTTACAAATCAAATCTATGGGCGCCACGCGCGCTTTCGACGTTAAGAAGATTTTTGTTATCTATTTTACATATAATTGGCTATGTAAATTTCATTGTATTTCTAATAATTTACATCAATCTGACATTAATATTGAATAAAGTTAATAATGACGGCCTCTCACATCTTTACGAAAATAACAATTTTTTAAAAATCTCGAAACGACATAATTCCATTTGCATTAATGTTGTTGATGTAAATAAACAATGAACGGAAAAATTTTATACCACTTAGATTTATGATAAATAAAAAACTAAAATTGCGAAACTTTTGGTTGATTTTTGTTGCTGCTGGATGCCGCTGCAAACTACGACGCACCCGCAGACTTAACTTTGCTGTAATAATCGGTTTGCACTTGAAACAATTTGAATCGCTTCAATCCTTTATTTGGATTGTTGAAACTAATTTCGGATTTCTGATTTTAATTAATCCTTTATTTCTATTGGCTAATAGATCGCCCTTCTACTTTTGTTTTAATGCACTTCGTTATCGTCGATATGCAAAATATTAATTTCCTTCTGCCTTTTTCATTTTCAGATTCACACCATCCTTGATTGTTAGTGCAATTTCGTAACCTAACATCGCCTTCATAAATTTGATTTTTCTAATGGAAAATGATAATGTGGTTTTTGTTTGTCATTGTCAAAATGTTAATTTTTAAATATTCTTTTGTTGTGTTAATCGGGATATGTTTATACTTCTTACGTCAGCCCAAGTGTCTTTATTTAAAGACCTCTCTTTTTTTACTTTTTCGTTCTCCCCACCTTATTTACATAGCAAATAATTTAACAAACATTTTTATACACAATATGATACAAATAAATACTAAAACAAATTTAAACTTTAAAATAATTTACAAAATAAATGAATTATGATTTCGATGGTTTCGAAACATGACATTTTACCTCCTTAATTTTTTTGTTGTAAACGCAAAGTGTTTGCAATTAAAAATTACCAAGTTGTCGTGCTTCAACAAATAAAATTTTAAATACTTTCTAAAATAATCAATTATTACACAAATAAATCAAATTTTCTTCATAATACAATTGTTAATCAAAATCAAAAATAAAATCTCTTCCGTTGTTAAATAAATGTTTTCTAATTAAAATTTCAAATCAAGCTTTCAAACCAAAACAAAATAATGTTCAAATAATCTCTTACAAATAAAATTTTCAATTAAATAAATAATCATCAAATATTTGATGATTTCAAATCAAGCTTTCAAACCAAATCAAAATAATGTTCAAATAATCTCTTACAAATAAAATTTATCAAATCAAAATTTTCAATCAAATAAATAATCATCAAATATTTTACAAATCAAATTCATGTTAAATAAAAATTTTAAATTAAATTGTTCAGTTATTCAAATCATCATATCAAATAAAAATCATAATCAATTATCAAAACAAATTTTCACATAAATAATTCACTTCAATCAAAATTTTTATAAATAATAAATCATTATAATTTTATACCAAATTTTCCGAGTTTTTCTTCCTTTTGCTTCCTTCTCCGGTATTTCCACAGCATGAATTTTTTCTTTGGAATCAACATGTCAAACATCACTCTCGT
Organism: Cantharis rustica; assembly: GCA_911387805.1. Taxonomy (NCBI): domain Eukaryota; kingdom Metazoa; phylum Arthropoda; class Insecta; order Coleoptera; family Cantharidae; genus Cantharis; species Cantharis rustica. The sequence goes on along the minus strand of OU426879.1, from coordinate 49,729,043 downwards.
CCACCCTCTACTTTTCCACATCTTGAAATTCCTCTCCGATTTAGCCTTGTTTGTCCTCCTTGTCGTTGTTGAATGTTTCTTTGTTTTCTTTTCTTCAAATTTTGTAACTTTAATTTGTCCAATTTCAACATTTTTATTTTTTTCTTCTTGTTTAATTGCAAAATTATCATTTTTCTGTCCAAGTTTTGTTTTTCCTGTTGTAACCGTTAATTTTCCAACTTTTAATTTCCAAATTTTGGAAATCATTAACTTTTGTGGAGCAAACAATCTAACAATTCCAAACTTTTCTTCCTTAACTATTAATTTATTGATTTTGCTTTTAATCCCCTTATTCTTCTTTTTCATCACGTTTTCATTATTTGTGTTGTCTCCACTGTCCATTTTTGAATCCAATTTTATTTCTTCACTACCCGCAATAAGCTCCGGTTCTACATCTTTTCGTAAATCTTGGTCATCATTTCTCATGTTCCTAACATCTTGTTTTATTTCAGTTTTTATTCTCTTGTTATCTTCCCTTATTTCTTCAAAATGTTTGTCCATTTTTTGTTCTATTCGATTTAAATTTTTGTTTATTTCATTCGTGTTTTTATCCATTTGTTCTTTTAATTGTTGGTTATCTTGTTTTATCTCACTCCTGTAGTATTGTAGCTGGTCTAACAAATTTGCTGCGACGTAATTTTTTACAAATAACTAAAAATTATCCCAAATTCTTCAACTTTTTAATTTTATTCACTTGCCTTAATTAATTATGAAATAAAACAATCACGAATCCAATTTTAATCACTTTTAATAATTAATAATCAAAATTAAACTTATCATTGCGGGAATAATAAACATCCGCTCCTCTATTCGACGCGAAGGCATCAGCCCAAGTATCTCTATTAAAGCCCCTCTCTTTTTTTACTTTTAAATAATTTAACAAACATTTTTATACACAATATGATACAAATAAATACTAAAACAAATTTAAACTTTAAAATAATTTACAAAATAAATGAATTATGATTTTTATGGTTTCGAAACACTACAATATATACATAACAAATCAGTCATCGGTCAAATAAATGAGTACCGGAAATGAATAGTGTAGATATAGACTGATGTTTTAGTATGCGCAAGTATTATCAATCTATGTTACTTAGAGAACTACAAAGCTCCAAAGTTCAAAAGTGATCCTATTCACCCCATTCTACGTACTTGGTAAACAGCAATCTGTGCGTTTTACTTAAAATATGGTGAAATACATATCCCTAACATCAGAGCAAAATCGTTTGTGAGCTTTCACTGTCAAAACTGACGTCAACATCGTCTCTTTTACTGCACTATAATATTTCAATGAACTTAAACTATAAATACGTTTGTGCCGGTGAATTTAGCTAGCTAAAACATTAGTGAGGTTTATTACTTTGTATTATTTATTGAGATCGATATTATGGGTAAAATCGTGAACAAAGTAGAAACAGCTGTAATCTATTAATCGGTTGAATATTATATATTTTCTTGCATTTTTAACTAAAAATAAAATACTATGTAGTACGTAACATGAGCGAATCCAAGACGAATTAATAGGGAAATGTAATTAATGAGGTGGTTCAACGTTGGCTTCCCCATAAAGCTAATTAATTGTATTTTTACAGCAACATTAACTGATCGATTAAAATAATCAAGTTTTTGAGAAACTAGAAAAGTTAATTTTGTTGTTCAATAAAGCAGGAACTTTCAAAACTCTCCGAGTATTCCGATCGGGTTCAAAAACTAAAAAAGTATAAACCTAATTTTTATCATTAAGTAACTTTACTCTCCGCTAAATTAATTTTAGGGAGTTCGTAAGTTAAAAACTTTGAAATTTAAAGGTGCAGTAATTCATCAATTATCCACTTAAAATAAACATTTAAATTTTTCTACTGGAAGTGACATTTTAAATAAAAAGGATCATTAACTCGTGCTTAAAATTATAGTACAAGCTTTATTAATTTTCTCTATTCTAAAAATATACACAGTAATTTTGTGAGTCGTAAAGAATTTTAGTTTTTTTCGAGTGCATTTTTACAAAACCACAGTTGAGAATTGTAATTTAGAACTTTTTGATGGTTTTTATATCAGTTTTAGTGAATAAGTAACAAAAAATATTGCTTATTTGATGCTACATCATCTGACAAGTCAATTTATATTCCAAAAGAAGCGAATTGACTGCTGCGTTATACAAAAAATCGTTGAGTTAAAAAAGTTTGTCATTTTAATTCTTTAAATTATCACAAACGAATTTCTATATTCAAAATAATTTATGATTTTCAAATTTCGGAATTTTAAGTAGACTGTTAAATATTTATCAAGTATAAATTTCCATTACATTAATCAACTTGTAAATGTTTCTGGCATGTCATGATATAGTTGGATAACTAGTAAAAAACCGTCAGGGTAGTCGTGTCGGTCTTTGGAGTGATCAGTCCTACAACTTCAAACTTTTGTCAAAAATTTTATTTCTTAAAGTTTGCGTGATGTAGGTTGGAAGGATAAGGGTCACAAATAATATTGAGACAAATAAAAGAAACATAAATCTGAATTAACTTCTTTTGTTGCAATATTTTTGTCGTAAAATTTAAAAATATTCCGCTTGTCAACATCTAACATTAAATTATATGTGAAAATAGAAATAATAAAGGAAAATTATTGTAATTGATTTTTGTCGTCGTGACCTGATTTACTATTATTGTCGTACTCCTAGGAGATTATGTATTGACCGCATTACAATAAATATACTACTTTAGGAGTTAAGAAGGAAAATAAACCGGAATAGGATTGTTGCTCGGAGAGTAACTTTGCAGAATTATAATTTTTGGCAGTATTGTTTATCAGAGTCAAATTAAAATAGCAATGCTTGTACATACACACAATATTACGTAATAGTGTCTGCAAAATTTTCCATATAAAACATACGAAGCCAATTACAGAACCACTTTCGGTGTAGCAGTAGTTGACTATTCGGTTTTATGTTAGACACAAAGTCACAAACTGTTTTCATAAAAGCTACATGAATACAAAATTTCATATGAGTCGACAGAATTAAATATTGAAATATGATCCCTAGCGAATAATCTGTAAACCTATCAGATAACCTAATATAAAAAAGCATCAAAAGCTCAAAATAAGTAACAAACACAAGAACCCTCACATTATGTCACTATTGACCTATGATAAAAGTTTACAAAAAGAATGAAACTCCACTTAATCCCAATAAAAAAAGTTACAAGTCATTTTTGTATTTATTGGAAAGAAAATGCAATTTTTTTCATCGATCTATACTTTTATCAAGATTTTCGATCACGTTTTATTGCGTTCTTGGTTTGCCCTAAAATTTTTAATAAAAGGTGGATGTTATAATAATCATCTAGGTATATTTAAAGTTTTAGGTTCCTTTTGATGAATTAAATATCTGGGAGAGACAGTGACGCTTTATTAGACTATAATATATTATTATGTTTTGTTCACCTTAAAACTAAAGTTTTTTGTTTTATAAAGTTTTGGACATGCTTTTGAAGTTCTTTTCGCTGACATCTAGAAAGTTAACCAGGAAATTGCAGATGTTATAATCTAGCTAATCATTTGCTTTTTAGCAGAAAAAGAATAGTGCATTACGTATGCAGTACGGAAGTCACATTTTAATGTACGAGTTGGCAAATTTATTTAAAAATTAAAAATTAAATAATAATTATTTGGGTAAAATGCATTAATTATGACTTATTAAATATTTATTGGGTCGATTTCTTTTATTTTCAATGATCTGAAAATGTTTATTTTCAGTTTCAATCAGCATTCGTGGAGGTGGTTACGACTTTGTAGCGACACTTCAGACTATAAACTGAAACTTGCCCGATTAATGAGTCGATACGACTTATCAATCTATAGGATATTACCTATTCTCATTTTGAGCAAAACCCAATTTCCAGGTATTTAAACTTCAGTTGTTATCGTAGTTATGAATCTACCTCTTTAGTAAACGCAAAGAACTATTATTTTGCTTTTTGTCACCGATTCCTTTATTAATTTAGTTATTTTTCGTAAAAGCTTTTAATGTTTCTTAAAAAATTTCTTTGTAAACAAGTCATTGCAAGAGATCCTAATTAACAACATCTTCCGATAATCCTACAAATCATTGAATTTGACACAACACTTTGTCCTTGAAATAAAATGAAATTAGTAATAACAAAACGATGCCATTAGATGTATAATAAGAAATAATTGATGTCAATAACACAAGTCACTCCATTGAGATACGTGATATTAAGCCAAGTGGAAAAATTCAAAAGAAGATTTTATGATGTCAAATGGAGGTTACAGAAAGTGCTTTCCGTAAAGCTTTATTTAATGTGTGACTTTTTATTTATATTTTTTAGATTCTTACAATTGTCAAAATTTTGAAATAGTGTTTTAAGTATACAGATAGATATTTTTAATTTGATGACAGGCCCAAAAAAGAAAATTATATGTTTATTACCTTTTGAAAATGGCTTTTGCATGTTACCGGTTTAATATACTGAAACATAGTCATGTAAACGTAACCCTAAAACTCGAACATAAATCTTATCACATTACAATTATTACAAGGGTTATTATAAAAATATGTTATATTTAATTGCCAAAAATAACCGACAGAATGTTACTTGCATCCTGTTCTAAAATTTTTTCATTTTAATCTAATGTTTTCATAATTTTTTAACGCCAAGTCCGTTTGAATCGAACTATCCTTTTATTAAATTTCAATTATTTAGTCACTTCGTAGTTATTTTATTGATTTAATCATAAAATTTTGAAAACATTTTGTCTTTGATAATACAATACAACAGATGAAAATTATACAAAAATACATAAATGTGTTAAATAAAGAATAATGACAAAATACATAATAAAAAAATGGGAACTGTCACGTATGTAATCATACGATTTTAACTTTTTCCTATTGATTTTGGTAAAAGGACACTTTTCTAAGCATACTAGAACAAAAAGTTTGTTAGATTATATATTAGCTCTCGAAAAAATCAAATTTGAAAAATTTAAATTTACATGTATTTTAGATACACCTTTTAACACGGCTACATGATTAGCCGTTTTTGTGTAAGGTTAAACAATTTAAAAATATTCCTGAAGAATGACAGAACTTGCCAAGGATGGAACTCGAAGCCATAGAACTCGTCCGGGTGTCGACCGCGACAGACAACAACATTAAGAGTATATTAAAGCACACGTACCGTCAATAAAATGAGACCGTCACCTACGAGACCGTACCTCAACGTGAGACCGACCGTCACACATCGGGTGTATCAAACGAAAAATAAAATTTGTAAACAATTAAAAATAGAAAAGTATGCTCAAAGTCGGTGCATACAAATAATAGCTTCTGTCAATTAATTAATATCAATTAATTTGAGCAGTTATGCAAATATTATTTATACTTATATGTAATCACCACGTTAACCTAAATAATTTTATAATTATTAATAACTTTAAATTTAATAAACTTATAAGTTAAATGCTATTTAATTTATGTATGTAACACTAAACTAACCGTAAATAATTTTGTAATTATTGTCGTTTTATCTTAATAATTTATTAATTAACCTAATTAATAAATGCTATTTGATTTAACTTGATAAGCACAATACTGAGAGTGAAAGTCGGCAACATCAAAGAGATGGCAAAGAGCAACGAATATAATTTTTCTAAATTCCGCACAAACATTTTGTAGGTACAAGTAACTGCTTCATTGTCTGGAGTTAACAGAGTTGATGCTCTCTGAAGCATGAAGAGAGTTATGAGAAAATTAGCCTTTCTCCAGTTTCAAATTGGATAGCTTACCGTTAGCAGTTGATCGCGCTAACTACTAACTTAATGAATGTCTCAAATATTTACATGGTAATCAATCAATCTATTTATTTGAACATCTGAAAGATTTCAGAATAGTCAAAATACTCTTACTAATTACGAATCTATGTGTATGTATGAGCGTCCCTAACAAGTTTTGTTCCCACCGTAAGTTTCCGATATTCCAAATTTATAATCAATGGTTTGGATAACTACTTTACAATTCTAGCGTTTTTAGATTAAACTAAGTTTATTTAGGTCTATCAATCTTTACGATTGCTGAAAATCACATAATTTTGTTATATTTACAATTTCAATTATGAAACTTGAGACCGAGAATCCTTATATTTGTTATAAGGATTCATTCTTATGATCTTGTTATAATTTAATTTTTCCGTTTTAAAAATAGAACTGCATTATATAACCTTGAATGTAGTAGTATTATCGATATTAGTGCAATATCTATTACAACAAACCGATAATTACAATTGAATTAAAGAAGAGCGACCAGAAGAGAGAACCTGTAACATCGTAAATATTCAAGTGACAATATAAATTTAATTAAAAAATTCTTTAAATGTATAAAACAGGAGTAATAATTATTTTTGTAATTGTTTGATGATGTGTTTTGGCGATATAAGCATTCCAATTTGAGAGAATTGAGAAATTGGAATAGTTATTTTCCAAATTTTTAAATATTAAATTAAAGAATTCTTTGTTTGTAAAAAACACTGAAGCGGAACTGACATATTAAGTACTATTGATAAAATTCAATATGTCACATTTTGTAAATAGGTTTGATGTTATCATACTTGAAATCATCATAAAGAATGACCTACTTTTTACCTAATTGAAGTTATTAAAAAAATAATTTCAATCACAAGAGTGTTTTAAAATCTCTCTAAGTAATCTTGACTCAACAAAAAGCTTTAGATCCAGTAAATCGTTAAAAAAATTTGAAAATTTTTTTTATTCGATTCGTACAATTTATTCTGATGAAATGAAAAAATAGATATGAAGATTTTAGAATACTTCAAGCATAACATCCAGTAGGAGCTTTATATTGATCCAAAAAACAATTCAAAATCCCAATGGAAAAATATTACCAAAGTAGTAGATACCTATGCAATTATATTAAAAATTTGATGTAAGACGTAGTAATTGCACAGAAAGATAATATAAAAGTCAATTTTGCTTGGTTGAACTGACTTATATAAAATTATTATCAAGTCATTAAAATTTCAAATTAAACTCTACGTTTCATTTTTTTGTAATCAGAATTTTTTTCTTGGTTAATGTTATAACAATAAAAGAGCATTTATTTGGGATTTTACAAGAACTTGGTAATAAATTATATCGCGTTTTATTGTAATTACTTATATAACTAGTTTTTGCACCCGGCTTCGCGCGGTTTACGTTTTTTCTCGAGGGAAGAATTGCATTGCAAGCGGAAAATAGTTTTATCGACTTGAGATATACAATAAATTTATATAATAATTATATTTTAAAACAGTAGAATTTAAGAACGGAAAAGCACGATTCTAATTCGTTGGACGAATCGCTGTGACCTGAGATCCAACTCTGAAAAGATAAATGAAAAACAAATAACTCTAATTACGCGTTTTTAATTACCGATACTTAGTATGTACATATAATTTATCAAATGAACATTGCATTATCTCAACCCTTTGAACGAAGTTGTTTAACTTTTTAATAATTTTTAATTAAAAATGTAAATATCAGGCATAATTTTAAGTAAATAAAGTATTTCATAATACAACTTTTTTGTGTGTATTTATCATTAACCCTTATCACGGTTTCGCCATTAATCTAACCTACTTCTTTAGGCGGTGGTGGTTCGTTCGATTGAAAATGCTTATTTTGCTTCAGAAATAAATTTTAGACCGACATTTATATATGTGGAATTTTAATTTTCTTTTTATTTCCTGCAGTATTTTTAAGTGAAATATAAACAAAAGTTAACACACGTGTGGCAGGTGATATATAAAGGGTGGTGAAAACGTGATTTTAAAAGCAATTAAAGCAATTCATAAATTGTGTTCAAAAAATTTAAACTAACAACGATCACGTATTGTGTACGATAGTATTCAATATCTGATAAACAAACAAACTGATACACAAATTAACTAGAAAATAATATATTATAAGAGCTCGGAAGTTCTAGCAAATGCATATATTTTCTAGAAGTCTTAGAATATTCAAAGTAAGATACAAATTTGTTTCACACTTGCCTGACGTATAAAAAAATTTATAATGCTAATTTTTGCATAATTTACGGTTAGTGCTATTTTGCTATTTTGAAGTTTTAAGTGCTATTTAGAGGCATATTCTTTATATAATAAATAAAATAAACAAAATGCTATTGAAATAAATAATATTTAAAAACCAATAAAAATACATAAATTAACATTTAACAGGTTTGGACCTTCATATTTGAATAAGCAAGAAAAATAAAAATGAAAACTGATAAAAAATCTTTAAATATTGACTAACAATTTTTGAAATAATAAATTACGCTATAAAAAAATGTTTTAAAAATTTAAAATAAAAAATTTTGTAATACGATGTAAAGGCCTTTATTTCCGATCATTATATAACAAAAGAAAAACATAAAAATAATGAGAAACAAGAAAATATATACCAAACAAATTGAAAAATTAATATTAAAAAAAATGTTATGAAAAATAATAAATTTTGTACCAAATGGCCGCATACGAATAATAGAACGAAAGCAAACATGTATTTTAATATTAAGATCAGGTTTGAAATAATAGAAATTTGATTAATTTTAAAATTGTGTCAGACGGATCTCAATTTAATTAGCAGATTCGCGGTTTTAGTTCATTTATACAGGTGTGTAAGTATGAAACCGGAATTTGCCTATAAGTGGTCCTAGATGTGGATGCAGTTACCGACACATCACGTCAGCGGTGTCTTGTTATTGTTTTGATATCCGACAAAGATTGCCAACTCACAATAACACGAGTTTCATTCAGTAGCATTAGTTTATTAGAGATAAACATGTCGAGTTTTGTGCCAACAAATTACGATTTGCGGACAGCACTACTTTTCTGTTTTCATCTGAAGAAAACCGCAGCCGAATCGCATTGAATGCTTGTGGAGGCGTTCGGTGAGCATGTTCTCGGTAAAACACAGTGTTTCGAGTGGTTCAAACGGTTCAAAAGTGGCGATTTTGACGCGAGGAACGAAGAACGTGGAAGACCACCGAAAAAGTTTGAAGACACTGACCTGCAAGCCTTGTTGGACAAAGATGACGCTCAAACACAACAACAACTGGCGGATCAGTTAAAGGTGACCCGAGAAGTCATTTCTCTTCGGTTGAAAGCCATGGGAAAGATACAAAAGGTGGGGAAATGGATTCCACATGAACTCAACGAAAGACAGCAGGAAAACCGCAAAACATCATGCGAAATGCTGCTCGCCAGGTTCAAAAGAAAGTCATTTTTACATCGAATTGTGACTGGCGATGAAAAGTGGATATATTTCGAGAATCCTAAGCGCAAAAAGTCATGGGTTACACCGGGTGAACCATCAACATCGACGGCAAGACCAAACCGCTACGGACGAAAGACAATGCTGTGTGTTTGATGGGATCAGAAGAGCGTAATCTACTACGAGCTGCTGAAACCTGGGGAAACTGTCAATACTCAACGCTACCGACAACAAATGACCGATTTGGATCGAGTTTTGCGTGAAAAATGACCAGAATATCAACAAAGACAACACAAGGTGATTTTGCTGCACCAGCACACAAAGCAAAACAGGTCCAGGAAACGATAGAGTCGTTCCGTTGAGAGATTCTTCAGCACGCGCCTTACTCGCCGGACCTTGCCCTATCCGATTACTACTTGTTTGCATCGATTGGACACGCACTTGCTGAGTAGCGCTTTACTTCTTACGAAGATGTACAAAAATGGCTCGATGACTGGTTTGCCTCAAAAGAGCAACAGTTCTTTTGGCGAGGAATTCACAAATTGCCAGAAAGATGGGAAAAATGTATAGATAGCGACGGACAATACTTTGAATAAGTTATTTTGTATCATATCATTACAATAAACGTGTATTTTTTGTACAAAAATTCCGGTTTCATACTTACACACCAAAAAATTGTTGACAATTTTATTTTTTATTTTTATTTTATTTTGCATATTTTCAATTTTTAAGCGCTAATTTTTGTGTTTTTAAGTGCACATTAAAGCGCTAAAAGTTTACTTTTTTAGTGCTATAAGTGCTATATAGATTTCCCAAGTAACATTTGGTGCTGAAAAACCTGGTCAGAAAATTATTTGCTGCCATTGCGATCAAATTCAGCTGTTTTTCAGCTTCAGCGAATTTAGTGAATTTTAAGCTGACGTTTCGAAGCGTCAGCTTCAAATTCAGCTGTTTTTCAGCTTCGGCGAATTAGCTGAATTTTAAGCTGACGTTTCGAAGCGTCAGCTTCAAATTTAGCTGTTTTTCAGCTTCAACAAATTAGCTAAATTTTAATCTGGCGCTGCGATACGTCGTATGTCATACGTCAAAATTGAAGATTATTACATTTATTACAAGTATACATTCAACAAGTGTAATCCATTAATTAATTAAAATCAATTAAGATAGATTTACGGTTCAGTTGAACACGTGTTTCTATAAATCGATTCATTATTTTATGAACACAGCATTGTAGAAAAATAATTAAAGAGCTTAAGCTACTCTAAAGCATTCTTCAAAGTTTCAATATTTTGTCGTTTAACGAACATTTATAATACAAATTATATTATTTGTATTTTATATTGTCTATTTATACTGATTCAGCATTGAATATCAGCTGAGTCAGCACTTTCAACAGCTGACGCAGCGCAATTTCAGCTGGTTTTTTGCCGCCAAATTTGTAATTCAGCAGCAATTCAGCTTCTGACGTTACTAAAAATCAGCAGCTGACGCAGCTCACTAGCTGAATTTTAAGCTGACACAGCGTGTTTGCAGTTGATATTCAGCACAAAATGTTACTTGGGTATTAAAACTTAAACATAACAAACAATATTTTTTGTAAATTATTAAACATTACAATATAAATAGACAATATAAATAATAAAAATAGCAAAAAAATAAAAATGTTTTAACAAGACTAATTGACAGCAGTGGCGTAGCAAAAAAATTTTTTTGAAGGTGGACTCAGTTGTACACATCGTCTTAGGTATATAAACATAGAGACCAACTGGTTAAAGTCAGCTACCAACCACTAAAGTAAGAGATGAATTTTTGGTCATACTACTCTGACAAAATGTAAAAAAAACAAATATTTATATTATACTACATGGCATAGTATACCTTGGTATGTATATTTGGTATATTCCAGGATTTCTGAAACAGTTCAGCTGAGCTTATACTTACTACAAAATTTTAAAAATAATATCGAAGGGTAAAGAGGTTTCAAAATACATTTAGCTTCAGGTCTCAAAAAAGAAAAGTATGTAATCTAAAGCTTAGTTAAATTTTCCGTATATTGCATTATTATTACCTTAATGTACAACATAGCAACAATACTTTTTTATAAGCAGGTGTACAATAATATTTGTAAATACTACTCAATATTTTTGAACGATAGAATGAAACGAACACAAGAAAATCATTGTATAAAAAAATTCTGCAACCTAACCTTCTTAAACATTTTGAATATAATATTAGGCATTAAATTTGAATTTATTGTCCGATTGTGCCCCACGTCCTAATTTGCTACACTCTCTCTATAATAAAACTACCCACATAATAATATTTTATGTAACCTAAATATATGTAACTATTCTTTGTCAAGCGCAATATGCGTATAATTTAAAATAATTTAAAAATATATTTAGAAAAATACAGTCTCGTAAAAGCTTTTGAAAAATTAATTCAGTTAAATTGGAGGTTATTCAGTCTAAACGAAACTTTTACGTTTACTGGCACTGTTTCTTATTTCTTTAAAAATGTACTATTATATCGTTTCAAAACACGAACCAATTTTGCATCAAAGTAACAATGTTGAAAGAAGTTTTACCTTTTTTTTTGAATTAAAAAGGAATTACGGCTTTTTTACTTCACAAAGGTTTCTTTTTTAATTAATTCGTCCCCATATCAGTAGTAATTTGTTCTAATGTATCCAATACATTTTTCTTTTGATGGTGATTTTGAAGAAGATTAGAATGTTAGTTGCAACATTCAGAGGCGTTCGACTGAATGTGATAAAGTGCGCCTTTTCTACTCAAGATAGACATCATCCCCTTTACTCAACAACTTTTGATAAATCGATTAGAGGTCACTGTCTATAAACGTTCATTATTTAGACCCATTTAAAAAAATAGATGGACCATCAAAAAAATTTTATATTTATTTTTGATGTAGAGATATTGTATTAAATTGAACAATAAATTATTAGTTTTAACTATCGGGTATGTCAATCTAGTCGGATATTTTAAACGTTTGAATGACTAGAAAAAAATTAGTTTTGTTTATCTTCAAGGATATGAGACAGATGCCAAGAGATAAAAGCGCGAACGTCGTCGGCTTTTGACCGTTTTCACTGTGTCACCGACCTATTTCGGAATTTTCAGGAGTGTTTTCATATGCAAACATAAGAACCTTTCGGTGTGCTTTATCTTGTTAAATCATGTTGATATTCTCACGTAATTTCATCGCTTGGTAAATCTCTAAAATAGTTTTTAGAGTAACATTTACTCTTTTCGGCAAATACCTAAAAATAAAATAATTCAATAACGTTTGTCATTATATCGTAAAAAACAGACAATATTAATTAAAAAGTTAATTTTAAAATAATTTTCTTGTTACAATGACGGGATGTATTTTACCATCATCCCCGAAACAATTGATGCTGACAACACTAATCTTATTATACTGAAGTTTGTACATCAACGATAATAATACGAAAGGGTTATCCGTCTTTATTTTAAATTTGTTTAAGTTAGTTAATCTATAATGAAAGAAAATTACAATAAAAAGAATAATAATACAGGGTTTCGATAGAAAGTCCTTGCTGTACGTATTATAAATTTATTATTTATATATTATTACTTGTGGTGTTTAATACTAGTTATATTTTTTAATATAATTATTTCCGTTGTTTTCGTGTATTAGAGAAAACCTTAGTTAAGTTATCTAGCTCTTCTAATTTATTATGTAATATTATAATATAATATAATATATAATATGTGTTATGATATTTTCAAGTTCTATCTTTTATATTATAGGCCAAAAAATTTAAAATAATGTCTTTATTTTCCTTGCTTTTCTGTATTCCATCAGCAAATTCGTCTATAATTTATTCAAAGTTAATACTTTTTGCCAATTTATATTCCATGAAAATTGTTATAATATTAAATTTATTTGATAACTTTTCCTGTCCTAAACATGATCTTAAATACCTCTTAATTATTTTCAATTTATTAACAAACTTTTACAATACTTATTAAATAATGTAAACTTTTCAGCATTAAATACGTAGATATTCGACCTTAAGAAGTAAATAAGTATTTATTTTAGTTGCGGGTTTGTAATGACAGAACTTATAGGCATTACAAAAAGCCAAACTTTTCTCTTCTAATAAACTTCCAAACAATTGTCTATTTTGCATTTTATCAACTTGCAACAACATTGTAAACATTGATTGCTAAACGAAAAAAAACTGGTAAAATTCAAAACAATTCTCTAAAGTAAATCTGTAGTAGACTGCAATATGAGGCTTTGAATAACGTCAGTGTCGTTTAACCGATCTTGGCAAGAAAAGAGCAATTTATTTTATTTAGTGATATTAAAATAGTATAATAATTAATAATTGGAAGTGCAGGTTTTGGTTTCACCTTATATTCTTAAGGTTAAGTAATTTGATATTTAGTAGTAATATTATATTATTAAAATGTCAGCACTTGAAACTCGATTACCACTTTATTCAGAATTTAATTGCTAAGGTTGTGCGGCCTGACGGCCGCACTGACCCGTCACTCTTCAGTAAACTCCCAATTTTTTTACGTTGGATACTTAAAATAATTATCCAGATGTGCGGTAGAAAAGAAATCATAGACAGAAAGACATGATTTTTTATATAATATAGTAATTAATATATTGTTCTTACTTTATGAATTGAGAACATACTAAGACCAATATTAACAGTAATACTACAACAATTTTTTTTTAAATAGGAAGCTAACTTCGCATACGTAATAACGTCAGGCTACACTACACACGCATAACCTCTGAGTAAAATAAGTAAGAATATTAAATTACTACTGTTTATTTTTAACACCAAACTTTTTTTCTTAAAAATTTTCTTTCTCTGCGATACGCATTTGCAAAGTCTTTGGTCTGTCCATCGGAGATCTCTCCCATAATCTCAGTTAACAATTAAAAAAAAAACAGTGAATATCCGTACACTTTACATTATGATCTGAAAGAGTAAAGTAGTATAAATTATGCCATCAAGAGCAATTTAAAAATATTATTTACAGTTGATTAATTATTAAATACTGATTTAATTTTGAATATTCTCGAGTAATATTCACAGTAAATATAGCATTAATTAAAAGAAATGTAAATGCTAAATATTTGTTTATTAGTGTTTACGCTTGTTTACGCAAGTATCGTTCAGATCCCTACAATCTAAAATAAAATAGCCCTAAAAATATTTAAAATGCTTAATCTTTATTTTTTTATATAGCACTGAAAGTTAATCAAAAACATGGCGGACGTCGCAAAAATACTTTAATGCCTCCCGTTACAAGTAAAGAGAATTTTAAAGTTTGTCAATTAAATGAAATAAAGTCAAGTTATTTTGAAGTTTGAAGAAAGAACTTGTACTGAAAGAAAAACTGCGGAAAAAGGTAAAATTAATTTTATTACAACTTTAGCCTGCAGTTAAAAAATGTATGTCTCTTTTTAATGTAAAATTATTTCTGTTACATTGTTGTAATCGATAACAGTAGAAAGGAAAAATGATGTAAATTGTCATGTTATTTTATAATTTAGTTTACTTTACCGTATTTGCTGCATGCAATATTTGTTTTTTTAAAATTTATTTATATGTATTTCCAAGTATTATTCCTAGTTTATTTATCTTATAGTTTATTTTATTCAAACCTGTGTATACTTTTTTGTCACGTATTTCTTGTTCTTGAGTAAACTTTGTTCTAAAGTGTAATTTTTCTTGTGTAAGGTTTCGAAAATAGAATAAAACCGTTTTCACTTGATGTGAGATTTTAAAATTTTTATATAATCAATAAAACGCGTACGTTATAATATTATGAAAATGTCTAAATAATTCATTCTTTAGAAAATCTATATCTCCATCTTAATTTAAAACATTTTAAATTTATAAGATCTGATTCAATTATCTTTATTTGTCCCCCATGATGATAGCTATGATAAAATAAAATTAAAATATCGGGCTGTTATTGTTCCGAGACATTCCATTCATCTGAGGCGGAACAAGTTAAAGGATATAACCCATTAATCCATCATCGTCTTCCAGCGATTAACTTAAATTGCTCCTTATTATGTATTACAAAAATTGCTCTGAGACAATTGAATTTCATTACACAGAAATTAATTGGTAATTTGATGGGTGTGTAACATGGGTCTAGCGTTTTCGATTTACTTGTTGAAACTTGAACGTTTTTGTCGACTCCTAAATTAAATGTTTTATGTATAGAAACATAAATATGGATTGCGTGGGGTTTTATTAGACATTTCTAGCTTTTAAAAATTCATAGATGCATGAAGTGGTTGGTTTATATGTAAGGAAAGTACTAATTTAAACGCACAACGCTGTGACAAAGCACGCGAAGGGGAGCTAAAAATTAATACCTCTCTCTAAGTTTGAAGATCAAAGCCCGGCTATTGGAGAGCCGTAGTAGTTTAATCATATTGATATGCAAATGAACTTTAATCTGGTTATATGCGAAATAAGTAAATAAATTTTCCGCAGCAAAATACTAAGATGTTGCGGCTCATTTCATCAAATCCATTGTGGAGGTACGGCGGTGGATCGATAAATTCTCGGATTTGTAAAAAAGAAATATATAATAATTTATTATTTGCGTTATGTTGCTATAAATAAAATATTATGTAAGGTAAACGACCCGACTTTTTGGTATGACAAGGGTAGGATAGATTAACGCGCACCTTTTCACGGGATAAAAATAAAATAGATACGTGCCGATGTTAATCTTCGCAGAATCATTAATTAAACAATTTACAATGCTTTTTGGGCAATTACCGTAAATTATCGATTGTAAAAGCTTGCGCTCAAGTTGTTACTTGTATTTATTGGGAACGCTAAACTCAAAAACGACGTAAATATGTTTAAAAGTTAAATCAGATTTAGGCAAAAATGTCGCAAACTTTTCTTTATTTTTTATAAAACATTTTTTTAAACAGTTCGGAGACTGAACGTTATGAAAAAACGCAGATGTCTGTGCATATAATATCAATATTCAATAAAGTTTTGGCTCTTTCCTCTTCAGCGAAAGTGAAGTGAACTCTTTTATTTTATTAAAAAGTCCTGCCGGTCCATTAAAAATATAAAGAAAATTCAATTATAACGAATTTTCACATTCGCAATAAAATTTACAATTTTTTTGAATAAATAACACAATAATAAAATATTTATGCCTACACGGATAAAAAAATATTTTCGTTGTAACAAATTTTGCATTTGAGACATCTTAGAAAGATTTTTATTGCCTGTTATGCCTGAAATACTGCTACGATTTGTTTCATTGCTGTTGAAGATGGTTCAAATAAAACCAGAGCTGCGGTGTTTAATAAAACAGCCTACAAATGTTTCATAAAGAATGTCTATCTTCATTCCTTAGTTTTTTCATAAAGTATTACTCCAATTTTGTTGTGTTGAGAGCGAGATAATGAAATACCTGTCTCTTTAGATGATTCCTTATTTATCTAAAATAGAGGATTCTTAAATTTCAACAGTAAAACAGGAACGACCAAGTTTAAGTGCTCTACGCTTATTAGCTTTGCATTAGCTAAATTAAAATTTAAAATGATCATCGTTATTTCTATAGTTTAAGCTACCGGACAGTGTTACGATAAGATATGTGTTATTTTGAATCCACAAATTTATTTCAATTTAATTCCATTAATAAGCAAACGGGATGTACCTCGAGTCGCTTCAAGGGGACTTACATATCCTGTTCGTTGTGTATAAATGTAGGCATTATCAAAAAGGTGTGTTTGATTCAAATTTCTTTGTCAAAACTCCCCTTTGATATGATTTATGTTTGAATAAAAGTCAAACATAGTGACAGAAATTGTTTGAAAATAATCAAAATGTAAAACTGCCTCAGATGTAAAGAGATAGGAACTCTTTCAATCGGATTCATTTTACTTACATTCAAAAGTTGTTTTCTGATTTAAAAATTGGAATGCTTTGGCAAAAAATAAGATAGAATTGCCTTACATTTAGTTTTGATTCCATTCCACTAGTTTCCAAGATGTATTCCATAGAAAGATTTAAAGCTACAGAACTCAAATTGCGCTCTTTATCAGTTATGGTTATTTTGATTACACGAGAGTATTTCGAGATTTCATCTTTTAAAGTGCTAGATAAAATTTATTATTTGAAAAGCGGTTTTTTCATATAATAGAACTTTTAGTATTGAGGCCTATAACATTTTTCATTTTATACATTACTATTTAAATTTTTTATATGTTTCTTAAACAGCAAAGTAACATCGAAAATTCGTCTTGATGTTTACATAGTATTACTTGTATTTGTTTATAATAAATCTGGAAATCACAAAGTTTACATTACGAATTTGGTCCGATGGTAGATGTATGTATGTAGTAGTGAAATAATGAAGAAACTACTTGTATGTAAATATTGACCCAAATCTCGACTCGGTGCTTTATATCTCATCTATGAATTGTGAAGCACTGTAACGTTAGTAATGCGTGAAGTTTCTGTGAAAATCGAACGATTTATAGAGGTGACTTATTTTATTTTGTCTTTTTTTATTAATTTAAAAAATAAGCAATTTTGAACTTGAGTGCCTCTCGTGTACGAATAAATTTGGTGTCGAAGAAGGTTTTGCAATACTACAATCATTATTGTGTAGTTGACAGAACTCTAGATATATTTCAAGTTAGAAATAGGGGAAAGTGTCTTAAAATAGCATAGTCGATAAAATAACATATTTTCTTGATAGCAAATGTTTTAAGTGAAAACCAGAAATTACTACTTCCGGAAGTGTCGGTTGTTTTATTTGTTACGAAAATTAACAAAAACTGTTATTGTACTATTTTTATTTCTTAATCAGAATTTCTTCTTCAAACCGAAAAACAAAATCAAAATCAAAGTACTTAAAATTGGTAAAAATGTAATTCTTTAATTAATAGTTAATTTACTAGAAGGTCGGGGAGCGGAGACTTACCAATCATTGTGACCTTCCAATACAAGTTTATTGGTGTGCAACTTTACTGTCCAGATTATGCGGCCTAAAGGCCGCACAGATCCGTACCCTTGCAATATCTTTAGGTTGGTAACAAAAATGCATCAAACAGTAGCTATTTTATAGATACTTTAGATTATAACGACAAAATTAAATTGCGCGTCAGTGTAGTTCCATTAGGTTGATGACACTAAAAATTTCATAACAAGATAAAATATCAGACCAGAAATGCTGTTTTGCTATTTCAAAAAATGATAAGTCAAATTTCTCTTTAGATTAATCACAATTTCTGTGAATTTTCTCTTCTTTGCTTTTATACGCCAATAATATAAATACCACATTGTTTATTTCGTAAACATAAAATAATGTTAAAAAAAATATTTTCAAATTTGCAAAAGTTTTGTTCTCTGCAGCTTATGTAACAAAAAAACACGTGGCACTCGGGTTCTCTGTAAAGTCGGTTTACGGACGATAATTTTACGTGTTAACGTCATAAGAAAACATTGATGAAATATTGCATACTTATATGAATTGAATTATGTTTATGTAACAGATAATACGAGTTAAAACTATGTTATTACATTAACTCTCAGTAGGTTAGTGCGTTATGGTACACGAAACATAATTGCATCATTTATACACTTGGACATTGAAGTGACGCGTGTGAAAACCGTTACTTACCATAGATAGGTAGATGTAAAGCACTACCGGATTACAAAAGCATTATTTCTTCTATTGTTGTATGTTGATTTACCTACCTCAATAGTTTTGCTAATTGTTCATTGTTACTGTTAATTGTTATTGTTTTTGTTATCTTGTTATATTTGTTATTAGCTCTAAATTTTATAAGTTGGTTTTCTAACTAATTTTTCCAACAAAATTAAGTTAAATTTTAAAATACTCAAATATTCATCAATGTACATTTTTATAATTATTGTTAAAATCTTTAAGATTTATTTAATCCCATCTGAAGATATATGTTATCATGAGAAACTTCAACTTGTATTCCAAGATAAATGTTAGACCAACTGACAATTGCTTGCCGTTTGGCCTAACAATATTGTACATTTTAATTGAATAAAGAATTTTAAAACGAAAACAAAACGGTGATCGCGAGATCGAACCTCATGCCGGACAAGTTTTTTTTAAAAGCATTTTATAATTCAAATGATGTCTATGTATGATGCAAAGCCGATCGTGCCTCTCTATCGCTTGTTCCGCGCTCTCGCTTGGGGAACATGACAATTTTTCGTGCGTGCAGCCGGTATATCAATTTATAAGACGTTATCACGTCAAAAGCAAAAGAAAAGAATTTGCAGAAAGAACCTACCAAGTTTAAACTGTTATAATTATTTTATTATGTATTATTTTATGTAGTAGAATTATAGTTTAGATATGTAAAACCTTTAAAAAACAGGTTCATGTTATACTTAACCATGATTGGTTCATTTTAAGTTACCAACCTAAAACAAATTGAAAGGTTAGTAAGATTACGCCGAGATTATTATTATTATTATTCCGTTTCAATAGTTACAAATAAAAATTACGAATCGAATTTAGTTTAAAATCATTATAATTGTAATTGCGCAGTAATTAATAGCATAAATATTTATTTTTATTTCTCTCGATTTTGTTTTTACAGCCAAGTAATTTGTAAAAAAAAACATTTATTTTTATTGCATTTATTATATTATATATCTTAACATCGCAATAATTTATAACGAAAATATTTACTTTTATTTCATTTTATTTTTTTTTAATTACAAAAATAACAACAAGCATACATATTTATCTGAAAACTTATTTACTGAAGAAAATTATCTTTCACGTTCCACTTAAATATCCTTAAGAAGATTACATTACGTATTTCCTCATAGCTCCTATATTTCACACACATCTCCTCACATCTTCTTATATACCACCCATTTTTTTCAAAATACTCATATTATAATGGGGTTAATGTTTCAAATATTCAAGTCGCAGTAGCGACTAACCAATAAAACATTATTTCGTCATTGAGTCGATTCTATCCGCATAGGAATAATACCTGTAGTTTCTGAAGTGCATAGGGAGTTCAAGTTCCTAGTGTAGATTACAGATTCGATTTCCAATTGTTGCCAAATTATCGGTGTCATGTTTACTTTTAATAAGTTATAACTTCCAGCTTATTGTAATTGGATTCCGCTGGTTTACCCCAATTGTAAAATCGTTTATCCTTAAACGGAATGAGGTAGGTACTTGCACAAGTAACTTTTTTTAAAATAATTATAGTAAGACGTGCTTTATCTTGTGGCATGGTAGTATTTTTTTATTCCAACTCATTTGCATGTAATAAAATAGTTGAATTAAAAAAACGGCGCAAACAGCACAATATTATTAGATTGTAATTGTTTATTACACTGCGATGTCGGATCGTCAATTGATGAAATGTGCAAATTTTGTTGTAGTACATAATTATGTTTGTATACAAATATTTACAATCTATCGCATGTATGTATACCCTATTATATTGAATGAAAAAACAAGTTAATGCCTTGTTCATCGCGATAATTTTTAATAAATTTGAAATCGGCATTTTTAGAGTTAACACGGAAAAACACATGCAAACAGCTGTAACTTGCAAAATACTTTAAAAATAAAAATTATTCGAGTTTAAATAACACTTACGAAATAATATTTTCCAAAATATTTTTCCACAATATATTACTCGCTATGACTGACTTATTCTTTATTGTTCACTTCTTTCTTTCAATTTGTGGTTCTGGATAAAATTTCATGCATGGTTATTGATTAAGATTTATATGCATTCACGCATTTATAACCAGCGTCGATTTATTTATATCTTATAAATTATTCATGAAAATTCGAAAATGAAAGATATACAAAATTTAGGTAGAAAATGTTTAAAAAGAAAAAGAAGACATGGGATAAGAACATAATAATTATCCCAAAAAATATTTACATTTTCGATATTATTTTTTGTTTTACATAGTAAGTACAACAGTTTTCAAAACGCCAAAAATAAAATTCTCCGTATAAATCAGTAAATAAAATATTCTTGGCTTTCCTGCAACGATTCCGTTCAACTTGCACGCTATGTCAACGTTCTTGCTGCTTTCCTCATTACAGATTTAAATTTGCGTGCCATTCAATACTTTCTTATTTGTGTATGCTGGCAACAAAAAGTAATTAATTCTCTTGTGGATAATAATATATGAACACCAAGTAAAAAATTTAAAAGATAAATGTTTCACAATACAAACAGCATGGTCAGCAAATACCGATAACCAATACCAACAAAAAAATCTGCGACGTTGCAAAAATTATTAAGAAATAAATTTAAAAAAGATTACTTTTCCAAGTGACACCTAAAATCAGTAAGGAAAAAACTGTCAACAGTCTGATTAAAAATAGAATTGCTGCTATTTAAAACACCGGAAGATGTTTTTATGTGCGCCAAGTTAAAAATGAACGACGCAGGATAAAAAAAGAAGTCAAAGAGATTAATTACACTTAGGGAAAACGCTAACGTTTTTATGCCATAATTTTTCAAACCAAATTTTATGCCGTGGCGACTATTGCATTATGGAGCTAGGATGTGGAATGAAGGATAATATACTAACTTGTACGAATGATTTAATTTCTCGATACAGCACCCTTAAAGATAAGTCCCTTTAGTAGATGAACTAAAGCAAAAATTTTTACAATATGTATTTATTACTTGAAAATTTCTTTGAGGTAAGGAAAATTAAATGTATTCAATTCATTTTTACGTAAAATTCTTTTTAAAATTCGATTTATTTAAAAGTTTGTCTATACATCCACCACATAAAATTTATTAAAATTTTCTTCCTGTAGAAATTTACCTCTTTTAGCTGTACGTGAATAATAAACGAAAAAGTTTGTTAAAGTTAAAAGGAAAATTTATAAACATGCATTTCATTATTAAACTTTTTCTTTTACTTTATATTCATCTAAAAGGTTAGTTTGAGAAAATTTATTGACAATGATTTAAGGGAAGATACGGGAAAAATTGAATCGAATGATTTGTATTTTCGATTCATTGTACTAAGTAATTGAAATGCCAGAGTTGATGATGAAAGTTTTGTTTAAGAAATCTGTTTGTTAATTTATAAACATTTTGAGAAATTTCGAGTGGTACACAGTTTAGTTTTATTCATCAAGTTTTTGGTTTGTTAAATTAGCAAAGTGGATGTGTAAGTTAACAGTTTGCTAATTATAAGGGCTGTTATTACCTTAACTGAATAGACGTGTACCCTGTCAGTATTCTGCTTACTTGTCTTGCTACTTAATGTTTAAATACACAAAACTGCGTGGAAATTAAATTTTCCTAAGTACATTTGGTCGACGAAGCAGGTATTTATAACTTGTTACGCACCATAGAACCAAAAAATTAATTATAATGACGCTAGACACAAATAAAGGTATTAAACTTTAATGCTTGAAGGATTATGGAGCTTCTGAAAAGTTAAAATTAATTCGCATAAAAAACCAAAAGAATGGGCTAAAAAAGATATCAAAAAAAATCTCACTGACAATAATATATATTTGAGTATAAGTTGAAAAAGTTTCTGCCACAGTGGCGTCAACGCCAATATACTTCCCAATATTTCTTCACATTTTTACTTTAAGATTAAATGGAACGAAAAAAAGAAACATTTCTATATATAGGCTTAACATTATTGACAGATTGAGAACTAAAAGTTTACGTGTAATCTGAAAGAACTACTTCAAGTTTTTCAAGCACTAATTTTTTATATAAATCGAATGATTTAATTTTCATTGAAAAGTCCATTAATTTTTAATGCCTTACCTAATATAAAATTCTCGTTTAAATTCCAAATGCTAATGTTTAGTAACTAAACAATTCTCATTGTAGTTCTGTTGTTCCTACTTGAGATTACAAATTGAGCTTTTCCTATTTGAGTTCACATTATAACGTTCACAGACAACTATTTCACTTTTTTTACGTTAACAACACGAGTCCAATTATTAACTGTCATTATTTATTTTTAAAACAAAAATGGGAAGAAACTCAAAACGAAATTTTTTAAATTAATTACAGCTTCTTTTCCTGACGTCAGTTACGCAAATAAATTTTAAATTATAGAAATTGACGTTACGTACATTTCATTTATATTCAACGAAAGTTACCACGAATAATTCGACGTCAAGCTGTGTTTGCGCCGCGACGCCCCAATGTTGACTGCAGCACAACGAATTCGCTATGCACTCCCACCACTTTCAAATTATAAGGTGAGGGTGTGTATTTGAAAATTAACGTTATAAGAAATTTTAAAATCACACCTTTGGGTTGCTCAAAATTGAAAATTATAATTATAGATTACAAAGTAAAATTTTTTAAAAGCAAAGTATTTCAAAAATTTGCATCTATTATTCGTTTTTGTTAAACTTTAAAAGCTTCCATCGTTGTAACGATGTTTGAACACAAATTTACTTTTGTGAAAATAATTATTACGACTGGAATTTTTAATTGTATTAACTTTTTAATTTTCATGTTTGTGTTTTACAATTTCTGAATTAATATTAGAAATACGTAAAAAAATCTTTAAAATATTAAAATTGATTAATTAATATTTTACGAGGATTACAAAAAGGATACAAAATCGTATAAGCGTTTATGTGCTCGATTGAACCGAAATATTTGAAATAAAATGTTCAATTAAGCTTAAACTAAGCTTAGTGTCTGAATAGTAATAATCCTATCAAACGTCAAATTTAAAAAGAATAAAATTTGAGTTTTTATTTATCTTTTCAATTGATTTGATGATTAAAATGAATATTGCAGTACATTGAGAGCCGTTTTTGTGACAACCTAAGGTTGGAAGGACAAAGCGAAATCCTGCAGATTTAAGTGATTTGGATTTGATCAAAATATATCTATTCATTTAGAGGTTATTTCGATCCCATAATTTAACCTATTAACTTCTCATTAATTCTTAATAGCGCACAGTTAAAAAGTTAGCGCTTAAACTCGAAAGTCAAACAAGAAACAAGTGGACTCGATGCGCCTTTATGAGGTAAACCATTAATTTTATATACTTGTAGATGTCTCACGCAATCGCAATTTTGTTTAAACTTAACTGCAGACTTAAATATTATTTTTAACTATTAGTACAATATACTTTTATAGAAATTTTATTTACACGAATTTTTAAACATTTTCATGAAAATTTGAATTAATGGAAGACAGAAGCTCACAGTTTACTTTTAAAAATAGTTTCTCTTATTTGAAAAATAATCTAGACATGTACCATCTTTAGTATTCACCACGCTTTTATTCCGTAAGGTAAATTGAAATCAACTGCACAAATCACAAGATAAATAAAATTAGTAATCTTTTTATTACTAAGTCTTTTCTAAATAATCGCGTAGATAAGAACTGGAAAAGAAATATGTGGCATCGTAGATAATAATTGTGAAATAAGGGCTTTCATATCGTATTACAAAGTTTTTATTTTAAATTTTTATCTTATAACGTAATTTTTTCAAAATTCATTGTCTTGTTTATGCAAATATTCTAATCATATCAAATTTTTAGCATAAACCAAATAATGTAGGTGGATGTAAGGTAAGTTAGAAGGGGGGGGGAGGTATTACTTATTAAAAATGTTTAGTAGGGGTGAGTTATTTAAATCAGATTGACTATTTAGTAATGAAGATGAATATTTTAATTTATTAATTTCCATAGCTTCCAAAAATTCTAGTTTTTTACTTTTTGGTGCAACGTGCAAAATTTCGTATTTCCCTTGTTTATGGTTTGTCTCTAGTAGGTGTTTCACGAAAGTCGATTTTCCATCAGCAAGTCTGTGGGATCGAGTGTGCTCATCAAATCGTGTTTTAAAAGATCTACTGGTATGACCAATGTATTTTTGAGAGCATTCACAAGTGAGCTCATAAACCGCTGATTTAGTTAACATGTCTGATTTTAATTTCGCGTTATTAATAAATTTATTGAGTTTATTGTCCGTTTTAAAAGCGATGTTATAATTGTTGTTTTTTAAACATTTCACAATTTTGTTATATTTGTTTCTGAGAAAAGTAATGACATTGAAGTTCGCGTTAGTTTTTTTTAAAAATATTCAGATATATTGAGTTTGATTGAATTTTTTGTTTAATTTGGCGTAATAAGTTATCGATAAGAGTGACTTGGTATCCATTAGAGATCACGATATATTTAATTCTGTCTAGTTCTTTTTTAAAATTTACGTTACTTAGGGGAATTCTAATTAAGCGATTGGGAAAAGCGCAAAAAGACGCAATTTTATGTGTAAAAGGATGCGCAGAGCTATTAGGAATAATTATATTACTTTCCGTAGGTTTATGAAAAATGTCAAAAAAGTGTTTATTATTATCTTTAATTATTGTGAGATCTAAGTAATTTATTTTGTTTACTTTTATTTCTTTAGTAAATTTAATATTAATATGTTGTTAGTTTAATGAAGTTAAAAAGTTGATCTAATTGTCTGAGGGAACCATTGAAGCAAATAATAATATCGTCTACATATCTATACCAATAAATTATGTTTTTTGAATTCTGAGCAAAGAATTTTGGTTTGGAGATGATCCATAAAAATATCAGCTAGTAAACAAGATAAAGGGTTTCCCATAGGTAAACCATCCTTTTAAAGATAAAATTTTCCATTAAATTTAAAATAGTTTTGTTTAAGGCAGATGTCTAAAGCGGTTAAGATCTCTTCAATAATTACGGGATTAGTTTTATTATTTTGTAATAATTCTCGGATAATGTTAACGGTATCTTTAATGGATACGCTTGGGAAAAGGTTAGTGACGTCAAATGATACTAGTTTATTGGAATTATTAATGATTCTATTATTTAATTTATTAACTAAATCTAGTGAATTTTTTACTGTATATTTAGGTTCAAATTTTGTGTAGAATTTAATAATGTCAATTAATTTAGAAGCTAAATTTCTGCACGGCGCGTTAATATAACTAACAACAGGTCGAACGTTTGTGATAACTTAAACATTTTAGTTTCGAAAAAGTGTTTGTGTATTTTTGGTTTATGCTAAAAATTTGATATGGTTAATATCGAGTTATACTACCTAAACCACTTATCTATTCATTATTTTAAATATTCTAAGTTCAAACCTGTTAAATGTTAATTTTTTGTTGTTTTTATTGTTTTTTAAATATTATTTTTCTATGTAAGTATGTATTCTTTACTTAACAGTTAAAATTCATTATTTTAATATTTTGTTTAGTTTGTTTATTTTATTTCATCGTATTTAGATTTTAAATTTTAAATATTTTAAATAATTTGATATAAATTTGTAAAAATTATCACAATTATGTTTAATAAATTTTTTTAAATAAATGTTCTAACTATTAACAGACATTTAAACTAATTCTTCTTCTCAGAATATTTATTTAACGTTGACTTTTAAACTATATGAAGTAAATTTTATTAAAAAAATCTGTCACAAACACAAAAGACATTACAAATTCAATTGTCTTTCTGTTAGCTTTTATGAATAATTTATTAATAAATTCGAAATGTCGTACAATATAATTATTATGTTTGAGTTTTTTTTAGACTTAATTATTAACAAGTAAAAAAATAAAATTAAAATTTCAAATTAAAAATTGGCAAAGGTACTAATAAATATTTTTAATAAAACGAAAATGAGTCTTTCTTTTCTTTTAAATCAGTGAAAGACATGAATTAAGAAGATAGCTAGTTTTGTGAACAGAGAAGTTTTGAATTTTTTTAATGAAAATAATTAATTATGTAATTTACATGTTATGGCGGATGAATTTTTATCAAATGACAAGAAATCAAAAGATTATTTATTTATTGCAGTATTCGCCTTTTTATATTATTTTGATATTTTATACATACATAAAGCTTTCCTGCCAATTGTTTATAATGTAAATAATGTTATAGTATCCAGCTTGGAAAGCTTATTAGATTAAGGAATTTCCAGGTAAAAAGTTAAACAAGTGGTTGTAATCTTAGATAGTCGGCATTATCCTACTGTAAAGAAAATTCAAAAACAGGAAGAATTGAAAGATTTCAGTTGGTTAGATCAAAAACCTTTAGAAGCAACAATGTAATCTTAGAGGCATAACTCAAAACAACTCGGTCTTAAAACTTTCCAAACAAAATCAATAATTTTCTATTCGTCAAACGTCTTAATTTTGAAAATGTTTAAATTTCTTTTACAGCAGTATTAAACGCGAGAATGATAATTTCTAAGAATAGAGAAAACAGTTCACATGCACTTAGGTTTATTAAATAGATATCATAGAGCAGTGTTATATTAGAAACTCACACATCAAACCACTTAGTTTGTTCTTACATTAAAAGATGATTTAATCTGAAGGTTTAGGTGGCTTTTCATGTCAAGTCAAGAAAAATAATTTATTGTACGGAACTATATTTTACTAATACATTTAAATCATATCCTAATATTAAAAATCCTAAAACTAGCTAATTTGATTTTTGGACCTATTTTGCTTTCAGCTATTTTGGAAAATCTCACGTTTTTTGGAATTCAGAGATCATCTTCGACAAATTAAGGTTTTTATCATGCTAAACAAAAAAGGGTAAAGTGTAAAAATTATTTGGACTTACTGTATTGATACAAGTTAATGGAATAAATTTACATTCAACAAAAATTACAGAGTTAAGCAAACAAATAAAAAAAAAGCAAAATAATCACGAAAACGCATTGTTGTCATTTGGTGCGAAAAACTGTTTACATTGTAGGGACAATTTAAATATAAATTTAATTTGAGTTTCACTAAAATTTTCATCTTCTTTTTTGATTTATAATATTTTCAAAATCTGTCTATATGCAATTATTGTGTTATGATGATTTTTTTTTTAATTATTATTTAAATCTAAACATAATTCGTACAATTGCTAAAGATCTACAGAAAAAAAGATTTAAAATATTATTGAAATTATGAGAATTTCTAAAATTTATATTTATTTCCGACAAAACTATGTTACTACACCAGGAATACACACTGCTGGTGTATGCATCAGGTGTAGCATTTAAAAATTTACCGTTATAATAATGCATCAATTAATTTTTTTTTCTCGAGATTTATCTAAATTTAACGTTTAATGTTCAAAATGTATAAATGCAAACGCTGGAAACCAGATAACTAATTGGCTGAAGATGAAGCAGTAAAGCTTTCAAACTAGTTTGTAATAAAAATTAAAAGTACAGAAAATATTAGATTTTTATGTTTGGTTATATTGTAAATTAATGCTGTTCTGACACTAGACTGCTATTTTTTTAGATATCAATTTGTAATTTATACATTAACTATGCAGTCAGGTATAAAGGTGACAGTCGCATACCTTCGTGCAAATTGACACTTACATAATTTAATACTTTTTGTTATGTATCCCATCTGAGGAAATTAGTCGGATCTCAGTTTTTTTTACAAATCATAATAATTATGTTGAAATGCAAAAATTTTTATTTAATAATTTCTTTTTAAGAAAACAAAATTTCCTTAGAAAATCTCAAAATTTACCAGAACAATCCTTCGTTAGTGTTCAATTTTAAGCCTGACAAATTTAATCGCGTCAATTGTTTTTATAAATCTTTCTTTTATAAATCTAATTCTTATTTCAAGTCCCTCTTATTTATAAAAATTTTAACAAATCATTTAATGGTCTTTACTCATAATAAATCTAATGAAGTCATATATTTTTTCAACTATTTATTTAGAAATTTATAAACTTTCATTAATATTGTTCAAAATTCTCTATGAAGGTTTATTATTTACTCATTTACTTCATCAAGTTTGCACTATCAATTACATTTTAAAATACTAATCATTATTAACTCATTTACGGATCCTCTCTCCACTATTATTATTCAACTAACTTCAAATTATCAGCAAATCAAATTATTTCAATCATTATTATCCATAAACGCTAAACATTTCAAAATTACACACCATCAAATGAAATTAACTACGTATTTACAAAATTTCAAACATCTTTCCGCTACTAAAACAACTGTTAAAACAATTTTAAAACTGTACAAATAAAATGTATATACAAAAAAACTTATATCAATTTCACAATTCCGAAAATCAAAATATTTAAATTTGAACATACATAGTAGTATATTTATAAATTTTACTTTTTATTATCAAATTAAAATCAAAATCAACGATCAAGATATACCTACTGCTTAATAGTATATTGTTTTATTGGGATCAAAGGTTTAACTTTTTGTAGAGAAGTAAAATTTATAGATGAGCCACAAAAAGTACAAAGTACAAATTTAAATGAAAAGACAGCAAATTTTTGTTTTAAATAATGATTGTTTACTTTTCTACCACATTTTCTTTTCTTCAAATTTTTAACTTTTTATTACAGCAAAGTCTGCTAATTAAATAACTTCACTTCCATTTTAATTATTATTTCATTACATTATTAAAAATTTGTTTAACAAAACCGACATTGCATCTCCAGAGGCAACAAGAAACCTTCCTTCGTTACAAATGTGGCATATAACAATTTTCACTAAATATTTCTAATGTATTCAAGTTATTATTTAAAAATAGAAAAGTGAAAAGGCGCTAACATGTAATAATGATTATTACATGTTATTACAGTAAAATATCAATTACGTGCGTAATGTTGAAAAGCTACAATGTGAAATGTTATAACTCGCAAAAACACAGCACTTAAGGACATTAAGAATGGTATTTTATCTGGACACTAATGAAAATTTCTAAGCTCACTGAACATTTAATCCGCTCCTGTGAACAATTAGAAACTAAAATACATATCATAGTACACAATGTTGTATAAGTTTACTTAACCTACCTTACATACATATGTGTAAGTTTTACAATTTTATGTAGATTATCTTGGGTAAATTACACATCCTAGAGCAAAATTCAAACATCAAAATTGTGGAACTTCCGCTTACTTAGAAGTACTTCTTCGGTAGCTGAATACAATTTAGCAAGTTTGCCTTAACTTTGACTTAATGGTTTATATTACAATACTCGGTAGTTAGCACTATCACTATAGCAATTTCACGATGGATTTAGAATCGATTTGGATACTTGATATAATTTGAATAGCAAAACAACAAAATTATTTTTAATTATTTGAATTCAAATTCCTTATAAAATTGGAATAGTTTTAATTATTTCTTATATTAAAAAATTAGAAATATAAAATTTGCACCAGCCAGCAGTGTATATGATGAAATTATACTTAAGCATGAAGTTGTGGACAACTATTGGACGCAATCGAAAATATTATTTGTATTGTTTGCTTTTTTAGTTTTGACAGGACCTTTGGTGTTGATATTTGGTAAAGCTCAGTTGTTAATGATTTATTCAACAATGTCTTATAAAAATGCATTTAAACCAAATTTATTTTAAAATTGCATAAACGTATGAAACATAAATCGTCTTTGCACCACAAGGATGTTAAAGTACGACAATCAAAGTTTTTTTAATTTAAAAATCTACTTTGCAATGCTACCCGTAAGTCTTGTGAACTTTTATATTTATTTATCCTTTTTTTGTAATTTTCTAGCCGAAGTTATTTTACACTTCTGTCCTTTGCGTTTCCTAACTACAAAAGTGATTAAATTTCTTTTTCTTTGATCTTTGTTTCGTGTTATTTTAAATTATAGTTACGGAATCCGACTTACTTGCATAGAGGATATTACAGGTTACTTATTACATTGATTTTAATATTAGATATATAAGATCAAGTTTGCTTATATTTACTTCTTTAGATTACAAATTTCAATTTTGTACAAAACTTGGAGTGTCTTGAATTAATAATGTACTTGCGTTAAATAAAAATATTGCCCATAGCTACAAGAACTTCTTAGTAAATATAGAAAATGTTGTAGGATTTATTTTAACCTGTCATATCCTGTCTGCTCACTTTAAGAACACCTTGTGTTTATGCTTTTGTAATAGCTATTACTTACTAACTTCTTCCTTACTTGCTTCTCTTCTAGTTAAATTGTAGCACTATATTCTTCACTGTCACGGTGAAATAAGGACATTACTAATTACGAGCCTCGACTCTTCCCCGACGTGTGGTCCGTAATGTCCAATAAATAAATGTCACTTAACAAGAGTTTCATACGAGAATAGAAAAACGTCATTATCGATATTTCCAATTTAAAACGAATTTAGCTAGTCTGGCATTTTTATCTCCCGGATCATAAAAAATCTTCTCTTACAAAAAAATAATACGTTCGGTTTAATTATTACAAAATTTAAATGTTTTCACAAAAAAACTTCTAATGCGCTTTATTACAACACAATGGGACTGTAGTTGAGAATTTGTTTATTACAACATGTTGATAACACGCAAATTTATTGTTCATAATTAACTGGAAGAGTTTTACAACATAAACAATGTTATATTATCTACTTTGTAATAACTGAAAATTCCTTTTAAGTTTATAACTGAAAGCAAGCAAATAAAAGTTTAGTTTACACTAAAATAAGTAACCAAACTTTTTGCTTAGTTGTCGTACTTCTATATGTTTATTTTGCAGCTACTTTTATTTAAAAAGTCTAACGAGATTTAAAAATTTCATTAAGTAGTGAATTTGTGTCATGCAAATACTTGAAAGACAAACAATACTTTTTCTGACAGTTTAAATACAGTTAATTTTATAATTTTTCTAAAAAGCTTAAGAGGTCACAAAAATGTGTGGGAAATTTGCAAAAATGCGTCTTTTATTGCGTCTGATATTCAAAAAGGTCACTAATACAAGAGTGATATTGAGGTGATAGATTTAAAACTAAAACTAAATAAAACAACCACTATAAATACATGTTAATGGAGTTGCATACCTAAATCTTGTACGATTTACAATCCTAGCTGATGTCTTAATAATTCTGGCAGCCTGCTCTATAACCTGCACTAACAAAAAGCAAAACATTTGCTCTAAACTTTAGACTATTGAACTATAAAAGACAATGTACATTGAAATCCCGCGGATGATTTTCAATTACAATAATAATATAGGCCGGTGAATAAATCAGTTATTCTATTAGTTGACTTTCGATTTTATTTTTAAAATTTAGATTTATGGAAATACGAAGTTTCCATACTTCATGAAATGTAAAGTTATTATAATAAAAATGGTTAAGAAATACTTGATAGTTTTCATTTCCGATCGGCAATTTTAGTTTTACACAAAATAATCTTAATTACTTTTTTATTTTGATTTTCAAATTTCCTTCGTTTACTTCTATTAAAATTAATTAAAAGTATCCGGACGACCTATTGATTTATTATGATAAATTACCACTCACGGATATTGGGTTATTTTAAATTATAAACCGGTAGATAAAAGGGAAAATCGAACAAAAATTATTACTTAGTGGTTAAATTAATTAAATATTTTAAGAAGAGAAGTACGCACCTTCTCCGGCGGTAGTTTGAAAATAAAATTTTGGATTGTACACTAAAATTTAACTTTGGATCTTTTAATTTACTCTGAAATCTGAGAATAATTAAAATTTTATTATGGAACACTTACTACCTCAAAAACTCGAGCAATTTGTAATATTTTCTTGGCAAGCAATTCAATTAAACTTGCTAGTCTCGTTTGTAATTTATTTAAAGATTTCGTCTAAAATTTTAAAATGTATTTTGTTGTTTGTTTTCAAATTTACCGAAAAAGTTCGCAAGGATAAGTTTTACCATTAGTTAAATCTAAAAGTTTTTATTCGTAATAAAAATATTGTAATACATAAAAGAGAAAATGATAGAGATCGAGAATTACAAGAAAATCCGAAAATATTCGCAATTAAATGGAATTCAATGTTGCGTCTTCCATTAGAATCCATCAACTTCCGCTTTAGAGAAAGAAATAAATAAGTTACGACGTTGCGTTGTTTTAATATTCACAAAAACCGATGCTTAATTTGTTCTTTTAAATTATTTTTGTCACATCTTAATCCAAAGGGAAACGATAGCGAGAAAACATGAGGGTCGGTAATTACTTCATCAAGTTTATTTTACATTAATTATCATTAAGTAATTATTCTAAAATTTTGCTACTTTTGTCGTGTAAATTATTAAAGAGTTTAATTTCTCTCGTTAAAGAAGATAGTACTTTTTACTCAAGTTATAAAATATTACATAATAATAATTAACCTGATTAGCTTGAAGACATGTATTTGTTGTAGGCCTGCTAGTTAATTTCAAAGCGTCGCGTCGTATAGTTTTATTTTCATTCAAATATCGGAAATTGTCTCTTTTTGTACTAGAAATTTCTATTTTCATTATTCAAAATTCAATAATATTGCGTTTGAAACTTTTTATGATCCATATTTTGTAATGAGAATATTTTTTATCGCTAATAAATTCCTCACCACATCTAGAATAGGTCTTTTCCAGTAATAAGTGTGGTGGACCAAGATAGAAAAACCAGCTCTGTTAATTTTTTGGAGGCACAGAGCGAAGATTCTGAAAGAAAAAGAATTTGCTTCCACTTTCGCAAAATAAAAATGCCGATAGTTATAATCATATTATAATAAACAAATAAGTAGGTACAATCTACTATTAAACGTTATCACAACAATTTCCGATTTACACTTATGAGTCGGCAGCAATAATGTGGTTTATGGAAACGTCGCACAACAATCGGAACCACAACGTTCCAAATGAAATCAACACACAGACAGGAATTAGAAGTAATAAAGAATGACTTACCCAAGCGCTCAGGTACGTTTACAAGATGTAATACGACAGTAGTTTCACCACCAAAACCTTCTGTGTTTCAAAAATGAAGACAATACTGTCGATGCTTCGTTTCGCCGCGCTGCTTGGAACACCCGTAGCTTACAGAACTGCTTGGTCGGAGGATGATGAATTCTATGTGCCAAACAGAATTCGCTTCGTGCACAATCTCGAAGCACCTTGCACTGTTACACAACACAATAACTCGTGGATGTTGACTAAAGATAGCAAGACAAACGGACACAACCTTCTCGTTGTTTTCAAACGTTGAACCCGTGTTCAATCAATCGACCTCTACTGTCGGCGTTGACTTTGTTGGCGTACACTTTTACTTCACGCTTAGGTTAGATCCCAAAACTGAACTCTTGTGCAATTCCAATTATCGAGATAGTCACAATCTTTACCGACTTCCAACGACACTCAAAAATGCCTTCGTCTTACCAGATGTTTCAAAATGAATCCCCTGGCTTGCGCGCGAAGTTAGTAACGAGCCGTAGTTGCGCGGCCTGTAATTGCGTAAAGAAGCAAAGAATGCCTACTATGAGCGTAGGGCGCGATCGACAATTAAGGGTTGCGGAAAATACTTATGCAAATAATTGCATAATAATACCTCAAAATCTTAGATCATGAATAAAATTTAGCAAATGTATTTTTCTCTCCATTAGAAGGTTACAAGTAAATAGAAAATTTGAAACTGTGCAAATGCAAGTTTGCAGCGTTAAATACTAGTCTCAAAATTTAGAATCGGCCATGGTCGCCTGGGTAGTTTAATCTGAAATTTCCTGAGCTCATTTTTCACTTTAGTATTTGACAATAAAAATATTCACCGTTCTTTTGGTGTTATGTTGTTATTATTTATGTTGTTAGTCTATGATGTATTGTAAAAGGTATAAATACTTACTTTGCAGAACTTATAATAGTTTTAATTTTATATGAGTTGAAAATTTCTAATGGGTAATGAGTTTAGTGGTAAATTAAAATAAATAAGTAATTCCTGATATTTTTAAATTAATGTACTCTGTAATTTTGTTAGATACAATTAGAATGTATGTTTCCCACGTTAAAATTGCAGAGGTTTCATGCTAACTGAAAACAGATGCTTAAAATTTAATTACGACTAATTAACCTTATTCTAATGACAAGTTTTCAAAAGAAAATATTAAAATTTCGGATTTCAAAACAAATTGTAAAACGTAACACAATAATTATATATTGAAAAAACTTTTAATTTGATTTGATACCTTAACGATTTCTTCAAGTTTTAATTGTATGTCAAATATGAAAGATTACATTTTTGTGTAATATGTAATTTGAAATTAAAAATTAAAAATATGATGTAGCTATATATTTACTTAATGCGGAATAATTTAATATAGAATAGCTTGTTAAAAATTTTATTTGCATTTCAAAAATTACAAAAACTGTAAATCCTATTTAAAACTAGTATGTAAAAAACTTGATTACCCTGTGTAACGTTCCAAATAATATGAATTTTCATCGTTCTATGTTTGTTTTTATCGTCGAGTCGTTGGTAATGTTTGATGTTTAATTTATGTAAATAAATTTCGAATCAATAAACTAAATTTTAAAAAAATAAATTATTACTTGATAGTTTATATAAATATTCCTTGCTCAACGCTTTGATTGTGCTACATTTTTGATCATGACATGATTAACCACTGTTAAAGTCAATTTTGTGTTTTAATTTTAAAATCGTCATTTGATAGTAGGTAAATATTTTACATTAGTATGGAAAAGGATAGGTAAAGGGAGTATAGTTGGACCAGGTTCAGAGACGGACCACTCGTAATATCTCGCAAACTGTAGCAATAATTAGTGTTTTATTTGGATGCAATTATGCAGTTGCATTAGTTGCAAGTGATATATGCAAGTAATACGGAATTAAAGTGTATATTTTTAAAATATCATAAAAAATCGTTTTGACAGACTTGAAAAATTATTTAGATATATTTTATTTGTTGAGTTTTTGTGTGTTTAGGCTAGTTTAACTTGAAGATTTAGGTATGAAAATACCATGTATGTATTTTAGTGTAAATATAACCTAAAAACAAAATAGTTATTACATACGGTTAGGTAGATATTTTGTGGTCCGTCTATCCTCTCGTTTGATGAGAGATGTACAGGAGAGATGGACCTGTGTTTTTTGTTAAAGAAAAATGGCTAACATTATACATATATACGTCAAATAATACAATGCCGAGAGGCACTTGCACTTCTAAAAATTTAGATAACGCTATTAATGCAGTAATAGCCGGTGATATGAGGGTAAATGAGGCTGTCAGGTCAATTAGTATTCCTACAACAACTTTTAAACGTAGAGTAGCAAATAGTAATCTGGAGAAAGCCAATCGTTTGGGCCCGGATAGTATATTAGATAAAAAAGTCGAAGAAAAAGCTATACAAACTATAACTAGCTATACAAAAGAAACGTGTCAATCTGACTGGAATTATCACTTCATTGGAAAACATACGAAAGAAAAAAAAATGGATGCAAGAAAGAAAAATCAGAAACTAAAGAAGAAATAAATCTAAACGCGAAAAATCTTCTTCTTCAGACTTGTCTGGAGTAGTTTTGAAAAACTCATCCAGCGATGACGAGAACAATTTAAGTGGCGTGGAAAGTAAATGTGTTGGCTGCAATGAAGATTACCGCCATACCAAAAAAAAGATGACTAGATAAATGTATATTGTGTTCTTGATGGTTACATGAAGGTTGTACCTTACCCAACAAATAACGTTACTTGCCGAATAAACTTTCTGGTAAGTAAAACAGGTTGATCAATTATTTTAATCTAGTGGTTAACTGGATCTACGTCTTTACGCCTAAAACTAAACGCTTAAAAACACTTACGACTAAGTCAGTACGCCTAAGTCTTTACGTCTAAAGAATTTTGCATCTAAAGGTTTTTTACGCCTAACATCATAGACACCTAAAACTTTTACACCTAACGAAGTTAGAAGACTTTTCCAAGTCTTCACACTCCTCTCCGATCCAATTGTTGTTTTTCCTCTTTGTCCTTGTTAAATTTTTCTTTTTGTTTGTTTTCTCCATAGCTAAAATTTTCGTTTAGTTTGGTTTTTCAAATTTTTTAATTTTCAATTGTCCAATTTCATTGTTTTCGTTTTTTCGTCCAAGTTTCGTTTTTCCTGTTGTAACCGTTAATTTTTCTTTTAGTTTCCAAATTTTTCCTTTTATTTTCTTGATTTTGTATCCGTTATTAATACAGAGTTTTAAATTTTTCTTCATTTTCAATAATTTTTGTGGAGCAAAGATTCCAATAATTTAAAATTTTTCTTCTTTAACCCTTACTTTATTAGATTTTAATTTTTTTACCTTATTCTTTTTTTTTAAACTTTTTTATTATTTTTGCTTTCTCCATTTTTCATTACTGACTCTGATTTTCTTATTTTTTCACTAACCACATTAAGTTCCGGTTCTACTTTTTCATTTATTCGACTCATTTCTTCGTTATTTTCTGTGTCTATTTTATCAATTAAGTTTTCATTGTTTTGATCGATTTTTTGTTCCATTTGAGTCGTATTTTTGTGCCTGTTTTTCTTTATTAAATTTCTACATTCGTTAATGTTTTGTTCTATTTCATTATAACTTTCGTCTAGTTTTTCTTCCATTCGTTCACACCCTTTGTCAATTTCTTCTTTCCTTTCTTTCATTTTTTTGTTCATATCTACTAACATTTGCATCATTTTATCCATGCTTGACATTTTAGTCTCTTCCATTTTTATACGTTTTTATTTTTATTTTCTTTACAATTTAATTTTTAATATCTCAGGGTCTAATTGCGGGTTCAATCACTCGAGCTCCACGTTGTCAGCGCCATTTAATGAGATGAACCGAGCTATGCAAATCTTATAAATTTGCTTAATCCATAAATTTTAATCTAAAGCTGGGCATTCATTATTTTTGTAGCAAGAGACTCTTCAAATTGTTTAAAATTTTGTAAATTAAAATTTAAAATGCTCACTTTTGTTACTTTGATGTTGTATTGGAGCGCACATGGCATCCCAGCTAGCCTAACAAATTTGTTGCGTTGCAATCTTGCACATTGACTTAATTTTTCCAATTTCCAATCTTGGCACTTCACTTTAATTGTTAAATTAAAAAAAACAACAACTCAAATTAACTTAATTTATTTTTATTAATTTTAATTTCAATTAGAATTGCGAGTTTGGTGTTTCATCCGCTTGACTATTTGACGCCAAGGCCGTAGCCCAAGTCTCCTTGCATCGACCTGCTAGCCGTACTCTCTCTAGTCTTACTTCTCCCACCTTTATTTATACAGCAAAACTTAACAACTTTATACAATGTGATTATAAATAAACAAAACAAAATCCAAACTCTAAAATTATTTTACAAAATAAATGAATCAATGGTTTTTTAGTGTTTCGAAACACGACAATACATACGGTGTATTTATATTGTGTTAACTTAAAACATTTTAGTTCTAAAAAGTGTTTGTGCATTATTTGGTATTTCTAAAAAAATTTGATATGATTAATATCGAATTACACTACCTAAACCACTTATCTATTGATTATTTTATTAGCTACAATATAATCTGTCTGATGATTTCGTGTTAAATTCTTATTTTTATCTAGAAAATATAATTTAAGGTCATGAGAATAAAAACACAAACTAAAACAAAGCGATGTTTTGTAACGATAATCAAAACGATACAAATCGTGAATGGTCGGGTTCCAGTTAGATCCTACAAGTAATTTACTACCTTCTTTGACCGGCAAGTAAATATCTTATAAATAAGTAAATTTATTCTACAAGTAAATACTAAGTAAACATTAATCAACCAAAATTCATACTTGTCAGATAAATTTACTTAGAACACTAACTAGAGATTGATAAACTGGCCCTTAGAACTAGGGGTAGGCTTACTAGAGATCAGGGCGACCTATGGGCTGACTAAACTGCCTATTAAAAATAAAATTTAATTTCACCTAACTTTATGAATTTTTAAGA
The DNA here is from genome assembly GCA_911387805.1 of Cantharis rustica. NCBI lineage: Eukaryota > Metazoa > Arthropoda > Insecta > Coleoptera > Cantharidae > Cantharis > Cantharis rustica. The sequence goes on along the minus strand of OU426879.1, from coordinate 49,689,913 downwards.
GCACTGCGAGTGCACCTCCTACCTTACCTTGCTTATGGCATCAGTACTGTTAATTAGTAATATAATATTATATTAAAAACAAAAATTTAACCTAACTTACCGTCAATAATGCTAACCTTAAAATTGCATTCTGGGTTTATTAGGCTATATTTTCCAGTTAATGTACCGTACTTAAACTCTAATAACTATGTATAATCACCTGTTTATGATATAAGTAGGTAATTTTATAGTATGCAGTGTGCATGCGAGATTTTAAGAAAAGTGATAGCAGAAAATAAAAATAAAGTAGTTTACATTCTCTCCAAGCAATACTAGATTTTTAAGTACTTAGAAACCAAATACATTCGTAACAATCTTAATACCAGATTTTGTAACATTATTTTTCTCTTGCAAGACAAAAAAAGCAAAAAAAAATTTGTAATCTTGTTAAGTGGGTGAAAATTTCCTCCCGCAGGATAATATCCCAAGAGGTACATGTAGATGTATTATACATATCTTTAAATTTGGTTGTAATTCAACTGCTCGAAATTGGAAAATCTTTTTTTTTTGCAGAGATTACTACTAAAATGAAGTTGTGTTTTAATGGAATGTGTAGCTAACAAGCGTAACACAAAAATCACTTATTTATAATTTTATTGTTCGAGTAAGCAAGTATTATTTGTAAATGTTCTTATCTGGAAAATTTATGAGTTTTGTTGTCTAACAGTGTAGAGAACGTTAAATTTTTTATACATGTAACATTTCTCTTAAGTCTAGGATTTTCAATTTCTGTACGAAGAAATGTTCAGCTTGCTAAGAATATTTGTTGCTTGTTGTACTATAAAAATGAAGAATATTGCTTACTAATGTATTCAAAAATCTCAAACTTTTAAACACATTTTTAACCCCTAGAGACATAAATTTTGTGTTATGCATGTGAAATGCGGTTTTCATTTAAAAATCAAATTAAAGTATAATTTCCTTTGATAAAATCTTTCAATGTTGGGCTTGTTTTCTAATAAATTATGAAAACTTAAATTATACAGTAACGAATTGAAGCAAAAATGTAAATAAAATTAGATTTTGTGTGTATATTTTTCTGTTCCGGCGATTTTTCTTTCTTTTATGCCTTAAGTGGTCTACTTGTTAACCTCATTGCATTTAAGTATCACGTCTTTTTCGTAGTTTTCCTTTTTATTGACTACTTGTCGACATCTGTACCATTGTTAGTATTATGTTTATGTGTTTCTCTACTTACTTTTCTCATTTTTTTTGTCATATTTATAACGTTATCAATTCTAATAGCTGCAATAATTAAGCGTCCTTAAGGAGGCTTAATTTAAATAGGAGGTCATAATTTACAACAGCTTTAAGAAAAAGAACACAATAAAATAGGAAGCTTAAAAATAAGTTACGATAGAACCCGTGCGTTGCTGGCATACGTAACCATTTCTCTAGCTATCACCACACTTCTTTTTTTACTTCCATTTCAGCTAGCGTTAACTTTTAGCACTTGGGACCCACTCTTGTTAACTGGCAGATTTAACTGACCTCATAAATTTGAACAAAACTCAACTGAAGCACTAAAATATTTCAATTTTAACTGTTAGTAATTTTATTCAAATAAATACTTTTTACCTTGTGACAGATTAGGACTTTTATATTTTTGAAACAGTTATAAAAGCTTTGAAATTTTTCCAACCGTTCTCTTCCATTCTAAAAAACAACACAAAGCTGTCTTAAATCTGTAATTTAATTTATGAGTTAAAACTCTCGATCGAATTATATGTTGTTCAAATTTGAAAATTCGTTATAATATTTAAACCTTAAATAGCTAAGTTTAAAATTTACAACTCCAAATAAAATTTTTAGTGCACCCTAATGCAGAATTTTGTTATTGAATGTTAAATGACTGCTGTTACAAAGAGATTTACTGACTAACGTAAAACTTTATAACCTAGAATATCTCCTTTTTCTGATCACGAGATTACTGCACGGTCTTTTGATCATTAATTTTGAAATAGTAAATCTTTGTAATGTAAATCATAAACCTTTTTACTTCAAAAATTAATTTTTATATGTATCCGCCATAATTGGCGTAAAAGCGTGGAGTTAGCAGTCTATCTCCGATTAAAACTTTAAGTATTACTGTAATTTTACCATTTCACCATCAATAGAGGTGCTTCCAAATAAAAATACTTCCTTTAGTTGAAATTTTGCAAATAATTTATTTCCTGATGTAACAATTTTATTTATTTGCAGTAAAGCAATTCGATTAACTGCAAATATTACAAATATTACAACTGCAAATGTTGAGCCTGCATATTAAAATATTCCCACAAAATTTTATCAAACTGGCGGATCATCATTATTAATAGATAATATCTGATGAAACAAATAATGGTTCCAACATTCTGATGCAGTGATTATGTTGCGGCTTTTAAGTTCATTTACGGTAGTAACTGTAGTATCGATTTGAATTGACGTTTGCTTTGTATACTAACCATTACAAATTAATGTTGTCGTGATCATAAGATACTGAGCGTATACACGGTACTGACAGCGACAGCTTAGTAACTTTTTGTAATGGACGCGTTTATTACTTGCATGTAGTTTACAACTAGTGCAGAAGTTTGCTTTCAATTTTTTGTTATCTGTGAAATTAAAGTCTGCTCAAATTGGAAAGGAAAGTCGACCGTATAACACAAATTAAGTTTAACTATTACCGATCACATTATCACAAAACCAAAATTCTGCTAAGTGTCAAAGTTGTTAACCAAGTTGTAGTCAAGCAGTTAACGGCTTCCACTAAATTTATGATCATCGATTATTCGAAGATTATTAAATCGCTTATTAACAGCCATAGACAGCAATAAAATTTAATAAGACAAGGTTTTGGGATCGATTTTGCCTAAAATTTAAGGAAAACTTTTAATAATTATTTCGGTCGACGTTACATTACTTCACTTTTTAACTTTCGGTTGTCTGGTTTAATACCGTCACCCAAATGTAATTGAATTTTGTTCATCTTTTTCCACAAAAAAAGGCAACTGTAGATTCACTAGACACCGATAAAATCGAATTTAGCCGCTTCATATTGATCTTTATTGGTCGGGTTTCCACCAAAATAAGAAATTTCATCAATTCTACTTAAAATTTCAAAAACAAACATTTGATAAACGTAAAATAACTTAAACTAGAAGTTTTACTATCTCAAGTTTTATTTTGATTGATTCTTCAATTTAAAAGTTTTCTTTGAATCCAGCTTTACTTCAAACTTTTTTTCTCAACTCGACAGTTGAAAAACAAATACAAATGCAGAAAGGGTAAGATTATTATGTTTAAAAAAGTAATTAATTTCTTCGTAATCTCGAAAATCTGCGCTTATGGCGTATTATAGCAGGCGCCAGAAGAAGTAAATATTTTATATTTAATGAAAGTCACAAATTTTGTTATCCTATTTTAAATTGAAATTTATAGGTTCTCTCAAGTTTTAATAAAGTTTAATTACCTTATGATTGCGTACTAAAATTAAAATTTGGGTTAATTGGTAAATGACTACTACTGGTTAAGTAGAAATACCTAATTGACTTTTTATTGATAACAATACAGTAAAAATTCTTTTTAATTGTTACAAATTTTGTACAGTAATGGACTAATTTATTTATTATCATTTCCAGCAGAATCGAATAATGTTCAAGGGTTATTTAAAGCAAATTAAATTTGCTTTATATTTTAATAATAAATTTATTTCAATTAGCATTACAACAGCATTGAAACGAATATTTAATTAACAAACGGAAAAAATAACTAAATTTAAAATGCTGAGGAAAGCCATTAGAAGTGATTAAACAGATCTGGTAAGTTCAAACGTGAATAAAATTATAATTTACGAAGTGCATTGCAGTTTTGTTTATCTTCGTTGTGAATATCATAAATTCTTGTTTAATTTGATTTTTCAAATACATGCTAATTTTATTTTTTAATTAAAAAAACTTCGTATTATACTATAGGTTGATTAATTTCAATTTCGTTATCTGATTATACGGCGCTGCGTATTTATTACTTTTAAAATTTGTTATTTTGAAATAAAAAGCAGGTCTCTGAAAACTTATAATTATTATTTTACATTCTGGAATAAAAACATGACAATATGAATTTGTGGTTTATTCCCGTAGGTGTAAAGTGATCCATCACCTGCGGACGACTGACTGCATGATTAACTGAACTATCTCTACGAGATAGAGGCACTGAGTCTCTCATCTAAACTGATTAATGGTTTTTATTGTATTTGTAGATCTACAGTAAAAGATTTCACAATAGCTTCCGATTACTATTATCACCAAAAGTACATTTTCCAAAACATTATGTTGCAATTCACACACTAAAGCTTTACTTATTTGATATTTGTTCTAAAAGATGTTTTATTGTCAGGAGAAGCAATAAAGTATTTGCTATTACAGATTTTATTTTCAATTTATCCATTACGATTTAACAGGATTTTAAAATCAACCTTCTTTATTTTTTGAATCTTACCTGAACTGAACTTGAAATTATGCTAATAATTCTACCCAAACAATATTGTGGTTGTCACTGACTATCCACAATTAACTATGTTAAAAATTTATTAAAGTGTCAGTAAACCAAGCACACCAAACACTGTAGAACAATAGGTTGCACCAAAATTGAAGTCAAAGAATCTTGTCGACAAATTACTGATATGGTATTTATATCATTACAAACTCTTAAATTATAAACCTGCTGAAACCAAATCAATGTATCAGGAAATTAAAACTTTTTGACTAACTTTGGAAAACTTACTTTAAGACAATATTCAGTTCCCTACTTGTATTAAAAATCAAGCCAATTTTACAATACTATTCACTACGTTCGAGTAGTCTCGTTACGTAATCTTTTTAATTTGGCATATGATGTTTTACGGTTTTTAACAACATTTCTAGAAAAAATTATTAATTAATTAATTTAAATTTACCCTTCTGGCAATTTTTTTTTACGAAAGCTAGCCTATTAGTGAAATTAAACATTTTGTTTAAAAATTAGTTTTTGTGCCTGGAAAAATAATAAACTTTCAGGTTGATATTATAATATTTACTTGAATAAAATACATTTAAATTAAATTAATTTTGAAATTTAACAACTCAATAAGAACTTTATTAAATAATTTCTTGTATATAAAATCAAAATTAATTTTAATTTTAAAAACTGACCTCCACGAGCCAGTTATTTATCTAATAGTTAGCACAATCAACTACTAACACGAAGGTATTCGTTCGAATCCATAAAAAGACTAAAGGTTGATTTATGTAGAACGTAACGTAACCACCACGATTAAATGCTAGACCGAACGCATGAAAGATACACCAATGAGAATATCAAATCGTGGCAGCTACGTCATGTCGGCGTTTTACATAAACCAACCTTAACTTTCTTGTGACTGTCTCCGTACTTCGGGAAAATACACAAATCCAACGGTTATTCTGGATTGATGTTTACTTAATTATTATTCCTCTATTATTTATGAAGGAAAATTATCAAACTAGGGGAATTCCTAGCTTTACATGACCTCCGAAGCACAAACAATTGTTCGGCTTATTTATTAGACCAATGACTGTTTCTGAAATTAATCCATAGATAATTCGTTCAATTCCGGTTCAAATAATTTGAAAATAATTAGTGCTGTTTGAGCAAACTCACTGCTATGTTTAATGCATTTTTGAATTTGTACATTACAAAACTTTTATTTTATTTAACTAATATACAGGTTTAAATACAATAAACAGTATATTTATAATGGTATTTAATACAATTAAAATGATGAATTTAATTTGCATTCTTTTACATTTAATTCTATTTTTACAGTTAATTTTTCAAATTTTCAGAATAATATTTATTCATAAAGCATTCCTTATAAACTTTACTAAGGAATTTCAGGTAACTATTAACACAGAACTATTGGAAAACAAAGTGCAAATGGATTACAGGTAATTAATAATCTAATATATTTTACAGAAAATTAAAGTTCTGAAATAAAATTATGCCAAAATTACTTAATGTCAATAAAAGAAGTATACGACATAAATACTGTCGTGTTTCAAAATGCAAAAAAAACATTAATTTCATTATTTTGTAAATAATTTTAAAAATTCAATTTGTTTCATTATTATTTATAACATTGTACATTGTATAAAGTTGTTAAGTTTTGCTATGAAAAATAAAATGTAAATAAAAAGGTAGGGAGAAGTAAGAGTAGGAGTGGGACCAGCAGGTCGATGCAGAAAAGAGACAGGCTCTGGCCTTGGCGCCAAGCGGATAAAACACCATTCCGCAATAATTAAAATTGTTAATTGTTTTTTTTTGAGTTAATAAATTAAGTTGATTTGAATTGTTTTTTAATTTAATTGACAAAGTGAAGTGCATAACAAATTGGAAACTGAAAGAAATTGTGAAAATTTAGTCGATGCACAAAGGTGCATAACAACGCAGCAAAATTTGAGGCCAGCTGCAGGATACCATGTGCGGCCTAACACCACACACAAAAGTAACAAAAGTGAGCATTAAATTTTAATTTACAATTTTAAACAATTTGAAGAGTCTCTTGCTACACACAAAAGAAATGGATGCCCAGCTATTTGGATTGATTTTGGCAATTTTTTATAAAATTTGCATAGCTCAGGACATTACAATACATAGAGCATAGAGAAATGACATTGTAAATGAATTATTTTAAAATCCTAATGTTACGCATAAAAATAAAAATGATATCAATAGAAAATGTTAATACTTTTCAATAGTGCTTAGAACATATGGACTACAAAGCTTTACTGTATTACCGGTTTCGGGAGTACTTCGAAGAGATTTCCCACCATCAGGCTCAAAATATTTTCACCAAAATATGAATTACAATAAATTTTCAAGTGATAATTCACAACCAAGTCAATAAATATGGTAACACAATTCCAACAGCAGACCAGCCAGTTCATAAAAGCTGTTGCGTAAACCACGTGCTGGTAAACACGTGGGACTGGTTTCATCTTTGTTTAAAATTTAATGTTTGTAAGTTAATTAGGGTAGCCACTATAGTCCATAAAGATAATTTAGGTAGAAATCTTGTAACCTCTTTAACAAAGTTTTGTTGTTTGGAAGTTTAAAAAGTAACTTAGAAGCTACTATTTACAACTAAAAGCAGCAGCCTCTAGTTTAATCTACAAAAAAGTATTTGGTCGAAACTTGCAAAATTTTATTTAAATATCCGGCTGCTGCAGAGTTCATCTATCTTGAAAAAATGATTTTCCAGTTCTGGACTATTGCAAAGTCAAGGAAGCGGTCACTTTTTTGTACGATCCCTGAAATTATTATTTGATTAAATGAAAGTCAATTTTAATTTATTACATTTCTAAACTAAAAAGCTATTGTAGCTGTGACAAAATTTTTCCTTAATTGAAATACCGAAAGTTTTTTACCTGACGTCGTTGACTGACATCCCTAATTGGAAGACAAAAGCCACTTTGTCTTATTACAGCGTTGTGAAATAATTTTTATGAAGAATCGACCAACATTTTAGAATTAATTGAAAGCAAGTCATATTACAATAACGTTTAGCTGAAGTTATGATTTAAGTCCTTAAGCAAATGGTTATTATTTAAGAACTTACGTATCCGCTTTTGCATAATTTAATTTAATATTCTCTCTAGTCTTAATCGCGTTGCTTTGAAATTGTGTTAATCAAGAATTTCTGTTGTTTACGCATTAAGCGGATCTATTTTTAACTGAAACTTAGATTTATGTTTAAAATTAAGTAAGTAATTAAGAGAGAGCTCTTCAAAAATTATTTGAAACAATAAATTCTCAAGAAATTCTGATAGCTAGGTACTTACGACAATAAATTTATTTGGGCACGAATTTTTTCCCTTTGTGTATAAACCGATATCAAATTTGCTATCTTTGACCTAGTAGATAAATCAACTTGAGTATTCAAGTCATAACGTTTACTAAATTTTTCCATTCAATTTTAGAACTTACTTTCCGTTGTAAAGGAACGCACAAAGACAAATAAAATTTAGATGTAAATATTTTAGTGAGTGCTTTTTCTTGTTCATTTTATGCACGTATACTTTCAACCTACAGCTTACATGTTATTGTTGATTTTATGGTCCAATATAAGTTTAAAAATTTAACAGACCTAATGAAGCCTAAATTTTCTAGCAGTATTACAAAAGAAAAATTTTTCTAAAATTTAAATTTAATATGCAACGTTTCGTATAATTTTATTTGAAGGAAGAAGAATAAAAAATACGAAAAACCCTGAAGTAGAAAGTGTGTAAAACAATAAGGAATTCGTATTCGGAAATTGAAGTGTACAGATCGGAAACATAGCACTTCGATATTGCTTAAAGAACGTTTATATATTGAAAAGATTTCCTCTGCTTTAGTTCATATAAAACTCTTTTCGATTTCGCAATTTTTATTACTCGCATATTATATGGAAATTGTTAAACCAAATAAATAACTTTGCTGCATGAAATGTTGAAATTATTTAAATGTTTTAGAGAATCGATATTCTGTTTGCGTAAGAAAATTTATTGGAGCAATACGTACCAACAAGTTTGTACCTGAAGATGGTCTTACTTACTAAAATTAATATAATTGCACTAATTTTAGATTTTACTTTAAACTACGTTGGTCGATGACGTACAAAATTTAATTTTCAAATTGCTTGAATACTAAACTTGAATATTTTTGATGTTGATTTGTTTCATTGTACAAACAATGCAGTAAATTTCTTACAAGTAAAACAAAAGATCTTAATACTAAAGCAGTTTAGTTTTACATTATTGTAAACATTACTATAACTTTTAATCTTTATTGTAAATATCTTCGTATCTACTCAGAAAAGAGAAAAAAAATGTTTGCATAACAAAACTGGATTTATAACACGAAATTGATTGATTTTATTCTAAAATTTTGCTGTGGTAACATAAACTTTGTTGTAACTAAAACAGTTTTTTTTTACTGCGACAAATCTTTTTCTTAGTGTGATTGAGTTTAAGTATAAAGTTGTAAATTAAATTAAAAATTAAATTATTAATTTTCTAATTTTTGGAATATACATCGTAGCATAATAATTTTAATTTGGTTAAAATGAGTTCATTTAATTTGATTAATTTTTAAAAAGTTCATATTGAACGACTCGCTTTATTCGATAACTTCTCAGAACGTTGTCATTAGAACTAAGTACTTCTATAAAGAAGATGAAAGTTATCTCTTCAGAAAAACCAATAAAAATTTGTAAAGTAAATATAAAAGTTACATAATTTCAATGAGGAAAAAACAAATAAAATGAGTTTTCTAAAAGGTACGCTTGTCCACAAAAGAAAAAATTTAATTCTATAGAGACTTCTAATAAATACAACGATAATCTTAAATGCTACAATAAGATCGTTGTCGGTAATTTTAACTTAAAGAAGTGCATAATGTTAACATAAAAATTACAAATATAAATACAATAAGAAACAATCCATGTATTCACAATTTTACGGTGTTATTACCTAATTAAGCTAGAGTTAATGCAATATTGAAAATCAGTAAAATATTGTCAATTTCTGATTGCTGATTGCATAGACAGTCATAGGAACTTATTTCAATAACATTTTCCTTAATTGTTTAATGATTATTTAAATATTATAACAATATTTAAATTCAATTAGAAAGCTGTATTGATTATTTTAGATCATCTGAATATTACTTTAATTTATAGTCTAAATATTGCGGTGCTACATAACATAGATGTTGGTAAAATACAGATTATCTACATAAGGACAATATTAAGTTGAATATTGAATATGGTCGGTATATTTTGGAATACCATGTTAATTATTCTGTCATCCCAATATTAACACAATATTAATTATTTGTGCATATTCTGATAATATTTCAAGTCAATATTGGTACAATAATATTAATTATGCATATTGGAACAAATCCTTGAAATTTAATATTTCTACAATGTAATCTTAATATTGGATTAGTATTGCTATTCTATGTAATCCCAATCTTAGTGTAAAATTGATTATTCATATTAAAACAATATTTAAACTAATTTTTAATATGTTGTTTGTAGTTTCAATGCTGGGACGCTATATTATTTATTATATTATCCCAATAAATTTGTTATGCATGTTTAGACAATTTTTAAATGTAATTCTTTATTGGATTGCTGTATATATCAGTAATAGAACCGGTTAGAGAGAGAGAATTCTGTGTTCTACTATATAATTGTACCCATTATTAGGAATAATCAAATTACTTAGAAAATTGTGCGCTACCAGTGGTTCTTGTTCAGGTATCCGTTGTAATAGATCTTGAGCCGTCTTTATCTAAGCGAAACGTTTCTCAAAAACCTGAATACCTGAATATAGGCTTAATCTGCCTGATAGTACCATAACTATCTGAATCTTAAATTCTTTCTCTCAGCATGTAACAATTATTTGCATAACTATTTTCCGCTACCCTTAACTATCGATCGCGCCCTACGCCCATGATGGGCATTCGTTGCTTCTTCACGCACTCTCCTCCGCGCAGCTTCGGTTCGTTACCAACTTCGCGCGTAAGCCAAGGACTTCATGTTGAATCGTCAAGTAAGACGGATGCATTTTTGAGAAGTGCAGTAGAAGTCAGATAGATTATCATATTTACGATAATTGCAATTACGGAAGGGTCCAGTTTTGGGATTTAACCTGAGGCGTGAAGTAAAAGTAATTGCCAGCAAATTTAATGTCGACATTAGATGTAAATTAAATGAACGTGTGTTCAATCTTTAAAACGACGAAAAGGTCGTGTTTGATTGTCTTGCCATCTTTGAATCAGAATCGACAATTTACTGTGTTGTGTAATTGTACTAGGTGCTTCAATATTTATGCACAAGGTGATTTTCTGTTCGGGCTCATCGATCTCATCATCCTCCGACTAAGCTACTGGTTTTCCACGCAGCGAAGTGAAACGACCCGTCCACATATTTGTCTTCAGTTTGGAAACACGGAGGGTTTGGGTGGTGTAACCACTGTCAAAAGAGATCTTGTAAACGTACCTGTACGCTTGGGTAAGTTTTTATTAACTTTTTTTATAATTAATTTTTTTTTTTTTTTTAACGTATTTGGTTCCGATTAGTAGTGCGACATGTCCGTACGCCACATTTTAGCTGCCGTATCAAAATTGGTAAATTGGAAATTGTTGCAATAGCGTTCATAGTAGATTGTACCTACGTATTTTTTTTATTATAAGATTTTATTATTATTATTATTCATTTATTTACGGAATACCTCCTTATAACAATATACAATAACACAAAAATAACCACATGGGGGTGAGCCCAAAGATTAAACTTGACCAATAAATCCGGGCAATCTAATGTGTAATTTAAAAATTTGAACATAAAACATATATCCATGTACTTTCTTCTGTTGGCCAATCTAGATAAACCCAGATATCCTAGTAGCATATCGTAATCGACATCAAAGCATATGTGGAATTTAAAGCATACGAATTTTACGAATTTCCTTTGAAGCTTTTCTAAACGATCAATGTATGTCGAGTGGTGTGGATTCCAAACAATTGAGCAGTATTCGATATGTGATCTGACATGGGTGGCAAATAATAAGTTTAAGGTTCTCAAGTTAGAAAACTCATGTGTATGTCTAAGGATAAAACCCAACATTCTGTTACTCTTGGTGATAATGTCATTTAAGTGAGAAGTGAAACTAAAATTGGACTCCACCGTTACGCCCAAATTTTTGAAACATGTTCTAGCGCATTATCTAACAATCTGTACGAGTTCTTTAAATGGCTTGTTTTCTGTGAAAAGCAAAAAAGCTTACATTTGGTAATATTTAGTTCGATGAAGTTGGCTGTGCACCATGATTCAAATCTGAGCAGATCCTGGCAAATTAACTCGTATTCATGAATGGAATTTGCAGTCTTGAATATTTTTAAGTCATCTGCATATAACAAAAATTTGCAGTGTAAGAAAACCGATTTAATGTCGTTGATGTATAAAATAAACAACAACGGACCGAGATGAGAACCTTGAGAGATTCCAGATTTGACCTTTATGTTGTGCGAATACGAATTTGCAATTTTGACCCTTTGGAGTCGATCGGACAAGTATGAGGCAATCCAATTAAGCAACTTAACTCCAATTCCAAGTTTATCCAACTTCGATATTAATCGTTTAATATGTACACGATCGAAGGCTTTAGTGAAATCGGTGTAAATACAGTCAACACTCCCGTTGCGTTCTAGGTTATCGATGACATATTCCAAAAACGCACATAAATTTGTAGCGGTTGATCGGTGTTTGACGAAGCCGTGTTGTTCGTCAACAATAATGCTTTTGACCGCCCAATAAAGCTTATCTGTGACAATCTGTTCAAACAGTTTGGGAATCACCGATAGTATGCTAATCGGTCTATAATTTCCAACATGACAGCGATATTTCCCTTTGAATATGGGTGTGATGGATGAAACCTTCCAAACACTAAGAAAGCAACAAGTCTAGAGATTTATTGAACAGCAATGTTAGAGGTTTTACAAGGCTTTCACCGCAGTTTTTAACAAATGTTGCAGGGATGCCGTCCGAGCATGGGTTCGAGAACGCTTTAAGTAAACCCAATTTATCAATTACTTCCTGTTCGGTGATAACGATATCCATTAAATTAACACAACTCCCTTTTTGAGAGTCCCATGTGGTGCTAGCGGCATTTTCCGGATAGTCACAGTACGCATTCTTGAATGAGTCCACAGAAAGATTGGCTATGCCGTTGATATCATCGTAGCTGTTTGTAGCATCGTGCATTTTTGAAGGAATGTCATGATTGTGTAAATCCGACTTTGATTTTACGAACGTCCAGAATTGCTCTGAGGAACTATCGGTATTTTTATTTGCGAAAGTGGAAGCAAATTCTTTTTTTTAGGATTCACGCTCTGTGCTTCCATATTTAACTGGAGCTGGTTTTTTTATTATCTTAGGTTTCATCACACAATTACTGGAAAAGATCGATTCCAGGTGTGGTGAGGAGTTTATTGCTTTAGCAAAGAATGTTCTCATTACAAGCAATAGACGCTTTTTTATCAAATATCAAAGTGAATTTACAGATCTTTATATTATTTATTATGGAGTGTCACAGGGTAGCATTTTAAAACCTATTCTGTACTTACTATTTACATCCGTCTTACTAATAGCAGGAATCATAATAAATAGTCACATTTGCTTATGACACTGCAATGCTGTCATCGCAAATTAATCCGGCAATAGTATCAAAAAATCTACAAATGAACCTTGATATGATGCAAGAAAAATAAAAAATGAATGCAAATGAAACAGTCTATAAATTTTACCCTCACCACAAAAAGTGAAAATTTCCCTCCCGTCAAGTTGAACGACTGCCAATTACCCCAGAGTGCAGATATTAGAACTTACATTAAAATTCAACCAAATATACTGGATGATAGGACGAAATTCCCAACTCTTGATCGGAAATAAACTACTCCATTACAAACCCATTATCAAACCTATTTAGACTTATTGTATCTACCTCTTAGGCTCAGCTGCTAAATCCAATCTTGAAATACTGCAGAGATTTCAGAACAAATGCTGCCATTCAGCTTGATATACTTATTTCATCGAGAAGTCTACTGTAAATTATCATGAAAGACTTATAGGGTAATGATCAAGTGTGCAGACTGAAAGAGTTATTCTATTAAACTTAAATTAATATCTAATTTAATGTTAAATATCAGAACTAAAATGTTTTTAAATTATCATAATTAAATTTTTTTTTGTAATTTAATTTATTGTGATAACTTAAAAACAGTTTAGTTCTGAAAGTGTGTGTATTTTTTGGTTTTTCTAATATCAAGTTACACTACTATATTGATTAATATTAAATAGTAGTTATTTATTTTAAATATGCAAATTGTTCATTGTAACACTCTGTGCATGTTTTTATTATTTGTTTATCTACTAAAAAGCTAATTATTATAAAATAGGTTGCTGTATTCGGAAAAGTTAAATAAAAAGAAAAATATACTAATTATGTTAGGGACTTATGAGAGACTTCCAATGTGACATCAAAGTTGTATTGTTATTTTCTTTCAACAAAGGAAATACATGCAAATAAATGGTTTATCGAATATGCAATATTAATTATGTTTTCTATTTAGTTTATATTCCCTTTGAAATGTTCGATAGTTCCAGTTATCTATTTGTGACCGGGATTTAATTTTTTGTTTATAGACTTTGATGTAGGTTAACTTAAGATGCCGTACCTGAAACATAATTATTTATAAAAAATTTTGTCTTCCGTAAGCTATAAAATCAACGAGTCTAAGATATTTTCGCCCGATTTAATTTAGTCATTAAACATTAATAAAATCCTTTAAGCAAAATTTAATGGGCTAGCAAGTTATTAAATCACAAAACGTTAGTCATTTTAAGAAAATAACCTAAAAAATGAATTTTTTAAGTAGTTACTGTGGTAGTTAGTAGTATGTAATGTTAAAATAAACAATTTAAACAAATATTAAAATAATGAATTTTAACTGTTACGTAAAGAATACATACTTACATAGAAAAATAATATTTAAAACACAATAAAAACGACAATAATTTACATTTAACAAGAATAAAACTGACAAAAATCTTGTACTGACTAAGAATTTTGAAAAAATTACTTTATAAAAAAATAAAAAATAAAAAGTTGTAAAAAATTTATGTTAAAAATTTTGCAGTTGGATTGTAATTTTGGCAGTAATTTTAATAACCTTTCATAGAGAGCTAATATAACATAATATTAGTTTAATTATAAAAGTGGGGAGAGAATATTAAGTAAATAGGTTAATGATGATTCGTATTTCAAAATATAATAATTATATTAATAGTGTAAATTTGATCATGTAATTGAATAGGTGATAATCTCTAAATGCAAATGTGGAACAATATATTATATGGATTTCAAGTTGATAATAATATAAAGGAATAATTTGAAATAAATTTTGGAAAAACTGTATAATAAATATTGAAATGGTTATTAGATTATTATTATTAAAATTACATTAGATAGATGATTTACAAAAGTACACAGATGTATAAAAAATAATTTGTTCGATTGAATCGATTTGTTAATGCCTAATTTGAATTTGATGATGTGATGTACAGTATTTTTAATTTAATATTTTATAAGGTTTGTAAATAGTTGGAAGTTGTAGAGGTTATAAAAAGTGTAAAATTGACGGAAGATTAAAATTTCTTTCAGGAAAAATTTTTTTTCATAAAGGAATATGGCAACAGAATATTTTATTTTAAAAGTTGAAAACAATCTAAGTAGAGGGGTAGGGCCAGTTCTGGATCAATTTTTTCAAAATTTTTCTAAGTCCCGAAATATGAAAAATTCTTCTAAGTCCCGAAATGTAAAAATGTTTCTAAGTTCTAATCTATTGCTTATCATAGGTATTTTAAGATTTTATTGTAATTGATAATCACTTAAGTGTTTTGTATCATGATACAAAAATGTGCACTTAATATTAGAAAGTCTATAGGGCCACTTAAATTAATATCGCTAATCAAAGTATTTTAAGTACTTGTGATAAAAAGCACTTAAATATATTTTTGATAATATAAACGAATGATCCATTAACTTTCTTCCGGCATATTGTTTCTGGATTATATAAACCCTGTAATATTTTTCTAAGTTCTAATCTAATGCTTATCATAGGTATTATAAGAATTTATTGCAATTGATAATCACTTAAGTGTTTTGCATGATAATACAAAAAATGTGCACTTAATATTAGAAAGTCTATAAGGCCACTTAAATTAATATCGCTTATCAAAGTAGTTTAACTACTGCGGCCAAATAAGCACTTAAATATATTTTGATAACATACATTAACATTCTTACGCCATATTGTTTCCGGATTATATAAACCCTGTAATATTGTGATAAAAGCGTAGTTCGATATAGACGTCTATCGCTTAATATTCGTATAACAAGTGTTTTAAATATTTAAGAAAAATGTCTTCGCCTACTAAAATATCAACAGTCATCGTTCGAATGATGAAAGATGCATACTTAGAATTAATAAAAAATCCTGAAGATATAGAAAAATGGATAAAATTAGGATTTAAAAATATACGATTATTAAATTCAGCTCTTAGCATCAATGAATTAAGTAATGGTAGTAGAAAAAAAATTGAAAATCATCTAGGATTGATCAAAGGTAAAAATTTTACTCATTATTTATTCATTTAAAAAAGCATATTTATTTTGTTTGAAGGTTATATAACACACATTAAAGCTTTACGTAGGAGAGGAGGCTCTATAGTAAATAACGTGAAACGTCGAAGTGATCGAATTAAATGGGAAGAAGTACATTCCGCCTTTAAGAACCGCATAAGAACAGGTGTAATTATTAATTTAAAACATGTGGATCCTATCACCTTTCTAGAAGATGCTCAGTTTCTTTACGCCGCCAGAGTAAAAAATACGTTAAAGTCCCAACCGCTACTAAAAATTAATGTTGATTTATGCTGTGAGTTTTCCAATCACACAGGTGACGAAATTATTAAAGAATTGAAACACTTTAATACTCCTAATGCTAAAGTGGATTCGACTACAGATTTGAAGGAATGGTGGAGTTCAAATGTTCAAGATAATATTTCAGTACAATTGGAAGATTTTCAAGAACGGGGTAGTGGCTGGAGTTTAACCAGCATAATAAATGTAGCTGTTAATTTTAATCGACATGAACCATTCAGAGGATCATCATACATACCCTTACCTAAAGACATCGCAAATAAGAAAGCATGCATCAACATTAGGAATGAAGATCAGGCATGTTTTGCCTGGGCAGTGATATCAGCATTATATCCAACAGAAATGAATAATAATAGAATATCTTCATACCCTCACTATTCTGATGTTCTAAATCTAGAAGGAATTTCATTACCAATGACTCTAGACCAAATTAAAAAATTCGAAAAGAAAAATAATATTTCTATAAATGTTTTCATCTTAAAACCTATTGGAAAACGTCACGATGTCGTACCCACCTTACTAACGAAGAATTTTACAACAGATGATAAACACATTAATCTACTTTTACTGGAAGATTCTTATAATAAGGATAATGATAAAGAAGACGGTGAGAATGAAGAGGATGCTGATGATATGCCTACAATAAAATACCACTTCTGCTGGATTAAAAATCTCAGCAGATTAGTCAATACTCAGCTGAATCAAAATCACCATAAAAAAAGAATATGCAACAGATGTCTTCATTATTTCAAAACTGATGAGAAATTGAAAAACCACGAGGTTGATTGCGGAAACATTAATAATTGTAAGGTTCACATGCCTGCCCATGGTGATGTAGTAAAATTTACGAATTTTAAAAATAAGGAGAAGGTACCATTCGTTATATATATGGATATGGAAAGCATTTTGAAACCTATAAATGAGCAACGTGGTGTAAAAACTCAAATGTATCAAGAACATATAGCATTTAGTGTAGGATATTACTTCAAGTGTAATTACGATAATTCATTATCTTATTATAGAAGTTATCGTGGAAGTGATTGTGCTAAATGGTTTGCTACCGAACTTCAACAAATTGTCGAAGATGTTGAGCCCGTATATTGGGCTGCACAACCTATGTCTTTATCTTCAAAGGAGGAGCAAGATTTTCAACGAGCTACTACCTGCCATATATGTGATAAAAAGTTTTTACCTAATGACTTTAAAGTGCGTGATCATAACCACATAACTTCGGAATTTCGAGGTGCAGCTCATAACGAATGCAACATTAACTATTATGACTCAAAAACGATACCTGTTATTGCCCACAACTTATCAAATTATGATAGCCATTTCCTAATTAGAGATATTGCACTACAAATTGAAGGAAGGGTATTTCTACTTCCAGTGAACAAAGATAGATACATTTCATTTACTAAATATATGAAGGGTAGTAAAATCATGTTTAGATTTATTGACTCATTCAGGTTTCTACCATATAGTTTGGATAAATTAGCATCATATTTAACTGAATTAAAAAATGTTAAAAGTGAATACCCAAACAACCTTCAATATAATTTAATGAGGCGTAAAGGGGTATTCCCTTATGATTATATAAAGTGTACTGCTAATCTTGAGGAACCCGAATTACCAGAAAAATCTAAATTCTACAATCGACTCACGGAAAGCACAATAAAAGATGAAGAGTATTCTCATGCTCAAAACGTATGGAAAATGTTCAACATTCAAAATTTAGGGGAGTACTCTGACTTATATTTAAAGACAGATGTACTGCTATTGACTGATGTTTTTGAGAATTTCCGCGAAACTTGTTTTAATGCTTATGGACTAGACCCTGCACATTATGTATCAGCTCCAGGTCTTACTTGGGATAGTATGTTGAAATTAACCAAGGTCGAGTTGCATCTGATCACAGACATTGATATGTTAATGTTTGTTGAGCGAGGTATTCGAGGAGGTATCTCTCAATGCAGTAATCGGTATGCAAAAGCTAATAACAAATACATGCCTAATTACGACCAGACTCAACCCGACATTTATCTTCAATACTACGATGTCAATAATTGTAAGTATATTTTCTTTAAAAAATATAATTTTTATGATATACTTATGTTTCTTTCAGTATATGGTTGGGCTATGAGTGAATTTTTACCAAGCGGAAATTTTTCGTGGCGTAAAAATACCGATATAGATGTGAGTCAAACCCCCGATGATAGCAGTATAGGCTTTATTTTGGAGGTAGACTTGGAGTATTCAGACACATTACACGATGAACACAACGATTTACCTCTATGCCCTGAGCATCGAGCACCACCCAACTGTAGACAAAAGAAGCTTCTCACAACTCTTTTTAATAAGGAACGCTACGTTATTCATTACCGAGCACTCAAACAAGCTCTAGAATATGGTATGAAAATCTTAAAAATCCATAGAGTACTAGAATTTGAACAATCGGCATGGTTGAAACCCTATATTGAACTAAATACTCGAATGAGGACTAATGCTAAAAATGAATTTGAAAAAACATTTTTCAAATTAATGAATAATGCGGCATTTGGTAAAACCATGGAAGACGTGCGTAAAAGAAAAATTGTTAAGTTGGTATCAAAGTGGGATGGACGCTATAGTGCTAAGGTGATGATTGCTAAACCTAATTTCAACAGTAGAACTATTTTAGATGAGAATTTAACGATAATCGAGTTAAATAAGACAGAGATTCTGATGAATAAACCTGTGTATGTAGGTATGAGTATATTAGATATATCTAAAACCAAGTTATATGAATTTCATTATGCATACATGCGTAAAAACTTCCCGGTCAAAGTGCTCTACTGTGACACCGATTCGCTTGTTTATGAAATTAGATGTACGGATGTGTACAACACCATCAAAAGAGATATTCATCGTTTTGATACTAGTGATTATAAACCTGATAATCAATTTGGTATACCCCTTGTAAATAAAAAAATACCAGGACTAATGAAAGATGAGAACAATGGTCAGATTATGACTGAGTTTGTAGGTCTTAGATCTAAAATGTACAGTATACGTGTGGAGGGTGAAGACGCTGTTAAAAAGGCCAAGGGCGTTAAAAATTACGTAGTAAAAACTCGAATTTCTTTTAATGATTATATAGATAGTTTAATTAACAATAAGCTAATTTTAAGGGATCAAAATAGTATTAGGTCTGTAAACCATATTGTGTATAGTATTAGTCAAACGAAAATTGCTCTGAGTTCAAACGATGAGAAAAGATGTATGCTTCCTAACACTTCAGACACATTAGCCTGGGGCCATTATAGATTAAAAAATAAATAAATAAAAAATAATACAAGTCTTTTATTATTCGAAAATATATGAAGTATAATAATTATTATTTAATTGAGTATTTAGATATCCATGTTGGTTTTTGATATCCCATCCACTTAACATATAGCTGATCGCCTCGTTTACGTAACACTTTTTCAATTAGAAAAGTATCAGGGTAAGCTGTAGTTTGAAGTTCTTCCGTATAAAACATGCCTTTAATAGGATTTCCGCTAAGATCTTCAATGTTGTAAGTCGTAGGACTTCCTAGATTAACCCTAACGATTTTAAACAATTCTGCAGTCCAATTTGCGTTGTAACCTTTATTGAATACAGATTTGTACTTGGAAATTCGTACAAAATCACCAATTTTAAATTTTATTTTTCCAATTTTCTTATTTATATTGTAGACGTTTAACTTCGTGGAAGATTTCACATCACAAGGACGCATCTTAATTGTTCTATGCTTACGATGATTATAATTATCAGTAACAGAAGCTAGTATATCAATCCATTTATATTCAGCTCGATAGCTAAACTCTTTGTATAAAATATTTTTTAATGTTCGTATGACGCGCTCAACAATTGAGGCTTTTTTAATACTATATGTAGAGTAATGATTTATCTTATTACTTTTCATTAAGTCAGAAAAATTTTTATTATAAAATTCTTTGCCTTCATCGGTTTGTAAATTTTTAGGTTTTCGTCTGTTCATAAGAATTGACGACATCGCCTTCGTTACTTCTATACCGGTTTTAGATTTTAGGGGGTACGTCCACAGAAATTTAGAATAGCAATCGATAACTAATAAAATATATTTATAACCGCTATTATATTTGGAATAAGATATGAATTCCGCCAAATCGGCCTGCCACAGGTCATTGAGGCCTTTGATCATTACACTTCTACGGGGAAAGTTTTTTCTAGCACTTCTATGAATTTCATTCACGATTGAACGTTTCGACATTATTTAGAGAAATGTTATGTATTTCTTGCGTTATTTTTTATTGATGATAGCGTTAATTGTTTTCTTAAAACCATCCAGCATAGTATTACAAGCGGTTTTAAATTCTTTTAAATCTCTCTCAATCGACTGTTGATATGCATCAAAAACGTCTTTCTTTGATTCCTCATCAATATTATGAATCAATACCCACTGATCAAATTTTTTTACATACTCAGAAGTTTTTTCAGATTTGATCTCAATGGTATCAACACGTTCTTTTAGAGACTGGATAAACAGTACTATTGTATCTACGTATTGCTTATTTACAGCATCAAATTCATTAACTCCGTTTGATAAGTTTGTTATTCTTTTAGATTGCATATCATAGTTACGATTTTTAGTAAGTTTAAAACCAATACCTGTGGCACCCTTAGGACCTTCCTTTGGATGTATTTTACTACGACCGAATATGTCAATGCTCATTTTTAAACTGTATACTAAACTAGAAAACTTTTATTTATATTATAATTTTAGCCTCTACTAACTCTTCCAAGATACTGATAATTTCATTGTCATGACTGTTATTACCAGCTTGTTGTGATGCATGTAGAAGCATGAGCCGTTGCACGAGTTCCGAAGGACTGTCCCAATAAACATAATCAAGTTTATTATCATTTATGAACTTATGCTTCAGTTCAAATCCTGCACCTTTCTTTGCGAATAAACTTTTTATTACTTTCGTGTACTTTACATCTCTAGTTCCAAGTATGGGGTTTTCATAGTAATAACCTCTTTTATGCGCGTTGGTTTGAATCAAAATTTGTTTATACTGCTGCAGATCGCTATTGGTATAATTTTTAGGCGATTTCTTAAATATCAATTCGTATAATCCTGCAGTACCATCGTATACTTTACCACTTACACTAAAATTATTAGAATCTTGATGAAATTCAATTTCAGTGTTTCCAATCTTCCAAGCCTTAGTATCAGGATCATGATGAACACCGTAACGATGATCCATTAAATTGTTAGTATCATGTATAGCCAGATCAATATATCGCTTATGTAACAACTCATTAATGCTGGCATCACTCGCCTCGCTGTAATATTCCTCATCATCATCATCAGCAGCGTCCTCGATTTTTACATCATAGTCATCATCTTCACCGCTTGAGCTGCCTTTAATTTCTCCCTGTTCACTCGGATTACTTTTAACACTACTTTTTATAACAGGTGTTTGAGTGGAATTCACTGTAGCGGTAGGCTGATTGGAATTTAGCTCAGCTTTTAAACGTTTGGATGTTTTCTTTAATGAGGCTAGTTCTTTAATAGGATTTACTATAGGTTTATATTTCTCTTCCGAAATTCTTTGAACAGCTGCGTGACCACGTTGTAGTTCAAGGTACTTGCGTTTTACAGATTTACGTGCTCTAATAATTTTTTTAGTCAATTCAATATCATCCGCATCCATTTTTAGTAAAATCTAATTATAATAATTGTTTAACGTATCAAGATGCGTGTACATGTCAGGAAGAGGTTGTAGGTTATAAGGGGTATGCACTATTCACTCAAGACTTATATACGAATCAAAGCCTTTCCTATATCTACCATTATTTATATCAGACTCTGTATCTATCACGATAAAACCGTGAGGTTCTTTCCAGCATTCACCGCATATCGTTTTAAATTTATTAAATGATAAATCGGTTCCGATGTGATCGTCATACACATGCTTTAAGTTCAAAACATCCTGTTTAAATAGTATAATTAAGTTTGCATTATCTCGTATTAACTGTTTAGGTATTTTTGAATAAGTTTGACTGAGATAGAATGAATCAATTAAATTATGCCGACCCATACAGAAATAATCACGAACACTCGCACTCTTATCAGTAACGATGTCATCAAACACCATAATTGAATGAGACTTTGCCTCACTTACGGGTATAACATCTTCATGCTGCGAAAAGGTAAAGTATCCTAAACCCTTTATAGGTTCGAGAACTTTTTTTAGATATTCATACTTTGGCTGATGTAAAGATTTTGAAAAGATGTATATGTTTTTAAATTTCAAACCATTAGGTTCTTCTATAAGGCTGATGAGTGTATTTGTTTTACCGCATCCTGAACTACCTGCCATAATACATCTAATTGAATCAGGTAATAAGGTACTATGCTTTTTTGTATAACTTTCATGGTCATGATTGTTAACTCGAAGAGTATCGCGTTGTTTAATAAACCTCATCTCGGAATATAATAAATGAAATATAGGTTTACGTTTATATATATAAATAGCTAAAAATAGTCGTCAACTTTCTCATTAAATGCTTACCCACCGAGGTGAAGGTTTGGTTAACACCATAATAAATAAATTACCAGTAGAGCTCCATATACCAGGTTATCAATATTGCGGTCCAGGAACTAAATTACAAAAACGTCTGGCTAGAGGTGATCCCGGAATCAATCCTTTAGATTCAGCCTGTAAAGAGCACGACATTGCATATTCACAACATAAAGACTTACAAAATAGACATCTTGCCGATCGTGTATTGGAAGAGCGTGCGTGGGAACGAGTAAAATCTAAAAACGCTCAAATAGGAGAAAAAGTTGCAGCGTGGACCGTGTTAAATACGATGAAAACTAAAAGAAAGCTGGGTATGGGGATTGGAACCAAACGTAAAGTAATACTCGGAAAAGGACTTTTAAAAAATATATCTCAAGAACTTGAAAAATCTAAATGTAATAATAATAATAATAAAAGAAATATTAAAAACGTTTTAACGGTAGCTAAGCGTGCAGTTAAAAAATTAGGAGGCAAACGTAATATTAGAATACCTCGAATAATACCCGTACCTAAGCAAGGCGGAATTCTACCATTTTTGATTCCACTCTTTGCCGGTTTGAGTGCTGCTGGTGCATTAGCAGGTGGTGCTAGCGGCATAGCTAAGGCCATTAACAATGCTAAGAAGGCAAAGGATCAACTTGAAGAAAGCGGTCGACATAACAAAATGATGGAAGCGATTGCAATGGGTAAAAAGGGTGAAGCTTTATATTTGAAACCATACAAAGGTGGTAGTGCATTATTTTTAAAACCATATTCAAAAAACTGAATGAGTTGCCTCGGAGAGCTCTAACCGATGTGGATTTACGAAAATATACTATCAATATTCCTAATTTCCGAGGCGTTTTCATGAGAGATACCTTACCCTCTACTCCGAAACTGTTCGAATGTGGTATAATAAACTTGGATGTTATGAACGGGCGCGGAACTCATTGGGTTGCATATAAGAAGAATTACAATAATGTGACGTATTTTGATAGTTTTGGTGATCTGAGACCTCCGCAAGAAGTCATTAAATACTTTGATGGTTGTAAAATAAAATATAATTACACACGTGAACAAAATTTTAATACGATTATATGTGGTCATTTATGTTTAAAATTTTTATGTAAAATTGAATAAATACTTGATCATTAATAAAAAAATCTTTAATAATGAGCCAGACGTTTACTCTGACGGGTGTGGGTAATTCGCTTAGTGTGGATTACTTCCCACCAATTCAATTGAATCCTAAAATTGACCACGTTTTAGGGTTAATAGGTTTCTACGGTTGTAATTCCATAAGAAATATCTACGATGGGAATAATAAGTTTTATTATAACGAAAAAGTTATCACGATACCATCGGGTGCTTACGAAATAAGTGAATTAAATAAATATCTGAAATCTATCGTGAATGAAAAATTCAACTTATGGGCTAATAATAATACATTAAAATGTGAAATATTTTCACCTGTTGAAATTGATTTTACGAAACCCGACAGTATAGGCCGTATGTTAGGTTTTTCTAAAAAGAAATTACAACAAAGTATTAAGCACGAATCTGATTTAAATGTTCAAATTATTAAGGCCACAAACATTCAAGTCGATTGTAATATAACTGCAGGTGCGTATCGTAATAATGATCTGGCACACACAATATTCGAATTTGATCTATCGGTGGAACCCGGATATAGATTAACCCGAGAGCCTGCAAACATTATATATTTACCTGTTACTGTAAATACTATTCATAACATCACCTTAAGGTTATTGGATCAGTTCGGTGAAGCGGTAGATTTTGGCGACGAATCTTTAACTATACGCTTAGAGTTGAAACAGGATGGGCTTAAATCTCAATATCGGTATAAATAAGTCTGCTAATACTTTAATGGGTATTATACCTTCGAATGTTAAAGTGCTCACATCTGCCGAGATAAGATTTTTGGAAAGTTTGGGATTTCGTGTAATAAATAAATATTATAATAATGCAAGAAGAGCAGGCACTTCAAAATATATTCGCTGACGTATCTTATTCAGACCTAGTAATAGATAATTCATCCCATACATACCACCCTTATACTGTAAACGCCTTTGATAACTCGGATGAGGTTAGACTCATTCTCGAGAAGGGAGATTTGATCACTGCCACTCATGATAGTAAGATTTATATTGAAGGAACAGTTACACCTGCGGATCCGGCGAAAGCTTTCCAACTTAACGATCCTCTATTTTTATTTGAGGAAATACGTTATCAACTTGGTGATGTTGTGATCGATAGTTGTAGAACGCCTGGCATAGCAACATCTATTTATGGTCAATGTCGTTACACTCCTAGAGAATCAAAAGGATTAGGCTCTGCCGGGTGGTACGTTTTAGATGAAAAATCACAAATATTCAATACATCTACGAAGACATTCAGTGCTGTAATACCATTAAATCATATATTAGGTTTTGCATCTGATTATCAGCGTAATATTATAAATATGCGTCAAGAATTAATTTTGATTCGTTCTAATTCTGATACCGATTGCTATAAGGGAGAAACCGCTGTAACAATAAAAATTTCAAAAATTAACTGGCGTGTACCCCATATTACTCCTAGCGATACTGCAAAATTGGCGATATATAACAGCTTGAAACATCAAAAAACAGTAAAAATCGGATTTTATGGAAGAAGCTTATATCAATATCCCTCTCTACCTACCACATCTAACTTGGCAATTTGGGCCGTTCAAAATTCGGTAGGATCCCGAAGACCTCGATGGATTTTTACCTCATTTCAAACAAGTAAACGAAACAATCTTGCTTCGGATGCAAGTACTTTCTCACAATGTGGAATATCAGACGTTACAGCTTTCATTAATCAGAATCGAATTCCATACGAAAAAAGAAATAATGATTTTTCTAAATGTCGATACGTGTTGGCTTATGATGATTATGTATCATTTCAAAAAAAGTTTTTAAATAAGCAGTTTTGTGAACCGTTATTAGATTTTAAGCAGTTCGGTCAAGGCCCGATTTTCGTTGTAGATGCATCAAAGCAAAACGAACTGGTTCACGAACCTGTATTAAGTTTAAAATTGGAAATAGAAAACAAAGAAAATTTTCCTGCTGATACCTCCGCATATGTATTAATTTTACATGATTCTGTTTATGAATATGATCCAATTTCCGGATTGGTAACCATTGTATGAATAAAAAATTTTTTTAGTATTCGAAATAAATAAACAATTCAAATTTTATAATTCTGTTTTATTTCTTCTATAATAATAATAATGAATATAATATATAATTATCAGTAATGATAAAATAGACGGTGGTAAAACTTGACCTAGGATTGGAGACTTATGATTGTATAAAATCTCTTCAATAAATAAATTTTCATCTTCCGATATTAAATTCCATGTAGATTGCTTAATTGAGTTGCTGTCAATAAATCGCAATTTGTATAATAAAAATATTCGAGGTTCAGTTAAGTGATATAAGAATGTTGACCCATTTCTACTTTTTTTATATTCCATTGGAAACCATTTTAAGCATAGTGCTTCATTAAGATTATCCAAACCATACATTTTAATATAATTTAAACATATTGTAATATTTTCCACGCTCGTAGGGGCTGATACGTACAAAGTATTATTTAAAACTTGGGCTAATGAAATAATGATTATAGTCGAATTCATTTTTGCTATGCGTATCAGCTGCATTCCAAAATAGTTATGACTACGCAGATATGAACTCAGTAATTTATATATATATATATAAGGGTAAAGAATAACAGTGTTATAATACATAGTATTTTTATTATGAATTAAACTACATTAATGATATGCTACAATACATTTTAATCTTGCATCAATTCATTTAAATTTTGCTTAATTACTTCTGGAAACATATATAATAATTCGATTAAACATATCAAGTTTATTCCTTGGTGATATGATAGAGATTTCGCCATTCCATCGAAATTAAGGAACACGTCTCCACCTAGTTCAATGCATCCATAAAGTACTTCGTGGTAGAATTCTTTTAGATGGAATCCCGCAATTTCTCCAATGCACAAATTTATTAATGGCAAAATTTCTAGCAACCTAATCATCGTAATTTCAGCCACGCAAATATAAAAATCATTTTTCTTCAATTGTATTACGTAGTTCTTATTATACAATTGCCCGGTGACTTTAAATCCGCTGTCAGCATTTTCCATAGGATCTAAACCACCATTTTTAAAAAAATTTTTAATTTGATTGACATTAACGTCGTTGGTCAACATTCCCCAATCCTCACAGCTTAATGGTATAGTGATACCATTTGATCCAATGATTTGTAACATTGGAATCCAATTTTCAACATCAATACCTATAGCTATAAATTTTGTTTGGGATTTATTTAATGCGTATTTTGTTACATGAATTAGCTTCAGCACATGCATTATTTTAGGTGCTTTATTCGGAGTATTTACTGAAAAAAATAGAAATACAAATTAATAGAGAAATATAAATATAATATGAAAAAATTAAACTGATAAGGGTTAGGTATGTATCCCTAGACTAGTGTCTAAAAACACATACCTACCCCTAACAGTTATTTAAGTTACTACTACTAATTTCAATACAACTTACTTGTTTGAAATGTTTCTGCAGATCTCTTCAAAGTTTTGACTTCTACTTTTGTATCCATTTTTTGAGTATGTTGAATGTTCTGCACGATATTGCTGTCAAGACGACTTGGACTGTGATGATGAAAAGAATTTATTTTGCAGGGTATATATACGTTAATGGATCATTCGTATATATTATCAAAATATATTTAAGTGCTTATTTGGTCTCAGTAGTTAAACTACTTTGATAAGCGATATTAATTTAAGTGACCTTACAGACTTTCTAATATTAAGTGCACATTTTTTTGTATCATCATGCAAAACACTTAAGTGATTATCAATTGCAATAAATTCTTATAATACCTATGATAAGCATTAGATTAGAACTTAGAAAAATATTACAGGGTTTATATAATCCAGAAACAATATGCCGGAAGAAAGTTAATGGATCATTCGTTTATATTATCAAAAATATATTTAAGTGCTTTTTATCACAAGTACTTAAAATACTTTGATTAGCGATATTAATTTAAGTGGCCCTATAGACTTTCTAATATTAAGTGCACATTTTTGTATTATCATACAAAACACTTAAGTGATTATCAATTACAATAAATCTTAAAATACCTATGATAAGCATTAGATTAGATTTTTACATTTCGGGACTTAGAAGAATTTTTCATATTTTGGGACTTAGAAAAATTTTGAAAAAATTGATCCAGAACTGGCCCTACCCCTCTACTAATCTATTTTGAATTTTACGGGATTTTTTGAATTAGAAGTAACTATAAGTTCTAAGGAAATATTAAAGTATAATAGTAGAAAAAAATAAAATAATTATTAATCAAAATAAAAAAAAATATTTTTATGTTGTATAACTAATTGAGTAATTAATTTGTTGCATTAAATTACTTGATTTGTAGGTATCTCTAATTTTTACTTCTGTAATACTATTTCATTGTATACTTCTCAATTGTAATAAATTGAGATTTGTTAATATAATGTTGTCCTTTAATACAACATATAGGTAACTCTAATTTTAGGTATATTAGGCTATCTTCATTTAATCGCCTATATAGAACTCGAAAAAGTCCTGTCCGACGACAAATTAGACGGGTATAATGTAGGTACTTAATAATGAAGCAGGCGAGTTCATCGTATCCGTTTTACTTGCTTTTAGCAATTTATTTTAAACTTTATAATTTTTGAAATCACTTCTAGAAATAATTGTAACAACGAGAAAGACGTCTAGATTTTATTTTATCTCATTACTGACGTTAACAAGAAAGTTTATAACATTGATTAAAGTTATATTTGCTTATAGTATTTAGATAATATACAACTACACTATTACTTATTGGATTATCCAAACGAATCCTTAGTACGTCATTTACACGATGTACAATACAACTAAATAATATTCACGCACATTACATATTATTATATTACAGCAAGTTAATGAAAAGCAGTTTTTCAAACTTTGGTTGTAAAGTACTATTACAGAGGTAATATCTCGATATAAACAAGGTTGTGATTAAACTGTGTACAAGGTATACTACAAACTATTCCGTTTGTTCTAAAATTACATTCTAAACATTAAATTTCAATTAACGTCAGAACATCCATGTTATGATGTGTGAAGGTACTAGTTGGAATTTGTAGAAGTGATTGTACATTTAATTTGCAACAAACGAAATAGTTTGTTGTTCACCTCATGAAGCTTTCTGTAAAATTGTTCTCCAATTTACACGAACACAAGAATAAATTATACATTAATTCTCTTTCTGATTTCTGTAACCCAACTCAGTAATTTAACGCTGGAAAGACACCCTATATATTAAATCCTGTTAACGTTTTTGATGTTGTTTTAGAAATTATTTCCTAGCTTGCTCCATTCGATAACTTTGCAGGACGTTTTGTCATTTAGAACTTAGTACGAGTACCGCTATAAAGGAGATGCAAGCTACGTCTCTAGAAAAACAAATTAAAATTTGCAAAGTAAGTATTAAAGTTAGGTACACTTCAACATTGCTGATTCAGGTAGTTTTATTCTAAAAATACGTTTTTAAATAAATTAACATGACGATTCAACATAATTCTAGCGTGAAAGTTATTGCAGAAATTGTAGGATAGCAAGGAAATAGATTTAAATAATGCATGTAGAGTAGGATTGAAAAGTCAAAGTGATACATAGATTAAATCTTGGAGTAGGTTGGAAAACTAAGTGCCTATATAATTGTATATTATGCACTGATTGCAAACGTAAAATCGATTAATATCAAATATAAGGATATTTGGTCGTACATAGAAATTCGCTTATCTGGTTGACTAAAACAAGAAATGCGGTTGAAATCAGTGCGGCATGTGTTTCCCGGTCTTAAGTGCTCTAAAACATAATTGAATTGCTGCCAAATGATACGGGAGTTGAGAGCTAGTATCTCGAACTCACCTAAGTTTGCTTTAAGAAAACCTTAACGTTTTCATTAAACCCTCCTTCTCGAAACTATACAGTTACATCTTAAAAACGAATTCCTGATATGAAAATTGTAGTGCTTAATAAAAACATAAACCTTTGTTGATTGTTTTAATTGTCTTCTTCAAAGCAACCGCAAGAAACATAAAACAATAATTTTAACTTTTTGGCAAACATTACGCAAACTTAGTGCAGTTCTGATTGCGGTTACATTATTATTTTGTACTTTCACTTAGCTAACAACTGTTGTTTGCCCTTTGGTGTTTTGTTCGGAGCAATTTGCATGACGTTTTATCTAACAACTAATAATTTCAATTAAATTCCACCACTGGTGTTCCAAGATCATAAATTTCTAACAAAGATTTCGGATTTTTATCTGCAGTTCCATTTTTCATTTTTTTTTGGGTTTAGTTTAAATTTTTGCGAACAATGCAATAATTTTATATTATCAAATGTGTTCCATTGTTGTGATACTTTCTTTCTTAAAGTTTATTTTATAACATCAAGGGAACGGTTAGTTATAACTTTATTTATCTCAAAGTTTTAGATGAACTCAATTTAACAATGAGAAAACTACAGTTGTATTAAACTTTGAATTATTAAACAAAACTATGGATGCTCATATGATTTACGACCAGATTTCATTATTTGTATTAAATTTTATAAGATATCAATAAAGGTAAATTGATTAAAAGCACGAGATGTGCTGAATATACGAGGACCGTTCGATCAGAAATAATGAAGTTGGGTTCTAACCGAATCCTTGCACAAACGGCTTCAAAGTTATCTGCTGCATATAAACGAATAATTTTGGGATCTTGCAGTAAGTTTGAAAGTAGAAACTGCGATGCCTGAAATGATATAAGTAAAACCTGCCATAATATATTGTATTTTTCCAATATAAAATATTTGGAATAAATTTCAGCGCGGTATTCATGTGTTTCTTCCTCATATACTGAATTTTTATAAAATTTCATATTTATGGTTATTACATAATAATATTAAACAATATTGTACCTATTAATAATATTAATATCAAAGGGGCGATATCGTATTGCTTATTAAAGTTTTACCATCAAATATCCATTAATAATTTATTATTTTAATTACAAGGACTCTTCATTTGAAAGAATTATTTTAAAGACGAAGCCGTTAGCAGCTTAAAGTAATTAATCGGCATTTGCATCAACTTTATTTTACGTCAAGGCCTTGATGTATTTTTGGTGCATCGTTGGACTTTCTCTTGGTCCAACATTTGATATCTTCAGATCTTGCATCAAATCTGTTCTTCAGGCTCCCCTTAATCTTGACAAGAGTCTCTTGGTAAGGAAATTTTATTTGCCCTTGTTTTTTTATGTAGTTTTCAGGTTCTGCTTTCCCCTATGGGAAAAGCTTTCAGTACCTTTTCTTTTAATCCTATATTTGCAGTCCTTAAGTTCTGCACCTATAGATATCGTGGTCACCCCACTACGTTTAGATCTTCAATCTCATTTGAACAAAAAAGAAAATAAAGAAACGAAAAGCACAAAATTTAATATCAATAGGAAAAAATCTATGAACTTTTAAT
Organism: Cantharis rustica; assembly: GCA_911387805.1. Taxonomy (NCBI): domain Eukaryota; kingdom Metazoa; phylum Arthropoda; class Insecta; order Coleoptera; family Cantharidae; genus Cantharis; species Cantharis rustica. The sequence continues at coordinate 49,658,113 of OU426879.1, read as the reverse complement.
TTCGTTTTTAAATATTCTTTGCGTCAAGAATATAAAAAGGTAATTGCTAATTACTAAAGTATATAGTATTAGCAAAATTTTTATAAAACGTAAGATTCTTCCATCAAGGTAAAAAGTAAAAGATGCCCGGTAATTCATTTGACTCTGAACCTCGAAAAGCTACTTTCATTTAATCGTTAAATTTTTTTCAAAAACTTGTCTTTGAGCTCAATCGCTGAAGCGTAATTTACAAGTTACGTGCAAGCTTTATCGTACAAATTACTCTCTTCGTTCCTTTTTGGAGTACCCGTTCATCAAGTTTATAATTTTCTTTAAAGTTTAGTCATGAGCTAGAACTGAAATATTATATAAGAAATATATGTAAGTAGCTATATGGAATATTATGTATACTACATACGAGTACATTATGGTACGTCACACACTATCAGGGTAGCACTTTCTCGAGTGTCATTATTATTAAAAGCAAGTTGGTAAGTTCTAAAAGTTGGTAAAAGGTAAGTTGTCTCTACAAGTTATTCAAATAACTTAAATTTTAACCGAGAGATAAAAAGAAAAGATGATGTGAGAAGAAGAATATTATAAAGAGAAAGTATCAAATACTATTAAAATATAAGAATGAGATTATTATAATAATTGTATGCTACGTCAGCCACATAAACGTAATCAGTTCGATTTTTATTTGATTAATTCGAAGAAATATATTTAAATTTAAAGTAATAAAAATTAAAATATAAAAATCAACCTCGAATTATAAAGGTGAGTCATAGCAATACGTTGTATTTTTTAGTATTGTTGCAAGTTTGACTATACAACACTTGAAATTCTTTTATACTTTTTTTTTTCAAATTGCAATTTAAAAGAAATTTTTCTGTATTTTACTTCTTCTCTTGGGGTTTAGGGAACTTCGTAAACTAGGTACCAGAAAATATTCTACTTATTTATTTCCTTTAATTTACAATTATCAAGTTCGTTAGAGCCCATTATCTAAAAACTGAAAAATGTATTTGAAGCTTAAACTCTTTCACTTTTAACTCCCTCGTGTTTTTCGATCGTTTTTAAAGTTTATTACTTTAATCGCCTTATTTTAATGTTATTTAATATATTCAAATATTTGTATATACTCATGCAAATCTTAGGGACCGGTTAAGGTTCTACTGCTCATAAATTTAATTTTTACATATTTTATTTTATTCGCAATCATTTATTATGCAATAATAATTTATTGCTTCCCTGTTTGCACTCACTCAGTTGAATGCTCAATTTTGTGTTATATTTAAATACATTGCAACAACATTACTCAATACAATGTTGTTTCGGCAATAATTTTCTGCTATTACAGGTTCAGCTGACTAGCTTTTTTCTGATAAGTTCATAATGTATGTAATATATGATAATATTTATGTATATAATAATTGTAAAATTATATCGTAATATACAGAATTTGAACAGTATTTTCAAATCAAACAAAAAATTTTCATCCATCCATTACGAGTATATTGAAAAATAACAATTTACTTTATTTTATGTATCTACATATATAAAAAAATAAACAGGTATCTAATATTTACTCTAAAAAATCGCTTTTATTTGTTTAATAAAATTCTTACAACAGAATTTATTCCTGAATATAAAACTCTGAAAGAGAAGGTTTTTCTTTTTCAAAGTAATTTCGTAACCTTTTATTACGTTCATGTGAAGTTACCTCGTATATTTCATAACACAAGCTAAATAATTTAAATCGATTTCCCTAAAGCCTACTAAAGAGTTATCAAAAAGATGTCCTTAAGTAAATTACTTGTACAGCATCATGCAGTGTTAGATAAAAGAATTAATTTTTGAACACTCATTTGTTCAGCTTCCGAGTACATGTAGACTCTAGAGTATCATTTCGTATCCCACTTTGGTGCAATGACTCCAAAATATAATTCTTAGAAATAGCAATATAGACTAGTCCTTAAGGCTTTCATTCGTTCTTATATTATATCGATTATAGATAACTCGCAATAACCGCATTTAAAGATAATTTTGATTCTATAATATTTCTTATGGCGAAAAACTTTAGTTATGTTCTACTTTTTCTGCCATGATTTACTTTAAGTTCTATGTTAGTAACTTGTAGTAAACTAAACGTCAATTTCTTGTGTTGAATCACAAGTTTACTTTAAAACTCGAGTTTACAAGAACCTCGACTCCAAGGCACTAGAACGAATAAATACCAAATCGAAGTTTTTAGACAACGGTAAGGGGATTTCTGATCATTTTTTGTTTAACTTATACTCTTAGGTTTTAAATCTTAAGTTTCATGAAACTAACACCTCTTTTTGCCAAGTTAACCAATTCCAACTTTTGAAAAATGATTGTTCAAGTGTTATATCGGAACATTAAATGAGAATGGAAAAGCTTAGCTGAAATAACCATTGTGAAACTAACTTCTATTTTTTAATTTTTTTTTTAATTCTGACAGTTTTCTTTTATGAAAAATGTTGTACAAATGCTGATATAAAATTACTTCCAATCTTTATTTATTAAAAGAAATATAACTTTTTCGACCAACAGAATATCACTGACAGCGTAATACAATATATTATATTACTAAACTAATAAACTTTTATATTGTTAACCCAATTTCATTAAAAAAGCTGTAATTATATTCAAAGAAAACATCATTAAAGCTCTTGTTTAATAAAATTTACAAAGTCGTAAGATATAAAAAGATAATAAAAACTTTTTCGATTTTTTATTTCGACATTGTAACTAATTATGCATTAACACAGAAAATTTTATTTATGACCCCGTTCTATTTTATATAAATTGGATAAACATATCTTTTATTTGTATACATAATATCATATTTACGTATTGTATTTTTATTATAAAGAAATCTTAAAGTAATATTTAAAATTACTGTAAGTTTAATTAATACGTTCTTGAGTAATTCCGTAAAACTTGTAACTTATACAAAGACTATTAAATCAGGGGTAGACGTGTTTGGTATTCGTGAGAGCTTCCACACTGAGTAATTATATTTTAGCAATTTACTACATGTAAACAGACAAATTTAGTACTAACCCGAGTAAAATAAATATTATGAAATAATAATAAAGTGTCCAAAATGGCGAGAAAAATAGTAGAAAACATGGATTATAAAAGTGAATACAAAAAGGTATAATCACAAACTATGATAGTCAAAAATAGAAAATTCTTTTTATTATTTTGCATTTTTTTGAGTGATGGGAATTATTTTCAAATAATTTAATATATTTTTTTTAATTAACGGTAATTATTAGGTGTTTTAATTTTTCATCTTAATGTTTTCAAATATGAAAATGAAAATATTTTTAGTCCCACCTTTGTTGCGAAGTGATAATTAAATAATTATCCTAACGTGTATTTGAATTAAATTTCTGTGTATTATACTTCGAATCAAATTCAAGCATTTGAATCTTTAGTTTCTGTTACAAATTATAACTAAGAATAAGACAGATATTTCTAAATTGACAAGAAGGTAAAGTTTTTCAGTAATTTCATTAAGTGACTTACCTTAATGATATTCGGTTATAAAAAGTGTTTTTGCGGGTAATCCAAATTCTGCGTGACTTGAATTATAAATAAATGATACAAAATGAGAAGTTTAGTCAATTAATTTTGTGAAAACGTCTAGCACACCTTAACATGAAATATACAAGTTTTAATATAATAGGATTCAGCATTTTAGTTAATCACGCAATAGTTCGGTTATAGACTTTTATTTGGCTTCCAATTTGTATTGTCAGTGAGAAAAACAAATTTTTGTCTATTGTTGGAAGTTTATTCAATTTAAATGCAAACTATAATAGTAAAACACAGTTCTGAAAGTTAGCAGAATAAAGGTCCAATTAGGATTTGAAATTTCAATTAAAGAAACTTCTAATTAAATTTAAACAGAGATGGAATCATTTTTAAAAATTATTAAAACTTTTTGAAACGAAAATTGACAGTATAATTTTTGTTTTTCGTTAAAAATTATATTTCCTTCGTCTTGGATTAGCATTTCCAATTAGTACCCACTTAAATATTGTAAATTTACTCGTAAGCCTTATCAAGCACAAATTACGCAATCAAAGTAAAAGTAATTTGTGCTAAAATGTAGTTTATGCACAGTAAACATATACTGAATAAATAACGGCATCAGCAAGTTTGAAGATATAAATTTTCTGATAGCATCGTTCAAAAGAGCGGAAGGAAACTCAGGAAAACACAGAACATTTATAAATGTTGTGTCGTCTGTAGTTTACGAGCTTTTCAAAAGTACAAATACAACTTTCAAATTTTGTCATAATATTTTGTCAATAATTATGAAGTTTTAATAGGGCGAAGCTAGGATAAATTCAATATTTTGTTATCATCGTAATCTTTTTCGTGTATACGTAGTGGATCATTAAATTTTCTACAAAAGGTGCTTTACAGTGATTAACGAGTTTCCAATACTATAATTTTATTAAATTACACAGCACAGCAAAGAGGCGAAAAAGTGAATATAACTTAGAAGTAAAACATCGCTTGTATCTTGGAGTATTTTTTGCAAAATAATTAAAATATAAAAAGTTTAGCGCTTGTTAGAGTAATTAATTTTTTATGACTATATTTTGTTTTAAGATTAATTTAGACAACTAATATTTCAACAGTTGTATTCTATTGGTCGTTTTGTAAAGTTAAGCTTCTCAACCCTTCTAAATTAATTAATTAAGCTCGATTTTCTAGTATCTCAAGCTGTCTGTGTACCTTGCCGCACCTTTTACCTTGCCTATTACAAGTGGCGGTGGCGCAAATGCTGAAACATCTTGTCGAAGTGTTGTTATTAAAACTTTTCTTGTTGTTATTTTTCTATGTGTTTTGTTGTTGAATTAAATTTTTATTAAAACTTTGAAAGCTTTTTCGAATTCTGGCGCATTAAATTGTTGTTTCATTAAAATACAAAAAATGCAAATTAAGCATTCATGTCGTTTTCCGCTTGCACTGAAAAAGGAAAGCTTTTATGTACTTTAATTCATAAAAAGCAGAAAACCCACCGTGATTAATTTTAGATTTTACTGTTTTTCATACCGCGTGCGGATCTTTTGTGATAATAATTTATTTAAGCAATTAAAACCTTGCTTTTGATTTCATCTACTTTATCCGCTGTGTTTATGCAGTGTTTTTCGACAAATCTTATGTTGCTTTAATAGGTAGTATTTCTTTTTCAAATAAAATTTAGATATTTATTCTGTTTATATTTGTAAACTGAATGTAAACAAAGCGGAAATACAAATTCAAGATGAAAGCTTAAACGGATATACTATGCGATATCCTCTTTATAGAAATAATACATAGTATATAACTGAAAATAAACAAACAAGTTATTGTTTGTTCCGCAATATTTATTGATTGCGTATAATATAGACAGTATGTGTAAATGCTATTAGCTTTAAATAAATTAATAAACCCTACAAGTTGATTAACTGGCGAAGGCTTATTTCTGACTTCTGCACTGCGGTTTTATCGTACCATTGTACATTGCTAGATCTGATTAACTTACGTTGCACGAGGCACAAAATGGGTCTAGACTATGCTAAAAATTTAAAATTTACTGAAATTTTTAATTTTAACAAAAGAACTTTAGTAAAAGCTCAGACCTGCAATATTAATAATGACAATGGACCGGTAGCAGTAAACAAGGGAAGCTACCGAAAGAATATTTTTTTAATTACATTTTTTAAGTTCCGGCTAACAATGCGTTTTGGTCAACTGATAATGTGATTACTAAATACGTAAAATGAGTTGATTGGGTTTTTTTTTACAACTCAAAAAACACTATATCTTTTACATTTATTATCAATTTTTGTTATAATAACAGCTGCTGTTAATATGTAAAACAGAGTAGATAGAGAGTAGTAGAAAATAAGCCTTCGACGGCTTTTATTTTTCAAATATAAAGTGAAATGGCTAACAAAGGTTAGTTTACTATCTGATGTAATCGTACATAATATACTAATCATACTTATGTGGTAAAAAAGTACAAAATGGGCATAAAACCATAAAAACATTTGTAAATACAACTCACGGCTATAAATATTTTAACTGTTTGAAAGAATATTCAATAATCATAATCAACTTATTTGAATTATGTATATTTGAAACGTAGAAATTTCTATGATGTGCTAATACTAATTGCTAATCTTCCATTAGTACTGTATTGTATTAATGTAAACAATAACTTCAAATTTCTTTTTGCGCCATCGCTGGATATAACCTAAATTAATGGTGATAGTATTTAAATTGTAAAATACTTGCATTTGGATAACTTCTGCGATGCTAACTTCAAAAGATTATTTGCATTGATGAAACCATTATTATGATAATCTGAAATATATTATAATATACAGATATGCAGATATTCCCATTAGACTTATCAAGATCGCTTGGCTTTGCTTTTCATAATATACTAATCAATAAATTTTTATTTGCTGGTAAAGTAATTCTGTCCTTCTAATTATTGATTTTTAATAGCTGTTGAAAGAGTTACTATTTTTTTCTTCAACTTTATTGGATGAAAAATTTTTTGTTTGCTTAAGTTTCTAAAAATTAATAATCGCTAATTACATTAACTTGCGAAGTCTAACATCTGAGATCCTTTAATTATCGTCAATTATCCTTACAAGTAATTAGTATCTCCTTTGCATACATAATAAATAATGTTGGCTCACTTAGAATGGCAGAATCTTCAAAATATTTAGATGATATTTCTTTGTATAATTGGCAATTCAATTAGTGAAAGTCTTCAAATTTCTATGTTTTTCCTGCAAGTACTTAAATTCGCAGCAAAGCAAACATTGTGGTGGCTTTTCGATGTAGCAATAATCACATCACTTGGTAATATTTTATTATCAAGTTTTGAAACAATTTTATAGTTGTTAACTTGAATAATTAATTATACGTATTTTTTATTTTATTTTAATAAAATATTAAAATGCGGAATTCGGCGAATTTCAAAAATTAACTAGGACTAATTTTTAAAATATTAAATTTTGAATTTATTTATTTGCAATCACTCTCTTATTTTAAATAAATTTTACGACATTTACTTATCACTTAATTAACAGTAAAATGTATTAAATATATCTTTTTCCTGAAATCCTGAAATATTAAGCGCAATTAAATTTTTTAGAGCTTTAATTTTAGGTGTTACAATAAGTAGTGAAATGGATGAGATAGTGGTACGCTTTGTATTTCTACAGCCAGCTTGCATTTTAGAAGATGCAAGTGCACTATCCGTCTCCGTTATCCTTAAATCACAACACAGACTGAATGTGCTTTAGCTTGTTATTAATGGTGCAAAAGTAATTCAGGTGATGTACACAACGTTTGTTCTCAGGAAGCATAAAAATTCAAATAAATAAGTGTTAGAAATACAACATTTATATTTTTGAAAATCGTTTAATCAAATACATATATTGAGGTTTGTAAAGTTATTTGTGGTTTATGTATAGGCCCTTATAAAACGTTTATAAGAAGTGAAATTCAATGCTAAAAGAGAAATAAAAGAAGAAGTAGTATTAACATTTATGCTATCAACCCTTATCACATGTAAAATCACTCAAGCCTAACTAAAAACCTTAGAACGTTGGTTCTCCATCCAACTGAAAAATTTTATTTAGTTTTAATGTTTAAATTTTTGCCGCGAAGTATTTGATGGAAGAGAATTGTGAGCAATCGTCAAGCAAATATAAGATTCGTTAAATAATTAAAATAATTTAATGGAAGTTAGTATTTTGAATGAAAAAAGTTAAATAAAAATTTAAAAGAAAAGTAAAATTTTTGATGAAAGATTTTATAGCAATAAAAACTTGAAGTGCAACAGAAGAAGATAAATGACAAGAAATATCTAACAAGAATTACATATAAATTTTAAAAAATCATAAAATCAAAAAGAAATTCAACATGTTTGTAAAAAAGGCAAAAATGCCTCTCAATAAATCGCTACCTGTAGATTTCTCTCCATTAATTCAGTGAAGATAGGGTGAAAATAATCAAACTTAACAAAACCCTTTAACAGGGTTAAACTTAGAATATTTGAATAAACAAGAAAATAAAATTCTGAAAAAAATTACGCTATAGAAATGATAAACATTACTTAAAAATAAAAAACAAAAAATCTGTAACATAATATAAAGGCCTTTATTTCACGATTATTTTCGATCATCAGTCATGTATAACAGTAAAAATAACAAGGAGTGAGAGCAAATATACAAAAAAATTGAAAAATTTTTACAAAATTAAAGGATCAAGAAATTAACCAAACTTTAAATGTTGCGCTTACCAAATAACCAAACTAAACGACGCCATGTGTCTAGATAAACTTTTAGGTTAAGCAAATGAATATGAATTCTAAATCCTAATACAATGGGGTTGAAGTAGAGACATACAATGCCATCTATCACTTCGAAAATAAATTTGAAAAAAAATTTCAAATTTTACCACGTTTTACCACGATTTTAACATCACATGCTACTAAATACCACCAAAATATTTAAAAAATTCTAAACTTTTTTAAGTTATTTTCTATTTAAGATAGGGTGGTTTAAAATATTGCGGAAATCCAAAGGTAGAGATGAAGGAAGATTACCGAAATCAAAGATAAGATGATTGACAACCACAGTAAATAAGAATAAAATCAGAATTCATCACATGGTACAGCAATTTCAAGTGATTGAATTAAATTCGAACAATAAATAGTTTCAATTTAAATTTTAAGATTATAAGCCATCGACAGGATAATAGAAAATTTAAGAACTAAAATTGCAGCACCACGAAAAAATAAAGTAATAAAAATACTTTGCATAGAAGCTGAAATCGATTTGCCTATGAAAGTCATAGCTATTTTCGCCGTGCGAAAACTTTGTAAGATCTTACAAAAGCGTCAAAAGCCGTTGTTATCGCTCTCTATTATGTAAACCGTACCTCGACTATAATAATAAGGCCGAGCCTTGTACACAATATTTATATAATCCGTTTATAGCTAACAACCTTATTAAAATCTCTTATATACCTAAACTAATATACGTAGCTCAATGTGAACAAATTTTACGAACGCAGAGAACGCTTTTCATATTCCTGTTATATTAACAGAATACTTGCAAAAGTTAATCGAGAACGCAAAGTTATGTCAATGTTTGTTTTAGGTGCTGTAAACTTCTTCGATCTCTGCTTTCGTTCTTTCTTACGGTTATTAATTACTTGAAAATCTCTCTTGGCTTTATTTGATTATATTGTGATTAAATTATAAATCCTGAAATATATTGTAAGGTCGAGTAAGCGCCCGTATAAAAAATCCTGAGCTTCTGAAGGCAATTAAACCGCACATACCTAATTTATTTAATTTTTGAAGAAGTAATCAAAGATAAATTGTAATTTGTTTGCAAGACCACTTTTATTTTCTTTTTAGTTTATACTTTTAATTAAAATTGTCTCGATTTATTTTCGTTTGTTTAATGGCCGCTTTCCTGAAAATAATAAAAAAAAACAGTTAAACTACTTTTAATTTTAATTAAAGTGCCAATTACTATTCCAATTAACTATTTTGTTATATTTCTAAAACAAAACGAAATAAAATGACTATTTATTCAGAAACATAAGTTTAGCTTGAGAAATGTAAATGTCAAGTTTCGTCGCTATTGGCTATATTTTAACCGATTGCATTTAAATTTAAATGGTATAAGTGTAAATTTTTTCAAGTATCCACTAACTTTAATCTTTGTCTTTAGAGACACTTTTGTATTTGCACTAAGATTAGTGATACTTATCTCAGTATATCTGGCACATTTTAGTTTCACTGGTTCAAAAGCTTTCACGAGTTTCACAAATTACGTGTATTGTCATTTTAGCTATAAAGATTACTTCTGTTGTTGAGACATAATATGAAAGAAACTCTTGTTGTACCAAGATACAAATAGGTACCTGTGACAGGTACTTTCGGTAAAGAGTTGAAAAACAAACTAGAAGATTTACAAACTACGCTGCTGTTATCTATTCTAATTTTAAGTTAACGGTCGGTTGCTTAATCTGTTGGTACACGGTTAACATACTGCTTTCCATTTTAATCGATTGCTTAATGTAAACAATCTGCGTGAGAGCTTCATTTACTCAGCACGTCATGGTCCAAAATTGACGATAGGCCACATGGTACTTCTACGAAGCAGGAAAACCGAAACGTAGAGAGAGAACCAAATCAGTGTCGTCACAGTTATACCCGAAATCCATTCAAGATGATGACCAGAAGTCCTCTAACCTGAAATACAATGAGCTGTCGTGGTAAATAATGAGAAACTCGTATGGAGGTTCGATTCCGAATTGCCGAATTAAATGAGTACGACTTGAGCAAAATAAAAATGAGAAGAAGAGAAAGAAAAAAGTAAGACTGTGATGAATACATTACGAAATCATTATAATGCTATATTTAACGCAAACCATTAAATTAAAATGGAAGCATAAACGGTGTGGTCCCAAAAACACCAAATCTAACTACAATTGGCTTCTGTTTATTTTTTGAATAGCCAAAATGACAGTTTAATGGAAAACTTGTAAACGAAAAAATTCAATTTTATAGTACATGAGCAGTTAATGCATTTTCGCCTTTAACCAAATTGGTCGTGTAGCTTAAATCCCAATAATTTATGGACCGGTTTTGTTTTTAATTTAAAGCGGTTCAGGACTGTTACTATACTCAATTCGTTTAGTATTTATAAGGGCGTATGCCATGTCAATCTGTAATTGTTATCTATTAATTAGAATTAATTTGCACATTTTTTCATCTACGAGCGTAATCGTTTTAACATACGAGCGACATTTCTCTTATGTGCGATACATACAAATCTGTTACTAATTACTGCGAAATTGCGTAAAACAAAACACGAATAAATTGATTAACTTTAATTTAAATTACGGAAAATTAAATTATTTTGAAGGTGCCTTTCTCCGACACTTGTTGTAGACATCAGCGTTTTGCAAATTTCGCAAGCTGCTTCATTAGCAGGTGTCGGTCAGACAGCAATTTCTGTTCTAACATCTTTACTGCTGAATAAATAATCGTACAACATT